>CM042150.1:97900122-98040122 GCA_023376005.1 Doryteuthis pealeii
AGAGAGAGAAGAAGAAGCATTGAAGAAGGACATTTACGTTATCACTTTGGTATCAGGTATTCGCCAAGTACACGAATAAAGAGTTTTACAGCACGCCCGGTGTTCGAAGGAGCTCTTTCAAAACGTTAATCTCTCATTAAAACTGAACTAGAACTGGTTATGTTTAAGTCGATACGGCAACTTAACTAATCACTTAACTGTCATATACCAACGTGTGCGCAGGCGCTTTGCGTCTGCGTAGGATGCTGTAACGAGATACTATCATTTATCAAGTAACATATGACGACCCCAAAACAATGCGACATCTTGCGTTGAAGAACAGACATGGGTATTATTTAAATCGTTTTAAATATCGTTTTTATCCAACGTAAGTACGCCCTTTCAAATAATAAAAACCTAAAACAATATTTATATCGCAAGTTACATTGAATGTTTTCTTATTATTATTTACGGGTTAGATTTATTGAATTATTGTCGGGAAGGTTTAGCTCAGTCGGTAGAGCGTCCGACCAGGAGCCACAAGGTTCCGCGTTCGACGCCAGTCTCGTCAACTCAGCTTATGAGTAGCACAGGGATGTGTGTGGTAAAGTGAGGAGCTGATTGTAGGTGTGGCGCCTCGCCTCAGACGCCAAAATAATTTCCTTGGACTAGCGCTAGTGAAAAGGGTATAGACTCCCTCACTGTTTTTGGCTGATCCCGACTTTAGGCCGTCCTGACGACAACTTATGTGGGAAGAGGCATTTTTCGTTGAAATTTACACGGCGGTTTCGTATTGCTTCATAAAAAAGTAAAGTCATTGGGGGGGGGCCTAAAGTCGGTATCAGCCAGACAACGAGGGAGTCTTTCCCCTTTACACTAGCGCTAGACCAAGGAGATTGGTTTGGTCTCTGTGGTGGAACGCACACCTACCATCAGCTCCTCACTTTAACGCACAGATCCCTGTGCTACTCATGCGCTGAGTTAGCGAGGGCCGATATCGAACCAGGAATTTCGTGGTTTCTAGACAGAAGCTCTACCGTGCAAAATAGAGAGGATTTTTTTTTTGGGGGGGGGTTTAAAAAAATTATTTTATTTTATTTCATGATTTAAAAAAAAAAAAAAAGGTTATATATATGTAAATCCTTGTTTGCGCGGCTTAGAATTCGTTGACTGTATCCCTCTGCATAGGAGCAAGACACCCCTAAGAGTATTTACGGGGATCGAAGGGGCTCTTATTTCTCCGTAGTTGTAGGCAAATTGTCGGACAAAGAAGACAAACACACAATGGAAATTTAATACATGTATTGACAAATAATACAAGAACTTGTTGCAAATTTTATTGGTATTTGCTACGAGACTTATCTGAGTTAAGTAATGTTCTTGGAGTAGTGGTGATAACATAGGTATTCTGTTGGTTGGTAGGAAATGTTGATAGTACGCTTCTTCGGACGTTTCTCGTTCTTCCTCGTAACCGGTTCTGTGATAAGTGATGGGGGATGCTATTTTAGAATCTTCTCGCCCGGTAACAGTTCTTTAAATGACGGTGAATGGTTTAAGTAGACTATTTGGTCTTCAGCCTTCTATAGTGTGCTTTTGTGCCTTCGAAAGTGTGCTGTGAAAAAATGCCCCCGTCCAGGTCAACGGTCCGTAGATAAGTAAGCCCTGTTTTTGGGCTAAGTGATGAGTGAAGTTTAGCGACCGCTATTTACGCGACTACCCTCAGTGAGTACTCCGTGATAAGAGGGCCCTGTTTGGGGCTAAGTGATGAGAGCGTTTCTTTTGATGTCTCTCCTCCAGTAACTGCTATGCGATAAGTGAAGTTTTTGGTTTGGGCGCTAACATACGATGTTGGCGATTCTCCCCCTAGCGGCAGGGGGAGATAATTAACTATGGAATTTCCAATACCCCTTCCAAAAAAGGGGTGTCCTGGATATGAAAATAAACTGTATCTGATGGTGTGGCTCCAGCTCTGGATATCTGAGGAGAGGAGTGTGTCCCTTTATTGTCATTTCTCCCATATTAATTCTAATCCGGAAGGCGGTGGCTGGGGTTCTGGGTATGACGTTAAACTGCATCTAGTGGTGAGGTTCCAGTTTTGGAGCTCTGGGGATTGTGGAGTATTCCTTGTCATTCTCTCCTAGGTCTATTAGGGCCCCATCTATGGGTTAAATAAATAAAAAAAGTTTTTTTTTTAACGTGAATCCCCAACAAGAATGAATAAAACCAAAACCTCTTTGGCATAAAATAATACAAGGATTAACTAACCAACCAACCAACCAACCTAAATAGTATCACATGCTTTAACTAACGCCTTGATGAAATATATTCATATTATTTACATGATTCTTTGGACTGGTATACTCATCTTGGTAGTTATTTTCATAACGTTTCGGTCGTTGTAGCCTCTGGCCTTTAGGTGTTAATCTTAGTTGGTGATGTGGGGATTAAAATAATATTTAAATTAAAAAAGTTAAAAAATAACAAATTCCTTCACCGGAAGAACCCTCCACGCATGTACGAAAAAAAAGGATTCACTTCCGACCCCCAAGAGAATGTATCGGCCATTAGAATTTAGGCCTTAACTGCTACTACTACTGGCCAGGGAGATATTTCCTGGCTGCGTGGTGGCTATGACCGGTGAATAAAGCCGAAACCATAAAACCACCTTCTGTCTTTGTTTCTTTCTTTCGTTCCTTGAATCCCTTCCTTTTCAGCACGACCAGCAAAAAAGAAGGTGTTAAGAGCAAACCCTAAGAACAGGCACCAAGAATAACCACAGTCACCTTTTAAACCAAAAACGTTAAAACCTCTTGCCACCCCATAGTAACTTTCAAGGAATTTCGAAGTGAATCATCTTTAATTCGACCCACGGGGGTAAATTGTTTTAATTCCACTGGCCATATCTTGTTTTACTTCAGTTAATTACACACGGTCAACGGGGTTAAAAAAAAATAAGCTGAGTGTATCCCTTAGTACAGGTGTAAAACCCACACAAAGAAAAAGGATGTATCCTGGGTATGATACTAAACTGCATCTGATGGCGAGGCTCCAGTTCTGGAGATCGGATTAGTGTAGAATAGGATAGGTCGGTTTTTCACTTTTTTTAAAATATCAAATTTTATATTATATATTATATATAAAAAAAGTCGTCGGGGCGGCCTTTTCATTAGTGCTAGACCAAGGAGATTGTTTTCGCGTCTGAGGTAGAGCGCCACACCTACCATCAGCTCCTTACTTTACTGCACAGATCTCTGTGCTACTCATATGCTGAGTTGGCGAGGGTCAGTATCGAACTAGAAACCTTGTGGTTTCTAGCCGAACGCTCTACCGACTGAGCTAACTCGGCCCTTGTAATAGTTCGTTACAAATAATTAACTGCAAAAATAAAACAGTCAAATATTTAGAAGAAAATGAAGTACGTAGAAATGTCTTCATGACATTTTGTAATGTACATTAGAACTGTTGGTTGCCCCAATCAGCAGAACTATTTTCTAACTAAAACTACTTGACAATATTTTATTTCAAAGGATTAAAATGTAAACAAAACAAAAAGAAACGTAGACATAACATAAGGCTTGAATCATAAGAGTATTTTGAATATATCATTAAAAAATGAACCAAATTAAATATTCTCAAAACCCTCAAAGTCTGAGTCACCAGATTCTGAGGAGAAAAGCTCAAATCTGTGTGTAATAAGTAATTGAGAGTTACTTCCCCTGTTTTATTATTACATTCTCTTTGTGTAAATGTTCAACTTTCTGAAAGTATATAAATTCCCAAGAAATTGCAACTGTATTCTAAGTAGAATAAAGCTTTCTCAATCCGGCCGCGTGTGTTCATTAATTATCACACTGTTCTATTGTACAGGGTGACCTCCACCACCAAAAAACAAAAACAGAACCCACCCACAAATCTTGTAATAAAACTGTTAATTTTCTTCTTTTTTTTCTTTCAGAATATACAATCAACTTGGTGCTTAAAATATTGTAAAAATAAAGAAGTCACATTTGTTCTCAACAGACAGTTATTAGCCCATTTCATTCATAACATGAGGAAAAAAGAAAGGAGGAGAAGAAGAAAGAAAAAAAGGAGAGGAAAAAGAAATAAGAAGAGAAATTATAACCACACAAATAAAAACGTAAGCACGTCCATTTCTGATACGAAACTCTGATGATGAAGTTCATGCTTCGAAATCGATAAGACAAAAATAACATTTTTTTTTATTTTTCATACGCATTGCATTGGCCTTCAAATTATTAATATATTATTGTAAAAATAATTTTCCCCAATATGTCATGGTCAACCAATGAAAAAACATTTTGCGAGGAGGCCGATTTCACCCCCAAAAAATCATATACTAAAATGCAATTGCATTTCACTTAGCGCTAATACCCTTGGGAAAGGTATGAATCCTACTCTCCCTCCAGCTATGGGTAAATAGTAGGGCAGACTAGGCTCTTTAACCTTGGTTAGGCAACCAGTCCAGGAGAAGGAAAATTCTGAATTCAAGCCTGTTAAACTCCGCTTAAGAAATTGACTTTGTATCACATCCTGCTCGTGCGGAGGGGTTGGTAACTATATATACTGAAGTGTAAGCCAATTTTCGGAGAAAGTTTCGACGTCGCTGTGCTCCATCAAAAAGCAGGATTTTTTACTGTGTCCAGAAACAATCGTCATCTTCTGAAAATAAGCTCTAGTGTTATATTTCGGAGCGAAAATTGATATGAACGCCGTCTTATTTTTGGGGAAATAGGTTAACGTCACAGTCCGTCTAAACACCTGGTACAGAGTGGAATATATTGAAAATCGTTTCTGCTAAAAAGTGAAACAAAAACAAAAGATGTATACATATATAAAGAATAGTTGGTATGTATGTATGTATGTATGTATGTATGTATTCATCTGAATCATCTTATTCAACGGAAAGGAAGTCCTTTCAATATCATATTTGCATCAAACTTTGTGGATCTGCAGCAGGTTTGATGAATCATTTGAGGGCTCATGCAAGGAAGGGTTCTGGTGGTGGAGTTATAGGATTATGAGGGACGGCAATGATCTGTAAAGATTATGCTATTGCTATTGCTATGTATGCGTGTACGCATGTATGTATGTATCTCCAGAGGAAACTACGAAAATAAATCAATTAATGACAAAGTAAGTATATATATATATATATATATATATATATATATATATATATATATTATATATGGAGGATATGTGCTTAATTGAAGTCATACCTAATTTGAAAATTAATTAGTTAATAATTAATGAATTTAGGCGGGCATATATGTTCAAATGTAAGGCTAAACAAATCGAGAAAATGTTTAGGCTTACATTTGAACATATATGCCCGCCTAAATTCATTAATTATTAACTAATTAATTTTCAAAATTAGGTATGACTTCAATTAAGCACATATCCTCCAAACATTGTCGGCTTAAAGCTATATAAAAATAAACACATTTGTTTGTTTATTTAACCTCATATATATATATATATATATATATATATATATATTCACTACCAAAAATATTTTAAAAATAGAATTATTTAAATTCTATTTTTAATACTATATTCACGAATATAAAACAAATCTTCCTTATTTTTGCTTAGAAACAAGATCTGGTGTTAGTGAATGTATATGTAACAGCATAGATTTTCTTCTTTTTTTTTTTTTTTTTTTTTTTCTCTCTCTCTCTCTCTCTTTGCATTTAATATTTTAGATAGGAGAAATTAATTTTTCTTTTCGAAGTGTCTATACACTTTTTTCTGACGGGGAGTCAGAAAAAAGTGTATAGACAGGCCGGATCAGATCTTTTTTTTAAATATATATATATATATATATAGGGATTTTAATGGAACCTTCTACGAGGATTCAACTCGGATTCAGTAATAATGAATCTGCGTGACTAACTTTTTTTTGCCTCCCCTCTACCCAGTCGATGCCGGGTAGCCGCTTCTAGTATCTAATAAACAGCCATTTTTTGCCGCGTGACTGTGCACGCCATTTATCTTTCTTTCTTTCTTTCTTGAAACTAAAAATGGACAATGAATACAAATTTGATTTCGGGTTGATCGGTGATGATTCACGGTGTTTGGGATAATACTCAAATATTGATAATAAAAAGATTTCTTTGAGCACCAGCCTGAAAAACTGAGGCGTATATGAGTCAGTGAATTCAATTATAAATAAATGATATTTAGAACTTTATTTGAACAAAAATACAACCCTATCCTAAGCATATTACAAAAAAAAGAGTTTTTATTATTACAAAGCATATAAGATTGGCATGCATTCTTCACTCGACGGAGACGAACATTAACCCAACACACACACTAAAAAAAATTCGGCTGAACTTGCACAAAGGTGTCAAAATTAGGGTGACCCAGAAAAAACAGAACCCAAATTATTTATTTATTTTCCCATTAAACTAACCTTAAACCCCAACCCTAAACCCTAACCGCTAACCCTAACCCTAACCCCTAACCCTAACCCTAAACCTCCTAGTTAAAATTAACAGTTTTATTACAAAATTTGTGAGTTCTGTTTTTTCTGGGTCACCGGTATACAGGGGGACCCAGAAAAACAGAACCCAAATTATTTATTCATTTTCCCATTAAACTAACCCTAAACCCCAACCGTAACCCTAATCCTAACCCCTAGCCTAACCCTAACCCTAAACCCTAACCCTAGACCCCCTTGGTTAAAATTAACAGTTTTATTACAAAATTTGTGGGTTCCGTTTTTTCTGGGTCACCCTAATTTTGACACCTTTGTGCAAGTTCAGCCAAAAAATCTTATGCAATAAAACGTATAAAATGCATAAACATGTATAGTGGCACCTTTCCTTACGAGTATAATTTTTCTGCTCGTAACTCAATTTCCTCGTATATCAAATCAATTTTCCCCATTGAAATATGCTAAAATGCCATTAATCCGTTCCAGCCCCTTCCCGCTCCCCTCTAAAAAAACACCCTATATTTTGTTACGTTTGTTTTTTTTTTAAATGAGGAAAATAGCACTGTATAAAAACATAAGATAGAATGTAATGAATTATGTACTAAATATGTTTTAATTTTTATTTTTTTATAAATAATAATTTTTTTGGCATAATGAATTTGGAAATTTAAATGTTTTTAGGTGGACTTATTGATATAAGCGTATCTGAAGCTCGCTCGTACCTCAGATTTCAACTCTCAATACCAAAGCAAAAAATCGACCGAGTGACAGTTCGTAAGTTAGATCTCTCGTAAATCAAGGTACCTCTGTAATTTTCACTCAGTCGGTAGAGCGTTCGGCTATTCTAGTTCGATAGCGTTATGAGTAGCACAGGGATAAAGTAAGGAGCTGATAGGTGTGATCCACCTATAATATTGATATATATATTATATATATAAATGTTTATGTATATATGTGTGGAGAAAGGTAGACAACACGCGATGTTGTACAAGATGGATGTTTATTGTAGGTAGTGATCACTACCTACAATAAAAATCCATCTTCTACAACATCCCGTGTTAGGCTACCTTTCTCCACATCGTCGGATTAATTTCCTCTTATTTCTCCCATATATATGTACATATGTACATGTATATATATATCTGTATTATATATATATATGTATATATATACATACATACATACATATATATATATATATATATATATATATATATATATATAGTGTAGGATTGGCACTGTTTCAGCTTTTACTGGAACGGTGTACCAAAGTGCTGTATTATTGGGAGAGTGCTCAATATAATATAGAGCTATTATATAATATAATAATAATAAATATATAAATGTTTTATATATTTAATGCCAAGGAACGTCACGACAATTGATTTCATGTATGCACAACCGCAAACATTCGTCAGGTGACGTTGGGTGTTTAAATCAAGGAAAAAAAAATCGAAAATTTCAAAAAATTTTACAGACATAGGATGTATTTTTGATTGGATAAAAGTTATGCGTATGTATGTGGTGTTGTTATGAATGTGTATGTGTGTCTTTGACAGTGCAAAAGGTTATAAACACACATACATTGTTTTTTAATTATCTTGTTCTTCGCGAATATAAATCTAATCTTTGTTTTCTTTGCTCAAGAAGCAAGGACTGGTGATATTTAATGTGTATAGATATTTACTTTGTCGTTAATTGATTTATTTTTGTAGGTTCCCCTGAACATACACGCGCATACATACATACATACATACATACATACATACCAACTGTCATGTATATATGTATATTAGCATTGCGCATTTCTCAATGGTAAATCCCATTCCGATGTCTTTGCTGAGGATTCTAACCAATTCCTTGGGTATTGTCCTAATTTGGGCAAAAAGTTTAACGTCATTCATTATACATGAGGGAGTTTGGTTCAGCTATTCGTGCAATTTCCTGAATCTGCACCCTCGTTTGCATTTTCTTTATATATACTAGCAAATATATGCACCCTCCGGGTGCAAGTATTTAAGTTTTAATGTAATAAAATATCATATTAAATTAGAAAGGCTAATGAAACTAAATAAGAATACAGATAAAAAGATTTGAAACAGAGGGAGTATAATAAAAAATGGAACAACTGAAACTTACTATTCCATCACTCTCGTCTTTCATTGTTATTTTTTCTAATTTAAGTATTTAGTTATAAGAGGAAGTAAAGAATAAAATGACAGTTATTTCATCTTATTAATGGATTTCATTTAAGATTCATTGAAGAGATTTTTGCTTATATTCATTAAAATAAAACCAAACAGTTAAAAATCAATAATACTGAGCACATATTTATTAAATTCGATTTTTTAATATTAATATGCAAATTAGCCTTCCCGTTCACACTGTAAACCGCTATTTTGTTGTATATATAAATATAATTGCATGTTGTTAGTATGTAGACATAGTTAACAGTATTAATAATTAAGAAAATTTTATTAATAATTGAGGTTTAGATAAAAATAAAATCATGGAGAATGTGATGTCAATAACTAAGAGAATTGTGACTTGAGTAGGAATATAGTTTCGGTTACAGACAGAAAAACACACAATCTCCATTATAATAATATATTATATAATATATATATATATATATATATATATATATATATTTAGAGAGAGAGAGAGAGAGAGAGAGGGGTATCATTGCTTTAATGAACAGCAGAGGGGATTATGAGTCCCCTTGGACTACCCGACTAGGAAAGTATCAAAACGTAACTCGGAAAGAAAGAAAGCTACAAATACCAGGGAATCTTAGAAGCAGATAGCATCTAGAAAACAGAGATGAAAGAAAAAAAGTGAACAAGAAACATTTAAGAAAAAAAAACAAGGAAACAACTGGAAAATAAGCTTGCAGTAGGAACTTAATCAAAGGAACAAACAACTTTTGATATCCTAACGTCTGCTCGTTATTGTCTATCTGCTGTTAGCTATACTATCCAGTTTTAGTAAAAAGAGTGTTTTTCCTTCTGTTGCCCGCCCTGTTGGTTGGGGCGTTAGAATACATCGACTGCACCTCTGCAGAGAGGTAACAAGCCCCCAAATGATGCCACCTGTTTGGTTTTGACGTGACCGGCCGATTGATCGCAGGGGACTTGTCTAGCCCAAGAAATGGCCAAAGTGGAGTATTTGCATGTCATGGACTGCTCAACAACCTGGGTTCTATTCTTTAGCATCACGGGTCGCCACCCACAGCCAATATATTTTCACATTTTGTGACCCAGAAAACATATAATTAGACATATTACATCACTGTAACTCCTATAATTGTTAATTTTCCTGCTGCCATTTTGAAAATCGTCAGGGAACCAACGTAAAAAGACGTCATATCCCAAAAAATCTGTTGGCTGTGGGCGGCGACCCGTGATGCTAAAGAATAGAACCCAGGTTGTTGAGCAGTCCATGACATGCAAATACTCCACTTTGGCCATTTCTTGGGCTAGACAAGTCCCCTCCGATCAATCGGCCGGTCACGTCAAACCCAATACCTATATGATTGCCCCATCCCTATTGCCCTTATGGCAAGCCCAAACCCTTTTTATCATATGGGTGCTAGAAGGAGGCGGCTGAGGGTCTACATGTCCTGGGAATGACGTAAAACTCTATCTGATGGTGAGGTTCTAGTTTTGGAGGTTTGGGGAATGTGGGGCACCCCTTCATCACCATTGCTCTCAGGTCCACTCTGACCTGGAGTGGTAGTACCTGTTAGGGTCCCATCTATGGGTTAAACAGAAAAATGTATTTATAAAAAAATGAGTATCCATTAAGAATTACTTTATTTAAAAACTTTATCGGCATTAAATGACCCACTGAGGTTGATATGCCATAAAACAAAACAAAACAAACAGTTCCAAGAGATATTTTTCATGTAGATTTGAATTCCTTAATCTCGGTGTACCGTAAATCCTTGAGTATAGTCCGCCCTTGAGTATAATACGCAGGGGATTTTTAATGGACTGTTACTCTGAAAAAATGCGTTTGAATAAACATTGCCGGACAGCAAATAGATACTCGGACATTGCTAAGAAAATATTTTTCATTTTTATATCCTCGTATATAGTACGCACTAGGGATTTTGACCTTTAAATTTTGGGAAAAAGTGCGGATTATACTCAGGGATTTACGGTATGTAGAACCAAAATGTACTTTTCTGCGTTAACTTCTCGATTTTCTTTCTGCCATTTTAGACCTGGCTACTAAAAGGGGCCGGGTTAGCTCAGTCGGTAGAGCGTTCGGCTAGAAACCACAAGGTTCCTAGTTCGATACCGGTCCCCGCCAACTCAGCGTTATGAGTAGCACAGGGATCTGTGCGGTAAAGTAAGGAGCTGATGGTAGGTATGGCGCTCCACCTCAGATGCTAAAACAATCTCCTTGGTCTAGCACTAGTGAAAAGGGGATAGACTCCCTCGCTGACTGGCTATACCGACTTTAGGCCGCCCCGACGACTTTACTTTACTTACTACTTTAGGGAACTGCTTGACGTTGATTGTATGACTGACTATGTCATTTCTGGCTTCCTCATCTCTGAATAAATATAAATGACATATCCAAAATGATTATTTGCAATTTACGATCCTCCGGTACAAAATAGCATAAAAAGCTGGACATATAATTTTCACTTAAAATACATAATAAAAATATACCAGTTGGGTAAATCACCAAAATGAATATATTTTCACATTTTGTGACCCAGAAAACACATAATTAGACATATTACATCACTGTAACTCCTAAGATTTTAATTTTCCTTGAAAAAAAAATAGCGGTTTTCAGCCGCCATTTTGAAAATCGTCAGGAAACCAACGTAAAATGACGTCATATCCCAAAAATTATTATTATTATTATTATGAGTTTTTCAAATCAGCGTCAGACGGTGGTCTTTCACTGGAGACTGGTGACAGCAAGTCTCCTCAGGTATCCTGGATTCTTTTGAGTATTCTAGCCGATCTTAACAATGCTATTGTTTGGATGGTCTCGATTCTTCCCCTGATTTCAAATTCTTCCAGTCTCCTCTCTAGACCCTTGGGGACCGTTCCAAGGGTAATAATAACCGTCCATCTTTTCGTCTTCTTTCATTTTCACCCTGTATTCTTTTTTCTTTTTTTTTGCTTTAGGTCTGGTCTTCTGAACGGGATCAGGTGATCCGTTTGTATCTCAAAATCCGTGAGAATTGTGTCTCATTCTCTATGAGGGATTCCGACCAATTTCCCCCAGCTCTCCAGGACTCTTCTAAGTATTCTAGCTGATCTCATTAGGGCTGCGACATACAAGACATGCTGGGCACTGATGAAGAAGCAGGCACGAACACATGAGCGACGTTCTCTTATGGACTCCTGCACATGGACATACCAGTTATTTCCTATAAGTCTAACATAAACAAAGGGGAACCACTCTTGAATGATAAAATTATTTATTGATCTACTAGGAAAAAAGAAGACGGGTTTAGGGTTAGGGTATAGGGTTAGGGGTTAGGGTTAGTTTAATGGGAAAATAAATAAATAATTTATCAGTCAAGAGTGGTTCCCCTTTGTTTATGTTAGACTTATAGGAAATAACCGACACACCAGTGTTGACTGACTTATATGCATCAGATCTGAGCGGACACTGAATGCAGTCTAGAGGACCTACCGAGACAAATGGCGTGAGAGAGTCAAGGAAAACCGTGCTATCAGCATGACTTGATGATGATTATGATCTTGGTTAGTCTATTAACTTTTCAGCCGACCTTTGTATACTACTAAAAAATATAAGTTTTTTTTCTGTAGTAATGAGTAGAAAACTTTGTAAGAATGTATCCACTTCTTAGTGACGGCAATGTCTTCTGTTTTTTAATAATATTATTACCAGCTGTTGAAAATGGTTAAACAAAAGTCGTAATAAATAATATGAAAAAGCAATTTACATTTCAAAGGGGGTTTTTAATATGCAGTTCGACAAAAAATACACAGCTGTAAGAATCTTAAACCGTATTCAATAATTAAATAAATAAAATAGTCGCTTTGTTTTGATTTACAAAGGCTTAGTTAATTCTGACCTAAAGACACATGATATGCTTTGTGGGTGAGGTAGTTGCGTTTTTGTTTGTTTGTTTATTATTTCGTTTTTTCATTTTGCTTTTTTTATGTATTTTTATTATTATTTACGAGCCCGCATACAAAAAGCCAGTATTTGGAATTACCTTATGAAAGCCCCAACTAACAAGTTTTTCGAGTTACGAGCTGTCACTCGGTCGGATTTTTGTTTTGTGTTGCGAGCTACAATTTGAGATACGAGCGAGCTTCAAGTACGCTTATATTAATAAGTTAACTAAAAACATTTGAGTTTACTGTGATCTTTGACTTATGAATGCCTCAACTAACAAGTTTTCCGAGTTACGAGCTGTCATTCGGTCGGATTTATGTTTTGTGTTGAGAGCTAAAATTTGAGATACGAGCGAGCTTCAGGTACGCTTATATTAATAAGTTCACTAAAAGCATGTGAGTTTACGGTGATCTTTGACTTACGAATGCCCCAACTAAAAAGTATTTCCTAGTTAAGAGCTGTCATTCGGCTGGATTTTTGTTTTGTTGGGAGCTAAAATGTGAGATACGGGCGAGCTTCAGGTACGCTTATATTAATAAGCTCACTAAAATCATTTGAGTTTACCGTGATCTTTGATTTACAAATACCCCAACTAACAAGTTTTTCTAGTTACGAGCTGTCACTCGGCCGGATTTATGTTTTGTGTTGAGAACTACGATCTGAGATACGAGCTAACTTCAGGTACGCCTATATTAATAAGTTAACTAAAAGCATTTTGAATTAAAATGATCTTTGACTTACGAATGCCCCAACTAACAAGTTTTCCGAGTTACGAGCTGTCACTTGGTCGGATTTATGTTTTGTGTTGAGAGCTACAATTTCAGATACGAGCGAGCTTCAGGTATGAATATATTAATGAGTTCACTAAAAGCATTTGAGTAACCAAATTCATTACACCAAAGAAAAAATAATTTATTTAAAGAATTGCCAAACATATTACAGCACATAATTCATTACATTCTATTCCGTTATGTTTTTTTTATACAATACAGTGCTATCTTTCTGATTGACAAAATGCAACAAAACTTCAGAAGCTCTGGATATGTTAATTGCTATTATTCCTAGATCCACTATGACCCGGAATGGTAGTACCTATTAGGGTTCCACCTATGGCAAAACAATTCTATTTGAAAATTACTAGGTTAGCTGAATTTGAAAACAGTGAACGAATTCTTAACTTTACTATGTTTTTTCAATGTCTGTATTATCCATACTAGTACAAAAACGCCCGCAAGCGGTGTAAAAATCCCTTTTTTCTTTCAATGCCAGAGGGTTTGTACCATAAGTAAGTAAAAAATCATCAGATTTATTAAGGGTAAAGAAATAAAACAATTTGATATGGAAATTTAGTTCTGATAACTTAAAATATATATTAGAATAAAACAATCTATATATAAATATATAATACCAGGCATGTATTAATTAAAACTTGTTTTAAAAAGCAATAATATCCGTCTAAGGTTGCATGCTCAAATTTTGAGTGTATTTATTCTCTGTTATGACGATTCTGGGTAATATGACGGAAGCATTGATGTAGTTTCAGTTACAGATGAATAGAGACTGGATCTCCATTGTTAATAGAAATGTAATATTGATTTGATTTGACTACCTTTGTAGTACTGTGTTTGAATATCTAAAAATGTAGTTTCGCTAGAAATTTAATAAATTGAATATTTTGGAAATTTTGATGTTGTATAATTTGTGAAGGAGAAGAGAAACAAAAATTGAAGTTACAATTGTTCACAAAGGATAAGTATTATTAATTACTTGAAACCGTGTAACTGTGTTCAAACAAATGATTATTATTAAATAGATATAATTACTTAAAACTATTGTTGTAGAGGAGTTAACACCCCTACAATATGAACTATCTCATAGCATTATAAGAGTCGACGTAACAGTGATAAAGTCGGGAAAAATATATTCGGACGAAATCACTGCGTTTGACTACAGACAATTGACCCTCCTCATTCTTGTACGCCTGTCTTGTGAATTGTACTACTTCTTGTTTTATGTTATAAGTATCTGTTAGCACCAGATACAAGTGCTGAATAAAATATATCATGCACAATATTTCTCTGTGTATCTTTTACCACCTCAACAATACTACAACTATATAATTGTGTGCTGTCTGTAGAAGAGCTGACAAAAGCTGAATCATCTGCATACTGCAATTCATGTATTGCCTCTACAGTGACAAGTGTTTGGGATTTCAATCTTCGTAGGTTAAAAAGATTGCCATCTAATCGATAGGATATGCGGACACCATCTGTCGGGTTTACGTTCTGTTTGGCAATTTTCATTACTGCTGCCACAAACAGATTGAATGCAATTGGTGTAATGACACATCCCTGCTTCAATCCGGTGCCTAAAAGGAAAGGATCTGATTTTGAGCCTGTACGTGTTACTCTGGCCATTGAGCCATCATGGAAAGATCTGAGCACAGCCAGCAAGGTAGGGGGACAACCAAACTTTCTCAGATGGACTACAGCGCATCATCAATGCTATAGTTGAAACCTACTCACGTGCAGGGCTTGCCATCAATGTTCAGAAAACAGAAGTTCTCAACATCTGTCAACCTCCGACTACTGAACTCCTCATTACTCACCAGCCACTGAAAAATATAGAGGAGTTCACTTACATAGGATCTGTCTTAAACAACACAAACGATCTCACAAGTGAAGTGCAACGGCGGATTAGTCTGGCTTCAGCATCTTTTGGTAGGCTATCTCACAGTGTGTTCATGAACAGAGATATCACCATCATTACTAAGATCTCTGAATATAAAGCTGTATGCCTATCCATACTCTTATATGGAAGTGAGTCGTGGGTGTTATATCGCAGACAGCTGAAAAAACTGGGCATAAAGTGGTGGCACAAAATTCCCTACTTACAAATTAGAAGCAGATCACGCATTGACCCAATTGAAACCATCCTATCGCAATGCCAACTGTGATTGTTGTGTCAGGCCATCCGCATGCCTGCAGACAGACTCTCCTGTAAAATACTTTACAGTGAACTCACAGATGGCTCACAGAGGACAGGACCCACCCCCGCAAAGAAAGAGCAGTTCAAAGACCATATTAAGACAACGCTGAAGAAATGTATCATCACACCTTCAAGCGTGGAAGATCTGGCCTCCAACAGACAGGGTTGGTGAGACGCCTGCCGCACAGGAGCTAAGCAGCTCAATATCGAGATAAACAGGACTGCTGAGCGGCTATGTCTTCGTCGTTATAAACAACCAAATGTAGATGGGAGTTTCGACTGCAATGTGTGTGACCGCATCTGCAAATCCAGAATTGGACTACAAAGCCACCAGAGGGTCTACAACTGAAGATGTGGAGTGACGTCATCGTCTTCTGCGATGGACTTCCAAAAGAAAAAGAAAGAAATAATTGTGTCCAAAAAGGGATTGTTATTAAATAAAAATAATTACTTAAAACCATATAACTGTGTAGAAACAAATTATTATTATTAAATAAAAGTAATTAATTGAAATCATATAGTTATTAGTATTAAATAGGGATACTTGAAACCATATGTGTGCAAACAAATAATTATTTTTAAATAAAAATAATTACTTGAAATTATATCATTGTTAGTATTAAATAGGAATACTTGAATAATAACTTGAAACCAGATGATTTTTAGGATTAGAAAGGGTTATTTGAAACCGTATAAATGTGTGCAAACAAATGATTACTATTAAATGAAAATAATTACATGAAATTATATAAGTGTTAGTATTAGATTGGAATTCTTGAAACCATATATATATTTACCAACCCTTCCGCACGAGCAGGATACGACACAAGGTCAATTTCTTAAGCGGAGTTTAGCAGGTTTGAGTTCAGAGTTTTCTTTCTCCTAGACTGGTTACCTAGCCATGGTTAGAGAGTCCAGTCTGCCCTGCTATTTACCCATACCTGGAGGGAGAATTGGATTCATACCTTTCCCAAGGGTATTAGCGCCATGTGAAATTCCAACAGCTTCGTCCAGGAATTGAACTCGCGTTGACGAGTCCATTTCCTACGACTCTAACCATTAGACCACGCGCCTCCATTATACTTGAAACCATATAACTGTATGCAAACAAATGATTATTATCAAATTGAATTACTTGAAACCATATAATTGACGGTTTGGCATGTCGTTATGATCAATGAATTAAACAATCTAGGGTGAGTCAATAACGACTGTCATATCATGCTGCCCCTCATCTTACCGAAGGGCTTCATGGTCACAATCACCACTCTCTTCAAGGTACTGGACACAGTCTTCAAACCCTGAATCGAAGAAGTGACCAAAGTGAGGCCGTATGTGTTCTTACAGGACTCTGTTCCCTTCTGCGTTGCACATACCGACCCCAACATGTGACTCCCAATATCTCCTGATTTGAAAGTTCCTCGACTTGTGCCTCTAGACGAGGGGCTTAGCGTAATGGTTTCGGAATGTAATCGGCGACCAGAGTTCAAATCCTGGACGAGGTTAATACGTTTCAACTTCGAGACCTTACTTTTAGTATTACCCTCGTAGAATAAATGGGATTCACAGTGGTAAAACACTTTAGTTATAACACATTAATTCATTTGAGGCCACTTAAGATCCACTTAAACTACTAGGGAGGCGCGTGATGTAATGGTTATCGTCGTAGGAAATGGACACGGTGAACAGAGTTCAAATCCTGGACGAGGTTGTTTGCACTTCATATGGCGCATTTCCCCTTGGTAAAGGTATATGTTCAACTATTCTCCCTCCAGATAAGATAGTAGGACGAACTGGACTCTTTAAATTTGAAATAGCTACCGGTCTAGGAAAAATAAAACTCTGAATTCAAATCTGTTAAACTCCGCTTAAAAATTGACCTTGTGTTGCGTCTTGCTTATGTGAAAGGCTTGAGTAAGTAAGAGTATTTGCCGCTCATCCCACTTATGAGGGCTTGACACAAGGATATTTTAATGTGGGCCCACCCACAAGCCGAAGCTTATGGGTGGTAGGTGGAAAAAATTGCGTCGATCTCGTCTGCATTCTCCCTCAAGGGGTCGCCTCGGGCGCTGGGCAATAAACCCGCCCTGCCCCTTTAAGTCAAGGGGCAGGTATTGCTTGGGAGGAAAGCCCCCTGGGATTGACGCTATTAATTAAAAACTTAACCTGATTGAGCGGCCGAAGCACACTGGACCCCCAGCTGAGAGCGAAACATAAGAAAAGTAAGGGTTGAGTAAGTCGTCGGGATGGCCTAAAGTCGGTATCAGCCAATCAGCGAGAGTGTCTTACCCCTTTTCACTAGCTCTAGACCAATGAGATTGCTTTGCCTCTGAGGTAGAGACCCACACCTACCATCAGCTTCTTACTTTACCGCACAGATCCCTGTGCTACTAATTCGCTGAGTTGGCGAGAGCCGGTATCGAACTGGGAATCTTGTGGTTTCTAGCCGAACGTTCTACCGACTAAGCTAACCCGGCCCATATTACTTGGGCTTCTCGTGCTTTGGGTCGTCGAATACTACCCTATTGGTCTATGGTTCATCAGTTCGTCATGGATGGTACTGGGAGGTCTCCCAGCAACCTAATAAAAGTGAGTCTACACAGAAGGGTTTAAAAAAAAACTGGTACAGAAACAGCTTTAAAAAAGTAACGAGGAGAAGGGTGTTGGTGGCTAGGTTGTCCCCTTTTTAACACTCAAGTTCAATCCTACAATAAAAATGTTGGTTGGCTGGTTGGTTGGCTTTTACGGTATATCAACCAATTGAAATTTGACTATAGTAGCATGTGGAAGGGTGCTAGAAATTTCGCTGTAGCTACACATGGCATGGTACATTGCTAGAAATTCGACTATAGAGGCGCATGGTACAGTGCTAGAAATCCCACTATAGTTGCGCATGGTACAGTGCTAGAAATGTTATTATAGATGCACATGGTACAGTGCTAGAAATTCGACTGTAGATGCACATGGTACAGTGCCATAAATCCCACTATAGTTGCACATGGTACAGTGCTAGAAATTCGACTATAGATACATATGGCATTTTGCTAGTAATTCCGCTATAGCTGCGCAAAGCACAATGCCAGAAATTCCATTATAGTTGCACATGGTACAGTGCTAGAAATTCGACTATAGATGCATATGGAATTGTGCTAGTAATTCCGCTATAGCTGCGCAAAGCACAATGCCAGAAATTCCATTATAGTTGCACATGTGACAGTACTAGAAATCCCACTATAGTTGCACATGGCACGATGCTAGAAATTCCATTATAGTTGCACATGGCACAGTGCTAGAAATTCGACTATAGTCTCACATGGCACGATGCTAGAAATACGACAATAGTTGCACAAGTCACAGTGCCAGAAATTCCATAATATTTGCACTTGATACAGTGCTACATATTCCACTAGAACTACAGATGGCTCGGTGCTAGGAATTCCATTAACGTTGAATATGGCTCGGTGCTAAAAATTTGAGTATAGTTGTAAATGGCGTGTTGTGGGAAATCGACGATATTTGCAGACGGAAGTGAAAGGGTGAAACACTGTGAACCAACCATTTTCCTTCCTACTCAACCCACTTCTTCGAGATTTTTCTTTTTACAAGTCCCTGCAGGGGAAAACACGCTAATGTACTTTTTGTTTATTTAATGTACTTTTTTATTAACCTAATGTACTTTTTTTTCACCTAATTCGTTTTATGTATCATATTTCTCAAAGTCGTAGAAACTACGTTCTTCCTCCAAAAATAAACTTTGGAAGTGTACCTTGTGTCTTCGATTGAATTGCTTATAAGCCTACACCTAATTAAAAGCTCTTTCATACAAGACATTCATTTGAGATTCTTCTACTTATGAACCCATTTGATCCCTATGCAATGGAATGTTGGGAAAAGACAACACTTTATCTTTACTTTTCTTTTGAATTATGATATATATTTACCAACCCCTAAATTATATGGTTTCAAGTATTTCAAGCAATTATATGGTCTCAAGTAAGTTATAATTGTTGGATTTTGTGTCAAGTATACAACTCTGTTACAAGATGAATGCAAGACTAAAACTAGAGTTTCGTAGGTGGCTTATATGGAGCTTTGGATTGTTCCATTATGAACTCAGGCAAGTTCATTTCCTGAGTTCTGATTGGCTGTTGGATTTCAGGGTTAGTAAGAACAGGGATAAGTACCCACTCTTCAGCCACCACTTTGCATTATGCCAGCAGCATGCAAGGACTGTATTAAGTTACAGCTTGCCTGTTGTTCTCGTCTGCTAACTCGACGGTAGTTAGAACCCCACTGCGATGGTGAGTATCATTGTTTCTACAATAATAATAAACATCTGGAAACAATTATACCTTCAAGTAACCATTTTTAATCTTATTATAATGGACATTGTGTGTTTGTCTGTCTCTAACCTAAACTATATCACTATTCAAGTCACAATTTTCTTAGTTATTTACGTTACATTCTCCATTATTTTATTTCTATTTAGACCTCAATTATTAATAAAATTGTTTTACATTATTAATGTTGTTGGCCGTGTAAAGTTTTTAAGTGCCATCCTTGGCCAGTTGAAAAGGGCTTAAAGAAAGTCCTGTGTTATGGAATCCTTTGGTGTTCCTTTGGTAAGCGTTTAAGTCCTATCCTACGTATTGGTAAAGGTCCAGTGATTTAATCCTAAGTCCGTCATCCATGAATGTCACAGTAATTATGACCAGTAGAGTCGGTTAAGTATTGTATCAGCCTAAGAGTACTACCAATGATTGGCCAAGGAACAGATCACATGATCTCGGCCAGTCTATAAGTAGGAGCGGGAATCTAGCACGCACCTTATATCCGAAAATCGCAACAGGCTATATCTACATATTAATAACATGCAATTGTATTTATATATATATATATATACAACAAAATAGCTGTTTTAAGTATTTCAAGTATTCCTATTCAAGTATTCCTATCTCATACTAATAATTTACACGCACTTATACAGTTTGAAGTAGCTAATGATAATAGTTTGTTGTAAACAAGCCTAGCTTCACGTGACTGTTTATAATACAAATATTTTGTGATAAGATTTCAACTATACCTATCTATTTCTAATGATTTCCAAACAAATATATTGGACCCATAGATGGACCTTAACAAGTAGGTATTTACTGAAGAGTGTGGTATAATGGCTAAAGTCATGGGAAATGAACTCGTCACCCCAAGTTCTAATCCTGGATGTGGTAATTGCATTTCACTTAGCGCTAGTGCCCTTGGGAAAGGTATGAATCCTACTCTCGTTCCAGCTATGGATAAATAGTAAGGCAGACTGGGCTCTTTAACCTTGGTTAGGCAACCAATCTAGGAGAAGGAAAACTCTGAATTCAAACCCGTTGAACTCCGCTTAAGAAATTGACCTTGTGTCACATCCTGCTCGTGATTGGTAAATATATATTTAAAAACACCCGTCCACCACGAGTAGGATGTGACACAAGATCCTAAGTATGTGGCATCCAGCGAGGATCGAACTCGCTATACAGTGGCAATGCATCTGCGTGGCTAGCTTGCTAACCATTACACCACGATGTGACGTCCTTTTCTATTTACCAACTCTTCTGCATGAGCGGGATGTGATACGTCAATTTTTAACGCGAGTTTAACAGGTTTGAATTTAGAGTTTTTCTTCTGCTAGACTGGTTGCCTAACTAAGGTTAAAGAACACCGTCTGCCCTACTATTTACCCATAGTTGAGAGGAGTATAATCGGACGCATACCTTTCCCAAGGGTATTCGCACTATGTGAAATGCAAACAGACTCGTTCAGGATGTGAACTTGGGTCACTGAGTCCATTTCCTACTACGATAACCATTACACCACGCGCCTCCAAATTATTTTAATTATAATACGGTCGGCATTGTCTCAACTTCTGTAGCATTTTTTATTATTTTAGTCACGTGGTTGAGTTTCTTTTGTTTAACTCTTTGCCTACCAAATTTCCCTCACGGCTGTAACAAATTTTCTTGGTATATTTGTATGATGGGATATTTCAAAGTTCACTATCTATTCACCTCAGAACTCATTCTATTCAAATAAAGTCCTTTTCAATGTAAATAAGATACACAGGCGAGGGCCACTGCCAACGGATTACGGTAGGATCGCAGTGTTGGGAGAGTCACGGTGAGCAGTTTAAAGTAGGCAAAGAGTGAATGGCATATCAACCTTCATGGGTTATTTAATGCCAAAGCCACTCTAGTGGAAGAGCAGAAGTGGTACTATTAAACCTATAGATGGACGTGATAAAGGGGTTCATACCTTTCCCAATGATATTAGTCCGAAATTGAAAGTAATAGCGCGACTGGGGTTTAACTCGCTTAATACGATATCGCAGTCCAACAGGTTAGCCATTACGCCAACTAGACTTCCCCATTTTAGTCTCATTGATCAAATAAGTATTGATACGAATGTTGACTTTACAGTAAATTGCTATCTATACTTTTGACTAACATAAAACTGTTTCCGTTTCGAAATAAAGTGTCTAAATAATACGGTACTAGCAGGACCTGTGATATACCACAGTATGATAATTTAATTATTACAACATTTGATATGTTTACTTAAGAGCTATTGCACAAAAATAGTTCAATATGTAACAAGTATAATAATCTTGATTTAACTCTCTCTCTCTCTCTCTCTCTCTCTCTCTCTCTCTCTCTCTCTCTCTCTCTCACACACACACACACACACACACACATACACACACACACACTCACTTTTTTCCTCTAGTTCTTTTTATCATTACATTGTTTGATTGAAACAGATTAGCGATATCACTTCCACGCGCTCACCACCACCACCACCCCCCTCTCTCTCTCTCTCTCTCTCTCTCTCTCTCTCTCTCTCTCTCTAACTCTCTCCCCTACACTCTTGCTTTCTTGCTTTCTTTCTAATATTTTTTCTTTGTAGCATGTCTTATTTTCCCCTTTCTTTATAATAAAA
The DNA here is from genome assembly GCA_023376005.1 of Doryteuthis pealeii. NCBI lineage: Eukaryota > Metazoa > Mollusca > Cephalopoda > Myopsida > Loliginidae > Doryteuthis > Doryteuthis pealeii. The sequence continues at coordinate 97,922,651 of CM042150.1, forward strand.
ACATTATTTAGCTGGGGTATATATATATAAATATAATTTTCATGAACTTCATGTTTATTAATAGGTACTGTGGGTGGTTTATTTAGGTATATGATGTCAAGTATTCCTATATAATACAACAAAAATCACTGCCGTATGTGTTCAAGTAACCTTATCTAATCTTATTATAATGGAGATTGTGTGTTTTTCTGTCTGTAACCGAAACTATATTACTAAACGAGTCACAATTAACATAGTTATCTACATCACATTCTTCATGATTTTATTTATATTTAAACCTCAATTATTAATAAAATTGCTTCACCTTTTTATTAGTTTTGTCCATGTCTACATACTAATAACATGTTATTGTATTTATATATACAAAAAATAGCGGTTTGCAGTGTGAACGGGAAGGCTAATTTGCATATTGATATTAAAAATGTGATTTTATTAAATATGTGCTTAGTATTATTGATTTCTAACTGTTTGGTTTTATATTAATGAATATAAGCAAAAATCTCTCCAATGAATCTTAAATGAAATCCATTAACAAGAAAAAATAAGTGTAATTTTATTCTTTATTTCCTAATTTAACTAAATAGTTAAATAAGTAAAATTCAGCAATGAAAGACGGCAGTGATGGAAGAGTAAGTTTCATTTCTATTTTTCTATTATACCCCCACTCTGTTACATATCTTTTTATCTGCATTCTTATTAGACTTTCTAATTTAATACGATATTTCATTACATTAAAACTTAAATACTTGCACCCGGAGGGTGCATATATTTGCTAGTACTAATAATTTATACACAATTATATGGTTTAAACTATCCATACTTGATACTTGATTTGTTTGCACATAGTTATATGGTTTCAAGTATTTCATCCTAGCACTTATATGTTTTTTTAAATAACTAATTAAACTAATCCTTACTAGACAAATGATTATTCTTAGTACAAATAATTTTCACACAGTAATATAGTATTAAGTCTTACAATTTAATACAATTGATTTCTAAACTTATTTGACCCATGAATTGGCTTCCCACATGTATTACCACTCCGGGTCAGCGTGGGCCTGGGATTAATTGCAATGAATGGAGTACTTCACATTCCCTAAAGCTCAAAAACTGGAGCCTCTCTACCGCATGTAGTTTAATACTATACCCAGAACACATTTTTTGTCTGATGAGAAGATTCAGTAAGCTTGAGAGATGGTAATGGTGAACCGGCAAGTTATCATCGATGAGGCAGCTTGCTCTCTGCAGATTAGTCATGGTTCTGCCTATCAAATCATCCACGATGAACTCAGCTTCCATAAAACAAGGGTGCGGGTAAATTTTAATGGTAATGGTGAACCGGCAAGTTATCATCGACGAGGCAGCTTGCTCTCTGCAGATTAGTTATGGTTCTTCCTATCAAATCATCCACGATGAACTCAGCTTCCATAAAAAAAAGAGTGTGGATAATTTTTAATGGTAATGGGGAACCGGCAAGTTATTATCGATGAGGTAGTTTGTTCTCTGTAGATTAGTTATGGTTCTGCCTATCAAATCATCCACGATGATCTCGGCTTCCATAAAACAAGGGCGCGGGTAATTTTTAATGGTAATAGTGGACCGGCAAGTTATCATCGACGAGGCAGCTTGTTCTCTACAGATTAGTCATGGTTCTGCTTATCAAATCATCCACGATGAGCTCGGCTTCCATAAAACAAGGGTGCGGATACTTTTTGAATCTTCTTCTTTATCTCTTTAAGCATTGAAAATGTAGCTACTTGAAACCATATAATTGGATACAAATTATTTGTATCAGATAAGAACAGTTAATTGAAGATTTATATCTGTTAGCAAATTATCATTATTATTACTAAACAGGAAGTTACGTTATTATTATTAAACAGGAATAGTCACTTGAAATCATAAATTGAGCCAATTATATTTATTAGATAGGAACACTTGAACCAAATTATTTGTATTAAGAATATTTACTCTCAATTGTTTGTAAGTTCTTTTCTTTTTTCTCTCTTTCTTTTTTAGACTTTACGGCAGGACAACTCTTGTTGGGTTATCTTATACCGAAGACGTTTTGTTTTATTCATTTTTGATGGGTATTGAAAATTCTTTTTTTGAACTCATTTTTAAACACATTTTTGTTAACTCACTTTCTTCTATTTAACCCGTAGATGTGACCCTAGCAGGTACTACCACTCCGAGTCTGGGTGGACCTGGGAGTAATGGCAATGAAGAGGTACTCCACACTCCCCAAAGCTCCAGAATTTTAACCTCACCACTAGATGTAGTTTAACGTCATGCCCAGAACACTAAGATCCTCAGCCACCACCTTCTAGCATATTAATCATAAAAAGGGTTTTAGGTGGGCATAATGGCAATAGGGTCAGGACAATCATATAGGTGCTAGGGTTTGACGTGAGCAGCTAATTGATCGGAAGGGACCACCCCGACCACCCGTCTAGCCTAAGTAAGAGCTAAAGTGGAGTGTTGCAATTCATGAACTGTTCAGCTAACAAGATTCCGTCCTTAAGCATCATGTGTCGCATATATATATATATATATATATATAGTGGTGCCTTGACTTACGATTGTCCCAACTTACAAGTTTTACGAGTTTCATCATGGAACCTTTGAATCAACCTTCCACACTGAAGAGATGTGATACGTCGAAACATGGTGTCTGTGGATGACTATATATGCTCCCCATCCCCTAGTGGCTTGAGCACTTTGGAGTGGATTTCGCTGACGACCGGCAACTTAGCGTATAGGCAATGAAGGAGCACTCTCTGGCGGCCTTTACATACATACAGTTGTGTGTATTTAATCAGTTAAAATCCCCTTTCCATTGTGTATATGACGATGGCCGAGCTGTTAAGTAGCCTGACTGATGATGAATCGATCGGGTTTCTATTCCGGTTGTTGGTAGTTTACAAATGTCTAGCCATACTGAAAAACGGTGTCATTGGATGACTATATATATATATATATATATATAGTATTTGTGGGAAAAGGTGACTTACCGGTGAAACAGGTCACAATGGTTAGTTGATGCAAGATTCACAATGATAAGGCAGCGATATATAAAGTGCTAAAAAAATATAACAAATATAAAGTGCGCAAAAAAATACACCCGTGCAATCAACTGCAATTAATCAATATCTTGATTAATCCAGTTCATTTAACCCTGAAGATCCTTATGGTGAAGTAGGTTATTACCATGTACCATTATCATAATATATATATATATATAATATATGTGTGTGTGTGTGTGTGTGAGAAGAGAGAGAGAGAGAGAGAGAGTCAATGGTTCTTATGCGATACTCAAACCAATATAGCACACAATATTATATATATATATATATATATATATATATATATATATATTGCACACGTAGAACTATTATAAATCCCTCTCTTTCCCTCCATATATGGGTAAATATTATGTATTTACCAACCACTCTATACGAGCGGGTCAATTTTTAAGCAGAGTCTAACATGTTTGAATTCAGAGTTTTACTTCTAGACCGGTTGCCACACCAAGGTTAAAGAGCCCAGTCTCTCCTACTATTTTACTTATAGCCGGAACTATGGGTAAATAGTCGGGAATAGTGGGCTACCAGTCTAGGAGAAGGGAAAAACTCATCTAGCAACTCGACCCTATAATAAAACTACTTGCTCCGAAACCAGAGCATCATCATGGGGTAAGGGGTGCAACCCTCTGCCTGTGTATACATTTACCAACCCTCCGCACGAGCAGGATGTGACAGAAGGTTTAATTTCTTACGCGGAGTTTAACAGGTTTGAATTCAGTGTTTTCTTTCTCCTAGACTGGTTACCTTGCCAATGTGAAGAGCCCGGTGTACCCTGCTATTTACCCATAACTGGAGGGAGAGTCATTGGATGCATACCTTTCCCAAGTGTATTAGCGCTAAGTGAAATGCAATTACCACATCCAGGATTAGAACTTGGGGTGACGAGTTCATTTCCTATGACTTTAGCCATTAGACCACGCTCTTCAGTAAATACCTACTTGTAAAGGTCCATCTATGGGTCCATGTGAAATGCAAACAGCTTCGTCCAGGATTTGAACTTGAGTCGACAAGTCCATTTCCTATGACTTTAACCATTACACCACGCACTTCCATGCTTGTAAGGGCGCGGGATATTTATATTACATTACATTACATTACATAGCAGCTATTGGTTTCTTTGCTTTCTTTGTTTAATGGCATATCAAACTTTGTGGGTTATTTGTTGCCAAAGTCATCTTTGTAGAAGACCAGTAATAGTACTATTTAACTCATAGCTGGGGGATGAGTGGTTTCACACCTTTCTCAAGTGTATTAGTTCGAAAACGAACGTGATAGTACGAATGGTGTTCGAACTTAAGTACGTTAACCATTACGCCACGATGGTACTATTGAAAAAGGTGAACATATCAAATTTCTTTTATTAACCTATGTTAGTTTTACGTTTCTTGCATGTAGCTCCTAACCGATGTATTAAGTAATAGAATCCCTGTTGTTAGATAATGTGCAAATCTTGAAATGAAAAGTCATTAAAATTCAAACGGTTTGATTTATAAAGATGTAACGTGTTTGTTTAATGGCATATCAACCTTCATGGGTTATTTAAGACTAAAGCAATCCTTGTCCAAATCTTAGAGATCAAGTACAGCTTAATTTTGTTCTCTTTTTTTTTCTTTTTTTTTTTAGAGAGAGAGAGAGGGGGGAGTGGAACTTCCATTATCAGCCAATGTTTAGTTTCACGTTTCTAGCATAACCAATGTTTTAAGAAATAGACTGCCCGCTGTTAGAGAATGTCCGAATTCTAAAGATCAAGTTCTCTTGCTTAACTTTTTTGTGAGAGAGAAAGAGTGAGTGAGAGAGAGAGAGAGAGAGAGAGAGAGAGAGAAGAGAGAGGGAAACTTCATTTATCAACCGATGTTTAGTTTCACGTTTCTAGCATGTAGCACATAACCAATGTATCAAAAAATAGACTCCCAACTGTTAGAGAATGCCCAAAATCTTAGAGATCAAGTGTTGTTGCTTAACTTTTTGTGAGAGAGAGAGGGGGGAGGGAGAGAGAGTGAGAGAGTGATTGAGAGAGAGGGAGAGAGAGAGAGAAACCTGTATCAACCGTTGTTTAGTTCACGTTTCTAGCATGTACACATCACCAATTTATTAAGAAAATAGACTCCCTGCTGTTAAAGAATGCCCAAATTTTAGAGATCAAGTGTTGTTGCTTAACTTTTTTGAGAGAGAAAGAGAGAGAGAGAGAGGAGGGAGAGAGAGAGAGAGAGAGAGAGAGAGAGAGGAGAGAGAAACCTTTATCAACTGATGTTTAGTTTCACGTTTCTAGCATGTATCACATACCAATGTATTAAGAAATAGACTCCCTGCTGTTAAAGAATGCCCAAATTTTAGAGATCAAGTGTGTTGCTTAACTTTTTTATGAGAGAGAGAGAGAGGGAGAGAGAGAGAGAGAGAGAGAGAGAGAGAGAGAGCGGATAGAGAGAAAGAGCGAGAGAGACGAGTTAATGAGTGAGAAGCCTGAACATTGTACTATATTGAAATGAAAACGTCATTAAAATTTAAACGGTTTGATTTATAAAAGCAGTAATGTGTTGTTTTTTGGGTTTTTTTTTAAACGAAGAGTCAACAGATGGCGGGAAAAAAAAGACATGTGCCACAAATTAAAGGTAATTGCTTAAACTGAAATTTCCCGTTTCCGCTAAAATACGATTGTTCTTCATATCTCTTCTCTGTTGCGGCAGGCTGTCACCAGAATGAAAGCTGGAACCGTTTGGAAAGTTATTAATGACAACAAATTTACGAGCCTCGCTTCACCTGTCAGCCAGTCAGATGCGACTCTTTCTAGCCGCCGGGTATATAAAGGCTGCCTCCAGGAATGTAGTCATCTTATTCGGGTTCATCTACCTGTACAGGTAAGTTGGTTCTCTTTCTCTGCTTGAACCTCTTGGTTAAGATAAATTCGGAGTTTCTCTGATTTTTCTATCGTTCTATACTAAAAAGAAACTGCTAATTCCAGAAAAACGGACATCTTCAATTTCATATTCAGAAATCCGGTATTTGAAACAAACTCTTCGACTTAAACGTTTACAACTAAGAAACACTAGTTTAAATAGGTTTAAAATATTACTTCTTATAATTTACTTAATTTTCTTTAGTTGGTCACTCAGTAGTTATTTACTAACACGTCCCGTTGCCGTATAATGGTTAGCAAGCTAGTCTCACAGATTTTTTACAATTGAATAACGAGTCCATTCCTCGCTTGATTTCCTATACTTTTAACCTTGTGTCAAATCCTACGCGTAGTGTAAATAATTTTGTTGTTTTTTTTTACTAAGTTTTACGTATATATATAGTGCACAGGCCTCAGCTTGCTTACAATACATGCTGTTGCTTAACTGGTCACCCATCCAAGTATTGAACAGTCTCATCGCTGCTTAACTGCGGTAACGAAGCGGTTTTTCATATATTGTTATTATTTACAAAGCTTTGCTCAGATATTGCACACAGGGCTCAGGTTGATTACAATACCTGCTGTAGCTTAACTAGTCACCCATCTATGTAAGGAATAGACTCATTACTTCTTAACTTCGGTAATCTAGCGGATTTTCGTATATTATTATTATTTACTAAACTTTGCATAGATATAGTACCTAGGCTCCAGGTTACTTAATGTACCTGCAGTTGCTTACCTGGTCACCCATCTAAGTAATGGACAGACTCGTCGTCGCTTAACTTCGGTAACTCGTGTTGATTAAGTTACTTGATGCAAATATAAAAAAAGAGCGAGTTTTATTCTGACATAGTCACATTTTTTTCTCTGAATGTTTGAGATGAGACTTGAAGATTAGTACTATCTGCGTTATTCGGACTATTGTCCCCATCTTCATTGTTATTTGTACAAGTCCGAGTCCGAGAAGATTCCGAATCCGACAAGAAATACCTGAAGAAGGCCGGAGGGTATATCGGCCGAAACGTTGTACAAATAACAATGAAGATGGGGACAATAGTCCGAATAACGCAGATAATACTAGTCACATTTAATTCATAAAATGTACATATAACTAGACAACCCATTAATCTATCGGGTACCCACTGTAATAACCGCCCGTGATTATATTGATGCTTCTATTTAGGAAGGAGTGAAAGATTCTAATTAAAATTAATGTAACTTGGCGGCTAATTGAAATGGAAGCTTACTGCAGATGTGTTAACAGACACTCTCCGATGGAGTCGCTCAGTCAGTAGTGAGTTGTCACTAAATGATTTGACGCTCTGGATAACTATTAGATTCATCATGAAAGTGCGTCTGTCCATTCTTCACGATATATGCTGCTTGATGTGTTAGCATCCTTACAGTTCAAATACTGGTTCTCCATCACTTCCAGATTAAATGACGTGGTCGAGATTATGGAGAACGGGAACATACAGCTAATGTCGGCTTGAAAGACGACATTGTAGCATATTTTGAAAAGTGCTAGGAGTGCTTGGTTAAGTGTATGAGGTCCGATAATCAAGGTGTGTCGACAGCACAGAGTCCATTGAGAGACACTCTCACTCTCTCTCTCTCTCTCTCTCTCTCTCTCTATATATATATATATATATATATATATATATATATATATATATATATAAACTTTGTTCTTGTGAACATGTTTTGGGGGTGGGATTTTGAAGCATTGGAAAAAAGAACAAAAACAAAACAAAAAAAAAAAAACAGAACAAAAAACAGAATTTTAATATTCCACTGTTGTTCTGTCCCTGGTTTAATCAATTCCGATATTTCGGGTGAACATTCACACTTTTTCAAGGTATAAGAAATAGAGAAAAATGAAATACTTTATACGAGAGAGAAAAATGAATGAAGTGAAAGTATATATATATATATATATATATATATATATAATACATTGAGAACTATTCACCATATATATATATATATATATATATATATATATATATATTCGTGTGAATACATGTGGTTGCTATCCAGTCTGCATCTCGGTGGAATTGTCCTTTGATGTGTACTTCATAAACTGTTTAAGTTTTACTGAGCACGGAACGGTGCCTCTGGGAAGAGGGTATTACAGATAGGTGACTAATATGCAGGAATTTAGCTTGTCACCACACTTGTAAGCTTAGAAGTCAAACAGCGATTGGACTTCGTTTTTTTTTTAATGGATTGGGAAGTCGATATATCGATTTCAGATTCCATCGTCTAAAGTTTGTTCGTTGTTTGCTGATGCGAATTATAGTGTGACAGCGTTAAACCCATTACTCCTTCACCAGAGTAATATTCAATTGTTTAAACAGAACAAGAAGAAGATAGAAAAAAAAAGTTTATTATGTGTTAAAATTCAATCAATGATAACAGCGGGGGGAAACGATTCTTTGCAGTGTTGAAAATGTCTTGTGTTTATGGTCTTGTATTTATGGGTTTTTTTTTTGAAGAGCAAATATCAATAACTAATCTTTTTTTTTTCTTTCTTTTTTTTTTTTTTTTTTTTTTGTTTCAGCCATGAAGCTTTTCACAGCATTACTTTTATTGAGCGTGTTAGCGTTCGCCAACGCCAAGGGAGGTAAGTCGTCCAGCATTTTGATGTCTTCTAAGACTAAAGGAATACCGTAAACAAAAATCTACAATATTAAGTTCTCAAAATTGTCATGCCATGGCTATCATCATCATCATCATCATCATCAGGCCGTCCTGGCAACACGGATATCCATAACTATCTCTCACCAACCGTCCCTATCGCTTATTGCATCTCGGGACGTCCTCTGTGCAGCCTTCACAGAATCCACCCAAAGCAGATCGACGTAGGTCCTTGCTGGACGACCTACACTGTGCAGGTGTCCACAGGAAAACGTCACGGGAGTTCGTCCCTACTTCTCCAACAAGTCTTGTTTTACTCAGACGGTTTGTGTGATAGGGGGCTGGTGGCCGTACAGCTGCTTTCTTGTGCGATTCTGTTTCCACCTTTTGTTTAAGACAGCACGCAGCATTCTTGTACAGCTCCCATTTAGCTTATTCTCTAGGCGTTTCATAAGTCCTCGTGGTGCAGCCGTACATTAGCACTGATACGACTACGGCTTGGAAGAATTATATCTTTATCGTATGCAGATCATCTGCATAGTCAGCATCCGAAATAGTCTCTGTTGTATATCACCTGCTTCTTGCCTTTTTTTTGGGGGGGGGTGAAGCCTTTTTCTTTTATGGGATCTAATGATGTTCGAAGACCGTAATCTAGGCATATCTAAATATATATGGTGCTAACATATCTCCTTGCATGACTCCAGTGACAATGTCCTAGGTGTAATATCTTATATTCTCTTTAAGGATCCTGGTTCGATACTGGCCCCTCCAACTCAGCGTATGAGTAGCACAGGGATCTGTGCGGTAAAGTAATGTGCTGACGGTAGGTGTGGCGCTTCACCTCAGATGCAAAAACAATCTCCTTGGTCTAGCGCTAGTGAAAAGATGATAGACTCCCTTGGCTGTCTGGCCGATACCGACATTAGGCCACACCGACGGCTTTACTTTACTTACAGATTAACTCTGAGAATCATCCAATAACAACATATGTGAACTACAAGATGGCGGCTGTAATAACTCCTTTCGTAATAACAATAATACAGGAAGCGGTGTTTACTTCCACCGGTGTCTTTGGATTAAAAGGCCCTTATTGAATTATGCGCAAGGTGGTATACTGGGTATGTCATTAAAATACATCCGATGGTGAGGCTCCAGTTTTAGAGCTCGATGTGGGTGCCACTCCCTTCTATATCATTACCCCCAGGTTTTACTCTGTTCAGCATTTTGATCTCTCTCGAGATTAAAGGAATTCCGTAACCGAAAAGTATAATACGAAAAATTGTCATCTCCTTGGTATGTTATTAAATTGCATCTGGTGGTGAGGCTCCGCTTCTGGAACTGGACGGGAAGAGGTCACTCTGTGTTTTACCATTATTCTCAGGTTCACTCTGTGTGACCCGGAATTGTAATACCTGTTAGGGTTTTATCAATCGGTCAAATAGATCTGTTTGAAAATCATTGGTATTGAATAAGAATACTTGATACCATATAACTGTCAATTATCTGTATTAAGAATAGTTACTTGAAGCTATAAGTGGTTACTAAGGGTTATTATCAGTTACTTGAAATCATATAACTGTGTGAAAACAAATCACTATTATTAGATAGAAAGAATTACTTGAAAATATATAATTACTCCCACGTCCACTCTGATCCAGAGTGGTAATGCCTATTATCTTCACTGAAGTCTGAGTGACAAGTCTCTTCAGGTATCTAGGACTCTACTGAGTATTCAAGCTGATCTTAACAATGCTGTTTTCTGGATGGTCCCAATTCTTCATCTGATTTTCAATTCCTCTCGTCTGCTTTATAAGCTTTTGGAGGCCGTTCCAAGAGCGCCAACTACAATTGGTATCACTTTCACCAGTTTTTTTTTTATTCTCTTGCAAGACCAGATATTTTCTATATTTTCCTTTTCTTTCACATTCATCCTGTGATCTGCTGAGACTGCAAAATCTACCAGTTGACAAGTTCTCCTTTTCTTGTTAATCAATACCATGTCTGGTTTTCTGGTTGGGATAACGTGATCCGTCTCAAAGAATTTCATGCGCTTCGTTCTCAAGAACAGAATCTGGTTTATGCATTTACTATTTGGTTCCGTGGTCAAAATCTAGTTTCTTGCATAATTTCCAGTGGATCGCCATTCTAACCCAGTCGTGCCTAGCCTTGTATTCTCGTTGTGCTATTTTGCTACATTTGCTTAATACATTATTATTATTATCTCCTTTTGAGTTTTCACACCAGAGTTAGCTGATGGTATTTCACTGGAGTCTGAGTGACAGCAAGTCTCCTCAGGTATCCAGGACTCTTCTGAGTATTCTGGCAGATTGCAGCAGTGCAGTGTTCTGAATGGTTTCAATCCTTCCTTTGATATCCAAACTTTCCAAACCCTTTTCTTATCCTTTTGGGACTGTTCCAAGTGCACCAACCACAATTGGTATCACTTTCACTTTCATGTTCCATAACTTTTTCATTTCTCTGGCAAGGTCCAGATATTTGTCCATTTTTTCATTTTCCTTTAGCTTCGCCCTGCGATCTGCTGGCACTGCAAAATCCACCAGTTGACAAGTTCTTTCTTTTTTGTTTATCAACACTAGGTCTGGTCTTCTTGCTGGGATAAGGTGATCCGTTTTTATTTCAAAGCACCAGAGAATTATATTATTATTATTATTATCATTATTATTATTATTAATATTATTATTAATTACAGTTTGTCAAAGCTCATCGGAAAATTCTTGCGACTCAACGGACACATGGACTGAATCTTACAACGGAAAATGCTTTGAAGTTACTTGCACGGACGGTGTTGAAATGTGCAAAGAAGTGGGTAAGTGCATCCATTATTAAGTTTTTTATGGGCCATTCTTTAGCCTTTAAGCAAGAGCGCTCAATGGCTGCAAGTGGACTATGAAAGTATCAGTGTTTAAGTAGTTAATCAGCCACGTTGTTGATTAGCGAAGGAATAGACTACGTGACCCCGCCTAGTCTATAAATTTAGGTGGTGTATTGCAGGACAATATACAGAAATGGGAATGACGTTAAACTCTCTAATGGCGAGGTTCCAGTTTTGGAGTTTGGGGAATGTGGAGCACCCCTTCATCACCATTGCTCCCTGGTCCACTCTGACCCGGAGTGGTAGTACCTGTTAGGGTCCCATCTATGGGTTAAATAGAAAAATGTATTTATAAAAAAATTGTATTATCCATTAAGAATTGATTTATTTCAAAACTTTATCGGCATTAAATGACCCACTGAGGTTGGTATGCCGTAAAACAAAACAAACCAAAACCAAATATACAGAAAATATTCCAACATCCATTTTACTAAACTTATTGGGCAGAATTGATATCCATCCTGACATGTTTCAATAAGAACGCGTCTCTCTTTTGTTTTGAATAACTTCAATTAAAACTATTTTAACTTATGTTCAAATTTCGTTTGCTCTTCCCTTAATGCACGTTTCGTCATGAAATGAATTCCCTCTTAGCGGCTCGACACCTGGCCGCCACAAAATAACGTTTAAGTGCATATAGAGAGGAAGATTGCCATCTACCTCTCGCAACGTATACCAGAAGAGTGGGTGCGCGCTCTGAGACGGACACCCTTTCACAACGAGATGTGTAAATAAGCATAAAAGGTGAGAGATAGATCCCACCTAAAGAACAGTCTGAGTGGGATTTATCTTTGTTAAAACTTTTCTGGTGAGGATTTATTACTTTAGAACATAAGAAGATAACTTATCGGCGAATAGAATATCGAGTTAATAGCAATTGTATAATTGTATTGGACAATTGTATTGATCACTTCCGCAATAGCCTGTAATTAATCAATATCTTGATTAATTCATTACAATTAACCCTGATGATCCTTTTTGGTGAAACTAAAGTTGCTTATTTATATACACACCTTTAGACAATATATATATATATATATATATATATATATATATATAGATAATAGAAACAAAAATTGACAAAACGTTATCTACAAAATATCTTTTAATTCTTAAATATATTTTAAAACTAGCTTAAAAGCCATATAAGGTGGCAATTAAGCTAGCTCGGGCTCTTGATTGGGATTCCGACCCAACAATATAACTTCATCGATTGACTACATATTAGATTTCATAAAAATTGAGCAAAATATAACATTTAAGTATTGCATTTATATTTAAGATTACCTTTTAAAGGTTCAACGATTATTCTTCTGTTGCCACTTAATTTAAAAATAGGTTTATATACGCAGGTCCTTACTTTCGATTCAAACAATTATTTCTATTTCATGGGTGACTTTCACTGGATTTCGCTATTAACTTCCATTATAACCAAATTTATTTTCAAGTTATAAAAATTATTATTGTACAAAAAAATTTGTCGCAAAAAATCTCGTCGAATACAATCGTAATAATCAAAACTTGGAAATCCAAAATTTTAGGTTTGGGGGTCCGGATTTGGTCTGGAAAGTTATTAATTTGCTATCGGCGTCGACATGATTCCAAAATGATATGACATGTTGGGATACGGCCTCTAGGAATAAAGTTTAAGAATATGAAACACTGACATTCGCATTTATTATTATTATTACTATTATTATTATTAGAGATTGAACCGAAATTCTCTCTTTACAGAATGTTCGGACGAAGGTGAAGATTCAACGGAAGATGGCGATGAGGAAGCTGAAGAGGATGCAGAAGGTGAAGAGGAAGAAGAAGGTCACGAGGCTGCGTCTGATGAGAGCGGTGAAGATGAAGATGAAGAAGAAGAAGGATCAGATGAAAGCGGCGAAGATGAAGGCGATGATGAAGAAGGCGATGATGAAGAAGGCGGAGAGGATGGTGTAGATAAAAGAGATGCAGAGGATGCTGAAGAAGCAGGTGATGGTGTGACTGATGATACGCCCGAAGTAGCTGTAGAAGGAGAAGAAGCAGAAGGAGAAGAAGAAGAGGGAGAAGGAGAGGGAGAAGGAGAAGGAGGAGAAGGAGAAGGAGAAGGAGGAGAAGAAGGATTAGAAGAAGGGGAATTAGGTGAAGCTGAGACAGAAGAGGAGATTACAGTAGAAGAAGCAGAAGCGCTTGAAGGTGAAGAAGCGGAAAGTGAAAGTGAAAGTATCCCAGTGGAAACTCCAGCTGAGGGTGTTGTATCAAAACGATCCCCTAATGAGGATGAACAGCCTATTGACGTTGTTGAAGAGGGAGAAACTGTAGCTGAGGAAGATGCAGAAGAAATTGAAGAAGGAGAAGAAAGCCAAAACGGAACTGAGACCGAAGCATTGGATGAGGAATCGGATATTGCCATTGAACTTGGAGAAAATCCCGAAAAGCGGTCTGCAGAAGAAGAAGAAGAAGAAGAAGAAGAAGAAGAAGAAGAAGTAGAGGCTGAAGAGTCCGACAACGAAGGGGACGATGAAGATGGTGAAGATGGTGATGAAGAAGCCGAAGAGGATACAGAAGGTGAAGAAGAGGAAGAAGGACACGAAGCTGCGTCTGATGAAAGCGGTGAAGATCAAGATGAAGAAGAGGAAGGCTCAGATGAAAGCGGTGAAGATGAAGGTGATGATGAAGAAGGTGGAGACGAAGAAGGCGGAGATGATGAAGATGGTGTAGATAAACGTTCGGCTGAAGAAGAGGAAGAAGAAGAAGGAGGAGAAGAAGAAGAAGGTAATGAGGAGGAAGAGGAAGGAGATGATGATGAAGGCGATGAAGAAGCCGAAGAAGATGAAGAAGGGGAAGAAGAGGAAGAAGGACACGAGGCTGCATCTGATGAAAGCGGCGAAGATCAAGATGAAGAAGAGGAAGGCTCAGATGAAAGCGGTGAAGATGAAGGCGATGATGAAGAAGGTGGAGATGATGAAGATGGTGATGAGGAAGATGGTGTAGATAAACGTTCGGCTGAAGAAGAGGGAGAAGATAATGACGAGGAAGAAGAAGGAGATGGTGATGATGAAGGCGATGAAGGTGATGAAGAAGCCGAAGGTGATGAAGAAGCCGAAGAAGATGAAGAAGGTGAAGAGGAGGAAGAAGGACATGAAGCCGCGTCTGATGAAAGCGGCGAAGATCAAGATGAAGAAGAAGAAGGCTCAGATGAAAGCGGTGAAGATGAAGGCGATGATGAAGAAGGCGGAGATGATGAAAGCGATGACGATGGAGTAGATAAACGTTCCGCTGAAGAAGGTGAAGAAGATAATGACGAGGAGGAAGAAGAAGGAGATGATGATGAAGGCGATGAAGGTGATGAAGAAGCAGAAGAAGATGAAGAAGGTGAAGAGGAGGAAGAAGGACATGAGGCTGCGTCTGATGAAAGCGGCGAAGATCAAGATGAAGAAGAGGAAGGCTCAGATGAAAGCGGTGAAGATGAAGGCGATGATGAAGAAGGCGGAGACGATGAAGATGGTGATGAGGAAGATGGTGTAGATAAACGTTCGGCTGAAGAAGAGGAAGAAGGTAATGACGAAGAAGAGGAAGAAGAAGATGAAGGCGATGAAGGCGATGATGATGATGAAGAAGCCGAAGAGGATGAAGAAGGTGAAGAAGAGGAAGAAGGACATGAGGCTGCGTCTGATGAAAGCGGCGAAGATCAAGATGAAGAAGAAGAAGGCTCAGATGAAAGCGGTGAAGATGAAGGCGATGATGAAGAAGGTGGAGACGATGAAGGCGAAGACAATGGTATCGAAAAACGGTCGGCTGAAGAAGAGGAGGATGAGGCAGTTGAAACTGCTGATGAGGCTGGCTCAAACGAGAGCGGTGAAGATGACGACGATGATGAGAATGCCTCCGATGAAAGTGCAGAAACCGATACCGTCGGCGAAGATGAAGCCGAAGACGGTGAGATTGATGGTGATGAAGCAGAGGAACCCGAAGAGAATGGCGACGAAGCGGGTTCGAACGAAAGCGGAGAAGACGATGACGAAGATGAAGCTGCCTCCGACGAAAGCACGGAAACTGATACCGCGGGCGAAGATGAATTTCAAGAGGGCGAAGAAGATGTTGTTGAAGAAGAGGCTGGCGTCGAAGGAGGCGATGAGGCTGGGTCGAACGAGAGCGGCGAGGACGATGATGAAGCGGAAGAACGTTCGGACGAAAGTGCGGAGACAGACGATGCCGGTGAGGATGAAGCTGTTCTGGGTGAGGTTGATGAAACCGAAGACGAGGAAGAAGAAGATGCAGGAGCGGAAGCCGACTCTAACGAAAGCGGAGAGGATGATGACGACGATGAAGAGGCATCTGATGAAAGCGCCGAAGAGGAAGCTGGAGATGAGGATGAGGCAGTAGAAGGTGAGGGTGAAACGTTCCAGGAGGGTGAAGATGATGAAGAAGAGGCACCCGAAGAGGGAGGCGACGAGGCCGGATCAAACGAAAGTGGCGAAGATGATGATAACAACGAAGAAGCGTCTGACGAGAGCGAGGAACAAGTGAGCGGTGATGAGGATGAAGCACCAGAAAATGATGATGATGGTGATGATGATGATGATGATGATGAAGAGGAAGAAGAAGAAGAAAAGGAAGAAGAGGAAGAAGAAGAAGAGGAAGAAGAAGAGGAAGAAGAAGAAGAAGAAGCCGATGAAGAAGACAAACAAGACGAAGAAGAGGAAGAATCTGAAGTGCCAGAAATTGAAGGTTCAGACAGAAAAATGGCACGTAAACTACGAAGAAGGCTTTGGAAAGCACGTAAAATGAAAAAATGGCTTCTTTTTTAAAGCCTGATTGAATGTACAATGTGAGTTGTCATACAGCTCTTTTTTTCTAAGAAATAAAATATATAAAGCGTTAAATATAACCAGATTTTTGTCTTTTGTTCAGGGGTAACCAATTTGAGTTCATATGGACCATGGTGTTCTATATTAAAACGCCTGATAATCGTGTAGATAAAGTAAAAAATTAGGGGCCCACAAATTATTTACAATTGGACATATAGCATAGTGCATATAGGAGTTGGGTTAAGACAGTTCTAAGTGACAGTTATCTCTAGACTGCTGGTTCAATCCTGGTCAGGGGCAGCAGTAACATAGAATAACAATTAACACAGCTTAACACCTGTACCACAGTTGTGGTTAGCGGAAAGAGAATAGGATACCACCGTGGACTGAATAAAATGTTAGTTTCAAAGTTCCGTGACGACTCCCGATTACGACAAGAATGTTCCCGATTACAAGAATGTTCCCGAGTCTGAGAAGGTTCCTGAGTCCGACAAGCAATACCTGAAGAAGGTTGTAGGGTAGATCGGCCGAAACATTGTACAAATAACAATGAAGATGAAGACAATAGTCGGAATAATTCAAATGATACTAATTATCAAGCCTCATCTCAAAAATTTAGAGAAATTATTCGCAGTTTGAGATCTCACTCGTTCGTTTGTGTATTCGGCTCGTGAAATTGCTGTAACCCGTGTATTCGAGATAACAGTGAAATTAGGAAGAAAATGCAACGAAATACAAATTATCAGTCATATGGAGGTCCGATTTCCCCGACAAGCTGAAGCGACAGCTCTTCCAGGCTATGGTTGTATCAGTGCTACCATATGGCTGCACCTCTTGGACCCTAACGAAGCGTCTTGAGAATAAGCTAGATGGGAGCTGCACAAGAATGCTGTATGCAGTCATGAACAAGTCGTGGAAACAGCACCCCACAAGGAAGCAGCTGTACGGTCACTTGCCCCCCATCTCACAAACTATCCGAGTGAGACGGACAAGGCATGCAGGACACTGATGGAGAAGCAATGATGAGCTCATAAGCGACGTTCTCCTGTGGAAGCTAACACATATACATGCAAGTGTGTGGCGCCTAGCAAGGACCTACATTGACCAGCTATGCGAAGATGCTGGTTGCTCCGCAGAGACCTCCCAGGTGCTATGAATGATAGGGAAGGCTGGCGAGAGATTGTCATGGATATCCGTGCTGCATGCGGGACATGATGATGAAGAAAAAGAGGTTTGCTACACAAGATACAGTGAACGGGCAAATCAGTAATTGACCGGTTGCATTCACAAGTCCGTGAAGTCTCGCTCGGTCTCTCGTCCGAAGCTTCACTATTGAAAACAGTCGATTCCATTGTCCTCTTTTAGGTACTATATGATAGAAATACTAAGGAAGTTTTGCTTTTACATGACCACGCGAACGAGTGAAGCCTCAAACCGGGAGTGAATTGTCAGCGCCCAGTTTTGTTTGTTTTTTTTTACTTTTATCTGACCGATTAGTAGGCAATTAAACATAGAAGGCCATGGTACGAAACCAAAGGATTTGAGATATTCTTCTTTATTTTTCCTGGTCCGTAAACAAATTGGATTCTTTCGAGTTTTGACACCAAAGTTTTGTATGATTTTACGAGCAATCCAGTGGTGGTAATTATGTTTACCACTGAATTCAATTGGGCTAACTCAGGACCAAATTACCAGCTGTTGTATGAGAAAAAAGGATATATATATATATATATATATATATATATATATATATGTTGTATTTTAGGTGGTCTCCGTATGCTTCTTTCGGTATATATTTTTGTTATGTTGGGCGTTATTACGAAGCATTACAAATATATAAATGAATGAACTCGATATTATGGAGTATTGAATTCACTTATTTTATTATTATTATTTTTTGTCATAAATTTTCAGGTTCGTTAGATACCCTTTATCAAATGAATGTTATTCCTAAAATTACAAATACACGTGAAGGGATTGAACGCAGACATCGGAATTCTCCGTTATTATAATATTTCACAGACGTTGCCGCTGTCGATAACAACAGAGACAAAAAAACCGTTAAACAGGAATAACATTCATTTGATAAAGGGTATCTAACGAAACTGAACATTATGACAAAAAATAATAATAATAAAATACGTGAATCAAATACTCCATAATATCGAGTTCATTCATTTATATATTTTTAATACTTCGTAATAACGCCCAACAAAAACATTAAAAAACATTCTCAACCACAGATGTCGCATTTGAAGCCTGCCACTGAAGATGTTGATGTTCCGGTGCTTTTTTGCCGTTGCTTTCTTCTAGACCTCTTAGCTTCATGGTGTTGCGTCTGTATGACTTCTGCCATGAATAGTCTTCTACGGAGATTCTGTCGCCACCGAGGGCGGTTTGAGCCAAATTTTCCCAGCTGGAAGGGGGCAATGCTTTCTATATTTGCTTTCTATATTTGCTTTCTCTCATCATCAAGTAATGCTGATAACACGAATCCCATTTATTCTCTCTCTCTCTCTCTCTCTCTCTCTCTCTCTCTCACTCTCTCACTCACTCACTCACACACACCATCCGTCCCTATCGGCCATCGGGTTTTGAAGGTCTTCTACATGGCATCTAGTGCCTAATATTACTAATCAATGTCATTTTTGCTGGTCGGCTAATACTGGTGTATCAGATCATTTGAAGTGAGCACATACGTGCACTCACTCCAAATAAACTTTTTCTTTATTTGGAAATGAGATACAACGTATGTGCACACAACTCGGCATGTAGCCGGAAATTTGGTTTTGGGGGAGGGGTGATAAAACTGGTCATATCACTACACGGATCTATCTAGCTAGGCTCACTCGCCGACCGATTCATTCAAAATAAAAATAAAATTCTTGCATTCTCTCCTTGCGCAGCTCCCTTTCACCAAAATACCTCATTCGCTCTATGCATGTATCCTACTTAAAAATTTCCCAATAATGACGATTGGCGATGGAGGGGTGGGAAAAAATTGAAAATAAAAACCCCAAGAAACTGAAAAACACATGTAAACAAAACAAAAATTGTGGGTCATTTTGGTTTCCCCCTTTCCCTCAGCTATACGGCCATTTACATTTTATCACAAGAATTTAAAAATTGTTTTAAAATTAGTGAAATAGATCCCTAATTATGACTGAGCCTATTCTAATACTGACCACCCCAAGCGTATTTAACAGGTATAATACTGGTGTATCAGTGTGATGGATTACAGAGGAGAAAATCACCTGGGAGTTTATCCTTACTTCTCCAGCATCTCTTGTTCGTCTTACCTAGATGTTGGAGGGGGGGGTAAGTTTTTTTGGGTTTTTTTTTAGATAGGAGGTAAGTGGCCGCATAGCTGATGTTTTATAGGTTACTACATCCAGGATTTGTTCAAAATATCACGCAGCGTCCTTGTGTTGTTCCCATCAAGATTTTTCTCAAAGCATTTCGTTAAAGTCCATATGGTGCACCTATACAGTAGTAAGGATACGGTTACAGCTTGAAAGAATTATCAGGAAATTAGTTTTATTATTACCCTTAAAATACACCTTTGAGTATATGTATACCAAGCGGAACATGTTTCTTTTCAATTTCGTTTAGCTCTAATAATATTTGTGGCAAAAAAATTAGATAAAATGAACGCGTATTATAAATGGCATTCCTCTAAAATTAGTAGACCAGTACCCAAACTTAGGTAGCAATATCTCATTTACAGAAAACGATGTCAATATACGCAAAGGAAAAGCATGGATATCTATTGACAGGTTATCGATAATATAGAAATCTGATTTGTCTAATAGAATAAAACAGGAATTTTTCCAGGCTGCAGCCGTATCAGTACTACTGTACGGCTGCACCACTTGGACTTGGAAACGTTTGGAAAAAAAGGTAGATGGGAACTACACAAGAATGCTGCTTGCTGTTTTTAACAAATCCTGGAAACAACCTCCTAAAAAGGGGGCAGCTATACGGCCATTTACATTTTATCACAAGAATTTAAAAATTGTTTTAAAATTAGTGAAATAGATCCCTAATTAGGACTGAGCCTATTCTAATACTGACCACCCCAAGCGTATTTAACAGGTTTTGATTAAAAGTTTTCCTTCTCCTAGACTGGTTGCCTAACCAAAGTTAAAGAGCCCAGTCTGTCCTACTATTTACCCATAGCTGGAGTGAGAGTAGTTTGATTCATATCTTTCCCAAGGCTATTAACGCTATGCAAACTGTAGCTTCGTCCTGGATTTGAACTCGGGTCGACGAGTCCATTTCCTATGACTCTAACCATTACACCTTGTATCTCCATACAAGCCAATCAACTAAAACAAACACGACGTAATGGGCACTGTTGGGGAAGTAAGAACGTTCTACTGTGTACACCTACACATGGACACGCCAGTGTTGGCCGACTGGCAAAAACTTAATTTATCTGCTCTGTACGGACACTAGATGCCGTGTTGAGGAACAATGACCGATAGAGACTGATGATGAGAGAGAGAATCAAGGGAATCATTGCTGTTAAGCATGATTTGACGATGGTACATAGACATCAGAATTATTTTTGTATTAGATTTTTTGGTGCTATTCGCAAAATTCCGTCCCGGCCTCCTGCCTTAAAAAAAAACCGCCGCACGAGCAGGATGTGACACACGGTTATTTTTTTACGCAGAGTTCAACAGGTTTGAATTCAGAGTTTTCCTTTTCCCAGACAGGTTACCTAGCCATGGTTAAAGAGGAGAATCTGCCCTAATATTTACCCATAGCTGGATGGAGAATTGGATTCATACCTTTCCCAAAGGTAGTAGCGCCATGTGAAATACAAGGAGCCTCGTCCAGGAATTGAACTCGGGTCGACGAGTCCATTTCCTGCGACTCTAACAATTACACCACACGTCTCCATAAAATTGATATAAGTTTATAAGAACTTATAAGAATTCGAAACATGTCAGAGATACATCGTTGGGTTTTGTTGAGTTATCTGTCCTTGACTGCAAGGTGAATTTTCCAAGCGTTAGGGGGCAACAACAAAATGACAAGGAAAAAAGACACGAATATGTATTTACCCAACCCTCCGTGCGAGCAGGATGCGACACAAGGTAAATTTTTGGTAATTTTCACCTGTAGTTGTTAAAATTCCTAGCATAAAATTGTGCGTGCGCATTATCTGAAATGAACTTAATTGTTATTAGGAACATATTTTATTATATTTTTGTGTTAAAGCATGCAGTTGTATTGTTTTCGAAACGATTCTAAGATTTGTATATTTCGCACGGACACTTTCAAAATGGCTACCGTCTTGTTTCAAAGTGAAAGTCAGTTGGCTAAATTCCTAGCATGAAATTATCTGAAATGAACTTCATTGTTATTAAGAACACATTTTATGATATTTTTGTGTTAAAGCATGCAGTTGTATTGTTTTCGAAAAAGTTTCTAAGATTTGTTTATTTCACACGGAGATGTTCAAAATAGCTACCGGCTTAGTTCAAAGTGAAAGTCAAGGGAGGTTACTCTAATTGCCTTATTTGCAAGTAATTTTGACAACTAAAGGGGAAAATTACCCAATTTTTAAGTGGAGTCTAACAGATTTGAATTCAGGGTTTTCTTTCTCCTATACTGGTTGCCATACTAGGGTTAAACAGCTCAGTCTGTCCTACGATTTACCCATAGCTGGAGAGAGAATAGTTGAATTCATACCTTTTTCATAAGTATTAGCGCTATGTGAAATGCAAACAGCCTTGTCTAGAATTTGAACTCGGTTCGCTGGATACATTTCCTACGACTATAACCATCACACCACAAGCACGAACATAGTTCTCTTTCTTTCAGCTTACAGTAAGAAGACGTGAATTTTTTTCTTCTCGAAGGAGGCAAATACCCTTGTGCCATTTACAGATGAAGAATTCTTCTTTGTACCGTCGGCACATCACACCATCTTAAAGGACATCTTATCTTATTCAATGGTTTTGTGAATAGATCCGCAATATTCTTTTCCGATTCTATATACTGCGAGAGTATTGACCCCTTTTTGATTTCATCCCTTATAAATTGATATTTTATATCAATATGTATTTTGAAATAAATTGCAATAATCGCGACAGCGGTAAACGGATTTGTTGATTTTTATTGGCGGCCATGTTTCTTGTTTGGCAAATCATTTATTTCTTTTTCTTTTTCTTTTCCTTCGTCGGTTTTGTAACTGCTTCGTCTCTTCCATCCAGACTATCGGTATAAGAACGACTGATAAGTCCTTCACAGGCTGAAAGAAAAACAAAATACCATTAATAACGGTGTGCGCTGGTTATTTTGATTGTATGATTGGTTTATACGGCATGTCAAACCTTGTTAGGTTATTTTATGCTGAAGAAGTTTTGTTTCCGTCATTCTTGATGGCTACTCAATTTTTTAGCTTGATTTTTTTCTATTTCTCTTGTAAGATTCAAGGTTGATAATTGAATAACAGCTTTGTGAGACAAAACATTTAATATATATAACAACACATGGGAACGATAAGATACATAATGTACAGGAGAATAGAACTTGTAAATACATATACAATATTTAGGTATAAACAAGATACCCAAATGTACCTAACATATAAATGTTACAGACATGGAACTAAAGGATAGTCCATGCTGTATAAAGTACTTACAGTAATGTAAGGGGGGGGCAAAAGCCCCACCGAGAATGGGGGTAGATAGATTCTAGCCAATAGCAGTTCGTTGGAAGATCTAGCTAAAAAGAAGCAGCAGCGTTTGAATGAACGCGCTTTACTACCAGAGGTCCCCCTAGTGGGAACAAACAGCAACGCAGCGAGAAGATAACTCTTCCGGCAAAAGGAAGATAATCCCCTACACTCTGAATTTTTTAGATGAGGCTTGATAATTAGTATTATTTGGATTATTCGGACTATTGTCCTCATCTTTATTGTTATATGTTAGATGTGACCCTAACAGGTTCTACCTCTCCGGTCAGGGTGGAACTGGGAGTAATGGCAATGAAGGTATACTCCACACTCCCCAGAGCTCCATAATTAGAACCTCTTCACCAGATGCAGTTTAACGTCATACCCAGGACACTGTAATAGTTCAGGGGAAAAAATGAAACGATTGACTTTTAAACCAACCGCACAAAAACTAAATAAATTTAACTTTGTATAAATTTTAAGCGTTTTATCTATATCAATACTCGTGTTCCTTAATTGTACGACCGTTATCTTATAACACCCTCTGGTTAAAAATGAGACCGTCCAAATCATCCAAGATGAAATTCAAAAATGTAAATTCTGATTATCTGGTGTTGCTTATCCGCTTAATTCTTATTTCTTATGAGCGTTGTCACCTCAGGTAAATAATGGACGACTTCGTTTTTATAATAAAGGGGGAAAAGGATATTCTAAACAGAAAAGATATAATAAGAGAGAAGAGAAAAGGTAGAATGAGGGGGTGAGCACGCAGAAGCGATAACACTAATCTTTTATAATCGAACATAATGAAAAGATGAAAAGAAGGAAAGAAAGAAAAAGTGAGTTAAATCAAGATTATTATACTTTTTACATATTGAACTATTTTTGCAATAGCTCTTAAGTAAACTTATTAAATGTGATAATTAAATCATCATACTGTGGTATATCCACAGGTCCTGCGAGTCAACATAATTCTATGTACGCGTCTATTTCAAAGTATAAACTATACAAATGTTGGTACAAATGCAGAATAGCGCGCAAGAGATAATATCATTAGAATCACATTTTACGAAGTATTCTAAACCTAACCCTAATACTGACACTAAAACTGAGCCTAACCCTAATCATAGCGTCTCAAAGATTTCGAGTATTTCCGTGAAATGTTATGATTAGGTTTTTTTTTTGTTTTGTTTTTTACTGCACATCAACCTCAGTGGGTCATTTAATGCCGACAAAGTTTTGAAATAAATTCACTCTTAATGGACACTCATTTTTTTAATGAACACATCTGTCTATTTAACCCATACATGGGATCATAACAGGTACTACCACTCCGAGTCAGAGTGGACCAGGGAGCAATGGTGATGAAGGAGTGTTCCACATTCACGAAACCTCCAGAACTGGAACCTTACCATCAGATAGTTTACTATCATTCCTAGTGTTACATAATTATTAGATTCCTAATACTTATGTACCATTAGTGTAGAAATCAAAATGGCTGTTATAATTTGCAGCCGGCGGCCTTGAAGGATTGAGTGACAAGGCTTGACCTCATCCTGATCCTTCCGGTAGATACCGTGAGAATCGGTGGAGAAGACCCTCTTCCGGTCTAGATTAGAAAGAGAGTTTACTTCAGTACCGGCCAAACCACGAAAGTGGTAAGTCGTATTAAGCGCACTGCCGTACTCAATCTGCGCAGTTTGTCTGGTGGGGATTTCGGAATAAAATATGATCTAAAGCAAATCGAAGTCTTGCGTTATTATCTAAAAACTACCAATGACACAGGCTTCTGATAAAGAGAAATCCCCAATGAAAGACCAGACACAAAGTCCCCAAGATGAAGTCCAGACGCTAGAAGAAGAACGTAAGATACCAAAGATGAGCAGAAGAATAATAGAAGAAAGAATATACAACACCAGGACATGAAGACCTCAACCATGAAATGTAATGCTTTTTATACGTAATCTAATGATATTATCTCTTGCGCGCTCTTCTGCATTAGTACCCAAATTTTATATTAATCATAATACTTACCGACTTGTTGACAATATTCCCTTCCATTTTGGCATCGACCTTTGTAACATTTGCCATCATGGTGTTCTGTCCACACTAATTTTGGATCGGTGCAATATCTGTTCTCAATACCAGATTCACAATCTGTAATAATAATTATAAGATTTATAAACAAATCTAGACGAAAAAATAATGCAATAATATGGAAGATGATAAGAGTCAAAATTAATTAGAATAATAGTTGACAATGTGTCATTTAAAAGAAAATGAATGTAAAAATGCTTTTAATACTATGAATATTCACAAACCATAAACAGAGTTTCTCTAATATTAAACTAAAAAATGCAACAACCGTAGCTAGTTACATTTGGAATTTAAAGCATCAAAATATATCACCTAATATTAAATGGAAAATATTAAAGAAATCAAGTACTTGCCGAGGCTTAACTGATCCATGCTTCTTGTATTTACACGAAAAGTTAGAGATAATTAGATTCCCAAATAAGAGTGAATTAGTGAATAAAAAGGATGAATTCCTAGGGAAATGCAGGCAGAGGTTACGTAACGTATATATATATATATATATATATATATATAAAATGAGAAAAGTATTGGCATAAAAAGGTGCTCAAAGCTAATAAAGCTGAGCAGATTTACAATCCATAATAATGATATTATGGATATCATAAACTTATAACTATAAGTTTCATGCTTACGCAATCTCAGATGAGTCAAATGGTTGAGATTTTAAAAACCAGTAGTTTTTTTAGCGTTTATATAAACGTGAAGCATGTTCCCGCGATGGAATGTTATAAGGCTAAAGTTTAGTTAAACAAGCCACAGTTTAAAAAAAAAAACTTTAGCATTATAACATTCCATCGCGTGAACATGCTTCACGTCTATATAAACGCTAAAAAACTACTGGTTTTTAAAATCTCAACCATTTGATCTGAAGATTGCGTAAGCATGAAACTTATAGTTATGAGTTTATAATATCCATAATATCATTATTATTGATTATATACATATACATATATATGTGTGTGTGTGTGTGTGTCTAGAAGTCTCTACGAGCAATTTTCATTGACTTTCACCACCAGTTTGATAAATCAATGATCGTCTGTTGTTTACAGATCTGATATCTCTGGTGATCGTAAATTATATACACCAATGTATGTATTTAACACCGCTCTTGAATGGCAGCTGTCGGCGGCCGAAAGATAAAGTAGCTGGGCTGATGAAAGGTCAGTCGGGTTTCGTTCCTGGTCAGAAGTAATTGCTGTCTAGCCACACTGATGAGACGTGAAACGTCGAAACACGGTGTCTGTGAATGACTATATATATATATACTTTTCTTATATATATATACATACACACACATATATATATATACACGCACACACACACACACACACACACACACACACATATATGCACACATGGGCACCTCACGTGGTCTAATGGTTAGTAAGCTATATTTGCAAACTATTGTTAGTGAGTTCGATTCTCACC
Source organism: Doryteuthis pealeii (assembly GCA_023376005.1). Classification (NCBI taxonomy): domain Eukaryota; kingdom Metazoa; phylum Mollusca; class Cephalopoda; order Myopsida; family Loliginidae; genus Doryteuthis; species Doryteuthis pealeii. Next base: position 97,949,181 of record CM042150.1, read on the forward strand.
CCATACTTCTTCCCTTGTGCTATATCTACGCTAAGCGTAGTAAATAACTATATATGCACACATGTATATTATATTACACATATATAAACAAATATACATATGTATACACGCATGCATACATGTATACATTTACATATTTACCAACCCCTCCGCACGAGAAGAATGCAACACAAGGTCAGTTTCTTAAGCGGAGTTTAACAGGTTTGAATTCAGAGTTTTCCTTCTCCTAGACTGGTTATCTAACCATTGTTAAAGAACCCAGTCTGCGCTGCTATTTACCCATAGCTGGAGGGAGAATTGGATTCATACCTTTCCCAGGGATATCAGCACAATGTGAAATTCAAACAGCTTCGTCCAGGAATTGAACTCAGGGCGACGAGTCCATTTCCTAAGACTCTAACCGTTAGACCACGCGCACACACATAAACGCACATACATATGTCCACTCATAAATAAACGCACCTACATATGTATACACGCATACATATATACTAGCAAAATAAAAAGACACCCTCCGGGCGATGTAAAAATAATTTTTGAAAGATATTGCCTGAGGGGTTGGGAGCTGAAAATTCAATGTCATAAAGTTTATACCATAAGTATGTAAAATCGTCAAATTTATTAAAGGAGTAGGAAAAAAAGACGATTTGAAATGGAAACAGTTCCGATAACTTTAAATATATATTAAAATAAAACAATCTATATATAAATATATAACACCAGGCATCTATTTATTGAAACTTGTTGTAAAAAATAATGGGGATTGTCTAACGTTGCATGCTCACATTTTGAGTATATTTATTCTATTTTATGACGTTTGGTTATGTGTTGGGTAATGTGACGTAAGCAGTGACGTAGTTTTTGTTACAGACAAAAAGAGAGCGAATCTCCATTATTAATAGATATTAATAGATGTGTAGGGGGTGTAGCTAGTTGATACAAATGTATACATACCCCTCTTGGCGGCCACAATTAGTGAAAAGCAGAAGAAAGTCAAAATTGCAAAAGCTTTCTTCATGGCTGAAACAAAAAGCATAAATTTTATTTGCGATTAGTAGGTACCACCAATTTTCCCTCAAAAATTTACCCCCCTCCTATATTTAACACAATGAAACTTGCATAAATGTTAATATTATCATGAAAAATTGTTAGTTCATTTGAAAGAAGAAACATTAAATAAACTCCTGATAATTTTTTTAAGATTTTCAGCTTACGGAAATAATGAAAATTATGAACAAAAAACTATGTTTACATTTTTGCACCATTAAATCAATTGAAATTTAACGTAGCCAAAAACAAGTTATAACTAGTGTTTTTTTTCTTTTTCTTTTTCTTTTTATTATTGTTATTCTATGAAAAATAAATTAATGGTCCGATTATCACGAAAATTTCTAGAATTGCTTACCTTTTGATGAAAATAAGTTTGAAATAGTTTTTTCCTAAACTATATTTGGGGAAATATTTTTTACGTTGTCTAAACCATTTTATTTTATGAAATATGAAAAAATGAACTGGCAAAAAACATTATTTTTTTTCAATAAAGATAAGTCTGAATAATTATATCAGAAGATTTTTATAAGTTTCAATGCAATAGCTTTTTAGTAAAGGAACCATGAATACAGAATGCTGCTAAAAAAATATAATAAGAAATTAATCCTGTTATAAAAAATGGACTGTTTTACTTATTTTTCTAGATAACGGTGAGTAATTTTTCCCTAATCGGATAATTTGATCTTTGAATTAATTGTTTTTTTTTGTAGCAACTGTTTATGTTCGTTATTTCTTTTTGCGAGATTTTTTTTTTAAGTTAAAAATATTTACGTTTTTTCGTTCAATATGGCCTAAACTGATCACGTGACCTATTTTGGTGGTACCTAGCGGTTAGGTTTTTTTTTATTCGATTAAATAAAACTTACTCCAAAGACTTACATAGCTATTAATTATATTTTAACTGTTGTTTTTTTTTTGTTTGTTTGTTTGTTTGTTTTTGGGGTTTTTTATGGTATATCAAACTTCATTGTTAAAAAGAGAACGCTAAAATATTTTTCTTGAATATATATACACACACACACACACACACACACATATATATATATATATATATATATATATATATATATGTGTGTGTGTGTGTGTGTGTGTGTGTGTGTGTGTGTGTGAAGATAGGGGGTTGGAGTAAAATCCGACAGTATGAGGTGAGGTAAAAGGAAGAATGAACAAAAATGATCACTCAAATAAGTTCAATGGGGGAGAAATATTTCGTCCTTCTGACGCGAAGGACTTCCTCAATCGATTGACTCTTTATTCAAAGCAAAATACGTACATTTGTGTTTTTAGAAGAGAAAGTGAGTTAGTAGTGGAATTGAGGGGTAGGGAGGTTAGGGAAGAATTGATGAAATGAGAATAACATGATAAAGTGGGGGGGGAAGAGTTTAGAGGAAGCTGGGAAGATGCTAGGTGTTTGATGGGGAGAGAAGGGTAAAATTTTAAAAAACAAAAATATTTAACATTTTTGTTGTAGTTTTACATTTTTTTTTTTAAATAAAATCAACGAATTTTTACCCATTTTTATGTTGGTTGTTTTTTTGTGTTTTATTTATTTTTTTCAATTTTTCATATTTCATTGTGGTCCAAAGAAGAATCTATTTATTTTTTTATTAGGGGTAAGTGGGTTTCGGATTTTCTGTTTGATACTGTGACCAGAAACCCCTTCTTGTCCGCTGGATCATAACCGGCGAAATGTCAGAGTGACACGGTTGCTCTTCCGACGTTAGATTCTCCTCTTGTTGAACACTGTCCCACAATTTCAACCGTGTGCCCTGGTTCACTAATAATTCGGGGTTACTGGTGAAATTTTCTTTTTTTTTAAAGTTTTATATTTCAGGCATATTCATGTATAATTGTCTATCCTTTCCATTCAAAGTCTTACTTTGCATGATGAACCCTCACAATTAATACAAATAAATGTATTCCATAGAAGGCCCCTCTCTACAAAAACCTATGCACCTGTTACATAATTATTAGATTCCTAATATTTATGTACAGTAGTGTGGAAATCAAAATGGCTGTTATAAGTTACAGCCGGTGGCCTTGAAAGATGAGTGACAAGGCTTGACCTCAGTCCTGAACCCTCCGGTGGATACCGTGAGAATCGGTGGAGAAGACCCTCTTCCGGTTTAGATTAGAAATAGATGTTTAGTTAGATCGGCCAAAGCCACGACGATGGTCAGTCGTGTTATGCACGGGCCGACCCAATCTGCGCAGGTAGTCTGGTGGGGATTTCAGAAATAAAATATGATCTAAGTAAATCGAGTCTTGTGTTATTATCTAAAAACTACCAATGACACAGGGCTTCTGATAAAGAGAAATCCCCAATGGAAGACCACACACGAAGTCCCCAAGACGAAGTCCAGACGCTAGAAGAGACGCTGGAAGAAGAATAGAAGTAAGTAAAAAAGAGGTATACAACACACCCTTCTACGGGAGACGAAACTTGGAAAATTAAATCCGAGAGATTAATTATTATAACTGATTGTTTTTATTTTTATTTTTTTCTAGCGTTCTATCCGAGAAAAAAAAATTATAGCGTCTCTCTACTTTGGGAGTTTTCCACATATAATGCTATTTATACGTAAAATGCGATTCTAATGATATTATCTCTTGCGTGCTATTGTGCGTTAGTACCGAAATAAAATAAGTTGCGAAAATAAATAAGAAAAGGAAAATAAATGCATCACAATTTAGGCTTGGTGGCACTAATGCAAAATAGTGCGCAAGTGATAAAAACATTAGAATCACATATTTTGACGTTCACTTTTTAATTTTTTAATTTTTTTTTTCTTTTAGCGTCTCACAGGTTTTGGGTATTTCTGTGAAATGCAATGATTTTTTTATACGTAATCTAATGTTATCTCTTGCGCACAATTGTGCATATATATATGCATACAAACTTAATGATTACCAAACAGTGTGTGCGTGAAATAAAGGGGTTTTAAAGTAAAACCCCTGTTTATGAGATATCTATACTGAAATTATTTCGGGTTAAAAATTGCATTAGTTATACAGGTAAGTATATGTATTGATATAAACTCGCTTTACCTGTTGATTTATTCCCTCTCGTTTTTTTTAAACTGTCTCCGTAAGGTGTGTGTCTTGTCTTAAATAAATTCTGTTTGTTTAAATTTGAATCACAGCGATAAAAGAACGTTCAATTATTCTGAGCGTATTTATTTGAAAATGCTACGTCAAGACAATTGATGACGTCTCATGTCTTATTCTCTACGTCATTATTTTTTGGGAGGAGGAAGTATTATTTTCAATTCTTTCTATTCATTTTCATTTCTTTTCACACTTCGGCTGCTCCCTCAATTTAAAGAGGCAGGGCTGGGTTTATTGCCCGGTGCATGAGGCGCCCCCACCCTCTTGAGCGGGAATGCCGTCGGGATCAACGCATTTTTTGCACCCGCCACACCATGAGCTTCGGTTCGTGGGTGGTACAACGTTAATATGGGCCTTGTGCCTGACCTTGTAGTGGGGTACGAGGAAATTATGACACTTTTCAGTTGGATGGAAAAAAAAGAGACGCAACAATTTTTCTTTCTTACTTAGATTAAAGCCATAGATAGAACGGTGTATTTTGGTGGAAGTAAGCTGCACAAGAAAAGAATGCAAGAGTTTATTTTTGAATGGATCGGTCGGCGAGTGAACCTAGCTAGCCAGAACTATGTAACATTATGAGCAGTTTTGTAATCCCTCTCCAAATACAACTTCCGGGGACCATATGACATTTAGGCACCCCTTTTGCGATCTCGTTTCATAAGGACATTTTTTTTTCATTTACACCGCCAAAATCCGGTTGTGTTAGGGGTTAGGGTTAGGGTTAGCGTTAGGATTAGTTTTATAATTTTTAAAAAAATCTAAAAATCATCTGTTAACAAACAACCGGATTTTGGCGGTGTAAAGGAAAAAAATGTCCTTATGAAACATGATCGCAAAAGGGGTGATTTAAATGTCATATGGTCCACTTCCGGCTATATGCCAAGAAGTGCTGTGCATCTCTGTATCTCATTTTTTGAATAAAAATATTTGAAGTGCAGAAGTGTACACACTTCAAATAGTCAGTTTTTTTTTACTTTTCTTCTTTTTTGTCGAACATCTAAAACCGGTCTGTCGTTGGGGTTTAGAATATGTTGACTGTATCCCCGACAGAAGCGTAAGATCGGCCTGCAAAAAAGAAGGCCTGGGTATGATACTAAACTACATCTACTGGTGAGGTTCCAGTTCTGGAAGTCTGTGGAGAGTGGAGTCCTTTCTTTTTAGAAGTCCGTCGCAGAATATGATGACGTCACTCCATGTCTTCAACAGTTGTGGGGCCTCTGGTGGCTATTTAGGCCAATTCTGGGCTTAGATGCGGTCACACACATTGCAAGGGAAATTCCCATCGGCATTTGGAGAGTGGAGTACCCCTTCATTGTTCTTACCCCCAGGTCTACTTAGGCTCGGGTCTGTTAGGGTCAAATAGATTTATTATGAATCAAATAGATCTGTTTGAAAATTATTCGTATTCGATAGGAATACTAGATGCCGTATAACTGGAAATTATTTCTATTAAGAATATTTACTGAAAGCTATAATTGTTTATTGACAACGCAGTCTCGGAAGACAATATAATTTTTGTGCCCCTGAGGTTACAGCACCTTCTATGACTGTAAGGGCCAATGTTCGAAAAACAGCCTCAACCACAGATGTCGCAAGGCTATCACTGAAAATTTTGATGTGCCGATGCTCTGTTGTCGTCGCTTTCTTTTGGACCTCTTGGCTTCATGGTGTTGCGCCAGTGTGACTTCAGACATGAATAGTCCGCTATGGAGAGCCTGTCGTAACCGAGGGCGGTCCTGAGACAAATCTTCCCAGCTGGAAGGGGTAAGGCCAAAGCACCTGAGATCATTCTTGCAGACATCCTTAAATCGCAGTTGGGGGTAGGGTGACCACAGTCAAATCAAATGGATCCCCTCGTGTGGATAGTTCCAAAGCAGCTGACCCAACCAAAGCTGCTGCTTTCCTCTGTGCCCTCGAGGAGTCCCTCCACCAGCTATAATTGTTACATAAACAAATATTCACATCATAAGGATTATTATTATTAGTTACTAGAAACCATATAAAAAAGTAAAGTCGTCGGGGTGGCCTAAAGTCGGTATCAGCCAATCAACGAGGAGTCTATCCCCCTTTTCACTGTCGATAGACAAAGAAGATGTTTTTTTGACTGGGCTAACCCGGCCTATAGAAACCATATAACTATGTGCAAACAGATGAATATTATCAAATAGAAATAATTACTTGAAATCATATCCTTATTAGTATCAGATTGGAATACTTAAAACCATACAACTACATGCAAATTATTTGTATTAGATGACAATACTTTATATCATATGACTATGTGCAAAAAAACTCTTAAGGAACAAATACACTAAATGTGAATGTAAAAGTACAATGAACGCAATTCCCTAACCTCTACACATAAAACAATCCTAGACATGCTAATATACCGGTAAAATCAATCGATCCTTTTCCTAAGCTGGTTTGTCTAATCACAAAGCTAGAGAGCCCAGTTTGCCCTGTTGTTTACCCGTAGCTGGGAGGTAGAAGAAAAAGATCCGGGCTCTTCCCAAGCGGAAAAAAAGCTTCAGCCATGATTTGAACTTGGCTCGTCGAGTCTATTCCCTACTATGATAACCATTACTCAACTCGCGTGTCCATCCCTCTTTTAATAAACAATGCAAATTACTTTCCTATAAAATATTCGTGGTTCTAGAGCTCCCGATCTTTAAAGATGGCTGCGAGAGAGACATGAGGATATGTCACATTGACACAAACACGTAGGGGTAGATGCAAAAAGTCTAGCAGCCTGGCACCTTAACGTTAAGCAAGGCACGAAGCGGAGTGGAGAGTAGCCACGACAGAAAAGAGAGCCAGGAAGAGGGAGAAAAAAACTGCATCCCCAGAAAGCATCATAGTTTGTGTGCAGTTAGTACACCAAAGACTGTCACTCAGGGATGCAGATAGTTTATTTATTTATTTATTGGACACTATGTCATCGTCATCTAGAGCAGGGTTTGTTTGTTTTTTGTTTTTGTTTAACTATGGGCCCTTCATTGGTACTCGAAATTGATCGATTGTGTCGCAAAATAAAATTACTTGCCAATAAATTATTTGCTGTTTTTTAGCAAAAGTTCAAATCCTGGACCAGCTGTTGTATTTCACTTCCTGTTAAAGTTCTCACCCTAGCTATGGGTAAAACAGTAGAACTCTTTAGCTTTGGTACGTCAACCGGTTCTCTCCAAATCCTAGGTATACCAAATACCAACTTATTATATGTTCCCTTAATCCACATCCATAAACTCTTAACACACTGCTTGCACAGTTTTTTGGCGGTGGGGATCAAAACTTGTCCTTATCTCCAAGTTTTAATTTAAAATATGCAAAATAGATAAGGTTCACAAATGTGCTGTTTGTTTTTTAACTAGTAATCAACCTAATCACCAGATCTGAAAGATTCTCCTTCCTATCAAGTGACCAGTCATATTACTTACAGACAAACAATACAATTGTGCTTATTTTGGGGAGTAAGCTGTAGAGAAGAGAAAAACTTGACGTGACAGAAGAAAACTGATTGCAGTTTTGAAATCAGCATGCCAATATTAGTCTAAATCAAATGAAAAATCAAACTCAACAGAAATTATGTCCAAACTGTTCCCCAGTGTTACCAAACATTGGTTGCGTGAGCGTAAAATTCTCTTTACCTGTTATTTTTTTTTCTTCTCGTTTTTTAAACTGTCTGTGTTAGGTGTGTGTCTTTGTCTGAAATAAATTCCGTTTGTTTAAATTTGAATCTCAGCGATAAAACAAAGTTCAATTATTCTGAGCGTTTTTATTTGAAAGTGTTACGTCAAGACGATTGATGACGTCGCATATTTTATGTTCTACAATATTATTTTTGGGGTGAAGAAATTGTTATTTTCGATTCTTTCTATTCATTTTAATTTTTGTTTCATCACGCTTTCTATTTTGGTGAAGGAAAAGAACACTTTTCTTTTTCGTCTAACTCAGGGGTCACCAAACTATGGCCTGCATTACGAAGGCATTTTATCAGGCCCGCCGACGGTACTTTAATTTGTTTGTTAAAATGTATGAAACACGAGACATTCTGATACCATTTAAATTTAAATATCATGTTAAGCTTACTAAAGCCCCTTGGACATGACTACGGAATCAACCCATCGAAAGAAATTGACTGATAAATATTTGAAAGCAATTCTTTTGATTGGGTGTGGCTATTCCAAAACAAACATTGACGATATCTTGAAAGGCAAACTTCAGTTTCACAAATCTCACTAAATCTTTCTGCTAATATTGCGTTCTGTGATAATGTTTTGAAAATAAATACGTTGGTTAATTTTTTTGTGTATCTTACGCCACTCATCCATGAATATAATATGGAAAGATAAATTTTGTGTTACATCTTTTCCGCAGAGCTTTTGTTCTGGCTAGCAAGTATTGAACAAAATAATAATATGGCCCGCGCTCGTTTTTCTTTTTTAATTTTATTTCTTTTTTTTTTTTTTTCTTTTTTTTTTTTTTTTTTTTTTTCAATTATCCGGCTCGTGCTCGTTATTTTTTCAATTATCCGGCCAACCATGAAAAAATTTGGTTGATCCCTGGTCTAAACATGTAAATATAAATGTACAATGAACGCAATTCCCTAACCTCTGGGGATAAAATAACCCGAAACATGTTGATATACCGTTAAAATAAGCGTTCATTCTCCTACACCAGTTTGTCTACGTACAAGGCTAGGGAGCCCAGTTTGCTAAACTATTTACTTATAGCTGGTAGAACAGTTTCAGTACCCTTCCCAAGCGCAAAAAAGCAAAGAGCCTCGGACAGGATTTGAACTTGGCTCGTCGAGTCTATTCCCTACAAATAAAACCATTACACCACTTTCATTTCTGTCTCTCTTTTAATAGACATTGCAAATTATTTACAAAAAATATTTGTTGTTTTAGAGCAGAAGTTGTTACGAATGCAGAATAGCGCACAATAGATAACATTAGAATGGCGTTTTACATATAAATAGCATTAGATTACGGAAACTCCCGAAGTAGCTAACCCTAACATTTTACCCTAACCCTAGTGTCTCAAAGGTTTCGGGAATTTCCGTGAAATGTACTGAAATGTGATGCTTTTTATACGTAATCTAATGATATTATCTCCTGCGCGCAATTCTACATTAGTACCCAGAAATTTTCAAATTGTGGGTCCCGGTTTTTCAATGGGTTGCAAAATAATGTTACGAAAATAAATTAAAAAAAGTAAAAATAAATGCACCATAATTTAGGCTTGGCTTATTGTAAATAAAAGGGCCGGGTTAGCTCAGTCGGTAGAGCGTTCGGCTAGAAACCACAAGGGTCCTAGTTCGATACCGGCCGCCCCGACGACTTCATTTTTACTTTTATTGTAATGTATGTTCCACAGTCGAGGAAGCGACTGCAAGGAGAACATTTCCTGATTCTTTAAATTAAACCCAACCTTGCCCCTCTAAGTGCAATGAGGCAGGTATTGCCTGGAGGGACGGCCCTCTGGGATCGATGCTATTAATTTAGCAGCTCACTGGACCCCCGTCCCGAAAGGACGGGTGTTTGTGATACATGTATACTGCTGCATTTGCTTCCTTCGGTGCGCGAGAAGAGGCGGAAGATGTGGCAGGACAACTCGTGGGTGCGTCACTATGACAGCGGCCTGCCCACACTGCCCTGAGTATCCGAGAGTCCATGTCTCAGAATAACATCACTGTGCTGGAACAACCTCCCTACTCGCCTGACCTGGCTCCATGTGATCTTTTCCTCTTCTCCAATCTCAAGGGGGTCATCAAGGGAACCCGTTTTGAGGATGTGTAAGACATCAGAAAGGCCGTGACGACAGAGCTACGGAGAATCCCGGAAGAACCCTTTCAGGAGTGCATGCAAGCGTGGCACAGAAGGATGGGAAAGTGCATTAGACTCCAGAGGGATTACTTTGAAGGGGATAACTTGTAGTTGTTACATAATCTATGCGGTTGCATAAGATTATTGTCAATCCCCTGTATTTCTAAAGGGGTTGCCCTTTTCATATCACGGGCGGGACTTTCCATGGAATATTACAGAAAGCCCGCGAAATACGTGAAGTCACGTGGGACCTGGTTGGTTCCTCAGTTTCAGTTTGGACGTCAGGCAGAGAAGATGTCCTGCCTTAACTGGAACTCACCTGCATACGCGCGCTATGTTTAGTTACATGAAAGGTTTAGTTAAGTAAATAAAAGCTTAAGAAAATAACACGGTTTTGTGGTTGATGAATGTCTTGGCAAACAAGACTGATTTAGAAGAAGAAATTAATTAAGTGCGACCGACCACCAAGACGAAGTCCAGTCGCTTGAAGAGATGTTAGAAGAGACGCTAGAAGAACTTAAGATGTCAAAGACGCCAGAAGAAGAATAGAAGTAAGTAAAGTAAAGAAGGGTATACAACAGTAGTTTGTAATTTGGATTTGAAATGATTTTTTGTGACACCAGTCCTGGAATTATTTTTGACATACCTAGTAATAAAAAAAAAAAATTGACCGGTCGCATTTTCCCTGGTTGAGGGATTAGATAAATGCATACCATTGGACACCGTGTCCAAATATCACTTGAGTGTCTTTTTTCTTTTTTTCTTTTTTACAGACAATATGTGAATTTGAATCAACGTAATGTCGTTCTACCATTTTTTTAAGCCCAGTTTATGGTTCTTCTATTTTAGTTTTCTTGTACATAAGTCAATATGAGGTTAAGTAAACAAACAAATGTGTTTATTTTTATATGGCTTTAAGCCGACAATTTTTGTAGGATATGTGCTTAATTGAAGTCGTACCTAATTTTGAAAATTAATTAGTTAATAATTAATGAATTTTAAGGGGCCGGGTTAGCTCAGTCGGTAGAGCGTTCGACTAGAAATCACAAGGTTCCTAGTTCGATACCGGTCCTCGCCAACTCAGCGTATGAGTAGCACAGGGATCTGTGCGGTAAAGTAAGGAGCTGATGGTAGGTGTGGCGCCCCACCTCAGACGCCAAAACAATCTCCTTGGTCTAGCACTATTGAAAAGGGGATAGGCTCCCTCGCTGACTGGCTGATACCGACTTTAGGCCGCCCCGACGACTTTACTTTTAGGCGGGCATATATGTTCAAATGTAAGGCTAAACGAATCGAGAAAATGTCAATCCCTGAATGTACATTTCGACCTATTAGGTCTCATCAGCAAGGTTATAGACATGGGAGACTGCTCCGCGTGTGACTCGAAACCTCGACTGTCAAGCTGACAGGCGAAGTCTCTAACCGTTACACTAGCTTGCCAATTCCACATTCTTCGTTCGTTTTGAAACTTATTTATATTCCACTTTTTATTGACTTATAAATTGGTTGGTTTCTTTGTTTAATTGTATATGAACCTTCATTGGTCATCTAATGACAAATATATCCTTGTAGAAGAACAGTAGTGGTACTATTTAACTCATAGCTGAAATCAATATAGAGACATATAAATACAGACAAGCGCGCAAGATCATAGAATTACTTATAAATAGCATTAAATTACGGAAACTCTCGAACTACCCTAACCCTAGCCCTAATACTTAACCGTAACACTAACAATATGCACTACATGCCAAGAGAGATTTACAGTGAAGCATATACTGCTAGAGTGTGTGACTTTGATCTAGTGCGAACAAAATACTACCGAGCAAATAATTTTGTAGTGAACCGGAAGTTCTTACTACGACAAACAAAAGTCAAATGACAAAAATTAGAATGTAAATTTGTACATTTTCAACCTATCAGAGACGTTCACGCCTAAAAGGGAATCTATCAATAGACCCCTTCTGGAGCCTACCCTAGGACTATAAATAAACCAATTTTTCGGATCCCAACAAGAAAGAAATTATTCTTCTAACCAAATCCACGTCCCTTTAAAGTAAGACAAAGCACATTCACTTATAAGAAGGTATGAACTAATATCTATCTGTCTATCTCTCTTTATCAACCTTATACGAGATCATCAGTATTACTTGCTACTGACTGCCGTGTGACTTTGAACTCTTACTCTTTCTTTCTCACTTCATAACTTATAACATATTTTCTTACATGTTATAATGAACCTTTTAAAAAAAATAACATTTTGTACACAAGAGTACTGAAAGAACTTTGCTCGGTATTATGCGTTACCTTTTGTAAACTTTTCTCAATACAAGTTGTTTGTTTTAATATTGCGTCTTGTTATTTATGCCATGTGCCTGCAGTAATTGAATGTTTTAAATGTTTGAATATTTTATTGATTATTGACCTCAAACTGGTGACCTTAATACAAAAACATCAAACAGCCCTTACAGTCACCATAATTTGAAAAAACTTTTCACGATAAAAAGACCATCCAGGATTTTACATTTCCTAAAAGAAGTCGGACTGTACTAAAAATATGGTAATTGAACAATAGTTAAAATATTTACATATACACATTTGTTTTCTACTAAACTACCGTTATGAACCAAAATTTATTTGGCATTAAATAACCCACCTAGGTTGATATGCCGTAAAAGAAAAAAACAAAATAAAACAAAACTAACCTTAACCCTTACTCTAACCCTAGCTTCTCAAATGTTTCGGGTATTTTCATGAAATGTAATGCTTTTTATACGTAATCTAATGATATTATCTCTTGCACGCTATTGAAACAAACCTAGAAAAAAACTTGATAAGGATTACCAAACGTTCATTGTGTGTGTGTGTGTGTGTGTGTGTGTGAGAGAGAGAGAGAGAGAGAGAGAGAGAGAGAGAGAAATTCTCTTTACCTGTTGATTTTTTTCCTCTCGTTTTTTTGGTTTTTAAACTGTCTCCGTTAGGAGTGTGTCCTGTCTGAAATAAATTCCGTTTGTTTAAATGTGAATTTCAGCGATAAAAGAACGTTCAATTATTCTGAGCGTTTTTATTTGAAAGTGTTACGTCAAGACGATTGATGACGTTACATGTTTTTATTTTCAACGTCATTAATTTTTGTGGGGAGGAAAATTTATCGAAAATAATAATTTTCGATTCTTTCTATTCATTCTATTTTTCTATTTTTTTCACGCTTCCTATTTTGGTGAGGAAATGGGACAACAGTTAATAGGTTTTATTTTTGGTCTTTAGTCTAAAAAACGGTCTGTCGGTGGGGCTTAGATTTCGTTGACTGTATTACCTGCAGAAGCGTAACACCGACCCGCAAAAAAGAGGGTATGGGTATGACACTAAACTGTATCTGATAGTGAGACTCCTGTTCTGGATTTATGTGGAGTATACCCCCATTGTCATTACTCCCAGTTTCACTTGGCTTTGTTAGGGTCAAATTGACCTGTTTGAAAATTATTTGTATTCGATAGGAATTGTTGTTGTTGGCATCCTTCCGTCTACGAGAGACGATGAAGTTGTGTCCATTTTTTGTGTAACTACGTAGCCTGGGCAGTTTGGTACGGAGGATGAGCAGTTGCCCAGACAGCAAATCTTTTTTTCTTTTTGTGTTTCTTTTTTATATATTTCGTTTTCTTTTTACATTTTTCTTTTTACTTTTTTATATTTCGTTTTATGCGGGGGTCATTTTCTTTTCAATCATATTTTATATTTCTTTTCTTTATTTTTAATATTATTTTTCTTTTATTATTTCTTTTTTTTTCGTTTTTTTTTTTCGTTTTTTTTTGTTTTTTTTTTTTTTTTTTTTTTTTTTTTTTGGGGGGGGGGTCATAATCTTTGGTGGGGGCTTTTTGTTTTCTTTTTTATATATTTCGTTTTCTTTTTACATTTTTATCTTTTATTTTTTTCCCCTTTTCTTTTGCTTTGTTTTTTTTTTTGTTTGTTTTTTTTACTATTCTATTTATGTTTCTTTAGTTTTTCATGTTTTACTTTTGTTTGTTAGTTTTTTGTTTTTGTTTTTTTGTTTTTTTCAATATTTTCTTTTTCTTTCTTTATTATCTTTCGTGTCTCTTAATCTTATATATATTATTTTCATTTGTTTTATAAGATAGTTGGTTTTTTGTTCGCCAATCATCTCATCAAACCTATTAGATTAATAGCAAGGCAAGTGAGCATGGAAACATTATGTTGCGTCAGTCTTCCAACTGAGAAAGGAATTGAATTTCAGTTCCCGAAGTATTTTGTGGCTTTTCAGTTTCTTGATTAGCTGAATGCCGAATCAGCACCAGCATCGGGAATTCTACTACTAAGGAGCCTGAACTCCGCATTTTGTCAACTGACTCTTCAATCGATTAGCAATAGTTTTAATGTTGCAAATAATTACGTTTCCTTTTTGCGCCTGTCAACTACGGATATCTACTCTAGTACTTTTGACAAAGGGATGTAACTCTGTAACATAATTAAAAGTTGTCTCCCTTGTGTGCTTTTTGTTAGTTAACTTTTAGAGGAGCTTATAGAGTATAAGTAAAAGTAAAGTAAAGTCGACGGGGCGGCATAAAGTCTGTATCAGCCAGGGAGTCTATCCCCTTTTCAATAGCGCTAGACCAAGGAGATTGTTTTGGAATCAGAGGTGGAGCGCCACACCTACCATCAGCTCCTTACTTTACCGCACAGATCCCTGTGCTACTCATACTCTGAGTGGGCGAGGACCGGTATTGAACTAGGAACCTTGAGGTTTCGAGCCGAACGCTCTACCGACTGAGCTAACCCGGCCCATTATAGAGTATAATAGTCGTTATTATGGTAGTAAATGGAAATCCTAGGCGACGCTGTTTGCATTTCACGTAATTTCAATAAAACCGACAAAAATTTTAACGAATTTCGAGATTTTAAAGCCCTATCAGGGGGTGTTTAAAGGCTCATATCTGTGCCAATTTTTTCGAATTTAGAATTTTCTTCAATGAATTCTACGCATCGAAATCTATCGGAAAGGCCACTGAAATCCACACTTTAACTATTTAAAAATCGGTGTCTTTTTTACAGTTTACTATTCGGGAGGAGGTCGTGACGAAAAACAAAAAAATCGACACCTGCAATTTTCACGAAATTGTTGATTTTAAGGCATTATAAGTGTTTTTTAGGGTCCATTTCTCTTCCCAAACTCTAAATAAAGCGCTCTCATTGTCAAAACTGAATTCTATGTATGGGAATCTATCAAAAGAGCCAATTAAATCGATATCCAAAATTCTAACAAATTTCGAGATTTTAAAGACCTATCAATGCTCAAATCTCCGCAAATTTTTTGAATTTAGTTTTCTTTGGTCTCAATGAATTCATTGATTTCAAAGAAAGTGCTTAATTCGAAGGATTGGCAGTGATATAAACTCTAAAAAAAAAAAACCTTATAGTGTCTCAAAATCACAAATTGCATGAAAAGTGTCGGTGTCGGTTTTATTGAATTTACGTCCAGAATAAATCACCTATTTTTCTAAGTATTTAAAGTTTCGATATTTTTGGCTTTTCTCACAGTTTTCGATGCGTAGAATTAATTGATGCCATTAAAAGTGATCAATTCTAAGTTGGGGAGATATGAAAACTTTAATCACCTTGAATCGAAATCTACCAGAAAAGACAAAGATATTGAAACTTTGAATAATTTCAAAATAGGTGATTGCATCGGGACCTTGCTTGAATTCAATAAAACCGACACTGACAATTGTCATGAAATTTGGGATTTTAAGGCATTTTAAGGGGGTCTTTTTTTTATTAAAATCACAGCCAATCCTTCGAATTAGCGCTTCCTTTAAAATCAATGCATTCTATGCATCGAAATCTATCAATAGAGCCGATTAAATCCACATCTAAAATTTCAATGAAATTCGAAATTTGTCAACATTATAATAGGTGATTGAAGTTCTCATATCTCCACGAATTCATAGATTTTCAGGATTATAAGGGATTATTTAAGTGTTCAATCCTTCGAATTAGGCACTTCTTTTAAAATCAATGCATTTTATGCATCGAAATCCATCAATAAAGCCGATTAAGTCCATATTTAATATTTCAACGAAATTCGAGCATTCTTCAACGCTTTAATAGGTGATTAAAGTGCTCATATCTCTGTCAATTATTAAAATTGGTCGCTTTCGCATTAATGAATTCTACGCATTGAAATCTACCAGAAAAACCAAAGATATCACAACTTTGAATACTTTCAAAAATAAGTGATTTCTTCTGGACCTATACGTTACGTAAATTCAATAAAACCGACACCGAACATTGTCATGAAATTTGTGATTTTCTGGCATTATAAGGGGTTATTTAATGGTTCAAATTACAGCCAATTCTTCGAATTAAGCGATTCTTTTAAAATCAATGCATTTTATGCATCAAAATTTATCATTTAAGCGGAGTAAGTCCATATCAAATATTTCAACAAAATTCGAAAAATTTTCAACAATATATTAGGTGATTAAAGTGTTCATATCTCTGTCAATTATTAAAATTGGTCGCTTTTTTTGGCATTAATGAATTCTACGCATTGAAATCTACCAGAAAAACCAAAGATATCACAACTTTGACTACTTTCAAAAATAGGTGATTTCTTCTGGACCTATAAGGGGGGTACCTTACGTCAATTCAATAAAACCGACACCGAGCATTGTCATGAAATTTGTGGTTTTCAGACATCATAAGGAGGTATTTACGGGTTCAAATTACAGCCAATTCTTCGAATTAAGCGATTCATTTAAAATCAATGCATTTTAGGCATCAAAATATATAAATTGAGCGGAGTAAGTACATGTCCAATACTTCAACGAAATTCAAAATTTTTTCCACGATATAATAGGTGATTAAAGTGCTTATATCTCGGCCAATTCTTAAAATTGATCGCTTTTTTTGGCATTAATGAATTCTACGCATTGAAATCTACCAGAAAAACCAAAGATATCACAACTTTAACTACTTTCAAAAATAGGTGATTTCTTCTCGACCTATAAGGGGGGTAGCTTACGTAAATTCAATAAAACCGACACCGAGCATTGTCATGAAATTTGTGGTTTTTAGACATCATGAGGGGGTATTTAAGGGTTCAAATTACAGCCAATTCTTCGAATTAAGCGATTCATTAAAAATCAATGCATTTTAGACATCAATAATATATAAATTGAGCCGATTAAGTACATGTCCAATACTTTCAACGAAATTCAAAATTTTATCCACGATATAAATAGGTGATATTAAAGTGCCTTATATCTCGGCCAATTCTTAAATTGATCGCTTTTTTTTTTGGCATTAATGAATTCTACGCATTGATATCTACCAGAAAAACCAAAGATATCACAACTTTTATTACTTTTCAAAAATAAATGATTTTCTTCTGGACCCTATAAGGGTACCTTTACGTGAATTCAATAAAAAACCGACACCGAGCATGGTCATGAAATATTGTGGTTTTCAGGCATCAAAGGGTATTTACGGGTTAATTACAGCCAATTCTTCGAATTAAGCGATTCATTAAAAATCCAATGCATTTTAGACATCAAAAATATATTAATGAGCGAGAGTAAACATGTCCAATACTTCAACGAAATTTTCAAAATTTTTTTCCACGATATAATAGGGTGATTTTTAAAGTGCTTATATCTCGCGCCAAAAATTCTTAAAATTGATCGGCCTTTTCTTTGGCATTAATGAATTCTACGCTATTGAAATCTACCAGAAAAAAACCAAAGATATCACAACATTTTAACTACATTTCAAAAATAGTGTGATTTCTTCTGGACCTATAAGGGGGTTACCACGTAAATCAATAAAAACCGAAACACCGGCATCTGTCATGAAATTTGTTGCTTTTCAGGATCATAAAGGGGTTATTTAAGGGTTTCAAAATTCCAGCCAATTCTTCGAATTAAGCGATTCATTTAAAATCAATGCATTTTAGCTTCAAATCTATAATTGAGCCGATTAAGTACATGTCCAATATTTTCAAACGAAATTCAAAATTTTTTCCACGATATAATATNCCCACAAGAAGAGAGGATATCACAACTTTGACTACTTTCAAAAATAGGTGATTTCTTCGGACCTATAAGGGGGTACCTTACGTAAATTCAATAAACCGACACCGAGCATTGTCATGAAATTTGTGGTTTTCAGGCATCATAAGGGGTTATTTAAGGGTTCAAATTACAGCCAATTCTTCGAATTAAGCGATTCATTTAAAATCAATGCATTTTAGGCATCAAAATCTATAAATTGAGCCGATTAAGTACATGTCCAATATTTCAACGAAATTCGAAATTTTTCCACGATATAATAGTGATTAAAGTGCTCATATCTCGCCAATTCTTAATGAATTGCGTTTTTTTGGCATTAATGAATTCTACGCATTGAAATCTACCAGAAAAACCAAAGTATATCACAACTTTGACTACTTTCAAAAATAGGTGATTTCTTCTGGACCTATAAGGGGGGTACCTTACGTAAATTCAATAAAACCGACACCGAGCATTGTCATGAAATTTGTGGTTTTCAGGCATCATAAGGGGTTATTTAAGGGTTCAAATTACAGCCAATTTCGAATTAAGCGATTCATTTAAATCAATGCATTTTAGGCATCAAAATCTATAAATTGAGCGATTAAGTACATGTCCAATATTTCAACGAAATTCGAAATTTTTTCCACGATATAATAGGTGATTAAAGTGCTCATATCTCGCCAATTCTTAAAATTGATCGCTTTTTTTGGCATTAATGAATTCTACCATTGAAATCTACCAGAAAAACCAAAGATATCACAACTTTGACTACTTTCAAAAATAGGTGATTTCTTCTGGACCTATAAGGGGGGTACCTTACGTAAATTCATAAAACCGACACGGAGCATTGTCATGAAATTTGTGTTTTCAGGCATCATAAGGGGTTATTTAAGGGTTCAAATTACAGCCAATTCTTCGAATAAGCGATTCATTTAAAATCAATGCATTTTAGGCATCAAAATCTATAAATTGAGCCGATTAAGTACATGTCCAATATTTCAACGAAATTCGAAATTTTTTTCCACGATATAATAGGTGATTAAAGTGCTCATATCTCGCCAATTCTTAAAATTGATCGCTTTTTTTGGCATTAATGAATTCTACGCATTGAAATCTACCAGAAAAACCAAAGATATCACAACTTTGACTACTTTCAAAAATAGGTGATTTCTTCTGGACCTATAAGGGGGGTACCTTACGTAAATTCAATAAAACGACACCGAGCATTGTCATGAAATTTGTGGTTTTCAGGCTCATAAGGGGTTATTTAAGGGTTCAAATTACAGCCAATTCTTCGAATTAAGCGATTCATTTAAAATCAATGCATTTTAGGCATCAAAATCTATAAATTGAGCCGATTAAGTACATGTCCAATATTTCAACGAAATTCGAAATTTTTTCCACGATATAATAGGTGATTAAAGTGCTCATATCTCGGCCAATTCTTAAAATTGATCGCTTTTTTTGGCATTAATGAATTCTACGCATTGAAATCTACCAGAAAACCAAAGATATCACAACTTTGACTACTTTCAAAAATAGGTGATTTCTTCTGGACCTATAAGGGGGGTACCTTACGTAAATTCAATAAAACCGACACCGAGCATTGTCATGAAATTTTGTGGTTTTCAGGCATCATAAGGGGTTATTTAAGGGTTCAAATTACAGCCAATTTCTTCGAATTAAGCGATTCATTTAAAATCAATGCATTTTAGGCATCAAAATCTATAAATTGAGCGATTAAGTACATGTCCAATATTTCAACGAAATTCGAAATTTTTTCCACGATATAATAGTTGATTAAAGTGCTCATATCTCGCCAATTCTTAAAATTGTCGCTTTTTTTGGCATTATTGAATTCTACGCATTGAAATCTACCAGAAAAACCAAAGTATTCACAACTTTGACTACTTTCAAAAATAGGTGATTTCTTCTGGACCTATAAGGGGGGTACCTTACGTAAATTCAATAAAACCGACACCGAGCATTGTCATGAAATTTGTGGTTTTCAGGCATCATAAGGGGTTATTTAAGGGTTCAAATTACAGCCAATTCTTCGAATAAGCGATTCATTTAAAATCAATGCATTTTAGCATCAAAATCTATAAATTGAGCCGATTAAGTACATGTCCAATATTTCAACGAAATTCGAAATTTTTTCCACGATATAATAGGTGATTAAAGTGCTCATATCTCGGCCAATTCTTAAAATTGATCGCTTTTTTTGGCTTAATGAATTCTACGCATTGAAATCTACCAGAAAACCAAAGATATCACAACTTTGACTACTTTCAAAAATAGGTGATTTCTTCTGGACCTATAAGGGGGGTACCTTACGTAAATTCAATAAAACCGACACCGAGCATTGTCATGAAATTTGTGGTTTTCAGGCATCATAAGGGGTTATTTAAGGGTTCAAAATTACAGCCAATTCTTCGAATTAAGCGATTCATTTAAAATCAATGCATTTTAGGCATCAAAATCTATAAATTGAGCCGATTAAGTACATGTCCAATATTTCAACGAAATTCGAATTTTTTTCCACGATATAATAGGTGATTAAAGTGCTCATATCTCGCCAATTCTTAAATTGATCGCTTTTTTTGGCATTATTGAATTCTACGCATTGAAATCTACCAGAAAAACCAAAGATATCACAACTTTGACTACTTTCAAAAATAGGTGATTTCTTCTGGACCTATAAGGGGGGTACCTTACGTAAATTCAATAAACCGACACCGAGCATTGTCATGAAATTTGTGGTTTTTCAGGCATCATAAGGGTTATTTAAGGGTTCAAATTACAGCCAATTCTTCGAATTAAGCGATTCATTTAAAATCAATGCATTTTAGGCATCAAAATCTATAAATTGAGCCGATTAAGTACATGTCCAATATTTCAACGAAATTCGAAATTTTTTCCACGATATAATAGGTGATTAAAGTGCTCATATCTCGCCAATTCTTAAAATTGATCGCTTTTTTTGCATTAATGAATTCTACGCATTGAAATCTACCAGAAAAACCAAAGATATCACAACTTTGACTACTTTCAAAAATAGGTGATTTCTTCTGGACCTATAAGGGGGGTACCTTACGTAAATTCAATAAAACCGACACCGAGCATTGTCATGAAATTTGTGGTTTTCAGGCATCATAAGGGGTTATTTAAGGGTTCAAATTACAGCCAATTCTTCGAATTAAGCGATTCATTTAAAATCAATGCATTTTAGGCATCAAAATCTATAAATTGAGCCGATTAAGTACATGTCCAATATTTCAACGAAATTCGAAATTTTTTCCACGATATAATAGGTGATTAAAGTGCTCATATCTCGGCCAATTTTTAAATATGATCGCTTTTTTTGGCATTAATGAATTCTACGCATTGAAATCTACCAGAAAAACCAAAGATATCACAACTTTGACTACTTTCAAAAATAGGTGATTTCTTCTGGACCTATAAGGGGGGTACCTTACGTAAATTCAATAAAACGACACGAGCATTGTCATGAAATTTGTGGTTTTAGGCATCATAAGGGGTTATTTAAGGGTTCAAATTACAGCCAATTCTTCGAATTAAGCGATTCATTTAAAATCAATGCATTTTAGGCATCAAAATCTATAAATTGAGCCGATTAAGTACATGTCCAATATTTCAACGAAATTCGAAATTTTTTCCACGATATAATAGTGATTAAAGTGCTCATATCTCGCCAATTCTTAAAATTGATCGCTTTTTTTGCATTAATGAATTCTACGCATTGAAATCTACCAGAAAAACAAAGAATCACAACTTTGACTACTTTCAAAAATAGGTGATTTCTTCTGGACCTATAAGGGGGGTACCTTACGTAAATTCAATAAAACCGACACCGAGCATTGTCATGAAATTTGTGGTTTTCAGGCTCATAAGGGGTTATTTAAGGGTTCAAATTACAGCCAATTCTTCGAATTAAGCGTATTCATTTAAAAATCAATGCATTTTAGGCATCAAAATCTATAAATTGAGCCGATTAAGTACATGTCCAATATTTCAACGAAATTCGAAATTTTTTCCACGATATAATAGTTGATTAAAGTGCTCATATTCTGGCCAATTCTTAAAATTGATCGCTTTTTTTGGCATTAATGAATTCTACGCATTGAAATCTACCAGAAAAACAAGAGTATCACAACTTTGACTACTTTCAAAATAGGTGATTTTCTTCTGGACCTATAGGGGGGTACCTTACGTAAATTCAATAAAACCGACACCGAGCATTGTCATGAAATTTGTGGTTTTCAGGCATCATAAGGGGTTATTTAAGGGTTCAAATTACAGCCAATTCTTCGAATTAAGCGATTCATTTAAAATCAATGCATTTTAGGCATCAAATCTATAAATTGAGCCGATTAAGTACATGTCCATATTTCATCAACGAAATTCGAAATTTTTTCCACGATATAATAGGTGATTAAAGTGCTCATATCTCGCCAATTCTTAAAATTGATCGCTTTTTTTGGCATTAATGAATTCTACGCATTGAAATCTACCAGAAAAACCAAAGATATCACAACTTTGACTACTTTCAAAAATAGGTGATTTCTTCTGGACCTATAAGGGGGGTACCTTACGTAAATTCAATAAAACCGACACCGAGCATTGTCATGAAATTTGTGGTTTTCAGGCATCATAAGGGGTTATTTAAGGGTTCAAATTACAGCCAATTCTTCGAATAAGCGATTCATTTAAAATCAATGCATTTTAGGCATCAAAATCTATAAATTGAGCCGATTAAGTACATGTCCAATATTTCAACGAAATTCGAAATTTTTCCCACGATATAATAGTGATTAAAGTGCTCATATCTCGGCCAATTCTTAAAATTGATCGCTTTTTTGGCATTAATGAATTCTACGCATTGAAATCTACCAGAAAAACCAAAGATATCACAACTTTGACTACTTTCAAAAATAGGTGATTTCTTCTGGACCTATAAGGGGGGTACCTTACGTAAATTCAATAAACCGACAACCACGAGCATTGTCATGAATTTGTGGTTTTCAGGCATCATAAGGGGTTATTTAAGGGTTCAAATTACAGCCAATTCTTCGAATTAAGCGATTCATTTAAAATCAATGCATTTTAGGCATCAAAATCTATAAATTGAGCCGATTAAGTACATGTCCAATATTTCAACGAAATTCGAAATTTTTTCCACGATATAATAGGTGATTAAAGGCTCTATATCTCGCCAATTCTTAAAATTGATCGCTTTTTTGGCATTAATGAATTCTACGCATTGAAATCTACCAGAAAAACCAAAGATATCACAACTTTGACTACTTTCAAAAATAGGTGATTTCTTCTGGACCTATAAGGGGGGTACCTTACGTAAATTCAATAAAACCGACACCGAGCATTGTCATGAAATTTGTGGTTTTCAGGCTCATAAGGGGTTATTTAAGGGTTCAAATTACAGCCAATTCTTCGAATTAAGCGATTCATTTAAAATCAATGCATTTTAGGCATCAAAATCTATAAATTGAGCCGATTAAGTACATGTCCAATATTTCAACGAAATTCGAAATTTTTTCCACGATATAATAGTGATTAAAGTGCTCATATCTCGCCAATTCTTAAAATTGATTGCTTTTTTTGGCATTAATGAATTCTACGCATTGAAATCTACCAGAAAAACCAAAGAATCACAACTTTGACTACTTTCAAAAATAGGTGATTTCTTCTGGACCTATAAGGGGGGTACCTTACGTAAATTCAATAAAACCGACACCGAGCATTGTCATGAAATTTGTGGTTTTCAGGCATCATAAGGGGTTATTTAAGGGTTCAAATTACAGCCAATTCTTCGAATTAAGCGATTCATTTAAAATCAATGCATTTTAGGCATCAAAATCTATAAATTGAGCCGATTAAGTACATGTCCAATATTTCAACGAAATTCGAAATTTTTTCCACGATATAATAGTTGATTAAAGTGCTCATATCTCGCCAATTCTTAAAATTGATCGCTTTTTTTGGCATTAATGAATTCTACGCATTGAAATCTACCAGAAAACACCAAAGATATCACAACTTTGACTACTTTCAAAAATAGGTGATTTCTTCTGGACCTATAAGGGGGGTACCTTACGTAAATTCAATAACCGACACCGAGCATTGTCATGAAATTTGTGTTTTCAGGCATCATAAGGGGTTATTTAAGGGTTCAAATTACAGCCAATTCTTCGAATAAGCGATTCATTTAAAATCAATGCATTTTAGGCATCAAAATCTATAAATTGAGCCGATTAAGTACATGTCCAATATTTCAACGAAATTCGAAATTTTTTCCACGATATAATAGTGTGATTAAAGTGCTCATATCTCGCCAATTCTTAAAATTGATCGCTTTTTTTGGCTTAATTGAATTCTACGCATTGAAATCTACCAGAAAAACCAAAGATATCACAACTTTGACTACTTTCAAAAATAGGTGATTTCTTCTGGACCTATAAGGGGGGTACCTTACGTAAATTCAATAAAACCGACACCGAGCATTGTCATGAAATTTGTGTTTTCAGGCATCATAAGGGGTTATTTAAGGGTTAAAATTACAGCCAATCTTCGAATTAAGCGATTCATTTAAAATCAATGCATTTTAGCATCAAAATCTATAAATTGAGCCGATTAAGTACATGTCCAATTATTTCAACGAAATTCGAAATTTTTTCCACGATATAATAGTGTGATTAAAGTGCTCATATCTCGGCCAATTCTTAAAATTGATCGCTTTTTTTGCATTAATGAATTCTACGCATTGAAATCTACCAGAAAAACCAAAGATATCACAACTTTGACTACTTTCAAAAATAGGTGATTTCTTCTGGACCTATAAGGGGGGTACCTTACGTAAATTCAATAAACCGACACCGAGCATTGTCATGAAATTTGTGTTTTCAGGCATCATAAGGGGTTATTTAAGGGTTCAAATTACAGCCAATTCTTCGAATTAAGCGATTCATTTAAAATCAATGCATTTTAGGCATCAAAATCTATAAATTGAGCCGATTAAGTACATGTCCAATATTTCAACGAAATTCGAATTTTTTCCACGATATAATAGGTGATTAAAGTGCTCATATCTCGCCAATTCTTAAATTTGATCGCTTTTTTTGCATTAATGAATTCTACGCATTGAAATCTACCAGAAAAACCAAAGTATCTACAACTTTGACTACTTTCAAAAATAGGTGATTTCTTCTGGACCTATAAGGGGGGTACCTTACGTAAATTCAATAAAACGACACCGAGCATTGTCATGAAATTTGTGTTTTCAGGCATCATAAGGGGTTATTTAAGGGTTCAAATTACAGCCATTCTTCGAATTAAGCGATTCATTTAAAATCAATGCATTTTAGCATCAAAATCTATAAATTGAGCCGATTAAGTACATGTCCAATATTTCAACGAAATTCGAAATTTTTTCCACGATATAATAGGTGATTAAAGTGCTCATATCTCGCCAATTCTTAAAATTGATCGCTTTTTTTGCATTAATGAATTCTACGCATTGAAATCTACCAGAAAAACCAAGTATCACAACTTTGACTACTTTCAAAAATAGGTGATTTCTTCTGGACCTATAAGGGGGGTACCTTACGTAAATTCAATAAAACCGACACCGAGCATTGTCATGAAATTTGTGGTTTTCAGGCATCATAAGGGGTTTATTTAAGGGTTCAAATTACAGCCAATTCTTCGAATAAGCGATTCATTTAAAATCAATGCATTTTAGGCATCAAAATCTATAAATTGAGCCGATTAAGTACATGTCCAATATTTCAACGAAATTCGAAATTTTTTCCACGATATAATAGGTGATTAAAGTGCTCATATCTCGGCCAATTCTTAAAATTGATCGCTTTTTTTGGCTTATGAATTATCTACGCATTGAAATCTACCAGAAAAACCAAAGTATATCACAACTTTGACTACTTTCAAAAATAGGTGATTTCTTCTGGACCTATAAGGGGGGTACCTTACGTAAATTCAATAAACGACACCGAGCATTGTCATGAAATTTGTGTTTTTCAGGCATCATAAGGGGTTATTTAAGGGTTCAAATTACAGCCAATTCTTCGAATAAGCGATTCATTTAAAATCAATGCATTTTAGGCATCAAAATCTATAAATTGAGCGATTAAGTACATGTCCAATATTTCAACGAAATTCGAATTTTTTCCCCCGATATAATAGGTGATTAAAGTGCTCATATCTCGCCAATTCTTAAAATTGATCGCTTTTTTGGGCTTTATGAATTCTACGCATTGAAATCTACCAGAAAAACAAAGATATCACAACTTTGACTACTTTCAAAAATAGGTGATTTCTTCTGGACCTATAAGGGGGGTACCTTACGTAAATTCAATAAAACCGACACCGAGCATTGTCATGAAATTTGTGTTTTTCAGGCATCATAAGGGGTTATTTAAGGGTTCAAATTACAGCCAATTCTTCGAATTAAGCGATTCATTTAAAATCAATGCATTTTAGCATCAAAATCTATAAATTGAGCCGATTAAGTACATGTCCAATATTTCAACGAAATTCGAAATTTTTTCCACGATATAATAGGTGATTAAAGTGCTCATATCTCGCCAATTCTTAAAATTGATCGCTTTTTTTGGCTTAATGAATTCTACGCATTGAAATCTACCAGAAAAACCAAAGTATCACAACTTTGACTACTTTCAAAAATAGGTGATTTTCTTCTGGGACCGCCCCCTATAAGGGGGGTACCTTACGTAAATTCAATAAAACCGACACCGAGCATTGTCATGAAATTTGTGGTTTTCAGGCATCATAAGGGGTTATTTAAGGGTTCAAATTACAGCCAAGTCTTCGAATTAAGCGATTCATTTAAAATCAATGCATTTTAGGCATCAAAATCTATAAATTGAGCCGATTAAGTACATGTCCAATATTTCAACGAAATTCGAAATTTTTTCGATGATATAATAGGTGATTAAAGTGCTCATATCTCGGCCAATTCTTAAAATTGATCGCTTTTTTTGGTATTAATGAATTCTACGCATTGAAATCTACCAGAAAAACCAAAGATATCACAACTTTGACTACTTTCAAAAATAGGTGATTTCTTCTGGACCTATAAGGGGGGTACCTTACGTAAATTCAATAAAACCGACACCGAGCATTGTCATGAAATTTGTGGTTTTCAGGCATCATAAGGGGTTATTTAAGGGTTCAAATTACAGCCAATTCTTCGAATTAAGCGATTCATTTAAAATCAATGCATTTTAGGCATCAAAATCTATAAATTGAGCCGATTAAGTACATGTCCAATATTTCAACGAAATTCGAAATTTTTTCCACGATATAATAGGTGATTAAAGTGCTCATATCTCGGCCAATTCTTAAAATTGATCGCTTTTTTTGGCATTAATGAATTCTACGCATTGAAATCTACCAGAAAAACCAAAGATATCACAACTTTGACTACTTTCAAAAATAGGTGATTTCTTCTGGACCTATAAGGGGGGTACCTTACGTAAATTCAATAAAACCGACACCGAGCATTGTCATGAAATTTGTGGTTTTCAGGCATCATAAGGGGTTATTTAAGGGTTCAAATTACAGCCAATTCTTCGAATTAAGCGATTCATTTAAAATCAATGCATTTTAGGCATCAAAATCTATAAATTGAGCCGATTAAGTACATGTCCAATATTTCAACGAAATTCGAAATTTTTTCCACGATATAATAGGTGATTAAAGTGCTCATATCTCGGCCAATTCTTAAAATTGATCGCTTTTTTTGGCATTAATGAATTCTACGCATTGAAATCTACCAGAAAAACCAAAGATATCACAACTTTGACTACTTTCAAAAATAGGTGATTTCTTCTGGACCTATAAGGGGGGTACCTTACGTAAATTCAATAAAACCGACACCGAGCATTGTCATGAAATTTGTGGTTTTCAGGCATCATAAGGGGTTATTTAAGGGTTCAAATTACAGCCAATTCTTCGAATTAAGCGATTCATTTAAAATCAATGCATTTTAGGCATCAAAATCTATAAATTGAGCCGATTAAGTACATGTCCAATATTTCAACGAAATTCGAAATTTTTTCCACGATATAATAGGTGATTAAAGTGCTCATATCTCGGCCAATTCTTAAAATTGATCGCTTTTTTTGGCATTAATGAATTCTACGCATTGAAATCTACCAGAAAAACCAAAGATATCACAACTTTGACTACTTTCAAAAATAGGTGATTTCTTCTGGACCTATAAGGGGGGTACCTTACGTAAATTCAATAAAACCGACACCGAGCATTGTCATGAAATTTGTGGTTTTCAGGCATCATAAGGGGTTATTTAAGGGTTCAAATTACAGCCAATTCTTCGAATTAAGCGATTCATTTAAAATCAATGCATTTTAGGCATCAAAATCTATAAATTGAGCCGATTAAGTACATGTCCAATATTTCAACGAAATTCGAAATTTTTTCCACGATATAATAGGTGATTAAAGTGCTCATATCTCGGCCAATTCTTAAAATTGATCGCTTTTTTTTGGCATTAATGAATTCTACGCATTGAAATCTACCAGAAAAACCAAAGATATCACAACTTTGACTACTTTCAAAAATAGGTGATTTCTTCTGGACCTATAAGGGGGGTACCTTACGTAAATTCAATAAAACCGACACCGAGCATTGTCATGAAATTTGTGGTTTTCAGGCATCATAAGGGGTTATTTAAGGGTTCAAATTACAGCCAATTCTTCGAATTAAGCGATTCATTTAAAATCAATGCATTTTAGGCATCAAAATCTATAAATTGAGCCGATTAAGTACATGTCCAATATTTCAACGAAATTCGAAATTTTTTCCACGATATAATAGGTGATTAAAGTGCTCATATCTCGGCCAATTCTTAAAATTGATCGCTTTTTTTGGCATTAATGAATTCTACGCATTGAAATCTACCAGAAAAACCAAAGATATCACAACTTTGACTACTTTCAAAAATAGGTGATTTCTTCTGGACCTATAAGGGGGGTACCTTACGTAAATTCAATAAAACCGACACCGAGCATTGTCATGAAATTTGTGGTTTTCAGGCATCATAAGGGGTTATTTAAGGGTTCAAATTACAGCCAATTCTTCGAATTAAGCGATTCATTTAAAATCAATGCATTTTAGGCATCAAAATCTATAAATTGAGCCGATTAAGTACATGTCCAATATTTCAACGAAATTCAAAATTTTTTCCACGATATAATAGGTGATTAAAGTGCTCATATCTCGGCCAATTCTTAAAATTGATCGCTTTTTTTGGCATTAATGAATTCTACGCATTGAAATCTACCAGAAAAACCAAAGATATCACAACTTTGACTACTTTCAAAAATAGGTGATTTCTTCTGGACCTATAAGGGGGGTACCTTACGTAAATTCAATAAAACCGACACCGAGCATTGTCATGAAATTTGTGGTTTTCAGGCATCATAAGGGGTTATTTAAGGGTTCAAATTACAGCCAATTCTTCGAATTAAGCGATTCATTTAAAATCAATGCATTTTAGGCATCAAAATCTATAAATTGAGCCGATTAAGTACATGTCCAATATTTCAACGAAATTCGAAATTTTTTCCACGATATAATAGGTGATTAAAGTGCTCATATCTCGGCCAATTCTTAAAATTGATCGCTTTTTTTGGCATTAATGAATTCTACGCATTGAAATCTACCAGAAAAACCAAAGATATCACAACTTTGACTACTTTCAAAAATAGGTGATTTCTTCTGGACCTATAAGGGGGGTACCTTACGTAAATTCAATAAAACCGACACCGAGCATTGTCATGAAATTTGTGGTTTTCAGGCATCATAAGGGGTTATTTAAGGGTTCAAATTACAGCCAATTCTTCGAATTAAGCGATTCATTTAAAATCAATGCATTTTAGGCATCAAAATCTATAAATTGAGCCGATTAAGTACATGTCCAATATTTCAACGAAATTCAAAATTTTTTCCACGATATAATAGGTGATTAAAGTGCTCATATCTCGGCCAATTCTTAAAATTGATCGCTTTTTTTGGCATTAATGAATTCTACGCATTGAAATCTACCAGAAAAACCAAAGATATCACAACTTTGACTACTTTCAAAAATAGGTGATTTCTTCTGGACCTATAAGGGGGGTACCTTACGTAAATTCAATAAAACCGACACCGAGCATTGTCATGAAATTTGTGGTTTTCAGGCATCATAAGGGGTTATTTAAGGGTTCAAATTACAGCCAATTCTTCGAATTAAGCGATTCATTTAAAATCAATGCATTTTAGGCATCAAAATCTATAAATTGAGCCGATTAAGTACATGTCCAATATTTCAACGAAATTCGAAATTTTTTCCACGATATAATAGGTGATTAAAGTGCTCATATCTCGGCCAATTCTTAAAATTGATCGCTTTTTTTGGCATTAATGAATTCTACGCATTGAAATCTACCAGAAAAAAAGATATCACAACTTTGACTACTTTCAAAAATAGGTGATTTCTTCTGGACCTATAAGGGGGGTACCTTACGTAAATTCAATAAAACCGACACCGAGCATTGTCATGAAATTTGTGGTTTTCAGGCATCATAAGGGGTTATTTAAGGGTTCAAATTACAGCCAATTCTTCGAATTAAGCGATTCATTTAAAATCAATGCATTTTAGGCATCAAAATCTATAAATTGAGCCGATTAAGTACATGTCCAATATTTCAACGAAATTCAAAATTTTTTCCACGATATAATAGGTGATTAAAGTGCTCATATCTCGGCCAATTCTTAAAATTGATCGCTTTTTTTGGCATTAATGAATTCTACGCATTGAAATCTACCAGAAAAACCAAAGATATCACAACTTTGACTACTTTCAAAAATAGGTGATTTCTTCTGGACCTATAAGGGGGGTACCTTACGTAAATTCAATAAAACCGACACCGAGCATTGTCATGAAATTTGTGGTTTTCAGGCATCATAAGGGGTTATTTAAGGGTTCAAATTACAGCCAATTCTTCGAATTAAGCGATTCATTTAAAATCAATGCATTTTAGGCATCAAAATCTATAAATTGAGCCGATTAAGTACATGTCCAATATTTCAACGAAATTCGAAATTTTTTCCACGATATAATAGGTGATTAAAGTGCTCATATCTCGGCCAATTCTTAAAATTGATCGCTTTTTTTGGCATTAATGAATTCTACGCATTGAAATCTACCAGAAAAACCGATATCACAACTTTGACTACTTTCAAAAATAGGTGATTTCTTCTGGACCTATAAGGGGGGTACCTTACGTAAATTCAATAAAACCGACACCGAGCATTGTCATGAAATTTGTGGTTTTCAGGCATCATAAGGGGTTATTTAAGGGTTCAAATTACAGCCAATTCTTCGAATTAAGCGATTCATTTAAAATCAATGCATTTTAGGCATCAAAATCTATAAATTGAGCCGATTAAGTACATGTCCAATATTTCAACGAAATTCGAAATTTTTTCCACGATATAATAGGTGATTAAAGTGCTCATATCTCGGCCAATTCTTAAAATTGATCGCTTTTTTTGGCATTAATGAATTCTACGCATTGAAATCTACCAGAAAAACCAAAGATATCACAACTTTGACTACTTTCAAAAATAGGTGATTTCTTCTGGACCTATAAGGGGGGTACCTTACGTAAATTCAATAAAACCGACACCGAGCATTGTCATGAAATTTGTGGTTTTCAGGCATCATAAGGGGTTATTTAAGGGTTCAAATTACAGCCAATTCTTCGAATTAAGCGATTCATTTAAAATCAATGCATTTTAGGCATCAAAATCTATAAATTGAGCCGATTAAGTACATGTCCAATATTTCAACGAAATTCAAAATTTTTCCACGATATAATAGGTGATTAAAGTGCTCATATCTCGGCCAATTCTTAAAATTGAGCGCTTTTTCTGGCATTAATGAATTCTACGCATTGAAATCTACCAGAAAAACCAAAGATATCACAACTTTGACTACTTTCAAAAATAGGTGATTTCTTCTGGACCTATAAGGGGGGTACCTTACGTAAATTCAATAAAACCGACACCGAGCATTGTCATGAAATTTGTGATTTTCAGGCATCATAAGGGGTTATTTAAGGGTTCAAATTACAGCCAATTCTTCGAATTAAGCGATTCATTTAAAATCAATGCATTTTAGGCATCAAAATCTATAAATTGAGCCGATTAAGTACATGTCCAATATTTCAACGAAATTCAAAATTTTTTCCACGATATAATAGGTGATTAAAGTGCTCATATCTCGGCCAATTCTTAAAATTGATCGCTTTTTTTGGCATTAATGAATTCTACGCATTGAAATCTACCAGAAAAACCAAAGATATCACAACTTTGACTACTTTCAAAAATAGGTGATTTCTTCTGGACCTATAAGGGGGGTACCTTACGTAAATTCAATAAAACCGACACCGAGCATTGTCATGAAATTTGTGGTTTTCAGGCATCATAAGGGGTTATTTAAGGGTTCAAATTACAGCCAATTCTTCGAATTAAGCGATTCATTTAAAATCAATGCATTTTAGGCATCAAAATCTATAAATTGAGCCGATTAAGTACATGTCCAATATTTCAACGAAATTCAAAATTTTTTCCACGATATAATAGGTGATTAAAGTGCTCATATCTCGGCCAATTCTTAAAATTGATCGCTTTTTTTGGCATTAATGAATTCTACGCATTGAAATCTACCAGAAAAACCAAAGATATCACAACTTTGACTACTTTCAAAAATAGGTGATTTCTTCTGGACCTATAAGGGGGGTACCTTACGTAAATTCAATAAAACCGACACCGAGCATTGTCATGAAATTTGTGGTTTTCAGGCATCATAAGGGGTTATTTAAGGGTTCAAATTACAGCCAATTCTTCGAATTAAGCGATTCATTTAAAATCAATGCATTTTAGGCATCAAAATCTATAAATTGAGCCGATTAAGTACATGTCCAATATTTCAACGAAATTCGAAATTTTTTCCACGATATAATAGGTGATTAAAGTGCTCATATCTCGGCCAATTCTTAAAATTGATCGCTTTTTTTGGCATTAATGAATTCTACGCATTGAAATCTACCAGAAAAACCAAAGATATCACAACTTTGACTACTTTCAAAAATAGGTGATTTCTTCTGGACCTATAAGGGGGGTACCTTACGTGAATTCAATAAAACCGACACCGAGCATTGTCATAAAATTTGTGGTTTTCAGGCATCATAAGGGGTTATTTAAGGGTTCAAATTACAGCCAATTCTTCGAATTAAGCGATTCATTAAAAATCAATGCATTTTAGACATGAAAATCTATAAATTGAGCCAATTAAGTACATGTCCAATATTTCAACGAAATTCAAAATTTTTTCCACGATATAATAGGTGATTAAAGTGCTCATATCTCGGCCAATTCTTAAAATTGATCGCTTTTTTTGGCATTAATGAATTCTACGCATTGAAATCTACCAGAAAAACCAAAGATATCACAACTTTGACTACTTTCAAAAATAGGTGATTTCTTCTGGACCTATAAGGGGGTACCTTACGTAAATTCAATAAAACCGACACCGAGCATTGTCATGAAATTTGTGGTTTTCAGGCATCATAAGGGGTTATTTAAGGGTTCAAATTACAGCCAATTCTTCGAATTAAGCGATTCATTTAAAATCAATGCATTTTAGGCATCAAAATCTATAAATTGAGCCGATTAAGTACATGTCCAATATTTCAACGAAATTCAAAATTTTTTCCACGATATAATAGGTGATTAAAGTGCTCATATCTCGGCCAATTCTTAAAATTGATCGCTTTTTTTGGCATTAATGAATTCTACGCATTGAAATCTACCAGAAAAACCAAAGATATCACAACTTTGACTACTTTCAAAAATAGGTGATTTCTTCTGGACCTATAAGGGGGGTACCTTACGTAAATTCAATAAAACCGACACCGAGCATTGTCATGAAATTTGTGGTTTTCAGGCATCATAAGGGGTTATTTAAGGGTTCAAATTACAGCCAATTCTTCGAATTAAGCGATTCATTTAAAATCAATGCATTTTAGGCATCAAAATCTATAAATTGAGCCGATTAAGTACATGTCCAATATTTCAACGAAATTCGAAATTTTTTCCACGATATAATAGGTGATTAAAGTGCTCATATCTCGGCCAATTCTTAAAATTGATCGCTTTTTTTGGCATTAATGAATTCTACGCATTGAAATCTACCAGAAAAACCAAAGATATCACAACTTTGACTACTTTCAAAAATAGGTGATTTCTTCTGGACCTATAAGGGGGGTACCTTACGTAAATTCAATAAAACCGACACCGAGCATTGTCATGAAATTTGTGGTTTTCAGGCATCATAAGGGGTTATTTAAGGGTTCAAATTACAGCCAATTCTTCGAATTAAGCGATTCATTTAAAATCAATGCATTTTAGGCATCAAAATCTATAAATTGAGCCGATTAAGTACATGTCCAATATTTCAACGAAATTCAAAATTTTTTCCACGATATAATAGGTGATTAAAGTGCTCATATCTCGGCCAATTCTTAAAATTGATCGCTTTTTTTGGCATTAATGAATTCTACGCATTGAAATCTACCAGAAAAACCAAAGATATCACAACTTTGACTACTTTCAAAAATAGGTGATTTCTTCTGGACCTATAAGGGGGGTACCTTACGTAAATTCAATAAAACCGACACCGAGCATTGTCATGAAATTTGTGGTTTTCAGGCATCATAAGGGGTTATTTAAGGGTTCAAATTACAGCCAATTCTTCGAATTAAGCGATTCATTTAAAATCAATGCATTTTAGGCATCAAAATCTATAAATTGAGCCGATTAAGTACATGTCCAATATTTCAACGAAATTCAAAATTTTTTCCACGATATAATAGGTGATTAAAGTGCTCATATCTCGGCCAATTCTTAAAATTGATCGCTTTTTTGGCATTAATGAATTCTACGCATTGAAATCTACCAGAAAAACCAAAGATATCACAACTTTGACTACTTTCAAAAATAGGTGATTTCTTCTGGACCTATAAGGGGGGTACCTTACGTAAATTCAATAAAACCGACACCGAGCATTGTCATGAAATTTGTGTTTTCAGGCATCATAAGGGGTTATTTAAGGGTTCAAATTACAGCCAATTCTTCGAATTAAGCGATTCATTTAAAATCAATGCATTTTAGGCATCAAAATCTATAAATTGAGCCGATTAAGTACATGTCCAATATTTCAACGAAATTCAAAATTTTTTCCACGATATAATAGGTGATTAAAGTGCTCATATCTCGGCCAATTCTTAAAATTGATCGCTTTTTTTGGCATTAATGAATTCTACGCATTGAAATCTACCAGAAAAACCAAAGATATCACAACTTTGACTACTTTCAAAAATAGGTGATTTCTTCTGGACCTATAAGGGGGTACCTTACGTAAATTCAATAAAACCGACACCGAGCATTGTCATGAAATTTGTGGTTTTCAGGCATCATAAGGGGTTATTTAAGGGTTCAAATTACAGCCAATTCTTCGAATTAAGCGATTCATTTAAAATCAATGCATTTTAGGCATCAAAATCTATAAATTGAGCCGATTAAGTACATGTCCAATATTTCAACGAAATTCGAAATTTTTTCCACGATATAATAGGTGATTAAAGTGCTCATATCTCGGCCAATTCTTAAAATTGATCGCTTTTTTTGGCATTAATGAATTCTACGCATTGAAATCTACCAGAAAAACCAAAGATATCACAACTTTGACTACTTTCAAAAATAGGTGATTTCTTCTGGACCTATAAGGGGGGTACCTTACGTAAATTCAATAAAACCGACACCGAGCATTGTCATGAAATTTGTGGTTTTCAGGCATCATAAGGGGTTATTTAAGGGTTCAAATTACAGCCAATTCTTCGAATTAAGCGATTCATTTAAAATCAATGCATTTTAGGCATCAAAATCTATAAATTGAGCCGATTAAGTACATGTCCAATATTTCAACGAAATTCAAATTTTTTCCACGATATAATAGGTGATTAAAGTGCTCATATCTCGGCCAATTCTTAAAATTGATCGCTTTTTTTGGCATTAATGAATTCTACGCATTGAAATCTACCAGAAAAACCAAAGATATCACAACTTTGACTACTTTCAAAAATAGGTGATTTCTTCTGGACCTATAAGGGGGTACCTTACGTAAATTCAATAAAACCGACACCGAGCATTGTCATGAAATTTGTGGTTTTCAGGCATCATAAGGGGTTATTTAAGGGTTCAAATTACAGCCAATTCTTCGAATTAAGCGATTCATTTAAAATCAATGCATTTTAGGCATCAAAATCTATAAATTGAGCCGATTAAGTACATGTCCAATATTTCAACGAAATTCAAAATTTTTTCCACGATATAATAGGTGATTAAAGTGCTCATATCTCGGCCAATTCTTAAAATTGATCGCTTTTTTTGGCATTAATGAATTCTACGCATTGAAATCTACCAGAAAAACCAAAGATATCACAACTTTGACTACTTTCAAAAATAGGTGATTTCTTCTGGACCTATAAGGGGGGTACCTTACGTAAATTCAATAAAACCGACACCGAGCATTGTCATGAAATTTGTGGTTTTCAGGCATCATAAGGGGTTATTTAAGGGTTCAAATTACAGCCAATTCTTCGAATTAAGCGATTCATTTAAAATCAATGCATTTTAGGCATCAAAATCTATAAATTGAGCCGATTAAGTACATGTCCAATATTTCAACGAAATTCGAAATTTTTTCCACGATATAATAGGTGATTAAAGTGCTCATATCTCGGCCAATTCTTAAAATTGATCGCTTTTTTTGGCATTAATGAATTCTACGCATTGAAATCTACCAGAAAAACCAAAGATATCACAACTTTGACTACTTTCAAAAATAGGTGATTTCTTCTGGACCTATAAGGGGGGTACCTTACGTAAATTCAATAAAACCGACACCGAGCATTGTCATGAAATTTGTGGTTTTCAGGCATCATAAGGGGTTATTTAAGGGTTCAAATTACAGCCAATTCTTCGAATTAAGCGATTCATTTAAAATCAATGCATTTTAGGCATCAAAATCTATAAATTGAGCCGATTAAGTACATGTCCAATATTTCAACGAAATTCAAATTTTTTCCACGATATAATAGGTGATTAAAGTGCTCATATCTCGGCCAATTCTTAAAATTGATCGCTTTTTTTGGCATTAATGAATTCTACGCATTGAAATCTACCAGAAAAACCAAAGATATCACAACTTTGACTACTTTCAAAAATAGGTGATTTCTTCTGGACCTATAAGGGGGTACCTTACGTAAATTCAATAAAACCGACACCGAGCATTGTCATGAAATTTGTGGTTTTCAGGCATCATAAGGGGTTATTTAAGGGTTCAAATTACAGCCAATTCTTCGAATTAAGCGATTCATTTAAAATCAATGCATTTTAGGCATCAAAATCTATAAATTGAGCCGATTAAGTACATGTCCAATATTTCAACGAAATTCAAAATTTTTCCACGATATAATAGGTGATTAAAGTGCTCATATCTCGGCCAATTCTTAAAATTGATCGCTTTTTTGGCATTAATGAATTCTACGCATTGAAATCTACCAGAAAAAAAAGATATCACAACTTTGACTACTTTCAAAAATAGGTGATTTCTTCTGGACCTATAAGGGGGGTACCTTACGTAAATTCAATAAAACCGACACCGAGCATTGTCATGAAATTTGTGGTTTTCAGGCATCATAAGGGGTTATTTAAGGGTTCAAATTACAGCCAATTCTTCGAATTAAGCGATTCATTTAAAATCAATGCATTTTAGGCATCAAAATCTATAAATTGAGCCGATTAAGTACATGTCCAATATTTCAACGAAATTCGAAATTTTTTCCACGATATAATAGGTGATTAAAGTGCTCATATCTCGGCCAATTCTTAAAATTGATCGCTTTTTTTGGCATTAATGAATTCTACGCATTGAAATCTACCAGAAAAACCAAAGATATCACAACTTTGACTACTTTCAAAAATAGGTGATTTCTTCTGGACCTATAAGGGGGGTACCTTACGTAAATTCAATAAAACCGACACCGAGCATTGTCATGA
Organism: Doryteuthis pealeii; assembly: GCA_023376005.1. Lineage (NCBI taxonomy): Eukaryota > Metazoa > Mollusca > Cephalopoda > Myopsida > Loliginidae > Doryteuthis > Doryteuthis pealeii. The sequence continues at coordinate 97,987,498 of CM042150.1, forward strand.
AATTTGTGGTTTTCAGGCATCATAAGGGGTTATTTAAGGGTTCAAATTACAGCCAATTCTTCGAATTAAGCGATTCATTTAAAATCAATGCATTTTAGGCATCAAAATCTATAAATTGAGCCGATTAAGTACATGTCCAATATTTCAACGAAATTCAAAATTTTTTCCACGATATAATAGGTGATTAAAGTGCTCATATCTCGGCCAATTCTTAAAATTGATCGCTTTTTTTTTGGCATTAATGAATTCTACGCATTGAAATCTACCAGAAAAACCAAAGATATCACAACTTTGACTACTTTCAAAAATAGGTGATTTCTTCTGGACCTATAAGGGGGTACCTTACGTAAATTCAATAAAACCGACACCGAGCATTGTCAAATTTGTGGTTTTCAGGCATCATAAGGGGTTATTTAAGGGTTCAAATTACAGCCAATTCTTCGAATTAAGCGATTCATTTAAAATCAATGCATTTTAGGCATCAAAATCTATAAATTGAGCCGATTAAGTACATGTCCAATATTTCAACGAAATTCGAAATTTTTTCCACGATATAATAGGTGATTAAAGTGCTCATATCTCGGCCAATTCTTAAAATTGATCGCTTTTTTTGGCATTAATGAATTCTACGCATTGAAATCTACCAGAAAAACCAAAGATATCACAACTTTGACTACTTTCAAAAATAGGTGATTTCTTCTGGACCTTACGTAAATTCAATAAAATCGACACCTAGCATTGTCATGAAATTTGTGATTTTCACGCATTCTAAGGGGTTTTTTAAGGGTTCAAATTACAGCCAAACATTCGAATTAAGCGATTCTTTTCAAATCAATGCATTTTATGCATCAAAATCTATCAATTAAGCCGATTAAATCCATATCAAATATTTCAACGAAATTCGAAATTTTTTCAACATTAAAGTGCTCATATCTCTGTCAATTCTTAAAATTGATCGCTTTTTTGGCATTAATGAATTCTACCAGAAAAACCAAAAATATCACAACTTTGAATACTTTCAAAAATAGGTGATTTCTTCTGGACTTTACGTAAATTCAATAAAACCGACACCGAGCATTTTCATGAAATTTGTGATTTTCAGGCATTATAAGGGGTTATTTAAGGGTTCAAATTCCAGCCAATCCTTCGAATTAAGCTATTCTTTTAAAATCAATTTTTTAAAATCAATGCATTTTATGCATCAAAATCTATCAATTAATTTCTTCTGGACCTATATAAATATTAGATATGGATTTAATCGGCTTAATTGAAAGATTTTGATGCGTAGAATTCAATGATTCCTAAAAATTCTAAGAATCAGTCAATACTCCATCATCTCTTGTAGACAGAAAAGAAAGAAAGAAAAGACAAAGAAAAAGAAAAAGAAAAAGAAGAAAGAGAAAGAAGAAAAGAAAGAAAGAAAAAAGAAAGAAAGAAGAAAAGAAAAAGAAAAAGAAAGAAGAAGAAGAAAGAAAAGAAAAGAAAAGAAAAAAGAAAAGAAGAAAAGAAAGAAGAAAAAGAAGAAAGAAAAAGAGAAGAAAGAAGAAAAAGAAAAAGAAAAAGAAGAAAAAAGACAAAGAAAGAAGAAAAAAAGAAAGAAGAAAAGAAAAAAGAAGAAGAAAAAGAAAAAGAAAGAAGAAAAAGAAAAGAAGAAGAAGAAAAAGAAAAAGAAAGAAAAAGAAAGAAAGAAAAAAAAGAAAAAGAAAGAAGAAAAAAGACAAAGAAGAAGAAAAAGAAAAGAAGAAAAGAAGAAAGAAAAAGAAAAAAAAAAAGAAAAAAAAGAGAAAGAAGAAAAAAGAAAAGAAAAAAAGAAAAGAAAAGAAAAAAGAAAAAGAAAGAAAGAGAAAAAGAAAAGAAAAGAAAGAAAAAAAGAAGAAAAAAAGAAAAGAAAGAAGAAAAGAAGAAAAAAAGAAAAAAGAAAAAAGAAAAAGAAAAAGAAAAAAAAAGAAAAGAGAAAAAAGAAAGAAAGAAGAAGAAGAAGAAAAAAGAAAAGAAAAGAAAAAGAAAAAAGAAAAAGAAAAGAAGAAGAAAAAAAAGAAAAAGAAAAAGAGAAAAAAGAAGAAAAGAAGAAGAAAGAAGAAAAGAAAAAGAAAAAAGAAAGAAAAAAGAAAAAAAAAAAAGAAAAGAAAAAAGAAAAAAGAAAGAAGAAAGAAAAAGAAAGAAGAAAAAAGAAGAAAAAGAAAAGAAGAGAAAAAAGAAAAGAAGAAAAGAAAAAGAAAAAAAGAAGAAAGAAAAAGAGAAAAAGAAAAAGAAAAGAAAGAAGAAAAAAGAAAAGAAGAAAGAAGAAAAAAAAAAAGAAGAAAAAGAAAGAAGAAGAAAAAGAAAAAGAAAGAAAGAAGAAAAGAAAAGAAAAAGAAAAAGAAGAAAAAAGACAAAGAAAAAAAGAAAAAGAAGAAAAGAAAAAGAAGAAGAAAAAGAAAAAGAAAGAAGAAAAAGAAAAAAGAAAGAAAGAAGAAAAAAGAAAAGAAAGAAGAAAAGAAAGAAAGAAGAAAAAGAAAAAGAAGAAAAGAAAGAAGAAAAAAGAAAAAGAAAGAAGAAAAGAAAAGAAAGAAGAAAAGAAAAAGAAAGAAGAAAAAGAAAAAGAAAGAAGAAAGAAGAAAAAGAAAAAGAAAGAAGAAAAGAAAAAAAGAAGAAAGAGAAAAAAGAAAAGAAAAAGAAGAAAAAAAAGAAAAGAAAGAAAGAAAGAAAAAGAAAAAGAAGAAAAGAAAAGAAGAAAAGAAGAAAGAAGAAAAAGAAAAAGAAAGAAGAAGAAAAAGAAAAAGAAAGAAGAAAAAAGAAAGAAGAAAAAAGAAAAAGAAAAAAGAAAAAAAAGAAAAAGAAAGAAAGAGAAAAAGAAAAAAAAAAGAAAGAAAGAAAGAAAAAAAAGAAGAAGAAAAAAAAAAAAAAGAAAAAAAAAAAAAAAAAAAGAAAAAGAAAAAGAAAGAAGAAAAAAGAAGAAAAAAGAAAAGAAGAAAAAGAAAGAAAGAAAGAAGAAAGAAGAAAAAAGAAAAAAAAAGAAGAAGAAGAAAAAAGAAAGAAAAGAAAAAAGAAAAAAAAAAAGATGTTGATTTACAACAATATAACAAATTAAGGATTTCTTTTTTTTTTGGGGGGGGGGTTAAGTGAATCAAGACTGAAATTATAATGTATAGACTTATATAAATAAAATCATGAATTGTATGATTTGTCATTTCTAGCCCATCTATGTCAAAAGACAGTAGTTGTATATTTGATTAATGTGATATTTGAACACCAATCAAATTGACCAGTCAAATGTCCAATTGCTATTTACAAGCAATGATTCTTTATTTCCACAAATAAAGACGGAAATTGGAAATCATTTATTTGAATAATTCATCTCATCAACTGGAGACACTGATTTAGCTGACCAACAATGCAAATAAGGACTTAGTATATCAAGCACTAAAGAGGAAAACTCAAGCTGAAAAATAGTCATTGGAAATGTAGATTTATGCTTATTGCATATCAGTCTTTATTTGTTCTTCTCACTCTACCAACATCACAATCATTGTACACATGTCTATATTGTCGTGTTTATGCAATACAGATTGATAATATAAACCTATTTGATTAATAATTGAGGTTTAGATGAGAATAAATCATGGAAAAGGTGACGTAAATAACCAAGGGAAGTGTGACTATAGGTACGGTTACAGACAGACAAACACAAAATATTCATTATAATAAAGATATATATATATATTATTTCGTTACAATAAAAATGATAAAAGAAAATTACAAACTTAGAAATTATACTGTCATAAGTGAGTTTGTAGATATGATATTGTTATTCATTTATTTATTTAGTGGTTATAGATTAAATTACATATGTAATATATGTAAAATAAAAACAAAAGATTAATTTCAATTCAATGAAAATCAGAGGTGAAATAAACAAACATGATAATTTTAGAAAGGGTGCGAATCTATCGATGTGTAGGGATGTCTTCTCTGGTACTTTTTACAAAGGGAAGTAACTCTGTAACATAATTAAAAGTAATCTCCCTTTAATGTGTTTTTTAATTGATTTTGGTTTTGTTTTTTTGTTAGTTACCTTTTAGAGAAGCTTATCTATTAATGGTTTTTGTGGATGTACAAATCAGTTAAACAATGAAGTGCTATTTACTTTTGCTACACTCTCTGGTAATAAAGGACTATTTGCTCTTAAATTCCTACCATAAAATAAACTGAACCCCCATTTTATGTCCGTGTTTTTGTATTAAATGTTTTATTTTTCTTGCACCCGTTATGTTACAATACAAAATATATTTTCTCTATTTATTTTAATATTCATTTCAATGTGCATATTCTAAAAGTTTTATTTTGTGAGAATGTTAGTTTTAAAGTGGGGGCTCGTTTTACAATTTAGGCATAAATTGGATCCTCCTTTTATGACCGTAATTTTGTTTTTTCGTCGACGATGATTAAAATCTGACGTTTTTATTTTAGAGTACCAAAGCCAAAAAGAAAAGAAATAACAACAAAAGTAATATTCAACTTTTTACTCGTAAATTCCTATCATAAAATTAGGCTTGGGCATTTTATGGTAGGAATTTACGAGTAAAAAGTTGAAGTGTAAAAACGAACCCCCACTTTAAAACTAAGCATTCTCACAAAATAAAAGCTTTTAGAATATACACATTGAAGTGAATATTAAAATAAATTAAGGAAATATATTTAGTATTGTAAAATAACGGTTGCAAGAAAAATAAAATTGCAAAAATACACACATAAAATGGGGGTTCAGTTTATTTTATGGTAGGAATTTACGAGCAAATAGTCCTTTATTACTCACTATCTATTATTAATGACATTTTCTGTTATTTTTAATAAGCTGCCATATACAGCTTTTATCTATAACTAGCAGGATCTGGGAATATTTCATCTACCCTACCTATGAACATTAACGGGTATGTCCTAATCCTCAAAAATACAGGAGTATTATACTGAATGAATAGTCTGTTACCACTGTTATATCTTAAGATATCCGTAAAAGCGTATGGTTTGCAAAGAAGAAGAATGGACAAGATGAATTGGATAAAAATCGTTTATTAAAATAACGAGTGTGAAAATTGTTGTTTGTTGTCGTCGTAGATAATGGTAGTAGTTCTCTGGAGTGGCCGAGGGGCCGTAAGTCAGGAATGGCCTGGGGTCGGTGAGGTGTGGGTATCGTATGATAATACGTCAGGAATCTCTCTTGGCCTGGTGCGAGGCGTGAGGTAGTAGAAGTTGTGTTGATACGGTCACTTGGTGCAGGGACCAAGTCAGGAATGACCCAGTGGAATAGTGATGGTCAGGGAAAGTAAGGGTATCGTCCGAGGGAGTTGAGTTCGTGTCAGTAGGATAACGTTGTAAGTGGTGCGGGAAATAAGTCAGGAATATCTCAGTGAGTTGTAGTGGGTAGCGCCGTAGTGGTCAAGGGGGTAAGGATGTCGCCCGGCTACGGTGAGGTGTTGAAGTAAGGCTGAGTTTCAGGGTGGGTGAGGGCGTGCGTGGTGGTGGGTGCGTAGCAGTTCCTTGATCCTGCTTGTCTGGCGATGTTCCTCGCGTCGAGGCCGTCCTTCCACTGCCGATTCTCAAAATACCCGAGCTTATATGCTCGTAGATGGGCTCCAGAATGCCTTTGGGTTTTTTAGCGGGAGAGTTTTTATTGGCTGAAAATCCGGATTCCTTACAATATTATTTTTGTTGTTTTGGAATTCCTTTCAAGCGTAACTCAATCCGAGCCTATGCGCAGAACTGCGTCGAATTGGTCACTTCGTGATAGGGTACCATTGAGTTCACTTCCGCTTGTTGCCTCCGACTTGAGTTTTGATGTTTTATGCTAGCGAGGTGTATTTTGTGAGTAAGAATTGTGAATCATAAGAGATATCTTCTCTCTGATATAACACCACTAGTATTGGTTTAACTTTCTTTGTGCCGCTGGCAAGTATTGTATTTTGTTAATGTTAAAAAGATATCATTCCATTTCCAATCTCCGTTTTGGTTATTTCTCATTTAGTAACTTTTGATGGGTTACAACAGGATATACCACAGTTTGATAATAATTTACTTATTACCACATTTGAAATGTTTACATAAGAGCTATTGCTTAATAGCTCAATATGTAAAAAATAAATAATCTTGATTTAATTCTCTTACTTTTTTTCTTTCTTTCCTTCTTTTTATCTTTTCATTATGTTCGATTGAAACAGATTAGCATTATCGCTTACACATGCTCACCCCCTCTATATATATTTCCCTCCTCTCTTTCTTTCTTTCTTTCTTTCTTATATTTTTATGTGTAGTATGATCTTTTTCTTCTCTTTCTTTCTTTCTTTCTTGATAATAAAAACAGAATGGTCCATTATTTAGCTGAGGTGACAACCCTCATAAGAAATAAGAATTCGGCGGATAAGAAACACTAGATAATTAGGATTTACATTTTTGCATTTCATCTTGCCTGATTTGGATGGTGTTGTTTTTAACCAGAGGGTGTTGCAAGATGATAACGGTCATATAATTAAGGAACACGAGTAATAATATGTAGACATATAAAAGAAATTTGTTAAAGAATGAATTCAATTTTACTATTGAAACTGGAAAGAAAGATTGAAAATAAATTGCCTGAAAATTTCCCAAACAATAACGTTCATCATTTACTCAATCTCAATTTATGTTATTGTATGGGATCCTTTCCGTCCACTACGGACGATGGCGTAGTGTCCAAAAAAATTATTCGCGAGTGACTCTGCAGACCAATTCATGAGTGACAGTCTTTGGTCTACTGAATGCACACAAACTGTGATGCTTTCTGGGGCTGCTGGCTCTCTCTCTCTCTCTCTCTCTCTCTCTCTCTCTCTCTCTCTCTCTCTCTCTCTCTCTCTCTCTCTCTCTCTCTTTGCTGTCAAAGCTACTCTCCTCTCTGCCTTACCACTGTCCGTGCCTTTTTTACCATTGAGGCGCCAGGTCACTCTCATTCTCTCTTTTAATTTTTTTTTTTTCATTTAATGGACGAATTGAAGGGAAAATGGCCGCATCCCAAAAGATCTTTTGTACGGCGAATTAGTAAAAGGCTCCCGATCGGTTGGTAGACCACGCCTACGATTTAAACATGTCTGCAGGAGAGTTATGAGGATATGCTATATTGACACAAACACGTGGGGGGTAAATGCAAAAAATAGAGCTGCCTGGAGCCTCAGTTTATGCAGTCTCGGAGTAAACAGCATAACACTGGTCGCGTCGTACTGCAATCTTGCAGACCAATTGATTCGAGCGCTGCCGTATAGACGAGTACCGAGCCCGTTGGTCAAACATGCGCTGCCACAGGGAGCTTGATGGACCGGCAGCAGATTAAAGACATCCTCGTGCAGAGCGGGGCACCCAGGCATCGCTGTATTTCGTAAGACGCGTCGATCCAGCGATGACCAAGGCAGAGATTAAACGAATCGTAAAAGACTGCAAGCTGTGCCAGTCGATTGACCCAGCACCAGTACGATGGCGAAAAGGATGACTGGACACAAATGATGCGTGGCAAAGGGTGGAAATGGATATCACCCATTATGGTGGCAACCACTTGCTTACCCTCATCGACTGTGGACCCACCCGTTTTGCGATTTGGAGACCGCTGGCACGGCAAGACTCAGCGAGCGTTCTTCGACAGTTATTGTCCGTCTTTTACGAACGGGTGCACCAGAGGAAATATTAGCTGACAATGACACAGCCTTTTGCAGCCAGCAAGTAAGGCAATTTCTGTGTGAATGGGGGGTCCGACTACGGCTGCGATGCGAGTATGTGCCATCAGGCAACGGTATCGCAGAAAGAATTTGATGATTTTACTTACTTAGGGTACAAACTCGCTAACATTGAATTTGTTACTCCCACCCCTCAGGCAATATGTTTGAAAAATCTATTTTTACATCGCCCGGAGGTCGTTTTTTTTATTTTGTACTAGTACAAATAATTGACTTGATAATAATGCCAAATATGTAAAAATAAATCTTAAATATCTTTTATTACCAATCATCTTGAGTAGGAAATCGCTTTTGAATATGAGCATCGATTTAAAGTTTTTCTAACATTGTTGCATAGCGCCTTCTTTACCGGCACTAAATAGGTATATGTTATATACTGGTCTTTTCACTAAGCCAAATCACATAACGTTATATACCTTTCTTACTACTTCTTACTCTGGTCGTCTATTCTTCTGGCCTGGTATATCTTCTAAGGTCTCGTCTGGTCTTCTATTGAGGATTCCGGGTCTGGTTTCTGTTTGGGGATCATTCCTTATCAGAAGCCCTGTGTCATTGTTGGTTTTTAGTAATAAACACAAGACTTCGATTTACGATGATGTTACTTTATTCGTAGATCCCCAGACCAGACAATCTGCGCAGTGAGACTCACATCTTGCTAGCTTGGCTTCTAACTTCTAACTCTTACTAACTGAGTTGCTTACTCCTTAAACCGGAAGGGGGCTTTCTATCGGGGTTCCGTTTCTCACGGTATATCCCCAGAAAGCAAGGTTGAGTGAGGTCAAACGCTGTCACTCACTCTCAAGGCCATCAGCTGTACTGATCGCCATAATGATTTCTACAATACCTTAAAAATGTATTAGGGATCCAATTATTATGTAACAACATTTACTTTTGTATTCAAGATTATTTAGTGAAAATATATATATTTTATTATGTTTTATTCAAACGAATAAAAATTCTCCCATAAATTCTTAGTTGAGTTTAAGTCTTATACTACAATAATACTTTAAAATTGGAAAGTAGTTTTAAGGTTGAATAAAAATATATAAATCTAACCATGAGCAGTAAGTAAATAAAGTTTACAGAGTGGCCTATTTTCTGTATCGGCTGAACAGCAAGAGAGTCTATCTTATACGAAGCATTGCTGTTATGGAGGCGCGTGGTCTAATGGTTAGAGTCGTAGGAAATGGATTCGTCAACACGAGTTCAATTCATGGACGAAGCTGTTGGCATTTCACATGGCGCTAATACCATTGGGAAGGGTATGAATCCAATTCTCCCTCCAGCTATGGGTTAATAGCAGGGCAGACTGGACTCTTTAACCCTGGCAAGGTAACCAGTCTAGGAGAAGGAAAACCCTGAATTCAGACCTGTTAAACTCCACTTAAGAAATTAACCTTGTGTCACATCCTGCTCGTGTGGAGAGGTTGTTAAATATATATACGAAGCATTACAATCATTTCACACGACTGATGCGCAGAAAAAGGCTCTAAGCTTTTGTCGCCTGTTAGAAAATTTGCTGAAATGTTTCTGTGGTTTAAATAAAAGGAGAAATGTCACTTACTTTGCTGTTTTCATGGGACACTGTGTAAGTGCGCTTGTCAAGTCCATAGTCCCGCAGAGGTGGCTAGAGGCACTGAGGAGGGAAGCAGAGTCTGCGCTGCAGATATGTGCCGCAACCAATGGCAGCATGGAACCGGACAAATACGACAGGTCCATTCGAACAGCGATAACCCTGGAGTGAAACGAACAACGTACTTTGTCAGGAGGATCGCCCCTCTTACGATGAAAAGGACTGTGAAATATGCAATTACATCCTATCATGAGTGTCAATCCATTTATCCTGCGCCAATACGATGGCAACATAGGAAACTTGAATCCTCAAGCAAAGGCAAAGGGTGGGCATGGATGTCACCCACTATGGGAGTGTTCCCTACCTGACCTCATCGATAGCGGGCCTACCCGGTTTGCCATCTGGCGACCCTTATGGCGAGAAGATTCTGCCGCAAGAAATCTTGACCGACAACGGAACGGCGTTTAGCAGCAAGAACTTTAGAATGTTTGCTGAGAGCTGGGGTGTCCGACTGCGTTTCTGGTATGCATACGCACCGTCGGGGAATGGCATTGCGGAGAGGTCCCAGATTGCCGCTAGAAAGCGATGCCATGCCAAAGAGGCAGTTTATTGGTACAATGTCACGCTGAAAGACGGTGTCCATAGTGTGACGGCTCCAGCGAATGCGCTGTACCCGTATGAAGTCCGAGTGAAAGGCATCGATGAAGCTCTTCCGTTGCTACCGAAACACAAGCATGGAATCTATGAAAAGGGAGACGCTGTGCTGTTATGGGCCCGGCCCAGCAGGTACATTAGTGAATGGAGGACGGGAACTGTGACGGAAGTGGTGAGTCCCCAAACGGCGTGTGTGGATGGAGTGCCTCGCCATTTAAGAGACCTCCGCCCGTACCGTCGGATGGTGAGGATTCAAAGACAGTGAAGCTGCAGTGATGACGAATTGCGTGTGCCGTTGATGGATGACGAGGCCGATAGCTCTGATGATGATGGCTTAAATGTTTGAGCGACAGTGACGGCAGCGATGATCAACAGTCTCGGTAGGATCACCTCAAGAAGCGACTGAACCCGCTGTGCCACGTCTCCGAAGAAGCCACAGATGAAGGAGGCCGTCCCGCAGCTGCTACGTTTGTGATGATGAAAACAGGGGGAGTGTAATGGGCATAGTCGATCCCCCCACGACGTAAGCGACAAAGGATCGTCTGTGCTGTGCACGAAAGACTAGAACGGCACGAGATGTAATTTTAATAGTGGCTGGGTGAACGTTTTAAAAAGCAGGCAGTCGCTCACACTGGGGCAGAATGAACCAGACGGTGGACGGTGAAAGTGGTCTTTATTGTTCATCTGACCAAGGAGTTGATTTTTCGAGGTGATTGGCGGCTTGATTTTTTTAGTATTGGCTTCGGTGAAGTTGCAGTAATATCCAGTTTATTTAACTTCCCGGACCATATGACCTTTAGGCACCCCTTTTTGATCTCGATTCAGAAGGACATGTTTTTCATTTATACCGTCAATATCCGGTTGTTTATTAACAGACTATTTTTAGAGTTTTTTTTAATTATAACCCTAACCCTAACCCTAACCCATAACAAACAACCGGATATTGACGGTGTAAATGAAAAACATGTCCTTCTGAATCGAGATAAAAAAGGAGTGCCTAAAGGCCATATGGTCCAACTTCCCTATCGTCTGCGTTCATTTAAAACATGACCTCTGTTTGTCGAACAGTCAAACATTTGTCTTGGTATCTTTTCACGTCCCTACCGTCTACATTCGTTAAAAACCCCGACCTCTGTTCGTCGAATTTTTAAATATCTGTCTTACAAATACCCTAATCAAAATTCAATGAACGTTCAATTCTAAGATTCATTAATGAAAAACACAAGATTAAAAATAAAAAGAAAGTCAGTTTTAAAATATTCATTTTATTGGAATAAAACATACGAGTTTCTCATTTTTTTCTTAGCAATACTAACTCTTTATATTCAGTTTATAGGGATATTTAAATTCTGTTTTCTAGACAAATATTAATTGAAGTATTGTGGTGACATTGTATGAACACTCGTTAAACATACTAGTATCTCATCAGTACGGAAGCAGAATTGTTTTTGTAACGTTTTTAACTGCCATCCTTGGCCAGTTGAAAAGGGCTTAAAGAAACTCCTGTATTATGGAATCCTTTGGTAAGCGTATAAGTCCTATCCTGTGTATTGGTAAAGGTCCAGTGATTTAATCCTATGTCCGTCGTCTATGAAAGGTACAGTAATTATGACAAGTAGGGTCGGTTAAGTATTGTATCAGCCTCAGAGTACTGCCATTGATTGGCCAAGAAGTAGATCACATGATCTCGCCTAGTCTATAAGTATGGGCGTCGATCTAGCACACGCCTTGTATGCTAAAAAATCTCAACAGTTTTTTTTACAAAGTGTACATTCTATCATAAGATCGTTGATATCAGTCTTCCTTAATTCAACCAATGGAACATTTTGAAAAATAAGCATCATACACACTTGTACGTCAGCATCGGGAGACAAACCTCGCTTCGGTTTAACCTGACCGGCGCAACATATTGAAAAATGAGCATCATACACACTTGTACCGCAGCATCGGGGAGACAAACCTCGCTTCGGTTTAACCTGACCGGCGCAACATATTGAAAAATGAGCATCATACACACTTATACCGCAGCATCGGGGAGACAAACCTCGCTTCGGTTTAACCTGACCGGCGCAACATATTGAAAAATGAGCATCATACACACTTGTACCGCAGCATCTCGGAGACAAACCTCGCTTCGGTTTAACCTGACCGGCGCAACATATTGAAAAAAACGAGCATCATACACACTTGTACCGCAGCATCGGGGAGACAAACCTCGCTTCGGTTTAACCTGACCGGCGCAACATATTGAAAAATGAGCATCATACACACTTGTACCGCAGCATCGGGGAGACAAACCTCGCTTCGGTTTAACCTGACCGCGCAACATATTGAAAAATGAGCATCATACACTTGTACCGCAGCATCGGCCGGCGCAACATAGTGAAAAACGAGCATTATACACACTTGTACCGCAGCATCGGGGAGAAAATCCTCGCTTCGGGTTAACCTGACCGGCGCAACATATTGAAAAACGAGTATAATAAGCAGTTGCACCGCAATATCGCTTAATGTTAACTTGAATACCAGAAGATCTTTTCTTTTGAGTATAATTGGTACGACTTTCGTTGGAATCTGCAAAAAATGTTGGGATATGTTAAACATAAACATATTTAAAAATAATATATTAAATAGAATATATTAATAGGATTAATATTTAATAAACATAAATTTGTTAAACATGTTAAACAAACGTTTATAGTTAGCAGTAACTGACACTAACATCATTAACGATTATTGTGCCGTTATGTAAAAAAATATGAAAATATTTGGGTATTTCCATTTTCTTTTGAATCCTTTGATAATGAAAAAATTTGTTGATAAATAATATCACATTAAGACATATATATATATATATATATATATATATATATATATATATATATATATATATATATATATATATATATATATATATGTATATGTGTATATATATATATGTATATCAATATATGTATTGACCAAAGCCTGAAGAAGATACCAGAATATCTGAAACACGCGTTGCGTATGTAAGATAAAAAGAATAAAACATTTTTTCTGACAACAATACATTTTGCGGACCTTCTTTTTTTATAAAATATTAAATTTTCTCCCGTTGGAACCAGAACATATATATATATATATATATATATATATATATATATATATATTATATATTATTATTATTATTATTATTATTATTATTATTATTATACTAAAGCTGAGTTTATCAACCTTCTCCAGCTAAAGGATTTTTTTCTATTTATGTTATGGACACAATATTTATACTTAGATATTCCTTGGTGTTAGCACTACAAAGTGTATGAAAAAAATTCAGTTTAATTGGCTTTAATTAGGCGTAATTAGCAATTAAGTCAACGACCGACCAATCCTGTCTTGGAGATTACCTGTTGCTCTTGCCATCTCGCTATGTCAGTTAAGTTAACTCTCCTCCCACCCTGTATTTGTCAGTTAGTAAGAGTGTAATAGCGTACAGCCTGTTACAGCCGAAAAATCAGCACTCAGGCAGGCACCCACCCATTACCTACATACCGTAGGTGATGACGTGGGGGCCTCCGTGTATTCACCCCCCTTTCATTTCTCCAGGCTAATGAGATTTTTTTTTTAATAAAGTGGCGTAAATCAGGCTTTAAAATAGATTTTTTAAATTACTTTAATTATTAATTTATAGAGTCAAATTTAACATGATTATTAAACTTACTTTAAAATATTTCATGTTGGGTAAAAAAAAAGTAGTTATATATTTAAATGTGATGGGATCTTATTCAAATGAGCAAACGTTGACTCCCCCCATCGTTTAACTAAAACAAACTAAAAGAATACATTGCTGACTAACTCCTTGATTTTTGGTAATTTATCTATCTTAAATTAGTGAATCAATCAACTTATTTGGTAAGTAGATAAATTGTCTTTGTTGCTCTTTTCGGAAAAATTAAAATCTTATTTTGTTTTAAAATCAAGATTTGTGGGTTAAAGTTCGCAAATTTTTTATAAGAAGTATATATTAACATTACCGACAAAAACTTAATTACCTTAACCCCTAAACCGTAACAGAATTTGCAAAAAAACTTAATAAGTTTCCGTTTTAACGACGATTTGCAAGTTTTACCGATTTAAGATTGTTTTGAGATTAAAAAATGTACGAGATAAATAATACACACACACAAAAACCAATGCCTTTTTATTGTAACTAAGTTTTTGTCGGTAATGTTAATATATACTTATAAAAAATTTATTATGTTTCCTACAGTTTTTAATACAAAACAAATCAAGAGTTTATTAGAAAATAAGTTGTTTAGAATTAAATTGTCAGCTACGACATAATTTATTTACTAAAAGAATAGGTAAATGCCTCACGATTTAACTCTTAATATTATTGAAAAAGAAAGTTAGGAAAATCAGAATTACAATGTTAGAAATTATTTATAATAAAATTTTAACTGAACGGTAATATCTGCTTTCTGGATATAAACGGGAGAATTATTTGTTTCCAAATAAAATAATAAATTTCTTCAAACACTGTTTGTTTGAGTTTTCTTTTACAGAGTATAAATATACATGCGTCACGGATTCGAACCTATTAACTTATGGATCCTTTTCTTTGATTAAATAAATACGATTTTGCTGTACATTAAAGAAAAGTATTTATTTACATTTATAAATTTTTAAAAATCCCTGAAAAATAAAATAAAAATGTAGACAATAGGAACTTTTAATATGAAATTCTTTTCAAAATAATCTAACAATTAAAAAACAACAAAAAAGAAAAAGATACATATTTTTTCTTATTTACGAGATTTATAGGTACCACCAATTTGACCCTGTGCAATTTACCCCCCCCCCTACATTTAAGACAATGAAACTTGCAGAAAATTAATATTTTCTAGAAAATTTTTTTTCCTTCGAAAGAAAAAACATTAAACAAACTCCTGATGATTTTTTAAATTTTTTATCAGCTTACGAAAATAATGAAAATTATGATTGAAAAACAATGTTTTCATTTTTGCACTGTTAAATCAACTGAAATTTAACGTAGCTAAAAACAAGTTACGATAAGAGGATTTTTTAAAAATTCTATGAAAAATCAATTAATGGTCCGATTTTCACGAAAATTTCCATAAATTTTTACCATTGGATGTAAATACATCTGAATTAGTTTTTTTTCTAAAATATATTAGGGGAAATATTTTTTTACGAGGTCTATCCCCCCCCCCTATTTTATTTTATGAGATAAAAAAATGACGTGGAAAAAAAATTTGGTACTTTTTTTTCTATAAAGATAAGAGGCTGAATAACTATATCAATGAAATTGTATAACGTACCGAACTATAGTTTTTTTTAGGAAAAATTAATGAAATCGGAAATAAAAAGTGAAAAAAATGTCATTATATTAATATTTGAAAACTTTTTTTACATGTAATTGGTATGTACTATATTCTATTAAATTCCCCCCCCCAAAAAAAAATTTTTTTTAAGAAATGAATTTTTACGAGATTTTCAATCTTTTGTGTGATTAAATATTTTTATTTTCTGCGTGAAATAAATAAAAAAAATTTTCTGCGGAAAAAAATCGAATTTTTCACGGATATTTAAAAATATGAATTTTAGAATTCAGGTGAATTAAAAGTTGGTCCGATCCGTGCTCAATTAATATTTTAAAAAGAATTTGTAATTTTTATTGTTGAATAATAATGTGTGATTCTTAGAATATACGGAAGAGCAAAACTGACATATGACGAGACGCTTCTCGGTAACTACAGTTTGTTTTTCTGTGCGTAAAAAATTATTTTATTTAACTTTTCCGACCAATTAGAATAAAAATAATATATTGAATGATTGTTTTATCAGTTTTTCTCTTAGAAAAAATATTCAAATTTTCATTTTATTTTCGATTTTAAGAATTAATTCTAAAACCGAAGACATTTTTAACGTCAATTTCACTGCGAAATTTTAAGATTAAATATTTTCAAGTTTTTATTCATAGTAAATTGTAATATTAAAGTTTTTAAAGATTTTATTCATTTTAATAGAAAAAATTTGGCTAAAAAATTTTGTCCGTTACACCCATCCGTACTTAGATTCATAACCGTAAGAGGGTAATAATATGTATTTCTTTCTCTCTAAATTGCAGCCTGAAAATTACCCTTTCGCACGTAATATGGATAGGTTTGTTTATTTTTTAAGATAACGATGTAATTTTTCCCAATCGGATAATTTGATCTTTGAATTAACTATTTTTCTTTGTAACAACCCTGTACGTTCTTTTTTACGAGATTTTTGATAAACAAAGTTCGGAAATATCTATTTTCGTTTTATTCAAGATGGCCTAAACGTTTGGTGGTACCTAAAGATTTAAGTTTCAATGTTAAGATGCCCTATTTCCAAAACCGACTTATTAGTGAATTTTTTTTTACATATGTTCCATCATTAAATTGTCTTTCGAAAAATGTAAAATTTATTTCTGTACAAAAAAAAAAAAAATCTTGGTACGGGGGATCAACGCGCGAAACATATTGGTGCATATCGCATTAATGCGTTCTGGCCCCTTGCCCTAAAAAACGCTACATGATGCCTTCTGAAAATTCGAACCGTGCTATTTATGAACTTCCTACCTGGGTAAAGAAGAACAATTTCCTCATAAAAACCTACAATAAAATAAATTGAACCCTCATTTTATGTCTGTGTTTTTGCAATAAATGTTTTATTTTTCTTGCACCCATTATTTTACAATACTAAATATATTTTCTTGGAGATATGTTAGCACCATATATATTTATACTATGCCTAGACTACATAAGTAAACATCATTAGATGTTATAAATAATTATTTTTTAAAAGGCAAGAAGCATGCAATATTCTGCACCGAATGCAGCATGGAACATTACCCTCTATGTGAACTCCGATAAAACCAAGTTCATGTGTTTTTAAAATTAAGGAGGCATCTCCACGTTCGATGATAAACCCTGGAAATTGGTGTTACAATTAACGTAGCTAGGTAGTAATATCTTATCTAAAGAAAGCCATGTTAATCAATGCATAGTGAAAGGCATGGTCTTCCATGGACTATCAGTCATATAGAAATCTGATCTCATTGACAAGTTAAAGCAACAATTCTTCACAACCATAGCTGTATCATTGCTACTGTACAACTGCACCACTTGGACACTAACATAGCACATAGAGAATAAGCTACATGGGAACTGCACAAGAATGCAGTATGTAATTTCAAAAAAGTTGTGGAAGCAACACCCCATGAGAAAGCAGCTGTATGGCCACTTGCCACTTATCACACAAACAATCTGAGTAAAATGCTGGACACTGCTGGAGAATCAAGGACAAACTCATGATGTTTTTGTATGGAAACCAGCAGACAGGCACGCCAGTGTGGACCGTTGAGCAAAGATGTACATTGACCAACTCTGTGCAGATATTGGATGCTGTGAAGAGGACCTCTTGAGAACAATGATTGATAGGGTAGGGTTGGCTAGAGATTGTCATGGATATCCATGATTAAAATCCTACTTACCTTTAATTACAAATTAACTAACCAAGTGACCCTTCTCTTGTTCTTCCTTTGGTCATTTGAAAATGTTTACTCCAGTTTAAATAACTTATTTGGACAGTTTGGGAAAACTTTAAATTAGTGAAATAATATTATCATGTGATTTTTTCCAACAATCTAAACCGAGCACAATGGGTGACCCAACGGGTCACGTATTTTCTAGTATATATATATATATATATATGGTTTGGTGGTTGTTTTTTTACAAATACCCTAATCAAAATTCAATGAACGTTCAATTCAAAGATTCATTAATGAAAAACACAAGATTAAAAATAAAAAGAAAGTCAGGATTAAAATATTCATTTTATTGGAATAAAACATACTAGTTTCTCATTTTTTCTTAGCAATACTAACTCTTTATATTCAGTTTATAGGGATATTTAAATTCTGTTTTCTAGACAAATATTAATTGAAGTATTGTGGTGACATTGTATGAACACTCGTTAAACATACTAGTATCTCATCAGTACGGAAGCAGAATTGTTTTTGTAACGTTTTTAACTGCCATCCTTGACCAGTTGAAAACGGCTTAAAGAAACTCCTGTATTATGGAATCCTTTGGTAAGCGTATAAGTCTATCCTGTGTATTGGAAGGTCCAGTGATTTAATCCTATGTCCGTCGTCTATGAAAGTTACAGTAATTATGACCAGTAGGGTCGGTTAAGTATTGTATCAGCCTCAGAGTACTGTCAGTGATTGGCCAAGAAGTAGATCACATAATCTTGCCTAGTCTATAAGTATGGGCGTCGATCTAGCACACGCCTTATATGCTAAAAAATCTCAACAGTTTTTTTTACAAAGTGTACATTCTATCATAAGATCGTTGATATCAGTCTTCCTTAATTCAACCAATGGAACATTTTGAAAAATAAGTATCATACACACTTGTACGTCAGCATCGGGGAGACAAACCTCGCTTCGGTTTAACCTGACCGGCGCAACATCTTGAAAAACGAGCATCATACCCGCTTGTACTGCAGCATCGAGGAGAGAAACCTCGCTTTGCATTAACCCGACCGGCGCAACATATTGAAAAACGAGCATCATACCCACTTATACCGCAGCATCGGGGGGAGAAACCTCGCTTCGGGTTAACCCGGCCGGCGCAACATATTGAAAAACGAGCATCATACACACTTGTACCGCAGCATCGGGGAGAAAATCCTCGCTTCGGGTTAACCTGACCGGCGCAACATATTGAAAAACGAGTATAATAAGCAGTTGCACGGCAATATCGCTTAATGTTAACTTGAATACCAGAAGATCTTTTCTTTTGAGTATAATTGGTACGACTTTCGCTGGAATCTGCAAAAAATGTTGGGATATGTTAAACATAAACATATTTAAAATAATATATTAAATAGAATATATTAATAGGATTAATGTTTAATAAACATAAATTTGTTAAACATGTTAAACAAACGTTTATAGTTAGCAGTAACTGACACTAACATCATTAACGATTATTGTGCCGTTATGTAAAAAAAATATGAAAATATTTGGGTATTTCCATTTTCTTTTGAATCCTTTGATAACGAAACAAATTTGTTGATAAATAATATCACATTAAGACAAAATGATATAACTGAAATATGGCATTGCATGAATAACAAGGCAACAATGTTTTTTTTTGTGTGTATGTGTGAATTGTTTAATTTTTTTTCAAATGATTTAGCATAACTTTGTAACTCCAAACAATGACACCCGTTTCTCTAGATCAGTTTAGGTTTTTTATGCTAAGTTGATTCTTAGAAAATCTGGGGTTATTTCCTATAAAACATAAGGGGAGATTCCATCAAGACGTGGAAGAGATGGAGAACAGGTATTAGGGACGCTGGTATGCAGTCATATATATAGCTGATTACTGTTGAAGAGAAAATCCCTGTCGCTGAGCGTTCTAGACGTTCGAAAAAACGGAGGTTCAATCCCTAAATTGGGTGTATCATTCAATGTACGTTTGCTTACCTTATCAATGTTTATAATTAAGTTTCAGATGAGAAATATGAACAAAAATCAACCGATAATGTCACGAATATGTAAATAATTTTGGCAAAGATCAGATTTAGTTATTTCCTATCAGTCCAACATAAACAAAGGGTAACCACTCTTGAATGATAAGTTATTTATTAAACTAAGTCTAAACCTTAACCCTAACCCTAACCCTAACCCCGTCTTCTTTTTTCCTATTAGATCAATAAATAAATAAATAATTTATCAGTCAAGAGTGGTTCCCCTTTGTTTATGTTGAAGTTATAGGAAATAACCGCTTATCCAATTATGCCTGTCCATACACACACGCTGTTGTCTGGTGCCAAGTATCTCCACGAACTTCCCGGTTTTTTATCCACTTACGAGGTGTAAGGGAACTTTTGATTCTGTATTTGAACCGAATCATCAACCTTCCCGAAGTGGACGACTGTACATGTAATAAAATATATCTCTCTCTCGCTTCCACTTCTCTCTCTCTCTCTCTCTCTCTCTCTCTCTCACACACACACACACACACACACACACACACCCTAAACACTAAGCCTAATCCCGTCTTCTCTTTTCCTAGTAGATCAATAAATAAATAATTTATCAGTCAAGAGTGGTTCCCCTTTGTTTATGTTGGACTTATAGGAAATAACCAAATTTGATATTTGCCAAAATTATTTACATATTCGTAACATTGATTTTTGTTCATATTTCTCATCTGAAAATTAATTGTAAACATTGATAAAGGTACATTAAATGGTACACCCAACTTAGGGATTGAACCTCCGTTTTTTCGAACGTTAGAATGCTCAGCGGCAGGGGTTCTCTCTTCTAACAGTAATCAGCTATCATGACTGCATACCAGCGTTCCTAATACCTGTCCTCCATCTCTTCCACGTCTTGATGGAATCTCCCCCGCCCATCTGCTCACCACTTATTGATACCAGATTCTCAGGAAACCGATCGATATGTGAGAATAAGTAATGCATTTGAATGTTCATGTTGCATCCAAGGCTTCTGAAAGTAGTCCCATTATTAGTGACAACTTCAGGGTAGTTCCTGACCTTATTGTCAAGAAAGTTCTTTACGTTCCCAACAAAAGCCTTCCACGCTTCCAGTTCAACTTCGTTCATTGGGTTTTCAAACTCATGATCTCTGATGAATCGACAGATTTGAGGGCCATTAATCTTTCAATCCTAGAAAAGCCCGGCACAAGTAAGTGTAGCAGCCACCATCGTTGTCCAGAGCTTTGTTTGATCAGACCCAGTTTGATGTGCAGCGGTTGGAAGAGTATTCTGACCACCGGAGGGTTGTTGATGACGTTCTTTGCTCTGCGAGGTACCAGTTCTTCCCGCTCCGACCAGTCCTTCTTCGTGTAATGCTGAGCACGGTCCCAACTCAACTATCCCACAAGCACAGAAAGCGTGGGTACTTGTTGAACCCAGATTGTTCCAACAAAACGTTCACTATGTTCAGGTCAACACAAATAAACCGCTTATGCTGATCATAACAAATTTTCTCCAGCAAATACTTCACGGCTTCATACTTCTTCTTCTTCTTCACCGCAGTCGAGTGAGCAAGGGGTACAGAGGCAAACTGATTGTCGTTGTGCAGCAAAACACCTTTCAGCAATAACTTGCTGCTGTTCTTCTGAGTCCGACAGGAAATGCCTGAAGAAGGCCGGAGGGCACATCGGCCGAAACGTTGTACAGATAACAATAAAGACGAGGACAATAGTCCGAATAACGCAGGTAATACTAATTTTAGGAAGAATTTTGCATAATAATTCTAAATCAAACGACTGGCTAAGTTTATTGACGTGTTCTTCAAAGTTAGAGCGACTTTTAAGCAAAAGTAAGTTGGGGAACACATATCTAATTAGTCGAGTGAGAAAGGGATACAGAGGCAAACTGATTGCCGTTGTGCAGCAAAATACCTTTCAGCGATTACTTGCTGCAGTCAATGAACAGTCTCCAATCTTTTGATTCGTTCTATGGCACTCCAAGCTCGTGCAGAAGCTGCGTCATATCTGTACAATGCACCAAGACCTTCTCTTCAGAGGAAAGAATGGGGTACGTTTGGTGCCTGTTACGGTAGAAGGTGATGCGAATACTGTTAGAGATAATTTCTTTCTTTCAATCTGGATGCCAACAGTTCGGGAATGTGGAGTTCGGCAGAAGAACTTTGACAAGCTAAGATCGTAAACTAGATAATTGAGCTCCTTTTGGGAAAAGGATGTGGAATATCATCGTCAAGAAATACTTCTGCTTCATCTTGAACACTGGAGTAATCTTCGTTACTAATGTCTCCAAATACAGGAACTGAAATTTCATCACAGTAAAATTTCTTTTTTTTTTTTTTTTTTTTTTCTTTTCAACTGAATTAAGCGTGTCTCAAGTCACAAGTTTCCGAGTTAAGAACTGTCACCTGGTCGAATTTTTGCTTTGTTTTGCTAAAATTTGAGGTGCGATCGAGCGAGCTCAGATACGCTTATATTAATAAGTTCACTAAAAACATTTAAGTTTCCAAATTTATTACGCCAAAGAAAAATATCAATCATGTATTCCTCATCAAAGACAATCATCTAATCTTCATCTAATCTATCTTCTGTCTGTTTCTCTCTCTATTATATACCCGACATATGATGTGGGTATATATGAATGTTGAGAGTTTCTGATATAAGGCATGAGGCAAACGGTCACTCCTAAATATAGACTCGTTGACTATCACGTGACCTGAGAAAGATTCCCACTGTCCAATCACTAGCAGTGCTGCTGCTGCTGTTGGTGTACATATAGAGGTCTGATTCTTAAACTTATGTCATTGACACTCGGACCTCTTGGACGTCGGACTTACAAAGAATACTATAACACCGGATTCTTATTGGCTTACTTACTTACTTACTACATCTGGAACTAAGGATGCCGACCAGATACTTAACAATGAATATACAGGCGCGATGTGCTAATTGAAGACCAGGATACTTGAGGCCGACCTGGTTCTTTCTGTTGAACAGGGTTACATCAATAGCGCAGAAGCAGCAGTCAGTGTCATGTTTTGTCAGCTCCCCCAAATCATGGGAATTCCGAACTTCAGATAAATCTTCTAGCCTTTTTTTCCACTGATGCAGATACACTGTGCATGTCTTACATATCAAGAAATAAAAAATGCCTCAAATAAAGTGAAAATATTTGTACATGTAAATAAAAACTTGAAAAACATGTGGCCATAGTTTTAAAAAAAGTTGACCCGATTGAACAAAACTTATGTGATTTTTAGATTCAGTACATCAGAGTTGCCTTAAATCAACAAAAGATGTTTGTTTCTTTGTTTTGTTTTACGTCCCAAAGTTTCTATTTAACCCATAGATAGGACCCTAACAGGCACTACTGTTACATAATTATTAGATTCCTAATACTTGTGTACAGTAGTGTAAAAAACAAAATGGCTGTTATAAGTTCAGCCGGCGGCCTTGAAGGATTGAATGACAAGGCTTGACCTCAGTCCTGATCCTCCTTCCGGTGGATACCGTGAGAATCGGTGGAGAAGACCCTCTTCCGGTTTAGATTAGAGAGAGTTTTAGTTCAGATCGGCCAAAACCACGACGGTGGCAAGTCGCGTTATGCACGCTGCCGAGTCAATCTGTGCAGGTAGGGATTTCAAAATAAAATATGACCTAAGTTAAATCGAAGTCTTGGGTTATTATCTAAAAACTACCAATAACACAGGGCTTCTGATGAAGAGAAATCCCCAATGGAAGACCAGACACGAAGTCCCCAAGACGAAGTCCAGACGCTAGAAGAAGAACGCAAGACAGGAAAGATGAACAAAAGGAAAATAGAAGTAAGAAAGTAAAAAGAAGAGTATACAACACTACCACTCCGGGTCAGAGTGGACCAGGAAGCAATGGTGATGAAGGGTGCTCCACATTCCCCAGACCTCCTGAACTGGAACCTCAGCATCAGTTAGAGTTTAATGTTATACCCAGTACATGAAGACCCCAGCCACCGCTTTCTAGCACCCATATAATAAAAAGAGTTGGGAGTTGCCATAAGGACAATAGGGTCAGGACAATCATATAGGTGCTAGGGCTTGACCTGACCAGCCAATTGATTGATTGGACCTCTTCGACCGCCCCTCTAGCCAAAGTGGGGTGTTGCATGCTATGAACTGCTCATCCACCCGGATTCCGTTCTGAAGCATCACGGGTTTCCACCCACGGTCAACTGGTGCCCCCAGTTGGGGGAAATCATCAAAAGAAATTTGTACTATAATTTTATTGTTGACCAGTGTAAGTAATTCTTTGAAATAAACTTGTTAAAATCAGTATATTTATACAAATATATCTCTTTCACATACACACATGCTAATATATATATATATATATATATATATATATATATATATATATCTTTGGTGGGGTACCAAGATTCTGGGTATTAGGATGATTCTAGGCTGGTCCTTTTCTCCAACAGTATGTTGCTGCAGAGTTCAGGGCGGAGAAAAATGTATAAATGTAAAGTGAATTTGATTATTTGCCAGTTTGAATAAAGAAAGTGATCTAAAGAAACTCGGTGGGTCTCAGATACCCACGGGAGGAAATGGAGCATAATCACTGTATTCCCGCTATTTAAGTCTTGATGAAGGTTAATGCAAGATTCATTAGAATGTGGGGCAATAATAACAACGAAATCATCATCATCATCATCATCATCATCATGTCGCGCATGTAGCACGGATATCCATGACAATCTCTCGCCAACCTTCCCTATCATTCATTGCTCCTGGGAGGTCTTCTGCACAGCAACCAGCATCCTCACATAGTTGCCCATGTGTTGGTTTCCACAGGAGAACGTCGCTTATGATCTCATCCTTGCTTCTCCAGCAGTGTTCTGAACGCCTGGTCTGTCTTACTTGGATGGTTTGTGAGATGGGGGGCAGGTGGCCATACAACTGCTTCCTTGTGGGGTGCTGTTTCCACGACTTAGGTAGTAATGTCTCATCCACGGAGAGCGATGTTAATACACGAATAGGAAAAACATGGTCGGCCACAAACAAATTATCAGCCATATTGAAATCCGATCTCACTGACAAGCTAAAGCGACAATACTTCCAGGCTGTGGTTATATCGGTACTGCTGTATGGCTGCACTACTTGGACCCTAACGAAGCGCCTTGAGAATAAGCTAGATGGGAGCTGCACAATAATGCTGCGAGCAGTCTTGAACAAGTCAAACAACGAAATCTATTAATAATGGAGATTCGCTTCCGGTTTTTGTCTGTAACAAACATTACGACACTGCTTACGTCACATTACCCAACATCGTCATACATAGAATAAATACACTCAAAATTTGAACATGCAACATTAGACAGTCCTCATTGTTTTTTTAAACAAGTTTTAATAAATACATGACTGGTATTATATATCTATATATAGTTTAGTTTATTTTAATACATATTAAAGTTTACATTTCAAATTGTTTTATTTTTTAATCCTTTAATGAATTTGATGATTTTACTTACTTAGGGTACAAACTCGCTGACATTTAATTTTTTCTCCATCCCTCAGACATATGTTTCAAAAATGTATTTTTACATCGCCCGGAGTGCGTTTTTTTATTTTGTACTAGTTAAGTAAATATCCATTAACGCAAATGGATATCGCATGATTTATTAGCTGAGATTAAGATAAATTCTTCATCAGCAAAAACTAAAGTTCAATTAAACCCACGTCCTATTTTCGTCCGAGGGGGGGGGGGGGGTCAACAAACTTTTGTTACATAATCTATGCATAGATTATTGTCAACCCCTTGTATTTCTGAGGAGATGGCCTTTTCATATCACGGGCGGGACTTTCCATGGAATATTTCAGAAAGCCCGCGAAATACGTGAAGTTACGTGGGACCTGGTTGGGTTCTCAGTTTCAGCTTGGACGTCAGGCAGATAAGATGTTTCCGCCTAGCTGGAGTTCACTGCATACGCGCGCTATGTTAGTTAGATGAATATGTTTAGTTAAGTAAATAAAGGTTTAAATGAATAACATGGTTTTGTGGTTGATGAATGTCTTGGTAACAAGACTGATCTAAAACAAGAAATGAATTAAGTGCGACCGACCACCAAGACGAAGTCCAGACGCTAGAAGATGAACGTAAGATACCAAAGATGAGCAGAAGAATAGAAGTAAGGAAAGAAAGGGTATACAACACTTTTACCCGGATTCAAATAAAATATCTATATAATAATACTGGTGTTCAAACAAAATACGACCGTTATCCTCTTGGAACACCCTCTAGCATTCGTAACTCAAAAAGAAATCAAACCGAAATATTCCCATAACAGAGTGAAAGACGAATGCTATAATTATAAAACAAACAAAAAGATTAATTGGGGGCGCGTTACTATTGCACAAATAACACAAATTCAACACTTACCTGGTTGCGTATAGTTGGCACTGCTTATGGCTAAAAGAACATTTAAAATAATTGCAAGTTTCAGCATTTTTCAGAACGTCTTGCCCAAATTAACTCTGCCACAAATTTCAAATGTTTGCACAGTAATGGTTCAAACCTGAAAAACATAAGAAGATGATCTACCATATAATAAGTCTCTGCCAACTTTTTTTATTCTTTTTTTTTTTTTTTTTATTATCAATTTAGTTAAAAATTATATTTTCATATTAGTTCCTTTGGGATGTCATGCACTGACGAAGATGCTATTTCCACACATGGAAATTGTGTTGAAAGTCTAAAACTGTTTCAGTTATTTCGTCACGAGGAAATAGTAATATATATATATATATATATATATATATATATATATATATATTTACCAACCCCTCCGCACGAGCAGGATGTGACACAAGGTCAATTTCTTAAACGTAGTTTAAACAGGTTTGCATTCAGAGTTTTCCTTCTCCTAGACTGGTTACCTAGCCAAGGTTAAAGAGCCCAGTCTGCCCTGCTATTTACCCATGTCTGGACGGAGAACTAGATTCATACGTTTCCCAGGGGTATTAGCGCCATGTGAAATTCAAACAGCTTCGTCCAGGAATTGAACTCGGGTCGACGGGTCCATTTCCTATGACTCTAACCATTTGACCAGGAAATTTTAATAAGGATTCAATTCAGGACAGCAAGGAGGCTGTAGTATTTCAGGAATATTATCTTGACGCCAAAACTTAGGTAATAAAGGACTATTTGCTCGTAAATTCCTACCATAAAATAAACTGAACCCCCATTTTATGTCCGTATTTTTGCAATAAATGTTTTATTTTTCTTGCACCCGTTATTTTACAATACTAAATATATTTCCTTTATTTATTTTAATATTCACTTCAATGTGTATATTCTAAAAGCTTTTATTTTGTGAGAATGCTTAGTTTTAAAGTGGGGGTTTGTTTTTACACTTCAACTTTTTACTCGTAAATTCCTACCATAAAATGCCCAAGCTTAATTTTATGGTCGGAATTTACGAGTAAAAAGTTGAATATTACTTTCTGTTGTTATTTCTTTTCTTTTTGGCTTTGGTACTCTAAAATAAAAACGTCAGATTTTAATCATCGTCGACGAAAAAACAAAATTACAGTCATAAAAGGAGGATCCAATTTATGCCTAAATTGTAAAACGAGCCCCCACTTTAAAACTAAACATTGTCACAAAATAGAACTTTTAGAATATGCACATTGAAATGAATATTAAAATAAATAAAGAAAATATATTTTGTATTGTAACATAACGGGTGCAAGAAAAATAGAAAATTTATTGCAAAAACACGGACATGAAATGGGGGTTCAGTTTATTTTATGGTAGGAATTTACGAGCAAATAGTCCTTTATTACCAAAACTTATCTTTATTAAGACTATTGTTCTACATATTTCTTTTCGGGTGTTTAGCAATGTAAAAAAACGGTTTTGTTTAATATTCCATTCTGTCTATGTACGTCCAACCCTCTGGCCCCATTTGTGCGATTGACGTTCTTCATTATGTAGTATTTCCAGACGATTGTAAAAACACGAAATTTTAGCAGTTGATTTAATTTGTTTTACACTATCACAGATAGTGAACTTCTTGTATATACTTTAACGTTTAGATAGAATAAATATATAAGATGATTTGTATGTATTATCAACGGAAATAAGATGTTCACTTGCAGGAAGATGTGAAAAGGGATAGAGAAACTATATAAGTAAATCTATGTTTATACGAAAATATTAAAGTAGCTTAGTAGTAAGTAATTAAAGTCGTCGGAGTGGTCTAAAGTCGGTATCAGCAAATCAGCGAGGGAGTCTATCCCCTTTTCGCAAGAACAATAAAACAGAAGACGAAAGCAACAAAAATATTTAGTCTCATCTCAGAAGTTTGTTTTTATCTTATCAAATCCTTTTCATTTGTTATAGTAAAAAGTAAAGTCGTCGGGGCGGCCTAAAGTCGGTATCAGCAAATTAGCGAGGGAGTCTATTCCCTTTTCACTGGCGCTAGACCAAGGAGATTGTTTTTTCGTCTGAGGTGGAGCGCCACACCTACCATTAGCCCCTTGCTTTACCGCACAGATCCCTGTGCTACTCATACACTGAGTTGGCGAGGGCCGGTATCGAACTAGGAAACTTGTGGTTTCTAGCCGAACACCCTGATATTATTATTATTATTATTATTATTATTATCAGTATAGTAGTAGTAGTAGTAGTAGTAGTAGTAGTTTTGTTGTTGTTGTCGTATTTACATACATACAAGCATATGCCTTGAAAAAAGACCTTTGATAATAATAATAATAATAATAATAATAATAATAATAATAATAAAACTAATAACCTTGTGGTTTCTAGCCGAACGCTCTAACGACTGAGCTAACCTGGCCCTATACACTGTATTCCAGGATAATAGGATTATTTTATTCTTTTACACTCTTATCATCGTCTGATTATCATCTGCGGGAAACTTTTAGCCATGATTATTTGATAAAAGGTTTTACTTATGTATATATAGGTAAGATCTTTTTCGGCGTCTTGTTAAAAGAATGACAAGATTTGTACTGGACAATGATGAAAAATAGATGGAAATTAATCCGACAGTATGAAATTTAACATTTTGAAAAAACAAATGATGTTTGTTATGTAATTGCTGACAGAATCTGTTTCGACCAAATCGATAAATTGGTCTTCATCACGAGCAACATAGACGGGAAAAGAAAAATATCCGTTGAAAGACTGTTTACAAAAACGAACGCTGTATTCAACCGCTGAATTTTTTTTTAAATGCGTGTTCTGTTTTAAAAATAGTATAAATTTAATTTTTAATTTTTAAAATCTGAAGCATTATAGTTTATAGTAAAACTCAAAAGAGTTTGTTGTAAAATTATATAAAAATGTAAAGTGGTTATCAAAATTGTTAAAATAATATACAAGTCCACAGCGTAATTTGAAGAAAGATGTTCCAAAATTAGAAGACCAATTTATCGATTTGGTCGAAACAGATTCTGTCAGCAATTAGATAACAAACATCATTTGTTTTTTCAAAATGTTAAATTTCATACTGTCGGATTAATTTCCATCTATTTTTCATATTTGTCAAATGAAAAAACAATATATCTGGAATTTTACACCTTGAAGACTTTCATCTAAAACTCTACGTTTTCAGCGGTTGAATACAGCGTTCGTTTTTGTAAACAGTCTTTCAACGGATATCTTTCTTTCCCGTCTATGTTGCTCGTGATGAAGACCAATTTATCGATTTGGTCGAAACAGATTCTGTCAGCAATTACATAACAAACATCACTGGACAATGAGTATGTTAATACATCAATTCAGAAAGCCGGAATTCCTGCCTTTCCAGATGGTATTGAACATACCACTATGTTGTGTGGGATGGTATAAACACGACCAAAAATGATAAATCAACCGACTTCACGTCATATGGCTAGACTTGGATAAATACGTTCGGTTCAGTAAGACACCAACTACTTGGAGTTCTTTTGGATTCCAGAAGACATTAAAAATCTCATTTCAGCGTATTTTAAATGTACATATATGAGATTTTCCAATAATGAATATTCCACTAACTGGCAAAAATTCAATATTGGTATTATGATGGGATGCGTTATCTTTCCATTACTTTTCCTGATACCATGACTGAACCAAGAGTCATCATCTTTTTTATAATCCTCCATTCAATAACCCTCTATCTTTTATCTTCCAAAAGAGTTTCGAGAGAGCTGTTTGGTTTCTCAGAGATTGTTTGGAAAAGGGTGTCTATGGTTGTAGAACCACTGTTTCCAATACCTCGCGGAAATTCCGATATATACCTTTTGTCCATTTCAGTATATATATATATATATATATATATATATATATATATTTGAGTTGTATTTTAGTATTTGTATCCGTTGTTGGAAATACATATACCAGGTTTGGGCATCGGTGTGAAGCATTAATGTATTAATTTATTAAAAGAAACTAAAAAAAACTACAGAGTTTTCTTATATTTATTCCTTAACTAACATATTGTGGTAACAACATAAGCATAATATAGTACGTTAATGCTTCACACCTATGCCCAAACCTGGTATATGTATTTCCAACAACGGATACAAATACTAAGATACATCTCAAATATATATACGCACCAGAAGCATACGGAGACGCAAAATCTACTTAAAATTAGAGAGAGAGAGAGAGAGAGAGAGAGAGAGAGAGGGGTCGGGATAGCTCAGTCGGTAGAGCGTTCGGCTATAAACCACAAGGTTCCTAGTTCGATACAGGTCCTCGCCAACTCAGCGTATGAGTAGCACTGGGATCTGTGCGGTAAAGTAAGGAGCTGATGGTAGGTGTGGCGCTCCACCTCAGACGCTAAAACAATCTCCTTGGTCTAGCGCTATTGAAAAGGGGATAAACTCCCTCGCTGACTGGCTGATACCGACATTAGGCCGCCCCGACGACTTTACTTTTTTTACTTATATATATATATATATATATATATATATATATATATATATATATATCACAAATAAAACTAACCTGGTATATACAGTAGCGTTTAAGTTTGACTTTGAGAAACCTCCGTGCGAGTTTACCTATGCTTATGACTAAATGAATTAGTGAGTAATTGATTTTAGATTACTTTGGTTTGTTTTGTTTTACGGCATATCAACCTCAGTGGGTCATTTAATGCCGATAAAGTTTTGAAATAAATCAATTCTTAATGGATAATACAATTTTTTTATAAATACATTTTTCTATTTAACCCATAGATGGGGCCCAACAGGTACTACCACTCCGGGTCAGAGTAGATCAGGGAGCAATGGTGATGAAGGGGTGCTCCACATTCCACAAACCTCCAAAACTGGAACCTCACCATCAGATAGAGTTTAACGTCATTCCCAGGACATGTAGACCCGCAGCCACCGCCTTCTAGCACCCATGTGATAAAAGGGGTTGGGGCTTGCCATAAGGGCAATAGGGTTAGGAATATCATATAGGTGCTAGGGCTTGACCTGACCAGCCGATTGATCGGAGGGGGCCTCTCCGACCGCCCGTCTAGCCCAGGATAGGGCCAAAGTGTTAGATTACTTCCATATTTTTCGTGAATATCATCGCGAAAAGTAAGAACAAAAAATATGAACAGACAAAAATATCAAATGTTGATTTGTTTCATTCACAGTTTCTCCAAATTGGACAAAAAAGAAAGTAATTCAAAATTCTTTTCTCGAAACATTCAATCTTTAAGGTATGAATTTACAAGAGAGTAGTTCGCAATATTTTGGAGATGATACACTTAGAGACTAATAATAGAATAAAGTCCCGGCTTAGCTCAGTCAGTATAGAGTTCGGCTAGGTTCCTGGTTCGATGCCGGCCCTCGCCAACTCAGCGTATGAGTAGCACAGTGATCTGTGCGGTAAGGTAAGAAGCTTACGGTAGGTGTGGCGCTCGAACTCAGACGAAAAAAAATTTCCTTGGTCTAGCGCTAGTGAAAAGAATAGACTCCTCGCTGATTGGCTGATACCGACTTTAGGCCGCCCTGTTGAATTTACTTTTTACTATAACAAATGAAAAGGATTTGATAAGAAAAAAAACTTCTGAGATGAGACTAAATATTTTTGTTGCTTTCGTCTTCTGTTTTCCTTGTTCTTGCGAAAAGGGGATAGACTCCCTCGCTGATTGGCTGATACCGACATTAGGCCGCCCCGACGACCTTACTTTTTTTTTTTACACTTAGACTGAAATTGAACAAGAATATTTGGTTACTTACTGTTTATAACTTTCGTTCTTTCTTTTGTTCTCAGTTTTTTCGAATGAACTGTGGAATATTGAATGCGTTTTTGTTGTTTGGTATTCTTGTTGTGAATTCTTTCAGTAAACAAACAAACTTTTATATGTAAGACATTTTACTGTTTTTTAATGACAACCTATAAAATAAAATTAATTATTTTGTTGTAAAGATTTTGCGAGTTGAGATCTAACAGCAATAAAAATTTACTCATAAAACATTGCATCAAAATATCATCATCATCAAGTGTTCTCTCTCTCTCTCTCTCTCTCTCTCTCTCTCTCTCTCTCTCTCTCTCTCTCTCTCTCTCTCTTGGTAAGTCTTCTACACGACATCCAGTGTCCATAAAGAGCTGATAGACGTAAATTGTTGTTGATCGACCGACGCTGGGTATCCATGTGTAGCAGTCCATAGTAGAACGTCGCTTATGAGTTCCCCTCTCTCTCTCTCTTCTCTCTCTCTCTCTCTCTCTCTCTCTCTCTCTCTCTCTCAGCTATCACTCTTGGTAAGTCTTCTACACGACATCCAGTGTCCATACAGAGCTGATAGACGTAAATTGTTGTTGATCGACCGACGCTGGGTATCCATGTGTAGCAGTCCATAGTAGAACGTCGCTTATGAATTCATCTCTCTCTCTCTCTCTCTCTCTCTCTCTCTCTCTCTCTCTCTCTCTCTCAGCTATCACTCTTGGTAAGTCTTCTACACGACATCCAGTGTCCATACATTGCTGATAGACGTAAATTGTTGTTGATCGACTGACGCTGGTGTATCCATATGTAGCAGTCCATAGTAGGACGTCGCTTACGAGTTCATCCTTACTTCTTCTGCAGTGCCCATCATGTCCTGCTCGTCTTACTTGGATGGGTTTTGAGGATGTAAGTGTCCGTACAGTTACTGTTTTGAAGGGTTCTGCTTACAGGATTTGTTCAAAACACCATGCATAATCCTTGTGTAGTTTCGATCTAGGTTTTTCTCCAAGCATTTCGTTAAAGTGCAACCATATAATAGTACTGGCACGGTTACAGATTGGAAAAAAATCCCGTTTTATTTTATCAGAGAGGTCAGATTTCCATATGGCCTTTCACCTGTACTAGAAGTGGCTATCCGGCGTCGGCTATGTAGAGGGGGGGGGATTTTTAAAAATGAGTCTTGCAGATCCATTATTACTTATCGCGAGTGACATCCTCGCTGGTTGCCCCCTAAAAAATCCCCACGGAAATACATAACAATATAGTAAGAAATTTCCATTCAAGGATTTACAATTTAAAAAATAATAAGATATAAATGGTGCATATTAAATGTGTATATATATATATATATATATATATATATATATATTTACTTTGTCGTTAATTGTTTTATTTTTGAAGTTTCCTTCGAAAATACAGATACACACAACTGCCCTTTATATATGTATAGATGGTAAACAATATTTGAAGTGAGCACACTCATGTACTCACTCCAAATTCTTTATTCAAAAAATAAGAATTGAAGTAATATGAGTGTGTCATCACGACTCGGCATATATATATTTTTTTTTTTGGGGGGGGTAACAAAACTGGTCATACCACTACATGGATCTGTTATATAATTATTGGATCCCTAATGCTTTTATAAGGTATTGTAGAAATCATAATGGCGATTAGTACAGCTGATGGCCTTGAGAGTGAGTGACAGCGCTTGACCTCACTCTGACCGTGCTTTGCGGGATGGATCGTGAGAACCGGAAGCCATAGAAAACCCTGTTCCGGTTTTAAGGATATAGTAAGTTTAAGCAGTTAGCAGGTAGGAGCTCGAAGTGTAAGTCGCATTTCTATGCGCATCCTGTCATCTGCGCAGATTGTCTGGTTTGGGGATTTACAAATAAAGTAACATCAACGTAAATCGAAGTCTTGTGTTTATTACCTAAAAACTAACAATGACACAGGGCTTCTGATAAGGAGTGATCCCTAACAGAAACCAGACCCGAAATCCCCATACAAGAAAGACCAGACCTTTAGAAGAGACCAGACCAAGATGTTAGAAGATAGAACCAAAGCCGGCCAGAGGAAAAGACGACTAGAAGTAAGTGAAGTGAAGAAGGGTATACAACGTTATATAGATTTGGTACTGTGAAAACCCCAGTACGTAACAGATCTATTTAGCTAGGTTCACTCGCTGACCGATCCATTCAAAAATAAACCTGGCATTCTCTCCTTGTGCAGCCTACTTACACCAAAATGCCTCTTTCGCTCTATGGCTTTATCCTACTTAAAATGTTCCTTTTTTTTAATGATTTGGATTTTAAGCACATATTTGTGCTTCTATGTATGAGATGGTAAAGACGAATAGCCATTATTGAGCGCCAGAAAAATAAGGTATTTTCTTCAATGCTAAACGTAAGCAAAAAGCGATATATTTGATGTGGATGACTGCATCTCTGCATCCGACTCCATGAAACAATAGCGCCTCACGACACCATTTATTTACATGAAGTCGGTACAGAGATGCAAGTCGTACACACCTGGGCACAATGTCCGAAGTTTTTTTTTGGGGGGAACGGGGTACAAAACTGGTCATGCAGGACATCTTGTAGATCTATCTTAGCTAGTCTTCATTCGCCGACCGATCCATACCAATAAATACAGTCGTCCATCGCCTTCCGCTGCTGCTTCCACCAAAATTCCTCCGCCCTGTCGGCTGGGGCGTTAGAATGCACCGACTGCACCTCTGCAGAGGGGTAAGACTCCCCTAATGGGGCCACCTGTTGGCCGTGGGTGGCGACCCGTGATGCTTAAGGATAGAGCCCAGGTGGATGAGCAGTCCATGACATGCAATACTCCACTTTGGCCCTATCTTGGGCTAGACGGTCGGTCGGAGAGGCCCCCTCCGATCAATCGGCTGGTCACGTCAAGCCCTAGCACCTATATGATTTTCCCAACTCTATTGCCCTTATGGCAAGCCCCAACCCCTTCTTATCATATGGGTGCTAGAAGGTGGTGGCTGAGGGTCTACATGTCCTGGGAATGGCGTTAAACTCTATCTGATGGTGAGGTTCCAGTTTTGGAGGTTTGGGGAATGTGGAGCACCTCTTCATCACCATTGCTTCCTGGTCCACTCAGACCCGGAGTGGTAGTACCTGTTAGGGTCCCATCTATGGGTTAAATAGAAAAATGTATTTATAAAAAAAATTGTATTATCCATTAAGAATTGATTTATTTCAAAACTTTATCGGCATTAAATGACCCACTGAGGTTGATATGCCGTAAAACAAAACAAACCAAACCAAACTAAACCAAAATTCCTCTGGCACTCTATGAACGAACGTAAGCAAAAAGCGATAGTATAGACTGGGTGAATTTATAGACGGTGGAATTTGCAATTTATCACCGATCCTTGTTCGTCCCGGCCAATCACAAAGTTCTGTTCGTATATAAAAGACTGTTACTTTGTCCGGTGGAAATAGAACTCAGGAAGGGGATGGTTAAAGTATGCTTGCTATGTGTGCTGTTTTATTAGCTTGCAACTCTACGAATTTTGACAGCATAATTTTCTAGTTAGAATATTTTGACACGACCTGTTAAAAGTAGTCCATGTTTTTGGTTTGGTTTGATTTGTTATGTGGCATATCAACCTCAGTGGGTCATTTAATGCCGACAAAGTTTTGAAATAAATCCATTTTTAATGGATACTCAATTTTCTTTTTATAAGAAACACATGTTTCTATTTAACCCATAGATAGTACCCTAACAAGTACTACCGCTCCGGGTCAGAGTGGACCAGTCCATGTTTTACCAATGCGTATGTTTACATCGCTTTCAGTAAATGATATATTGATACCGAAGTATGTGAACTGGTCTATTAACTTCAGAGGGCTTGCCATTTAATAAAGAGACTAGAAGTGGCTACTCGGTGTCGCCTGGGTAGAGGAGATTTTTTTTTAATTTAGCCCCGCAGATCCATTATTACTGAATCGTGAGTTGATTCCTCTTGGGATGTCCCATTTAAATCCCTATGTAAAAAAATAGACCTTGCATTGATCCAGCTACTCTGAAAAGAAATGTTAATGTCTACTATCTAAAATATTAAATGAAAAAAAATCCATGCTGTTATTATTTAAATTTTATTTTTTAAATATCTTCACGAATATAAATCAAATCTCTATTATTTTTTCTCAAAAACCAAGCCCTGGTGATATTTAATGTGTGTATATATATATATTTACTTTATCGTTAATTGTTTTATTTTCGAAGTTTCCTCTGGACATACACATATACACA
Source organism: Doryteuthis pealeii (assembly GCA_023376005.1). Taxonomy (NCBI): domain Eukaryota; kingdom Metazoa; phylum Mollusca; class Cephalopoda; order Myopsida; family Loliginidae; genus Doryteuthis; species Doryteuthis pealeii. The sequence continues at coordinate 98,023,519 of CM042150.1, forward strand.
ACTGCCCTTTATATATGTATAGATGGCATTCTTTTTATTAAAACGTATGAATTCTGTTTTATTTGAAATCACATAAAGATAACCATTAACAAATATAAAGTAACAATTTTCTTTGCACGGAGTGTCATTGAGTATGTAAACAGTTTTTATTCCAGTTGTTGTTCAAAGTGACAATGTATCTTTATTGGTAATTGTCTCAAAAGATATTGAACAATTCTTATTTCATCTCTCGACAAAAATGACAAGAAGAGGAAACATAAACATTTCCTACAAAGGAAACATAATCTTTATGAGGTTATTTCCTAGTTGGTTAACATGATATTACAGGGTAACCCAGAAAAAACAGAACCCAAATTATTTATTTTCCCTTTAAACTAACCCTAAACCCAACCCTAACCCCAACCCCAACCCTAAACCCTAACCTCCCTAGTTGAGTAACATAATATTACAGGGTAACCCAGAAAAAACAGAACCCAAATTATTTATTTTCCCTTTAAACTAACCCTAAACCCCAACCCTAACCCCAACCCCAACCCTAAACCCTAACCTCCCTAGTTGAGTAATATAATATTACAGGGTAACCCAGAAAAAACAGAACCCAAATTATTTATTTATTTTCCCATTTAACTAACCCTAAACCACAACCCTAAACCTTAACCCTAACTCTAACCCTAACCCCCTCCCTAGTTGAGTAACATAATATTACAGGGTGACCCAGAAAAAACAGAACCCACAAATTTTGTAATAAAACTGTTAATTTTAATTTTTTAAAGTTTAAGTCCAACAAGGGTTAGGGTTAGGGTTTAGGGTTAGTTTAATGGGAAAATAAATGAATAATTTGGGTTCTGTTTTTTCTGGGTCACTCATGTTACTCAACTAGGAAATAACCCTTTATGAATATATATGTCATAGAAGAACCAACAACGTTCAAATAATAAAATGACTCGATTTATGTAATAGAAAATTTCAAGGACTCGGAATCACCTATAAATAAATGGCCTTGTGCCATTTCTAGCATGGATCTTTCTGTAGTCCCCTTGTCTTGTAACTAGTCCTGGCTTTTTTCCTTCTTTATTGATATCCCACCTTTTGATTGTGTCTAGAATCATAGGAAAAAACCTTATAAAATCCAGATTCCAGATTACTTTTTTACCAACCAACCCCCCTTTTTTTTACAAATAGAATCATAGGAAAAAACCTTATAAAATCCAGATTCCAGATTACTTTTTTTACCAACCAACCCCCCTTTTTTTTTACAAATAGTACATCCTCTTCCTTCCTTAAAATAGTAAATATTATTAGAAATAGTTGCTTGAATATCCTTATGTCTTCGAGTGGCTATTTGGCAATCTGGTTCTATATATATATATATATATATATATATATATATATATATATATAAATTGTCGGCTAAGGCCATATCAAAACATATTGTTTATTTGTTTGTTTGTTTACTTCTCATATATATATATATATATATATATATATATATATATGTTTGAAAAGAAGGAAAAACCCAACACCGTTATTACAAATAGTACATCCTCTTCCTTCCTTAAAATAGTAAATATTATTAGAAATAGTTGCTTGAATATCCTTATGTCTTCGAGTGGCTATTTGGCAATCTGGTTCTAATATATATATATATATATATATATATATATATATATATATATATATATATATAAATTGTCGGGTAAGGCCGTATCAAAACATATTGTTTGTTTGTTTGTTTGTTTACTTCTCATATATATATATATATATATATATATATATATATATATATATATGTTTGAAAAGAAGGAAAAACCCAACACCCTTATTAAATTCAGGTGGGGAGAAAAAAGAAACATTAACACAATAATTAAGTACATTGCTTACAATCTTTTTTATTGAATTTCATCGAATAATGATGACGTTATGAATGTTGATTTTTCGACAAATATCAGAACTAATGATAACTTGTTTTCTAAAATATCTCACAATTCACCTTCTTCAGAAAAAAAAATAATGATTGAATGCATCAATTAAAAACAGAACAATTTTCATATACGGGATTGTTGTTCCCGGTGCTTCAACAATTTGCACAGCTAGTTTCTTCATGTTCATTTTTCAACAGGATGTTAAGAGTTAAAGAAAGAATTCCGCGAATAGATTTATTCGTGGAATTCTTTCTTTAACTCTTAACATCCTGTTGAAAATTTTCTAAGTCCATAGCATTCCCATAAGGATATATAAAAAATGGCTAAAAATGACCTTTGCATCTAAAGTTACCTGTCATTTTCCTTAAATCAAAGACTTCTAAATATGTTTAATATTACATTTAAACAAAGGCTATCATCTGGGATGGATTAGGAAAACGAATGAAACTTCCAGCCAGGTGGAATGAGTTGGTATAGGACCATAAGAGTTAATTTAGATGTACAAACATTTTAACAATTTAAACGTGACTCCAATGCAAAACAAATTTGGCTAAACTTGCAAATCGTCGTCAAAATTAAAACGGAAAAATTTGACGGCGATTTGCAACACATTATACTAAATTTTGAAATTAAAATTCATTTTAAAAATCCGATTCAAAATATTTTACTTTTTTTTTTTTTTTGGTAAGTCAGGTTAGTTGTTTTATTTCATTTATTTAACGAATCTTGAAATATTTTCTAAACTAAAATATTTATTTGCAGTTGAGAAAATATTTCAAGATTCGTTAAATAAAAGAAATAAAACAATTACTAACCTGACTTACCAAAAAAAAATCAAGTAGGAAAAAAAAAGAAAAGAAAAAAAAAGAAAAATATTTTTTTAAATTTAAAAAGAAAAGTTCATGAGATTTTTTTTTTTAATTTTTTTTACCATTTTTGAATCGGATTTTTTAAATTAATTTTAATTTCAAAATTTAGTTTGATGTGTTGCAAATCGTCATCAAAATTTTCCGTTTTAATTTTGACGACGATTTGCGAGTTTAGCCACAAATTTTACTGTGCAATATTAACCTTGTAGAAACAATATGACTCTATGGCGCCTTTGATATCTCTGAGCCGTATCTCGAAATCATGGCACCTAATGTAGACTAACACTTTAGTCATATTACTGAATGAGGATGAATGAATCTAATCAGTGACTTTTCCGTTGTATCGATCAGCGGTTAGTCGAAACAGTTGCCAAATATTAGTGACTCTAAAGACAAAAAAAAATCTCGGTTAAAAAATATATGTTAATTTATTAAGTTTGTTTATTCCACAATTTATTAAATACACAAATTTGTCGGCTTCCTACTTTTAGGATATGCCGATCAAAGTCGTCTGAACATGCACGGTCCTAAAATAACTATTATGCTGGAGACATTTGGGTGTTCCTCTAGATACACTTCGATCCATTCTGATGGTATACCATCACCATGATCATAGGCCAAATTAACCAATTTTGTGTATGTTAATTTATAGATGCGCTCTTTCTTTTTTAACGCTTCTAGCAATGGTCTCAGTTCTGCTGGCCTCCCAGTAAATATTAGCATATTTAATCCACTACTTACTATTCTTGTGTCGGGATTTTGTTACATAATTATTAGATACCTAATATTTATGGCAATAGTGTAGAAATCAAAATGGCCGTTATAAGCTACAGCCCACGGCCTTGAAGGATGAGTGACAAGGCTTGACCTCACTTCCACCTTGCCTTCCGGGGATAAATCGTGAGAACCGGAAGGCATAGAAGACCCTGTCTTCCGGTTTAAGAATAGTAAGTCTCAGTCAGTTAGAAGGTAGGAGCCGAGCTCGTAGGATGTAAGTCTCATCTGTGCAGATGTCTAGTTTGGGGATTTGGAAATAAAGTAACATCAAAGTAAATCGATGTCTTGTGTTTATTACCTAAAAACTAACAATGACAAAGGGTTTCTAATAAGGAGAAATCCCTAACAGAAACCAGACCCGAAGTCCCCAAGAAAGTCCAGACGTTAGAAGAGACCAGACCAAGATAGATGATAGAAGAACCAAAGCCGGCCAAAAGAAAAGACGACTAGAAGTAAGAAGTAAGAAAGGGTATACAACAATTTGTTCTGTTTGCCATTTGGACCATATGACCTTTAGGCACCTCTTTTGCTTTGCTCATTCATAAGGACATTTTTTTTCATTTACACCGTCAACATACGGTTGTTGGTTAGGGTTAGGGGTTAGGGGTTGGTTTTATAATTTTTTTAAACTCTAAAAATCGTCTGTTAACAAACCGGATGTTGACAGTGTAAATGAAAAAAAGTACTTATGAATCAGCAAAGCAAAAGGGGTGCCTAAAGATCATATGGTCCTGCCATTGTAACTTACAGTTAACCTATTTCTATAACTAACAATAGTACAAACTGGCTATTTGTGTATACACACAAAAAAGACCGACTATTTGTGCAAACAATATAGATATACTTTAGTCCGATGACTCTCAAGGGTGCCTTTGTGGTTTTCCTTTTTTGTTCGATTTGGTACTGACATGTTGTGGGGATCTCTCAGAGTGGATGTGCCGTAGGGATATCTCGGAGTCGGATCTTACGTCATGATCCAAATATGGTGCAGATGCACCGTGGGGGTCTCACGATGTGTATGTGTGGTTGGCTGTTGTCAGGATCAGGGTCGGGTTCTGCGTCCAAAAGTGGTGCAGATGCGTAGTGGGGATCTCACGTTGTGTATTTGGTGTTTCCCCAAGCTTGCTCCTGCGTTTTAAGTACTAATTGTGGCACTGTGCTTCGTGGATATCTTACATTGTTCCGTGGCTTTTCCTCGGATTCATGGTACCAATTATGGACCTATGGCGCCTTGATATATCTCTAGGTGGATCCACGACGCCAAATATACAACACATTGTTGTATACTCTTCTTTTTACTTTCTTACTTCTATTCTTCTAGCGTCTGAACTTCGTGTCTAGTCTTCCATTGGGGATTTCTCTTTATCAGAAGCCCTGTGTCATTGGTAGTTTTTAGATGATAACACAAGACTTCGATTTAACTTAGATCATGTTTTATTCTGAAATCCCCACTAGACTACCTGCGCAGATTGAGTCGGCAGCGTGCATAACACGACTTACCACCGTCGTGGTTTTGGCCGATCTAACTAAAATCTCCTTCTAATCTAAACCAGAAGAGGGTCTTCTCCACTGTATCCACCGGAAGGAGGATCAGGACTGAGGTCAAGCCTTGTCATTCAATCCTTCAAGGCCGCCGGCTGAACTTATAACAGCCATTTTGGTTTTTACACTACTGTACATAAGTATTAGGAATCTAATAATTATGTAACAACATGAGGGTTAAGACCTTAGTTGTGTGGGGAAAAGAAACAGTAAACAATTCGCCAAGTAATTATTTGACGTAAGTGCTGTACTTGTTTAGAAGAAAAATCTTCGCGTGTGGTCTGGAGCGAACCTTTCCCCTGACTATCATCCTGTCACCAATCGATTCTGGGGTGTTTTTAAAGATCTACGCCCCAGAAAATAATAAATTCCTAGTGGTTAATTTCTTATTTCTTTGCTCTGCATGCAAACAATACGTAATTGTTTATTTCTGAATAATTGATGCCAAAAGGATTTTTGGACCATATGACCTTTAGGCACCCCTTCTGCGATCTCGACTCACAAGGACACTTTTCTCATTCACACGGTCAAAATCCAGTTGTTTTTAGGGGTTAAGGTAGGCGTTAGTATTAGGGTTAGGGTTAGGGTTTAGGTTTATAATTTTAAAAAATCTCTAAAAACGTCTGTTAACAATTAACCGGATTTTGACCGTGTAAATGGAAAAAATGTCACAACGAATCGAGATCGCAAAAGGGGTGCCTAAAGGTCACATTGTCCAGATTTTTAAATATTTTTTAAAGCGCAATAAAATAAAACCAACAATTATTTCAATCGTTTTGACGATGAATAAATCCATTAATTGCGTGTTTATTTCTTCTTCCACTGGTGTCGCGAATTTTTCCTTGTTCAGAAAAATAGCGAACGTAGAACAAAATGACGTCGTCAATAAAAAGGGGTAGGGAAAAATGAAAAGAATGATGAAATAGAACCTTTATTATACAAATTTCTCCACTAAAGGAGGCAAAATGCAACACAAACAATTTAAATCAAACAAAATTGCATAAATTTCCCATGCACGACTAAACAAAGATTTAGGGGTCGAGTAACACAATACAAAATAGAATAAAAGTGTATAAAAAAGGTTTACACTTACTGCAACAGAAAGGGTATTAAACAATAAAATAAACCCTTTAAAAAATGAGTTTCTCTCGCGCAGGAGAGACAAACAGTTCCACAGAACTCACAGTTTTCTTAAAATTTCTCGTTCCTTTTCGCCAAGGATTGAGGCTCCCGGCTGTAGATTATGGCTGGCCCTCTGCGCTAGTACCTTTTTTTTTCACACGTAGCTGTCCGTTTTTCCTCAAAGGGGTGGACACTCCAACAAAGTTTCTTCCGTGGGGAGAAGAATGTGAGAGAAAAGAACCGCGACCTTTTTCGCCAAAGGAAAATGAAGAAACCCCGTCTCAGCCGTTCTGGGAATTCTGTAGGGTTGCAACAGCAATTAGCCACCTTTTCTCAATCAAGGTTTTTTTAAACCGGCCAATGTATGTATTCAAGCCGCTTAGGATTCGTCTCAAAGCGCTATGAAAGGACAATCTGCTGGTTGCGATGCCAAAATCTAAGACACGTCCTCACGCCTCGACTTCCCAGTTTCAAAGAGCCAGATCTCGGCTGACACGTGATCAAAAAAGGTCCAGACCATGCGCCAGTCCCTTTAGCCCCCCGACGTCGTTTCCGCAGCAAAAAAAAAAACGAAACAAAACATAGAGAGACAGACCAAAAGGGAAAACAAGGCATGCAATATACCACAAATGTTTTTTATTTATTTTAAAAGATAAAATTTCCAATACTGGTTCAAAATATCCAGAAGAGTTATAAAAAGTTTTTATCTTTTCATTCTTCATTATAAACTCTGGTGTAGACAGAAAAAGTAAAAATCATGGATTTACCAATCAGCTTCAAAAGAGACAGTGGACTGTAAAAGTATTTACGGGTTTCGGAGGAGCTCTTATTTCTCCGTAGTTGTAGGCAAATTGTCGGACAAAGAAGACAAACTCACAATGGAAATTTAATACATGTATTGACAAATAATACAAGAACTTGTTGCAAATTTTATTGGTATTTGCTACAGATTTATCTGAGTTAAGTAATGTTCTTGGAGTAGTGGTGATAACAGGGATATTCTGTTCGTTGGTAGGAAATGTTGATAAGACGCTTCTTCGGACGTTTCTCGTTCTTCCTCGTAACCGGTTCAGTGATAAGTAATGGGGGATGCTATTTTAAAAGCTTCTCGCCCTGGTAACAGTTCTTTTAAATGACGGTGAATGGGCCCTTTTCAAGTAGACTATTTGGTCTTGGTGCCTTCTGTAGTGTGCTATTGTGACAGCCTATGGTCTGCGGACACAGTGCCTTCGAAAGTGCGCTGTGAAAATATGCCTCCGTCCAGGTCAACGGTCCTTAGAAGTAAGCCTGTTTTGGGGCTAAGTGATGAATGAAGTTTAGGGACCGCTATTTACGCGACTACCCTCAGTGGGTGCTCCGTGATAAGTTAAGTTTTTGTATTGGCGCCAACATACGATGTTGGCGATTTGCCCCATAGCGTCAGGGGGAGATAATTAACTATGGAATTTCCAATAACTGTGTGTTTTTTTTTGTGTCTGTCTACGATGATAGAATACGAGTCTTGCGGTTGTAGAAAACGAGTCTAGCTGCAACGAAAGTCTTACTTGAAGTGAGTCCAGAGGAAAACAAGGCTTAGTGATGGAAAAATGGCTGTCAGTATATGAAATGACAAAATGTATTCATTTTCATTAATTCTAACAAACAATATTTGGATCAGGTCACCAGTAAGTATCCCCATCTGAGATTAGATTTGAAAGGAACGGAATTTTGCTTTTCACCGGTTTTAGTAAACAAAATCAACAGACACATTTTTGACATAATTTCATACAAACCAACGACACGTTTTTATACTAAAATAGTTTTTTTTTAAATTAGTTATTTCATGTTGTTGTTAGCATATGTGAAAAAAAAATTTTTCACTAAAGATAAACTAATATTGTTATTTAAAAAAAATAAAACTTTAAACAAATGACACGTTTTTATATTAAGATAGTTTGTATTTAATTAGAACAGGAATCCAATTGAGATCTCTGGTACCCAGGTATTATTTCAATAAAACTTTAAACAAATGACACGTTTTTATATTTAGAAATTTTAATAGTGAATCTTTCTTTAAATAATTACTTTTTAATTTTAAACTAATATTGTTTCTTTAATCAGAAGGGAAATGCACGTAGGATCTTGTTCAAAAATAGTATTACACAATTTATAAAATACATTTTCCATGAGGATTACAATCTGAAATAATATTGTTATAATGTCAATAACAATATTAATTTATTATTAATGGAAAATTAATTTTTTAACATATGCTCAAAATAACAACATATTTTTTTATTAATTTATCCGTAGAGGCACATGGAAAATTCATCTGTGGATTTTGTTTACTGACAATCGGTGAAAAGCAAAATTCCGTTCCTATCCAATCTGATCTCAGCTGGGGTGCCTATTGGTGACTTGATCCCAATATCTATACAAATGCAATGTCACTTATATCACCTGAGTTTTTCTTGACAATCATGCGGCAGTTTGATGTATAATGGTTTCATGGTTTTGGAACACCCGACGTAAATTAGGTAGAGAACGTGCAAGTTTGAAAACAGCGGCTTCTGCAAATCTACATATGTGGGGATTAAAAATATACAAAAATAAAAACAAAATAAAAAGAATAAACTTCCATGTGGCCTTGACTGGAAATACTATCTGCGCAGGCCCGACAAAAAGGCCTGACTCCCTTTCCCAAGGAGAATTCCTCGGCCATTCTAACTGACGCCGCAACTGAGTGTAGGTCGTTTTCCTGGCCAGGGTTTATCCCCTCGCCCGGCCACTATGACCTCGTTTAATAAAGCCTGAGTAATAAAACCACCTTCTGCCTTTGTTCCTTTCCTTTCTTGTTCTTTGAATGCCTTCCATTTCAGCTCACCAGCCCAGAAGAACTAAGAACCAAGCTTTTATAAGGGGCTAAAATACCAGTACCAAACGACCTTAAATTAGCCCCATAATGGTGACCCCGACGTGATTCGAACACGCAATACGATTTGGAAGATGAATTTTGAAATCACTATAGGTAGTCGAATTGTTTCGCACATGTTTCGGATCGTGTACAATTTAAATAGGGACGTAATCCTTGGTCGAGATTGGCTCCGACAAAATAAAGTACAGCTATATTTTGATCCTGGAGCACTAAGGTGTGAGTACATAAACATGAAAGATAAACTGTATAATAAAGGGTTTAGGAAAAGATTTATAGATAGAAAGGAGATAGACAAGGGCAACGTTTTAATAATAAAAAATGCGTTGTTAATATTAAGGTAGAAGATTGTGCTGATACTGGGAACAAGAAAAAAGAACGAGAAAACCGACACGCCGAGCCCAGAACCTCGGGTATTAAATACGGTCGAAAAAGATATTTCGGACGTGGAAAAGCCTATACCCGAAAACATATCCTCGGATAGTTCGGACACTTTGAGAATTTTTTAAAACTTGAAATATGCATTGAAGGCAGTTCAATGTTTATTTTTTTTATTTTTTGTATAGGGCATTAATTTGGCTAAAGATACGAGCCTATTTTTTTGTAAACGTTCTGTCTTTCTCAGGAAGGCCCATAAAATTCTTGAATTCTTCAGGTCGGTCGGTGATCGGTCGGATTTTGTTTTTTTGTTTTTTTTTTTGGTTTTTTTTTTGGGGGGGGGGAACGAGGCTGATTTCCTGTTCCCTGAAAAGGGGCGCGAAATTTAGCAGACAGAAGATTGGGTTTGCGGGGTCCGGTCTAGTTTTAGGCTGTCTCCGTTGTTTTTTCCAACGTTGAATTTTTATACACCAGGACAAGACGAAGATTGATAAAACCAGAGAAAGTTTATCATAGACTTTCCCGGAATTATTGTTTTTTAATCTCACAGAGTGGGATTATTTTCTTCTACAAAGAAGAATTTGAGTTGTTTAATTATATATTTGGAAAACCCAAATTGTATAATTTTGGCTCTCAGAGAGAGGGTCATTTTCTCTCCCCCCCCCCACCGAAAGGAAGAAAAGTTATGGTTCTGTGTTGTCTTGAAAAGCCGACTTTATTTCTAACTAGCAAATATATGCACCCTCCGGGTGCAAGTATTTAATTTAATGAAATATTATATTAGATTAGAAAAGCCAATAAAACTAAATAAGAATGCAGATAAAAAGATTTGAAACAGAGGGAATATAATCGAAAGATAAAACAACTGAAACATACTCTTCCATCATTCCCATCTTTCATTGCTAAATTTTCCTAATTTACCTATTTAGTTAAAATAGGAAATAAAGAATAAATTACAGTTATTTCTTCTTGCTAATGGATTTCTTTTAAGATTTATTCGGGAGATTTTTGCTCATATACATTAAAATAAAACCAAACAATTAGAAATCAATAATACTAAGCATATATTTATTAAAATCAAATTTTTGAAATCAATTTGCAAATTAGCCTTCCTGTTCACACTGTAAACCGCCATTTTGTTGTATATATAAATACAATTGCATTTTATTAGTATGTAGATATGGTCAACAGTATTAATAATGCTAAACAATTTTATTAATAATTGAGGTTTAAATAAAAAATAAAATTATGAAGAATGTAGCGTAAATAACTAAGGAAATTGTGACTTGAGTAGTAATATAGTTTCGGTTACAGACTGAAAAACACACAATCTCCATTATAATAAGATTATACCATGTTATTTGCAAGAAGCAAGAAGCTTCGTTAATTTTCAAGGCACTTTAGCCTTAAACATTTTTTGAGATTCAACTATTGACCGTAAACATCGTAGCAGTAATCACCCAAGAAGGAAGAGGAGAGACCACCTTCAACTCCCTAGAGGAATATTGTAGACGGATTGACGCCCCGGCTTTCTCACTACCCGACTGAAGAGTTCGCCCCTTGTTGACCGACAGTGAAGGAAGAAAAAGAAAGAAGATACACATTTTATTTACTGTCTGAACTCTGTAATTGTAAGTAGAAAACCCTGTAATAACCTTTTTTATAGCTGTAAAATTCCTTTTTTTTTTCGGCCTTGTGCTTTTCTTGTGCCTTTTTTAGGTAATTTATGAGGAAGTGCGGCCTGGTCCCCTGCCTCCGAAATTGCTGCCCGGTGAATATTAAAATAACAACCCCAACTATCGGCGCCACAGCGGTGTTACTTGAAAGAAAACAACCAACTTAGGGCGTTAAATGTATTTGGGGGGTCTTTTTTGTCTTAATTCTTGTTTATTTATTTTTTCCATTCGAAAGAAAAAAACATTAAACCTTTTTTGTCGTAATTCGTATTTTTTCTTTTTTTTTTTTGTCGTAATTCTTATTATCGTAATTTGTCGTAATTCTTGTTTATTTATAGAAATTTGTCATATTTCTTGTTTAGATAGTTTTGAACAGACTGAGATAGATAGATATTTTCGACAAGTAAATAGATAGATTTAACGCCCTAAGTTGGTTGTTTTCTTTCAAGTAACACCGCTGTGGCGCCGATAGTTGAGGTTGTTATTTTAAAATTCACCGGGCAGCAATTTCGGAGGCAGGGGAACGGGACGCACTTCCTCATAAATTACCTTTTTTATGCACTTTGTTACTTTTTTTTATAGTTTGTAATATTTTTTTTTTTTTCGGCTTAGAGCCAAAGATTGTTATATGTAGCATAAAGGACAAATTATGAAAGTCATTAGTTGTCTTTATTTTTTGTTCCAATAATAAACTTTGAATTGCTATATTGTCTCCTTTTTAAAATTTCTTTTTATTGTCTTATCAATTTTTAGTTTTGCTGCAGTTAACATTTATTTTTCTTTGAGACGTAAAAGGACAGACACATGTCTTTTTAAATTCGTTCAACACTTCTGAATCTGAGAGTGATAGTTTATACATGCCTCTCAGAGCGCGCAAAATTGCCATGTATAAGAATGAACTGTAGGGTGCACGGAAAATGCGCCAAAATCAGCGCTGTCGGATTCCGATAGTAAATCCAGTTCCGAAGCCACTGGACCCCCGCCCCGAGAGGCGGGTGTAAACGAAGGCAAGTGAAGTGGAGAAAGTAGGAAAGATTATTAATGTGAAATCCGATCTCATTGTTAAAAAGCCCGGCAGTTGTACGAGAGCAGTAAAGAGAAGGAGGGGGTTAAGGTGAAAAAGCTGAATGAATTAAGAGAAGGTTTTGTATGATATTTTCGATTAAGAGAGAGAGACAGAAGAAAGAGAGAGACAGACAGACAGACAGAGACAGAGAGAGACAGACAGACAGAGAGACAGACAGACAGAGAAACAGACAGACAGACAGACAGACAAAGAGAGAGAGAGAGAGAGAGTGAGACAGACAGACAGAGAGAGATAGACAGAGACAGAGACAGAGACAGAGAGAGAGGTGTATTATAGATAGGGTATTTACGCAAGTCTGAATTAGTTTTGCGCTCAGATTATTTAGTGGAAATAAACGCTACTTGCAACGATTGTTATTTTTTCTATTTTTTCTTTTCTTTTTTTTGAAACGCCAACATTCAATTAAGAAATTGTAGACATTGTTTTGTCGCTAACAGAAAAATCAAATTCTTGTTAGATACTGGTTATTCTAGTCCTAGACGTTAAACTTACAAATCGTCGTCAAAATTAAAACGGAAACTTATTTGGTAGTGATCCATGACAGTTTAACTACAGTGTGTAAATGAACTTTTTTGCGAATTGGGTTACGGTTTAGGGGTTTAGGGATTAAGGTTGTTTTTAATTATGTATTGCTTTAATAAAACTCCAAATTTCTCTATATTTAATTAACCATTGAAATTAATTATTGAATCCAACGGTAGACACATTAGTCTCAGTTGTTTGTGTTAGTATTGCAATGTATAATTTCAATTAATCTTGGGTTTTTTTAAAAAATATTTTTTAAGAATTCCTGTGTATAGAGTGAGTGAGGGAGGGCTCTCTGTGATTGGATATCCCAATCACGTGATGAGCCCAGAAGTTTAGGCGCAAAATACAAAATCCTGACAGACAGATTCCACCAGCAGTTCCAGGAGGCAGCGACATTAAAAGCTCTCCGAGAGTCAACCTAAGATATTAGATATTTTCTTCGACACGCCGGCAAGTCCCTTAAACTCAACTTTATACACAGGAAGGACTTTACATTGTTATTCATTATTTCATGTCCTGGTTAATAAATTGTTAGAATTAAACGAAGTATTAATTCATTTATTTGTTGCCGTTAGCCTTATGATTAAATGTTATACTAACACAATAATAGTAAGATGGTCACTTTCTGTCTCCTCATACCTGCTCTGGAATTCTTCTGGGGTTATCAGGCTTTCTGCTTTCTCATTACTATTAGTGCGGTGGGTGTTTAATTTCGTGTGTGTAGCTTCAAGTTCACAATGATCCCCATCAAAATATTTCGGCCGCTCCTTAGAATCTGACAAGAGCACCTAATTACAATTTGCCTGTTTCCGCCATTTAATAATATGAGCAGTGATTTGGGGAATTTGGGTTATCTGCCCCCTAAATCGGAGCCGGAAGTAAGGCACCGGAAGGGTGAAGGCGAGACCTAAAAATACTCAGAACAGTCTAAGCACCCGTCGGGTCGAATGTGAAAAAATTAATAGATCCGTCAAGCACGCGACAGAGGCAAGACATGCCCAAAAGAACAGTTCAACGAGCAGGCAAGAAAAGCAGCCACGAGAACCAGCGCTGACAACTAGAACCAGGCAGAAACAGACAAGAACGAACCCACTACAAATACATTTCACCCTTAGAAACAAAGATAAGTAAATGACTTGTTACTTAAAATATATGGTTGTATTCAAAGACCGCTGAGCGATAAAAGTTTAGCAACTACAAACTCTTTCAGTGAATTCCTTTGTAATGTTCTTGTAGCAGTTCCCTGGTAATATTTTCTGGTGATGTATTGATGACACGAAGACGACTGATGTTGAACGTAGAATATTTTATTTACTTCCAAACACCGTGAAATACTGAAATAAAATGGGGTATAAAACAATTACTAATTTACAAAAGGGGTCTTTAACAAATGCCAGCAACTTCACGGGAAAATTGGAAAGAAACATACCTGTGCGCCGTACCAGTACCGAGAACTAACTAAAAGACTAAAGTTCTAATTTTAGGACGATATTTTTCACACAACGTTTTTGCTGCATCAGCCAGGCGGAAGTCCCTATTTTGCCCTAAGGAAACCTGTTGATATTCCCACAATGCAATTCAGGCTCTGTGAGTCCTTCGCTTATGAGACCCTAACAGAGTTGTTTCCCTTACACTGTCCAAATTTAAGGGTATATTTTTAGGGTAAAAAATAAATATATCTAACTATTAGGCGCACTCAAAGGCGACAGCTACAGTTCTCAAGTTTCCAGTTGAAACCCTTGTCGGTCATTTTACGGGCACTGCTTGTGACAGTAAATTTTATTCAAGCTGCATTGTCTGTTATTGACCTACCACCATGACAGAATACCGGACACTTTATATTAATATTTTTATATATTTGATAATTTATAGAAGTAGCCTACACCAATTAAAATTAAAATAACATAAACGTACATGTACAAAAGATTAAAAAATTATAAAAACTGTAGACAACAAAATAAATCCGTTAGAACAAAAAAATAGAGGCTTGATAAATGAGGTGAGCAAAACGTAAATTCCTACTCAAAATATTATACCATGCATATACAAATTGTAAATTATGAGTTAAGAAAGTAAAAAATATTCCAAAAAACGAAAACCATGTGCGCATGTTGATATTTAAATATATCTAGAAATATGGTTTATAAAGTTCGTAAAAAGTTAACCGAAAAAGTTCACATTAATATTTGCAGCAATTAAAGATAAACGTTAATAAAATGATGTGTGGCTCATATATTCCCACACATCAAAACAGGAATGCAGACTGAAAATCATCCTTTGCATATCAAAATATTAGAAACAATATTTCAAATTAGTAATATTACAATGGTAGAATCCCTGAAGATCTTTTTGCCAATCATTTTTCACTAATGTGTTTAAGTAAGTATACATGAGATCAGTAAGTAAGAGGTTAAACCAAAATCAATTTGTTCTTACCACTTTGTATATTTGTAAAATCTAATATACTGAAGAGTTATTACAATAAAAATTGCTTACTGTTGAATGATTATTTCAGATTTTGACTAGATAAATGATGAAAAAGGAGAATGAGGAATCCCAATGCTAGTTTTTTTTTTTTAATTAAATAAATATGTGGATTTGTCCTATTGTAACTATTTCATAAAAGATCAATTAATGTGTCGCAATAAATCTGGTGGAAGATTCAAAGTGATAATACTTGAAGATAAAACTCCGACAACGGTTGACAGACAAAACATTTTATATACAGCACAAGAATTAACAGGGTACATAATACATAGAGGTGTACATAAACATACATACAAAAGTAGAGATAATGACACATTCATGAATGGTAAAATACCAGATATTTAGGTATCAAAGAGATACCTAAATGTACATAAAAACATAGTTACAGATACATGACTAAAGGATAGTCATATATCGTATACAAGACTTACTAGCAGGGAGTGGCCAGTGTTAAGGGCTGAAGCCCCAGCGAGAAGGGGGTAGACAGTCTAACCCATAGTGGTGTCTCGTAGGTCGGCAGACAAAGAGAGAGAGAGAAGTTCAAACCAGCCGCTTAAATATCAAGGGCCCCTAGCGGGAACCAGCGAAACTAAACGGGTAGACAACTCCCCAGGCCAATACGAAAATAACGCCTACACTGGGAATATCCAGTGTTCGTTCTCATAAGTTGTTGTTTGGTATTCGTACCTGGCTACCATTCTCAAGGTAAAGAGTTTCACTGTAACGGTAGCACGACAGGCAAACCGCCCTGTCGACTGGGGCGTTAGAATGCACAGACTGCACCTCTGCAGAGGGTAAGACTCACCCAATGGGGCTACCTGTTGACCGTGGGTGGCGACCCGTGATGCTTAAGGATAGAACCCAGGTGGCTGAGCAGTCCATGACTTGCAATACTCCACTTTGATCCTTTCTTGAGCTAAATGGGCTGTCGGAGAGGCCCCCTCCGATCAATCGACAGGTCACGTCAAGCCCTAGCACCTATATGATTTTCCCAACTCTATTGCCCTTATGGCAACCCCCAAAAGTTCAACGAGCAGAATGTGGTGGCTGAGGGTCTACATGCCCTGGAAATGACGTTAAACTCTATCTGATGGTGAGGTTCCAGTTTTGGAGGTTTGGGGAATGTGGAACACCCCTTAATCACCATTGCTCCCTGGTCCACTCTGTAGTACCTGTTAGGGTCCCATCTATGGTTTAAATAGAAAAATGTATTTATTAAAAAAAATTGTATTATCCATTAAGAATTGATTTATTTCAAAACTTTATCGGCATTAAATGACCCACTGAGGTTGATATGCCGTAAAA
>CM042150.1:98042622-98155122 GCA_023376005.1 Doryteuthis pealeii
ATGTACGTGCTTAAGTTGTTTTTTTTCGTGTGGTTATAAAAAAAAACTTAAGCACATACATTTCTGATATACACCTCTGAAGATGAAGTTTCTACTTTGAAATCAATAAGACAAAAATAACATCTTTTTGTTTTTATTTTTTATACACATTGTAATTGCCTTCAAATCATTAATATATTATAACATACTTAACAATGTTTCAAGCAAATTACCAATTACTATATATATATATATATATATATATATATATATATATATATATATATATACGCTCCTAAATTTGAGGCACTGGTAGGTGTCGTTAGTGATGTTGTATGCATGGGTCTCTGGGAAGTTTCGGATCTTTCAACATCAGACTTTGCTTGCCATGCTGACCCCATTAGAGATTATCAAAACTCTGATCCACCCATATATATATATATATATATATATATATATATATATATATATATATATAGTTGTAGAAAAAAAGTTTTTCTCTCTACCACAGTTTCGGTGTTCATGAAATATATTGAGCACTTTTGGGGATTTGTCGAAATTTTTTCCTTTTTCAAAAGAATTCCGACCTTTCAAAATTAGACCAACGCCGAGAAAAGAAAATGGGAGGGAAATAAACCACAAACGGTCTTGTTCGATAGTGCTAAATAATTTATTTACATGGATCGTCCAAAGGAGACCTAAAAAAATGTATTCAATACAAAATATTTCATGTATTCCCCATGAGGGAGTAAGCTAAATTAACATATCCATCCGCCCAGTAACAATTTACAGAAAACATATAAAAAGGGAGAAGATATTACTTACTCAGTTAATATAAGGGTGTTGATATCAAAAAGACAACCCTTAAAATATTTTTGCTCACGCAGGAGAGATAAAACATTTTAAAAGTTCGTGGTAGAGAAAAACACTTTTTTCTACAACTATATATATATATAGCAGCAAAAAAAACAAACAAAACAAACACAAAAATATGACGGAGAACGAAAAAGAGCAAGACATTGTCTTGCCTGCCGGGATCGAGCCCGCGTCCTCCCGCATGCGATTTAGGCACTGGACGGACGCAAAGTGCCAGGATGTTTCGGTAAATACGTACATAAATAACATGTGAGTCAAGCGTTGGGCAGCGAGGAGTCAGCAGTAGCAGGTTGACTGGCGCGAACGACCGAGTAAAGAAATGTGATTTTGAACTGCTAAAAATCATTTCGACTACGATGACGGATTTTGCAGCTGCTAAACGAAAACGAAGAACGTGTTGGCCAGAGGAAGGTTTGGCTTGCTGGAAGACTGTGGACTCGCTTGTTTTTGCCCCCCCCCCTCTCGGCGGGAGCTTGTTGATACGAACATCTATTTACCCCCATATATTCCCCCCCCTTCTATACAAAACAAACCCAAAAAAGAAAAAAACAATTACAGAAAAGGAGATGCTTGGTTCTAGATTGTAACAACTTTTCGAAGGTTCGATAATTAAAATGAAGTAGTTTTTCCAATTTGTATGAGAATGAAAACTTATAGAAAGTCAAAATATATTGCATGACAATAAGTAAAAATAAGTAAAAAAAAGTAAAGTCGACGGTAAAAATAATTTGAGTTAAAATTTCATATTCCCTGAAAGCATGACTTAAAACGAACATGGCACACAAATTGCTTTAAAAATAAATGAAGAACAAATTATTTTATAAACATTTTACTTCAATTTTAAAAATAATTTGAGTTAAAATTTCATATTCACTGAAAGCATGACTTAAAACGAACATGGCACACCTTTTACTTTCGGCAAATCCGGTAAATCCCGGACATTGTTCGTTGTAATATTTCACATCCGCTTCACACAATTTGGAGAAATTTCCCTCAAATGACAAAAAAAAAGAGGATGATGAAGAGGATGAGGATGATGATTTGATGTTGACAAAAATGAATCGAGACGAGGAAAATGGGAGAGTTTTGTTTTGTCTTGTTTTTTTGTAATACTCAATGTGCTTTCTTCTTCTTCTTCTTCTTCTTCTTCTTCTTCTTCTTCTTCTTCTTCTTCTTCTTCTTCTTCTTCTTCTTCTTCTTCTTCTTCTCCTTCTTCTTCTTCTTCTTCTTCTTCTTGTTTTTGCCTTTTCTCTTCTTATTCATCTCTTAATTTTTCGACTATATCTTCTTCTTCTTCTTCTTCTTCTTCTTCTTCTTCTTCTTTAAGACTATTGTTATTTCTTCTTTTTCTTCTTCTTCTTCTTGTTCTTCTTTTTCTTTAAGACTATTGTTATTTTTTTCTTCTTCTTCTTCTTCTTCTTCTTCTTCTTCTTCTTCTTTTTTCTTCTTCTTCTTCTTCTTTTTTCTTCTTCTTCTTTTTCTTCTTCTTCTTCTCTTTTAGACTATTGTTATTTCTTCTTCTTCTTCTTTTTCTTTTTCTTTAAGACTATTGTTATTTCTTCTTCTTCTTCTTCTTCTTCTTCTTCTTCTTCTTCTTCTTCTTCTTCTTCTTCTACTTCTTCTTCTCCTCCTCCTTCTTCTCCTCCTATCCTCTTACTCCCTCCACCTTCTTCTTCACTTCCTCCACCTTCTTCTTCACCTCCGCCCCTTTCTTCACCTTCTCCTCCACCACCTCCTTTTCTTCTTCACCTCCCCCTCTCCTCTTCCATCTTCTTCACCTCATCCTTCTCATCATCATCCTCCTCCTTCTTCTTCACCTCCTCCTCCTCCTTCTTCTTCACCTCCGCCCCTTTCTTCACCTTATCCTCCACCTTTTTCTTCTACACCTCCTCCTCCTCCTCTCCTCTTCTTCACCTCATCCTTCTCATTATCCTCTCCTCTTCCTCCTCCTTCTTCTACACCTCCTCCTCCTTCTTCTTCTTCTTGTATTTTTGCTTAAATGCAACTCATAACAAAATAGCAGAGATCGAGTTACGAGTTTTTCTTTTCTTTGTCATTTACCAAAAATGATTATATGCTGCTACGTTGCTATTTCTACCACTAAACACGTTCGTCATTCGCTTCTCTCCACTACAAAGCACATCGTGTATAACAATTAAAAGAAGAAAAAAAAAACAAGACAAAACAAAACTCCCTCATTTTCCTCGTCTCGATTCATTTTTATCAACACCAAAATTCTGCCTCAATTCACGCTTTAGTATCAACAATCAATTGGGCAAACCAAAACTTTTTTTTTTTTTTAAAACTGACAATATTATTAGCAAGATATCCCGACCAATATTGCAATATATGTTTATATATATCTATATTTACCAACCCCTCCGCACGAGCAGGATGCGACACAAGGTCAATTTCTTAAGCGGAGTTTAACAGGTTTGAATTCAGAGTTTTCCTTCACCTAGACTGGTTACCTAACCATGGTTAAAGAGTCCAGTCTGCCCTGCTATTTACCCATAGCTGGAGGGAGAATTGGATTCATACCTTTCCCAAGGGTATTAGCGCCATGTGAAATTCCAACAATATATGTTTATATGGGTGTCTATGTGTGTGTATGGGGCTAAGTTAAGTTGGTTTGTACTGTTATTTTATCCCCAATAAAACTGGTTCTTAATTCATGTGGGCTGGTCAGCTGAAATGGAATTTAAGGAACGAGACAAAGGCAAGAGGTAGTTTTACGACATTATTGAATAGGGCATAGTCGTCTGTAGCGAGGGAACCCGCCCTCTGGCTAGGAAATGACCACACTCAGTTGCGGCCTCAGTTCGAATGACCGAGGTATTATTTTGGGGGGTAGGGAGTCAGTCCTTTTTGTCGGGCATGCGCAGAGGGGTCCTTCCGGTCAAGGTCCCGTGGGAGTTTGTTGTATTTTTTAATTTTATTTTTATTTCTTTTTTATTTTCGTATTTTTTTTAATCCCTACGTGTGCATGAGTGAACATCCCTGAACATTTTTGTAATTTCTTAGAAACTCAGCTTTTGTCGGAATTTATTCTTTCATTTTCAGAAAAATACCGACCATTGAACTAAAGGGTGCCGTTAATAAAAAAGGGTAGGGAAAAAATGAAATTACGAACAGTCTTGCTTGATAGTAAAAAAGAACTTTATAACAAATATCTCCACAAAGGAGGCAAAAATGAAATATATACAATTCAAATTAGGAATTGCATAGAATTCCCCATGCACAACGCTAAATAGACAATTTAGGTGCCAGGTAACAAAGATACAAATACAAAGAATATATAATAAATACAAAAATACAAAAGTGTATAAAGAGAGTTACACCTACGTAACTAAACGGGCGTTAATCAACCTATAAATACCCTTTAAAATATACAATACAAAATTGGTATAAAAAAAACAGAAAGAAAAGACTTACTGTAGAAAGGGTTTAAACAACAAAAGAACCCTTCAAAAATACACTCTCTCGCAGGAGAGATCAAAATTAGATAGAAAGAAAGATGAAAGTCCTTTCAAATGTCTCTTGTTCCTTTTCGTCAAAGAACAAGGCTTTGATGTTGAAAATAACTTTAACCTTCTTTCTGCATTCTCGTTTTTATCGCCAAAAAACGAAGCTCATGAGGTTGAAAGTAACTTTAACAGTTCCCTCTGCGCTGGAATCCTTTTTACCTTGCGTTATAGTCCGGTTTCGTCTAACAGGTGGACTCTCAACTATCTTCGTCGTCAGAAGTATAAGTGAATTAGGAACAGCAACCTTTTTCGTCAAAGGAAATGAAAGGGCCCCGTCTGTTTTTCAAGGGAAAATTGCTGGCTTCCGAAAGCTAAAAGTCACCCATTTCAACCAGGGTTTTCTCAGGAACCGCCAATGTCCGTTTTCAAGCAGCTAAGGGGTTTCATCTCTCAGCGCTAAGAATAAACACTCTGCTGGTTGTAACCAGAACCAAAACGCGTCGTCACGTCTCGCTTCCCATTTCCAAAGAGGTTTAGGGGTGTGTCAGTGCTATGACAGAACAACTGCTAGCACGTCTTTTCCCCTCGAAGGTCAATTTCAAAAGAAGCAGATTTTAGTGGACACGTGACTGATTCCAGTCCCGGAGAAAGGTGCCCTTTTTTCCATTTATTTTCGTATAAAAAATACGAAACAAGACACATTGAAAGGCGGATAAAATATATACATTTAAACTATACAAAATTTTGAATAAAAAGTTTCCGACACTTTGGTAGGGAATTTCATGAAATCTTTAAAAGTTTCCGGGTTTTCAGGAATTTTCAAAATATAATGTCCTGTGATTTCATGAAATCCTCGAATTACTTGCGAAGATATATTCAACTCACATAATAACTAATTTAGTTCCATTTAGATATAATTAATGGGGAATGGCTTTCCATATTCTGTCATCATAAAAAGTTTTTTAAAAAGTCGTCGGGGCAGCCTTAAGTTGGTATCAGCCAATCAGCGAGGGAGTCTATCCCTTTTTCAATAGCGCTAGACCAAGGAGATTGTTTTTACGTCTGAGGTGGGGTGCCACACCTACCATCAGCTCCTTACTTTACCGCACAGATCCCTGTGCTACTCATGCGCTGAGTTGGTGAGGGTCGGTATCGAACTAGGAACCTTGTGGTTTCTAGCCGAACACCCTGATATTATTATTATTATTATTATTATCATTATTATTATCTAGTAGTAGTAGTAGTAGTAGTAGTAGTAGTAGTAGTAGTTTTGTTGTTGTTGTATTTAAATACATACAAGCATATGCCTTGAAAAAAGACCTTTGAAATAATAATAATAATATAATAATATAATAATAATAATAATAATCACCTTATCCCAGCAAGAAGACCAGACCTAGTGTTGATAAACAAAAAAGAAAGAACTTGTCAACTGGTGGATTTTGCAGTGCCAACAGATCACGGGGTGAAGTTAAAGGAAAATGAAAAAATAGACAAATATCTGGACCTTACCAGAGAACTGAAAAAGTTATGGAATATGAAAGTGAAATTGAGACCAATTGTAGTTGGTGCACTTGGAACGGTCCCAAAAGGATTGGAAAAGGGTTTGTAAATTTTGTAAATCAGAGGAAGGATTGAAACCATTCAGAAGACTGCACTGCTGCAATCTGCCAGAATACTCAGAAGAGTCCTGGAGACCTGAGGAGACTTGTTGTCACTCAGACTCCAGTGAAAGACCATCAGCTAACAATGATGTGAAAACTCAAAAGGAGTAAATAATAATCTATACATATATAAAGGGCAGTTGTGTGAATGTCCGGAGGAAACTTCGAAAATAAAACAATTAACGACAAAGTAAATATATATACACATTAAATATCACCAGGGTTTGGTTTTTGAGCAAAGATAATAATGATTTGATTTATATTATCGAATACATTTAAAAATTAAATAACATTATAGAATAACATTAAAATTCTACCCAGCCGTTGTCGGCGTTTCTTGCTAAAAGTAAACAAGTGAATAACGGACGCTCAATCAATTTTTTCTTTTCATTTTTTTTCATGTTAGATCTTGTCGTTGTAGTAAATATTTCACTGTACATTATAAACAATCGTTTATTATATCTATTTTTTTATTATACAATTTTTATGGACAATCTAAGAATTAATCACTTAGTTACACATTTGACATTACGGTGAGTTAAATTACCTATTATAATTTGATATTCGATCGGCTACGCTTTGAATTAATAATGTTACTTTTTAAAGATTATTCATCGTTTTACTTGAATTTGATTACTTTATTTTTATTTATTTATTTATTTGCTTTGTAATATTAATTTGAAATTTAGCAAATCGCGTCATTTATATTTAATTAAAGAATAATTTAAAAAACAACAAATTAAATGATAAGATTTCAATAATAAAGTTTTAATTCAATCTACTTTTTTACTGATTCAAAGCTGTCGTAAATATTTCACAGAAAGTGTTTTATAATTTGAATGTTTAAACAAAGTTTAAGTCATTTTTTTTTATTTACATTTTAAACAAAATTAGAAATTCTAAAAAATAACATTTTTTCGCATTTGATATGGTAAGAGACATTAATTTTCTTTTGATTTCAATTTTCAATTTAAAAGATAAAATAAAATTCGTCTTTGCATATTTATTTACTAAATTTTACATATTACAAAAAAAAAAGAAATTCAATAATTATTTTCAATTTAAATATGGTTGCTTTATTTTCATGTAATAAACAAATTGAAATTAGAATTAAAATTAAAGAATTATTTTAAAATTAAATACTGTATTTATTTGATTCTTTTGTATATGTGTGTATTTGTTTTGTTTTTGTTTTTTGTTTTTTTTAAATATCGGTTTAACAAATCGCCTTATTTATATCTTATTTGTAAAAAAAATATAGTTAATTATTGAATTAAAATTTCTTACTATATCATTATGTTATGTCATTTCTTCTACCCAGACGAAAACAAAAAAATGCCCCTCCACCACTCCCGACTAGGCCAGATTATAACTGAGTTTTTTTACGTGGGATTTTTATGGGGCATCCTGCGAGGATCGAACTTGTTAATTCAGTAGTAGTGGATCTGCAAGACTAACTTGGTAACCATTACACCACGTTTATTCTTTTTTTTTCTTTTTTTTTCCTCTACCCGGGATTTAAATTAATAATGTTATTTTTTTAAAGATTTTCAACGTTTTACATTAATTTGATTACTTTATTTATTTATTTATTTATTCATTTATTTATTTTATTTTTTTATTTATTTATTTATTTATTTATTTTTTTTTTTTTTTTTTTTGCTTTGAAATATTAATTTGAAATTTAGAAAATCACGTCATTTATATTTTATTTAAAAATATAGTTAATCATTGAATTGAAATTTCTTACTATATCATTATGTGATGTTATTCCCTCTACTCTGACGAAAAAAAATTCCCCGACCTCTCACCAGGCCGGATTAAAATAAGATCTTTTTTACATGGTGATTTTTATGGGTCATCCTACGAGGATCAAACTCGCTATTCAGTAGTAATAGATCTGCAAACGATTATTAAACCATGTTTTTTCTCTCCTCTACCCAGGCTTCGCCGGGTAGCCGCTGCTAGTAATAATATAATGGAAATTGTGTCTGTCTGTCTGTAACTGTAACCACGTCACCATCAACGTCACATTTCCCTTAGTTATTTACTTTATATTCTCAATAGTTATTAGGTAATCATCATTTAAACTTAATTAGCATTTTATCTATTAACAATGTCTTTATTAAGGTATGGTTGAGATAGATTCGCCTCAAAATAGCTCATATCATTAATGTGTTTAACATCCTGTAATGTGGGTTATATATAATTGAAAAATAAATGTTTACATAGTATATGGTGCGTATAATTTGCATACTGGTATTAACAAAACCGTGTATAATAAATAATTACTTGTTCTTATAGAGTTCTAATATAATTGTTTTATTCTCAAATGTATCAAAAGCAATCCTATGTATAATTTTATATTGAAATCGATTAGAATAAAGTAAAAATAAGTGAATTTTTGTGTTCGTATTAATTTCTTAATTCAATATACTATTTAATAATAGAAGGGCAAATATTTTTGCTACTACTACTAGTATTAATATACTATAATGCTAATCCTCTAAGTCTTTTGTTATTTCTTTACTTATATATATATATATATATATATATATATATATATATATATATATATATATATGGCTGTGTGTCTGTGTCTATGTGTGTCTGTAATGATGTACACAGGAATATAATTACAAAATGAAAATTACTTTGCTACTGGAGATTGAATAAAAACATAATACTAATAATCTAACTCCATAAAACTGAAATAGTTGTTAAAATAAATCAGAAATGCCGGGCCATATGACCTTTAGGCACCCCTTTTGCTTTGCTGATTCATAAGTACATTTTTTTTCATTTTCACCGTCAACATCCGGTTGTTTGTTAACAGACGATTTTTAGAGGTTTTTTTTTTTAATTATAAAACTAACCCCTAACCCTAACCCCTAACTCTAACCCCTAACAAACAACCGGATGTTGACAGTGTAAATAAAAAAAATATACTTATGAATCAGCAAAGCAAAAGGGGTGCCGAAAGGTCATATGGTCCGAAATGTCAACACATATGCACGCTGTCGTAAATATGATTTCAACAGAATAATCGATATTATCTTAAGATAAGTGTGTGTTGATCAAAACAATGGCCGCTCCACTAGCAGTATGCACCTGGGAAGGAAACACTTTCTTGTTTATCAATCTGTTCAAATTTGAAATTTGAAGAAACGTTGGAAAGGTAGATTGACGTCATATTTCAAACAGTCTACCTTTCCAGCGTTTCTTCAAATTTCAAATTTTGAACAGATTGATAAACAAGGACTATCACAGTTCTCCTCATTATTCTGTAATAACATTTTTTTACTCTTCCTTATATCAACAAAAGCCATGAAGAAAATCTACTTAACAGATCAAAACACTGCAGCGTCGGCTAATAAACTCACCACACATTTTATTTAAAACTGTGTTTTTTTCAATTTTCTCACTATATATATATATATATATATATATATATATATATATATATGAAGTAGTCAAACAATGTGTTTGAAAATGGCGAAGGCCGACAATTTGTGGGAGATGATGTGCTTAATTAAAGTCATACCTAATTTTGTTAATTAATTAATTATGATTAAATGAATTAGGCGTGCATATCGGTTTAAATGTAAAGCGTAAACAAATCGAGAAAAAGTCGATCTCTGTATGTACATTTCAGCCTATTAGGCCTCATTAGCAGAGCTATAGACAAGGCAGTGCTTTGTGCGTGATTCGAACCCTACCTGTCAGGCTGACAGGCGGACATTCTAACCACTATATATGTTTTGTTAAACTCTACTGACAATTCTTGTCGGACGAATTTTTGTTCGATCCTTTCTAACTGTCTGGCCATCATTTTAATATTTGGGTGGAATTGGTGTAGTCCCCACTCCTACAATTTTTTT
The DNA here is from genome assembly GCA_023376005.1 of Doryteuthis pealeii. NCBI lineage: Eukaryota > Metazoa > Mollusca > Cephalopoda > Myopsida > Loliginidae > Doryteuthis > Doryteuthis pealeii. Next base: position 98,052,490 of record CM042150.1, read on the forward strand.
TACTGCCACTGTTCGTTTAAACAGAACTTGTGAGCCTCTCCCACTACTAATTCCTACTGCTACTGCTCGTTTTAAAAGCGAGACAACGGAAACATTCCACCAGTTTCACACCTGATGATGGCACAAAGACGTGCAGAAAGCGTTCATTTCAACAGCCAAGGAATTTTTATAAGCAAATCAGACCACGACATTAGAGGGTTGACTGAAAAGTTCATATGTTACATAATCTATGCGGTTGCATAAGATTATTGTCAATCCCCTGTAATTCTGAGAGGATGAACCCTTTCATACCATGGCCGGGTCCTTCTATGGAAAATTACAGAAGCCCGCCAAATATGTGAAGTCGCGATGGACCTTTTTCAGAGTCCCCAGTTGGCAGAGCAGCGGCCATTTTATGCTCTGCCTAAAACTGGAACTCACGCGCGCTATGTTAGTCAAATATTTAGTTACGTGAAATGTATAGTTAAGGAAATAAAAGTTTGTATAAGTAAAATGTTCTTGTGGTTGATGAATGTCTTGGTAACAAGACTAAGAAATGAATCCAGGACGACCAGCCATCAGGAACATAGCAAGAGAAGACCTTAGAAGATTCCAGACGCAAGATGTTAGAAGATAGAACCAAAGCCGGCCAGAAGAATAAATGTCCAAGATATAGAAGCAAGTAAGAAGTAAAGAAGTAAAGAAAGGGTATACAACATTATATCGATTTGGTACCGCGAAAACCTCAGTACGTAACACATAGAATAAGGAATTTTTATAAGCAAATCAGACGACGACATTAGAGGGTTGACTGAAAAGTTCATAGACTAACCAATTACGGATTGGGATCAAATATGGATTATTCGTCATCATAGTTTTCCTTGCAGTCCACACACTTCTTCCATTGGTGTTGCAATGCTTTGACCCTCTTGGTAAAAAAAAAAAGTCATCAACAGCAAATATGATGTCAGTATATGAAATCTGGGCCGGGTTAGCTTAGTCGGTAGAGCGTTCGGCTAGATACTACGAGGTTCCTAGTTTGATACCGGCCCTCGCCAACTCAGCCTATGAGTAGCACAGGGATCTGTGCGGTAAAGTAAGGAGCTGATGGTAGGTGTGGCGCTCCACCTCAAATGCCAAAAACAATCTCCTTGGTCTAGCGCTATTGAAAAAGGAATAGACTCCCTTGCTGATTGGCTGATACCGACTTTAGGCCACCCCGACGACTATATCATATATTAAATTTTGTACCAAATACATTTGTAAAATATACAAAAAATAATAACAATAAATTTCATAAATTTGAGTCAAGCTTTTTTTTTATTTCGTTTTTCACCAGTATAAGAAGATTCAAATTCAGTTTTTGCTGGTGTTGATCTCTGGTTCAATCCCTATTATGTGCCAGTTTCATATTTTCTCTTTCTTCCTGGAAAGACAACTGTTCTGTAGATGTTCCTTGTCATTCTACATACATTCTACAATAATGTTAGGACGCATTCTTGGGACAACATCTCCGTGGCAGCACATCCCGAATCTCACATCGAACGCCCTGGTGCCACAGCAAGCTTTGCCTGAAGATTTGCTTCTTAAGTGTCCTCTACAGCACAGGTGGGACGCACGGTCATACGTTTTACCTCCACATTTAGAAATAGCTGTTTAAATAATAATAATAATAATAATAATAATAATAATAATAATAATAATAATATGGACACTTCAAACGACAAATCGGAGAGGTTGCACATTAAAAGACTTGGACATGGTTAAGAAAAGGAAACCTCAAAAGAGAAACTGAATCACTAATAATTGCTGCACAAAATAATGCCATAAGGACAAACTATATCAAAGTAAAGATTGATAAGACCCAACAAAATAGTAAATGTAGAGGATGCGGTGACAGAGATGGGACTGTAAACAATGTACTAAGCGAATGTAGCAAACTAGCATAACGGGAGTACAAAACTAGGCACGACTGATTTGGGAAGGTTATCCAATGGGAATTATGCAAGAAACCAAATGTTGACCATACAACAAAATGGTATATGCATAAACCAGAATCTGTTCTTGAGAATGAAACATAAAATTCTTTGGGACTTTGAGATTAAGACGGGTCGCTTTATCCTAGCTAAAAGACCAGACCTAGTATTGATTAACAAAAAGAAAAAAAAGAAAGACAACTTGTCAACTGGTAGATTTTGCAGTTCCTTCAGATCACAGAATGATGAAAGAAAACGAAAAGATAGATAAATAGCTGGACCTTGCTCGAAAACTGAAAAAGCTATGGAATATGAGGGTGAAAGTAATACTAAATGTAATTGTTGCACTTGGAATGGTCCCAAAAAGCTTGGAAAAATACTAGAGGAACTGGAAAAAAGAGAAAGAATTGAAACCAACCAGACGTCAGCATTGTTGAAATCGGCTAGAATACTCAGAAGTGTCCTGGAGACCTGAGGAGACTTGTTGTCAATCAGACTCCAGTGAAAGACCATCAGCTAACGCTAGTGTAAAAAACCTCACAAGGAGTGAAATAATAATAATAATAATAATAATAATAATAATAATAACCATACAACAAAATGGTATATGCATAAACCAGAATCTGTTCTTGAGAACGAAACACATAAAATTCTCTGGGACTTTGAAATAAAAACGGATCACCTTATCCCAGCAAGAACACCAGACCTAGTGTTCATAAACAAAGAAGAAAGAACTTGTTAACTGGTGGATTTTGCAGTTCCGGCAGATCACAGGGTGAAGCTAAAGGAAAATGAAAAAATGGACAAATATCTGGACCTTGCCAGAGAACTGAAAAAGTTATGGAATATGAAAGTGAAATTGATACCAATTGTAGTTGGCGCACTTGGAATGGTCCCAAAAGGATTGGAAAAAGGTTTGGAAATTTTGGAAATCAGAGGAAGGATTGAAACCATTCAGAACACTGCACTGTTGCAATCTGCCAGAATATTCAGAAGAGTCCTGGAGACCTGAGGAGACTTGCTGTCACTCAGACTCCAGTGAAAGACCATCAGCTAACGCTGGTGTGAAAACTCAAAAGGAGTAAAAATAATAATAATAATAATAATAATAATAATAATAATAATAATAATAATAATAATAATAACTGGAAAAACCATATCATTATGATATATACATGGATGTTGGTTTAAAACATTCATTTCTATGCACGAGAGATTGGCCCAGCTACTAAATAGATGCTTTCAAGAAGCAAACATACTCGAATGGATGGCAAAAGGAATAACTACCCTAATTTGGAAAAACAAAAAGAAACCATCCCTAGCAATTATAGGCCGATAACTTGTCTACCTATAATTTTGAAAATTCTGACTACACTAATTAAACAAGAAAAATAGGCACAAACAATGCGAATTCTGAAGAACAGAAAGGATGTTGCAGAGTAAAAAGAGGAACAGCTGATCTATTTTATATTGGTCAACACACCTTAAAGAAGTTAAAACTAATCACAAAAATCTCGCAATAGAATGGATCAACTACAAAATGACCTATGACATGGTCCCTCCAACATGAATTATAGAATGCTTAAAAATAGATCAAATATCCGACAAAGTCGCAAATTTCATTAAAAAAAAAAGCAATGGAAAACTGGTAAGTACAATTAACAGCGGAAGGTCAAACCCTATCAGAAGTAAAAATCCAAAGAGGCATTTTCCAAGGAGACTCCCTATCACCACCACTGTTTGTTATAGCAATGATGCCACTGAACTATATACTTAGAAAATGTACAGGCTTCACTAAATCACAAGAAAAAATAAATAACTTTATATACATGGATGATATCAAGTTTTTTTTTTTAAAGAAAGAAAAAGAACCGGAAACACTTGTACAAACTTTAAGAATATACGTCCAATATATATACATCGAATTCAGCATCGAAAAATGTACCATGTTAGTGATGAAAAATTGGAAAAATGAAATAATAGACGGAATACAACTACCAAATCTGGAATATATATATATATATATATATATATATATATATATATATATATATACCAACCCCTCCACACGAGCAGGATGTGACACAAGGTCAATTTCTTAAGTGGTGTTCAACAGGTTTGAATTCAGAGTTTTGCTTCTCCTAGACCGGTTACCTAACCAAGGTTAAAGAGCCCAGCTTGCCCTACTATTTATCCATAGCTAGGGAGAGTATAATTAATACCTTTCCCAAGGGTATTAGCGCAAAGTGAAATGCAATTACTACATCCAGGATTTGAACTCGGGGCGACGAGTTCATTTCCCATGACTTTAGCCATTATACCACACGCTTCCTCTGGAAAATATAAGAACACTTGAACAAAAGGAAAATTACAAATACTTAGGAATTTTAGAAGCGAACACCATCAAACAAACAAAGATGAAATAAAAAGTTTTAAAAAAAAGATATCTTAGAAGAACAAGAAAACTTCTAGAAACCAAGCCCTGCAACTATCTCACGAAGGGAATAAATACCTGGACCGTCCTCATTATAAGATACTCTGGACCATTCTTAAAATGATCAATAGAGGAACTCCGACAGATAGACCAAAAGACAAGAAAATTAATGACGATGTACAAGGCATTACACCCAAGAGATGACGGAGACAGGCTATATGTATCAAGAAAGGAAGGTGAAAAAGGTCTCGCCAACATTGAGTCCCTGTAGATGATAGGGTAAAGATGAAAGAAAACGAAAAGATAAACACATATCTGTACCTTGTCAGCGAATTGAAAAACAAAACTGGAGAATATTAGGAGGAAAGTTTGGTTTGTTTTGTTTTACGGCATATCAACCTCAGTGGGTCATTTAATGCCGATAAAGTTTTGAAATAAATCAATTCTTAATGGATAATTCAAATTTTTTATAAATAAATTTTTCTATTTAACCCATAGATGAGACCCTAACAGGTACTACCACTCCGGGTCAGAGTGGACCAAGGGAGCAATGGTGATGAAGGGGCGCTCCACATTCCCCAAACCTCCAAAACTGGAACCTCACCATCAGATAGAGTTTAACGTCATTCCCAGGACATGTAGACCCGCAGCTACCGCCTTCTAGCACCCATATGATAAAAAGGGGTTGGGGCTTGCCATAAGGGCAATAGGGAGGAGGAAAGTGATACCAATTGTAATTGGTGCACTTAGAATTGATTCCCTATATACAACAGCATTGTTAAGATCAGCTAGAACAGTGGTTCCTAATCTATGTGTCGCGACGCACTGGTGTGTCACGAAATGTCATTAGGTGTGTCGCGGGAAAGTATTCAATATTTAAGGTATAAACAAAAATATTATTTCAACAAGTCTGGCTTATATATTATATATATTGATGTAGAAAAACTGAAATATAGTAGGAAAAAATTCACTTAACGATGTAGGGCGATTTGAAAAACGCCTCAGTGAGGATTAGAACTGAAGACCATATCTGTACGGAGAATTTCAATGCAAGATGTTGCTCACTGTTCCAGTAGAGCCTATCTTAGTGCATGAAATAGGACCTATATAATTCCGAAATAAACTTCAATTGGCAAATTCTTTACGCCTGAACATAACCCACATGGATGTTAATATCAATGCTATTTTTGACAAAAACAAGAAACAAGCACATCCTTCTCACACGCCACAGTATTTAAGTTCTGGAAATGGAATCGAAAAAGCGTGAATATTTTTAAATGTAATTGAAATAAATAACTACGAATAATAAGTATTTTTGTATTCTTTCTGTAATAGGGGATACACCCTATAAGACTAATGGAATGTGCCGACAGGTTACTATAAGTAACAAGGACAATTGTGGCTTAGCAGTAAGCCAATGCGAGTATGCCAATAACTCTGTTCGTCGGACGTAATTTCCACATCTCTCTATTGTATTTGTCTACTTTCTGTTAATACATTTTTCTACATTTGTTACCCGTCGTTTTGTTCTTATTTGACCCCTTAAAACCTAACAACACTTTCATTTTTGGATCTATAGAATATATTCCTTTTATGGGTATGCCGCGAAAATTTTAAACAGATCATTGGTGTGTCGTCATAAAAAAATGTTTGGGAACCACTGGTCTATTGTATTTGGTACCACTTCCTTTTTTGGGGGGGGGGGCTCAAAGTAATATCCAGTATATGTAACGGTTATTGTCATAGGAGATGGAACCCGCGACCCGAGTTCAAATTGAGTTTATTGAGTCCCTGTAGATGACAGGGGGAAGATGAAAGAAAACGAAAAGATAGACACATATCTGTACTTTGCCAGCGAATTGAAAAACAAAACTGGAGAATATGAGGAGGAAAGTGATACTAATTATAATTGGTGCACTTAGAATTGATACCCTATATACAGCAGCATTGTTAAGATCAGCTAGAATACTCAGAAGATGTATATACACAAACCAGAACCCGTCCTAGCAAATAAAAGAAAGCGGAAAGATAGACAAATGCTTGAATCTTGTCAGGGAACTGAAAAAGTTGAGGAACATGTCGTGGTGATACCAATAACAGGTGGCATGATAGGAAACGCGCCCCAAAGTGTTTGGGAAAGAGGAGGACAATATTGAAAATCAGAGAAAGAATCGATACCATACATTGTTAAGTTCAGTTAAAATGCGCAGAAGAGTCCTGGAAATCTGACAATACTTCCTCACTCACATTCCAGTGAAAAACCACCTGCTAAAGCTGGTGATAAAAAAAACTTACAAGGAGGGAAATAAATAAATACTGAACAAGTAGATTTTTAAGATAAGAAACCTAATAACGATTGATTAACTGGACTATATGACCTTTAGGCACCCCTTTTGCGATCTCGATTTATAAGGATGTGTTTTTCATTTACACCGTCAACATCCGGTTGTTTGTTAACAGACGATTTATAGAGTTTTTTAAATTATAAAACTAACCCCTAACCCTAACCCCTAACCCTAACCCCTAATAAACAACCGGATTTTGACAGTGTAAATGAAAAATATGTCCTTATGAATCGAGAACACAAAATGGGTGCCTAAAATCCATACGGTTAGATTAACTTACACAAAACAAAAAGGATAGATCAGGAAGTATATCTTAAAGAAATGTACTGATATTAATGATGAAGATGTCTTTAACTTTACAATGAGCATTGTTAATCATAAGTTTGATCATAATTATATGTTTGTTCATAATAATTGAATAATAATTAAATTGATCATAATATTGAATAATAATTAAAAATTGATATTGTAAGAAAGATTGAAAACAGACGATTTATAGATTTTTTTTTTTAAAATAAAACTAACCCCTAACCCTAACCCCCTAACAAACAACCGGATTTTAACAGTGTAAATGAAAACAAAATCATTACATTTCTTAAGTTTTGTTGAGCCGTTATCTTAAAGTGTTCAATACATTTGATACTTGTGTGTGTGTGTGTGTGTGTGTGTGTGAGAGAAAAGAGAGAGAGAGAGAGAGTGAGTGAGTGAGTGAGTGAGTGAGTGAGTGCTCGCACGTGTGCGCACGCGCCTGTGTGTGTGCGCGTGCATGTGTGAGTATGCGTGTGTGTGTGCGCGCGCGGGCGTGTGTGTGTGTGTGAGAGAGAGAGAGAGAGAGTAAGTGAGTGAGTGAGTGAGTGAATGAGTGAGTGCTCGCACGTGTGCGCACGCGCCTGTGTGTGTGCGTGTGCGTGTGTCTGTATGTGTATGTGTGCGTGCTTGCGTGTGTGCGTGCGTGCGTGCGTGTGTGTGTGTGTGTGTGCGTGTGTCTAAATGCATAAGGAAACTTTACCCTGACAAAAAGCCCTATGTGCAAAGCTTTTGCTGAAAGGATAGTTGACTTTAAATGAGAGTGAATGTAGAAGAAACCATATACTTTTTTTTTTCTAAGTAGAAAACAATCTATACTCACATTTATGAGGTATTAAAAAAGCATTGGTCAAAGCCAAAAAAGCGAAAAAGACAATAGCCAGCTTAAACATATTTTTTTTGGTTGTTGATTTCTCAGCTTTGACAACAATTGCGTGAATTATTCTATACTTCATTTATTTCTACCGGCCATATATACTTGTTTCATTAAACAGCTGACACTTTCCCAATAAATTCGGTCCTTATCTTTGTGAAGATTAAAAGAGATAAATACAGTGGCTATTAACATTTGACGACCTTATCTTCCCTGGATGAGAAGATATCAAATTTGACACTCTCGGAAATTTAAGTTCAATGAAATATTTTCTTTTATTTCCCTATTTGCACAAAGTTATGGAAGCGCGTGGTGTAATGGTTAAAGTCATGGGAAATGGATTTGTTGCCCCGAGTTCAAATCCTGGACGTGGTAATTACATTTCACTTAGCGCTAATACCCTTGGGAAAGGTATGAATCCTACTCTCCCTCCAGCTATGGATAAATAGTAGGGCAGACTAGGCTCTTTAACCGTGGTTAGGTAACCGGTCTAGGAGAAGGAAAACTCCGAATTCAAACCTGTTGAACTCCGCTTAAGAAATTGACCTTGTGTCACATCCTGCTCGTGCGCAGGGGTTAGTAAGGTCGTAGAAACAGAAAATAAACACGATATCTTTTCTTATATACAAAAAAAGAGGAAGATTTTTTCTTTTTTTTTTCTTTCTAAAACAGAAATTTGATTGATTCTTCAAGTTAATACGTATGTTTAAATTCTATGACCACACCAAACTTTTCCGTTTGAATTTTCCGACCTATTTCAACACTCAGCCCATTTGGTTATGTGATCTTTTCATGGAAACCAAATCAGTTGACCCAACTCTGATAAGCCTTTTTTTTACACAGAGTTTTGATTGATATATTCTTATCAACAAACAAACAAGTCTCCAATGTTTTCAAATCCCAACATCTAAGAATTAATTTAATGCACTTTCCAAACTATACAAAACTTTATATATTGGCATTTCAGTTCCGGAAGACTACAATAAAGGTTTCGTGCCCCTGAAGTTACAGCGCCTCCTGTGACTGTGAAGTCAGATGTTTGAAAAACATTCTCGACCACAGACGTCGCATTTGAAGGCTGTCCCTGAAGATGTTGATGTGCTGGTGTTTTGTTGCCGCTGCTTTCTTCATGGTGTCGCGTTAGGGTGACTTCTGACATGACCAATCCTCTACGGAGAGCCTGCCGCCACCGAGGGCGGTCATGAGCCAAATTTTCCCAGCATCGGAGATCCTTCTTGCAGACATCCTTGAATCGCAGCTGGGGGCGACCAATCTGTCTCTTACCAGACGAAAGCTCTCCATACAGGATGTCTTTCGAGATTCGTCAATCATCCATCCGACGTACATGACCCAGCCATCGGAGACGACGTTGTCTCAGTAGCTGACTCACCAGCTGGGGAGTTGAGCTCTCTCTAGAACTGCTGTGTTTGTGATCCTGTCCCTCCAGGTAATACCCAATATACGTCTAAGGCTGCGAAGGTAGAAGTTATTTAGCCGCTGCTCTTGGTGGGAGTATAAACAAGTCTCCAATGTTTTCAAAATCGAACGTCTAAGAATTCATCTAATGCACTTTCCAAACTATACAAGACTTTATATATGAAGAAAATCTGTTTTTCTTGTTTGAATATATTTACCCAACCTCTCCACCTTAGTCAAGATACGAAACAAGGTCAATTTTTAAGCGGGTTAAAGCTGGTTTGAATTAAGAGATTTCCTTCTCTTAGTTTGGTTGCCTAACCAAATCTAAATGAGCAAGCCTGTACTAATGTTTACCTGTAGGTGGGGAGAGAATTCATTCCCAAGGTCATTAACACGAAGGGAAACACAAACCGTTTCGGGTTATTTCCTATAACTGCAACATAAACAAAGGGGAACCACTCTTGACTGATAAATTATTTATTTATTTTTTGATCTACTAGGAAAAAAGAAGACGGGGTTAGGGTTAGTTTAATGGGAAAATAAATAAATAATTTATCAGTCAAGAGTGGTTCCCCTTTGTTTATGTTGGAGTTATCGGAAATAACCCCGTTTCGTCCAGGATTTGTACTCGGGTTGCAGATTTCATTTCCTACGACGATAACCGTTACGCAAAGTGTGTATCCATCTGTTTTTCTTGTATCAAATTAGTTACCCTCATGTAATAAAATGCACATTCCTTGATTAAAGTAGTGACCAACGGTTTATCTTTTGCTGATCTATAGTTCCCATGTCAGATGCAATGTTACAAACATTTGTTTCACTATTTAGAAACCTGGAGCAAACTTTACTGTTAGGGAGAGTTATCTCCCCCTAACGATTGAACCGGATACTCTCTAAGAAGGAGGGAGACAAAAGACTGACAGTCAGGCAGACAAGAACTAGCCCCATGTGTGACCACACGCATGATACACATAGCTGAATTCTATCGAAAACCATCCACTGTATTTCCCTGTCAGTGAGGATAAATAAAACAAATATTGTTATATGTTAACATATTTCACTGTTTTTATTATCAATTTTGTATATCCTACATCTCGGGATATAACAAATTTGTGGCGACGAGGATGAGATATTAACGTAATATCTGACGCTGTGTCGAACTGGAAACGAACTGGTTTATTGTTACTGAAACAACAAGATATTTCCGGCTGCTTTTGTAGTCCGTTTTGAAGGTAGCGAACATTGAGTTTGTTTGTGTCGTTTGTCTGTTTCATTGTTTTTTATTTGCGAATTTTTTTTTTTTTTTCGGTTGGAATTTCGGCATTTTTTTTTTTTTTTTTTACTGAAATCACATCAGTTTTTGCATCCACTGTAAGAGCATTACAGTCTCTTCTACAATGATCCGTGAAGCTACAGCTTCCGATCCAGTGCTACAAATAGTGAGGCGTTTTCATCATACAAAATAGCCAAAAGTATGCACAGACAGAAGAATTCAACCTTTCTTTCAACGTCGAGCTTCCTTGTCAGAAGTCAATGAATGTCTTCTCTTTGCTGAGTGTGTTATTGTTTCATCCTCCTTACAGGACTGATTTTCCCAACCCTATTGCCCTTATGGCAAGCCCCAACCCCTTTTTATCATATGGGTGCTAGAAGGCGGTGGCTGCGGGCCTACATATCCTGGGAATTACGTTAAACTCTATCTGATGGTGAGGTTCCAGTTTTGGAGGTTTGGGGAATGTGAAGCGCCCCTTCATCACTATTGCTCCCTGGTACATCTGACCCGGAGTGGTAGTACCTGTTAGGGTCCCATCTATGGGTTAAATAGAAAAATGTATTTTTTTTTAAATTGTATTATCCATTAAGAATTGATTTATTTCAAAACTTTATCGGCATTAAATGACCCACTGAGGTTGATATGCCGTAAAACAAAACAAACCAAACCAAATCATTACAGGACAGAGTGCTCAAGCAATTCCACTAGGGTCATCAAGGTATTATCCGTATGAAAGCCCTAGCACGTAGTTAGGCTTACTGGCCAAATATGGATAAGCAGTTGGAGGAATTAGCACACTCGGGATATAACATTTACAATGCCATTTTTAATCCTGAGACGAATAAATGCTACTGGATAAATGCTACCAGGGTAAATAATTGCTTTGTCTTTTGGAAGGTTAGAATAAAAAAAAATGTCTTATCATACAGATGGTTAAAGTAAGCATTTGCCCAGGCATATGATAAAGTCGTTGGCTAAATAATCCCTTTGTTATTTACAGTTCTGGATCAGGTTATTTATTCACGGGATAGTGAAAGCGCGTGGTGTAATGGTTAAAGTCATGGGAAATGGACTCGTCGCCCCGAGTTCAAATCCTGCATGTGGTAATTGCATTTTCACTTAGCGCTAGTACTCTTGGGAAAGGTATGAATCCTACTCTCCCTTCTACCTATGGATAAATAGTAAGGCAGACTGGGCTCTTTAACCTTGGTTAGACAACCAGTCTAGGAGAAGGAAAACTCTGAATTCAAACCTGTTGAACTCCGCTTAAGAAATTGACCTTGTGTCATATCCTGCTCGTGCGGAGGGGTTGGTAAATATATATTCACTGGATAGAAGCTTGGACTAAACAACTGGTTCATGATATGAAAGTCAAAAGAAAATAATTGTCTCACCAATTATAAGTCTGAGAGTAAACAATATCCTGAACATATAGAAGGTGTAATAAACAATTGAGGGTTATTTCCTATAAATCCAACATAAACAAAGGGGAACCACTCTTGACTGATAAATAAGATTATAACAGTTATGTATATCTTCATGCTGAGTATTGCATAAAGGCATAATCATTATATTTGAAAAAGATAAAAATCTGCTAAAAAAATCTCTGAGACATGCAAATAAGTTAGCATCTGATTTAGAGAATATGAATTGTGAAAACATATTGAAAAAATTTGGTTTAACACCAGAAAGTAGGAACGAAGAGGTGACTTAATATAAATGTTTCAAATTATTTGTAGTTTTAAATCAGTCAACTGTAATGAGTTCTTTACTCAAAGAAAATACTGTAGCCTAAAAGATATATGAACTATTTAGGAAATCTGATGTAGATTAAATATCTTGAATTTTTTCTTTTAGCAATTTGTCTACAAACTTGTTTGTCTGTGTTTGTGTTTTTTTTAATCTGATATAGATACATTCATGAACAATTATGTTTTCTCCTATTGTCATCTGACTGGTACTCCTGTTCAGTACTACGGCGTTCCTTCTTGGCGAGGCGGACTGCTGCAGTCTCCCAAATTGCTCTCCCTGGGTGTTTCTTCCGCTTACGTGGTACTGATGCTACACATGCTGTCCATATTGAGTTCAAGATATTCTGGAATATAATGTTGACATCTCCAGACTCATAGAATTCAGGCCAATCTGGGCGTTGCAGCTCTCTGCAGTAACAGTTCCAGTCAGCTTTGTCCCAGTCAAAGTGAGCATTTCAGGGTTGGTTTTGGGTTTTTTATTCTCCATGAGGGACATATTGGCAACAATCATGGCATGATCAGAGTCACCTAGAGGTTCCTCAGTAGAGACATTAATCAAATCTACATTATATTTGCTCAAAAACCAAACCCTGGTGATATTTAATGTGTATATATATTTACTTTGTCATTAATTGTTTTATTTTCGAAGTTTCCTCCGGACATACAGATACACACAACTGCCCTTTATATATGTATAGATTATGAATAGTTATTATACCACAAGCAATTAATGATTTGAAGATGGAACTAGATTTCTATTTAGTGTGAGACCATGCTTGCACTTTAAAGATGTCTGCAAGAGGGACATGAAGACATGCCACATCGACATCAACAGATGGTAGGCTTATGCAGAAGACCGTATGATTATTATGCCGATTAGTAGAGGGCACCCGACTGATAGGGAGACCATGCTTGCACTTTATAGATTTCTGCAAGAGGGACATGAAGATATTCGACATCGACACATGGGAGGCTTATGCAGATGATCGTATGACCTGGCACCTCCTCATTAAACAAGGAATGAAAAGGAGTGAAAAAGAGAAGAAAGAAGCCACCGCAGAAAAGAGACACATAAGGAAGGAGAGACAACAGCATCCCCAGCAAGCATCACTGTTTGCTTGCAATCACTGCACCAGAGATTTCCATTCAAAAATTGGTCTGTTCAGCCACTTACACAGTTGCAGATAAAAGAAAAGGAAAAAAGTGGACACTACTCCATCATCTTTAGTAGATGGAAGGATGCCAACAAAATGCTTATTATTACATTTTGTGAATTCTTATGCATTAATAAATGTATTATCTAAAATGAATATTTACACCTATGAAAATGTAATCTTAGCTGGCTAAAATCTTAAAGGTTTGAAAAATTCATATGAACCTTTTATGAGAATAATCTAATTTTATTATCCAGCTAAACGGTTGATCCAGTAACCAAATGAGCAACTACTGCATTATCTGCACAAACATTTTTGGAATGATTTCATCAGTGAACATTTAACAGAGCACATTTGTCAGGGTTAGAAAAACAGAATTTCATTTTTTATCTAAACAAAATTTTACAAACACAGAATTTACGTCTGTGTTGGTTTTCCATATGAAAATAATGCAGCGAAAAGATAAATGTTTTCTTTGGTTTTTGTTATTTTTTTCTTTTATATGATTTATTTTTTTACTAATTTATTTTCAGATTGACTCAGACGATGAAAAAATTAAAGAATAAATGAATAAATTTTGAATAGAAAATATGGCCACTGTTTGTACTTTTATAAGGCAATCAGCATTTTTTTTTAAATTGTGCACTCATTCCAGTAATTGAATGTTTGTCTACATTTATATCTATATGAATATCTATTACAATCTAATCTTCAACAACAGAAGATATACAAACAGTACCACGTTATAATAAAATGGGAAATTATCAAAAAATCTCGAACTTGCAAAGGTGGCCAATACAACTGTAGACGCTAGGGGCCTGTTATATTTAGGCGGCTGATTTGAACGTCTCTCTCTCTTTTTTCCGGTTGCTCGACCCACGAGACACGACTATGGGTTAGACTCTGGTCTACCCCCCTCTTGTTGGGGCTTTGGTCCCCCTTACATTACTGTAAGTGATTTATGCAGCATGGACTATTCTTAGTCTCATGTCTGTACTTTTATGTTTTTCCCTTCTACTTTTGTATGTATGTTTATGTACACCTATGTATTATGTACCCTGTTAATCCATGTGCTGTACCATATTAAATGTTTTCTCTACCAACCGTTGTCGGAGTTTTATCTTCAAGTATATACACCTTTAATTCTTACAACGGGGTTAGGGATAGGGTTTAGGGTTAGTTTAATGGGAAAATAAATAAATAATTTATCAGTCAAGAGTGGTTCCCCTTTGTTTATGTTAGACTTATAGGAAATAACCAAAAATTGAGTATTCTCTACAATACGAATGTAAATTTACTGAACAAAAGAAATTAACTGGTTTCCAAATGTAGACATTTAAACAAATTTTTCTTATGCTATTTAACACCCGCCCCTATTTAATCCCAAATTTTTTGCCCTCTATATAAAAAAAAAATATTCTTATCTTTTTTTATTTTTAATTTTTAAAAATCTATTTATTTTATCATTATTTTATTATTCATTTATTTTTTTTCACCTGGACACCACATGCCTTAACCATGGATGTTTTATGTTTTTTAAATATAAGTCTTACGCTATAATATCCCATTGCATGAACACGCTTCACGTTATATAAACGCTGAACAAGCCATTAACAAAATATTAGTTCGATAATTTTGTATGTTATTAGTTGGATAATATTTTTTCTTTTATAGTCAGATATAATATTATACACACCTACTTTTCCACATGCCTTTGGGTTATAGCACTGATATCCTTCTCTTCCATTCCAACCATAATTCGCTCCTTTGTAGATTATATCTATTTCTTCATAAGCATTTTGTCCAACATCTCCACAAATGATACGGCCTTTGTTTTCTCCTAAATATACACAACAATAAAAGAAATTAAAACAAATCTAATTCATTTTCATATAATCCAGTAAATTAATGTTTTATTAAAATTCAAATTATGAGGGTCATTCAATAAATAAGGTAAATTTTGTCAAAGGAATTGGTAATAGGAAGCACTGTTTACAGTTCCACCTTTTTTCAAGGAAATCAATAATGATGGGTTTCTTCATATCCAAGAACACTGTCAGCATTACCTTCTTTACTGACTGTTGCACTTGGAATCTTTACTTTAATGAAGAATCAGTATGTTTTCACTCCATAGACTGTTTTCTTCTGACTCAGCCTTGTACTGGCAAATCCATGTTTAAGACAATTGTAAATATTTCTAAACATGTTTCTACATACGCATCAGATATTCTTCTATAACTTTCACATAGTTTGCACTTGAACTTGGAATTGGAAACTTGAACTAGGAAATTGTAAATTACTTTTAGAATTTTCAGATTACCCAAGTAAAAGAATATCCCATTTTAATTGAAAATTTTGTTTTCATGCGTCAGAGTGTGAGTAATCATTGAGCAGAAAGATGTACTCTTAGAAAAATTTACTCTGAATAAACCATGTAGATATTTACACCCCCCACACACCCCATGAAAAGCACCGTGTATATTACTTGCTACAATTTTGTAAATGTTTCTAAACTGCATTCACTTTACGTACAACTGGGATGAGTGTGATAAGAAAGAAAAAGGTTTTCTCCTTTCTTTTTATCCCTGGAGATTGGAGATCTATTTCCAATTGTTTTACTGTAGAAATTATAGAAATTATAGAATTTACTGTAGAAATTATCGAAATTATAATAAATATGAAATCTAATCCCCTCCCCCCCCCCCCCAAATTACTATTTGTCCAAAACATTTTCTGTGATGATTTGCAAATGATGAAAATTTAGAAGAAGCTAAGATTTACAGAAAAGAATACAAATCTTAATTCTTCTGTTATTAATTTTTAAACATAATCTTAATCATCTTTGGGGATTGATACTTTTGTATATTGCATGATACAAACACAGAATTGTTTGCTTTCTATCTTCACTGCTCTACATCCACATTTTATTATTGTCAAGAAAATGTTTCAGATTATAAATACAAGTGTATCCTAAAAATATAAAAGCATGCTGGGAAAATGTTTTAAAATATCATCTTTAAAAGTTCTTTTGAAATGTAAAACATATTCTGAGAAGTAAATATAATATTTCTAATTGTCTATTTTGCTAAATTTCAAGTTTTGAGATATAGTAAATATTTGAGATATAGTAAATATTGAATTTGAAAACTACCATATTTGATGACATACATGACCAATATATTTCAATTGATTATTACCGTTAGGTTAAGGAAAATTGCAGGATAGTCCACAATATTTCAGTAAACATTAGTCTATTAAATATCTCAACAGTTATTAAATTTTAGCCTTTTTTATAGAACAAATGAGACATATTCCATTAAATACTTTCCTTGAAAATTGCAGGGTAGTCCACAATATTTCAGTAAACATTAGTCTATTAAATATCTCAACAGTTATTAAATTTTAGCCTTTTTTATAGAATAAATGAGACTTATATTCCATTAAATACTTTCCTTGAAAATTGCAGACTGGTTCATATTTTTTTTCCAATTTAGTTCCCATTAGATACATTGAATGATATAATAGTTAGCAATCTAGACTAGCAGACCATTATTAGTTTGATTCTAAATAAGTTCCTCAGACTTCTGGTTGTGTACCAAACTAAGCCAAGCTTAGTAAATAACTATTTGATATCTACATGTAAAATATCATGAAATATGACCTTATATTTTATTTACGCACACATGCATAAAAAGAATGAATAAGGAGAAAGGACAAAATTTTGTGAAATTAAGAACTGAAAGAGTTAATATAAATAATCCCTTCCTCCTTTTTTAAAAAATGAACATTTGTTTAATCAAACCTGTTACTCTGTCACCTTCATCTTTATCACAGCGCCAAATATTTCGAATACCAAAGGCGTAGATTTCAGGACGGCTCTTGGATTCATTTACAAATGGGTTGTCTGCTGGGATGGAATAATTCTTGCTGCCATTAAAATGGTCCACATCGATCCTGAGAACTTTACCAAGAAGAACCGACCTAGTAACAAAAACAGTTTCTGATAAAAAATGCAATTTTAACATGTATTAACCCTTTTAAGCCAGTTAAATTGCTATAATGGTGGAACTTGTTATTTTTTTCTCTTATCTCATAGTACCATTGCAGTGATCATGCTCAAAATGACGGATGGTAAATTTTGGCTCAGAGCTCAAAAGGGTTAACTCTGCTATAATATTTGGTGTGCAGAATAAATACATCTTACATTAATAGCATGTGAATTTATTGATGTAACTGCACACACACATACACACACACATACACACACAGATATATAGATATCTGTATATGATAAACATATTTATACATTTTTACATGTTTTTCCAGAGCGTATTGTCTTGAAGATAAGCGGCTAATATACTGATATGTCCATATATACAGAGTGCGATTGATAAATTGTCGTCTAAATTACGCAAAAGGGAAATAACACAGACATCTCACTTCATCAGATATATTTACCAAAATATACAAACATATCTTGAATACAAGAAATCGAATTCATTGAAAGAAACCGCAATTGGCTTCAAACTTCCTCCAGACAACTTCGGGATCTCCTGCGAGCCTTTCCGACTCTCTCCTTATTGGAATTGATATATGCTGCTGTTCTCCTTGACTTCAGTTCACATTTGGTATTACACGGGGTTCTGTTGGTCTCTCGCTCAACCGCGCCTCACGTATAATAATCAAGGGGATGCAATCTGGGGAATTAGGCGGGCCAAAATTAGAGGTGATGTGGTCACAGAAATTTTATGACAGTCAACACATGGTTCTCCTGTCCGTAAGGCATTTCACATTTCTGTTGCCAGACGAAAAGTCTTCCAGCAACTAACCTCTCGACCCAGGGCAGCACTACCTTCTCCAGGAACTTCATGTAGGCCCCCATTCTAAGTTTGAAGCCACTTGAAATAAAAATGGAGACAAAACGTTACCATCGCTAGTGACCACCCCAAACACCATGATGACTGGGGGTCTCGGTGTTTCTGGGACAACAATCCTGTCCCTCTTGAGGACTAATCAGTCTACTAGGATTAGGTAGGGCATTTTTAAAGTGTAGTGATTGTCTGCCCCTGTTTGATCTGGAAGAGTTGTCTTCCCTTGTTTCGAGGTTTCCACCACCAGGGGTGCTGACTATTTGATCAGGGAAGCACAAAGTTTGAACTCTCTTGTCCCCGGGACAGCCACCAGCATACATGGGTTAGACGTCTGCAACTACACTCTTTCATGTGGGGTGGGGGCTTCGCCTCCCAACACAGCCTAAGTAAGTGACCTTACTTTACGGACTCTCCATAACTTCTTTATAGTACATTTATGTATCTGTTCTTTATACACTTTTGTATACCTTCCATTCTTATATGTGTTACTTATGTATCTACTTTGTCATTTGTATACGTATTCATGTGAGGAAAATGGGATTGGAACGAATCCGACAGAATGAGGTAAAATAAGGAATAAAGGAACAAAACTCAGTCAAAAATGTGTAGTATATTTCGTTGGAACATTAAGTTCCGCTTCCTCAAGCCTTTATTGAATCATTAGAATCATACAAGTCTTTTATAGAAAGGGAAAGTAGGTGGGTGGGTAAGTTTTGTGGTGAGGGGATTCAATAAAGGCTTGAGGAAGCGGAACTTAACGTTCCAGCGAAATATACTACACATTTTTGTCTGAGTTTTGTTCTTTCATTCCTTATTTTATCACGTATTCCTGTATGAATGTTTCTCCACGTGCTCATGTAATAAAGTCCATGTTTGTTACACTTCACAACTCCTTTGTCGGAATATGTCTGGCACTTTTAGGGGCCCCACGTGAAGGTCATTAAAAGACTTCCAACCAAATATAGAACCACGTAACCTAACAAAAGTGTTATAAACAGGGTTAGTAGCAAGCGTATGGTGGCAAGGAAAAACAAACACAGATTTTATGTTTTCTAAGTTGTATTAACAAAAAGGAACATGAAAGGCGACGAAAAGCTGAAAGTGAATTTTAGATAGATAGATAGATAGATAGAGAGAGAGAGAGAGAGAGAGAGAGAGAGAGAGAGAGAGAGTCTGATTTTGGTGATAGTTGCGATGTATAGTGATGAAGTCAGTGTAAAGTCCGGTGGCCGAGTCAGTTGTAGTGGGGTGGTGACGTGGGCAGAATGTTGTGTTTTGGTATTCTGAAGTCGATAGCGAGTTGTATCGTGTATGAAAGTTGACGTATTCTGGTTGTTGAATGATGTGGAATTGTTCGTCTGTTGACTGCTGGTCGGTCAGATTTTGGGTAGAGGTAGGTGAAGATGTAGGTCGGCCGCCTTGTGATGTGCTCGGTGATGTCGCCGCTGGTGTCTGAATTATTTTTCATTGTTTAGGAATTCTTTTCCAGACGGAAGTTCAGCTGGAGCCTATGCGTGGAATCGTGTTAATTTGGTCACTTCGATTTAGACCACCATTGAGCGAACCTCCGCTTGGCGTCAGCAACTCCTGTCTTGTTTTGTTGGCGAGTGTACGTATCTTTTTATTGTGGTGTGTGTGCGAATTGAACTGCTGAATTAGTGAATCGAGAGATATCTATTTTTTGTGTATTTAACAAAATTATTCTTGCCATCCTTAGTATATTGTGTCCTTCAACATTCTCATTGTTGGATCAGCTATGATTGTCTCGTTTATCCGTTCTCTGTTTATTTCTTGTTACAAAGTAGATGATATGCTGTTGTGGTACTCCATTTCTATTCTTATTGAGGCATACTCTTGATATGGCGTCTGCAACTGGGATTGTTTTACTTGGACTGTACTTGACGTGGATGTCAAATCTTAGGTACTTCATGGAATTCTGTCTTTTTTCTAATGCATACTCATCTGTAGTGTCCAATTTTTCCACACAGTCTGCATTCTACTGAACTAGCAGAAAATTGGTTCCTGTATTGGTGGTTGCCCTCGCATCCATACCATTCCCTGTCTCTTATTTCAGGGAGATATGACTGTTTGCTGTGCCTGTTCTTGTCTGGAGTGGTTTGTGCTTTGGGGTTTTGGGGTTCGTCATTTGCCCAGTTCTGCGTCTGACTTCGTTAACGATGGTTTCTTTTTTTTTTGAGGTTTAGGGATAGTATGGTATTATTGGACCTTGTAACCATTAAGCACCCCAGGTGAGAGCTGTTTTGAAAGGAACACCTTTTGCTTTTTACTGTAAACTCCCGGTTGTTTGTTTACAAACAACTGGCGATTTTTTTTTTGCGTGAGAATTTCCCTGTAAGATTTTTTTAAAGTTTGTTTTTGTATATTTACAACCCAAAGGCACGTTTTTAATACTAAAAAATATTTTAGATTTTAATAAAAACAATAGTTATTTCATGTTGTTGTTGTTAATTCAATAGAATTTTTTTTAAGTTTTAAAAACTTTAAACGAAAGACACGTTTTAATAGGCCCCCTCCGATCAATCGGCTGGTCACGTCAAGCCCTAGCACCTATATGATTTTTCCCAACCCTATTGCCCTTATGGCAAGCTCCAACCCCTTTTATCATATGGGTGCTAGAAGGCGGTTGCTGCGGGTCTACATGTCCTGGGAATGACGTTAAACTCTATCTGATGGTGAGGTTCCAGTTTTGGAGGTTTGGGGAATGTGGAGCACCCCTTCATCACCATTGCTCCCTGGTCCACTCTGACCCGGAGTGGTAGTACCTGTTAGGGTCCCATCTATGGGTTAAATAGAAAAATGTGTTAATGAAAAAATTGTATTATCCATTAAGACTTTATTTATTTCAAAACTTTATCGGCATTAAATGACCCACTGAGGTTGATATGCCGTAAAACAAAACAAACCAAACAAACCAAACGTTTTTATATTAAAGACATATTTTTATATCAAAATAGTTTTTATTTAATCAGACGAGAAATGCAGATATGTTTATTTAAATGAAAATAGTTTTTATTTACAAAATATGTTTATTTAAATGAAAGGATGTTGAGACCAAGTAACCAATCAATAACTATTTTTTTATTAAAATCAAAAACTATTATAGTATAAAAACGTGCCTTTGGGATGTAAATATACATGAACAAACTTTTAAAAAAATCTTACAGTGAAATCCTAACGCAAAAAAATCGCCTGTTGTTTGTAAACAAACAACCGGGAGTTTACGGCGAAAAGCAAAAGGTGTTCCTTTCAAAACAGCTCCCAGCTGGGGTGCTTATTGGTTACATGGTCCGTATTATTTTCCTTATTATAAATCTCTTAGCTAATCACTTAAGTCCTAATGTAGCTCACTTATCATTCACTGATTTTTGTATCTACGTCCTAGGTATAACCTAGCGAACTACTCCCATATAATATAACATGGTGTCAGAAAAATGAAATTTAAAAAAAGTGGAAATCACGATTAACAGTGACATTTTATGGGTTTACATTTGTGGCGAGCCGGAAGTTCTTGCTTCAACAGACAGAGATCGAATGACAAAAATAAGTAGTTTGCGCATGGGGATCGCGCACCCTAGTAAAAAATAAAATTTAAAATAAAATTCGTAAAATTCAACCAATCAGAGGCATTCCCGCCTAATAAGAAAAATTATCGAGTGGAGCCCCACGGAGCCTACCTGGATTCTATAAATACTCAGACTTTTTCATTTTCAAGCAGAAAGATTTTGCTTGCCTAAGAGAATCCTTGTCACATATTTTAAGAATTTTTAATGCAGAAGGTACGAACTATCTATCTATCTCTCTCTCTCTTTAAATAATCATCGCTTTAAGAGACAAACTAAATATCAGTACAAATACAGCTTGACTGATGATTATTGTGGCCTAAAAACTTTAAACGTTCTTTCTCATTTTGTGAATTGTGAAATATTATCTTTCATTTTACATTGAACTTTAAAAAAAGAACTTTTGGCTGAACCTCGCCAGTATTCAATGCTGCCCTTTTTATATACATTTTGTTAATACAATTTTGTTTGTTTAAGAGTTTTGTCTTTAAATGTTTGAACACTTTTATTAAATACTGACATCAAACAGCCCTACCTATCACCATAGATTATTAAAAGAAATAAGGGGGCACCATGTGCTTACCCGCTACTTGCTAAGGTAAGAGCAATTTTTTCCATACCTTTGTAAGGTTCATGGTTATAATATGAACATACAACTCCGACACGTTTGTGGGACAAAACATTTTATATTGTAAACAGCACAGAAATAAGACAAGATACAATAACAATAAAATACATATACATACAAGAGTAGAGATAAAAGGACTTGAGGGTCCGAACATATAAAATCACTTACTAGTGATAGGGGGCGAAGCCCCCACCAAGAAGTGTGTGACAATGTCTCTAACCCATGTGCTCGTACGAGAAGATGTAGCAAAAGAGGAAGAAGCGTTTGAACCAGGCGCTTAAATACTATAGCCCCCTGGTGAGAACAAGCGACAACCCAGCGGGAAGATAATCCCAACACCTTCTTCTCATATTCGCTTAGTAACTTGTCAGTAACCTCCGCCGACGATAGATTGGTCAAGTTCGAACCGTGCTAAGAAAATGGAAAGCTTTACTTTGAAGACACTTTTCATAAAATAGATGACGACGTCAAACTAAATTATCTTCTCCTATAGTCATCAGTGGAAGGACAAAAGATAAATAATACTTTTATTTTTCAACAGGGTGAAGCAAGAACTGTTGAGACTTACAATAATTATTGTAAACAATATTTGGGAGAATATGTGCTTAATTGAAGTGATACCTAATTTTTGAAAATTAATTAATTGATAATTAATGAATTAGGCGAGCGTATCTGTTCAAATGTAAAGCGTAAACAAATAGAGAAAAAGTCAATCTCTGTATGTACATTTCGGCATATTATGCCTCATCAGCAGAGTGTGTAATTCGAACCCTAACTGCCAGGCGGGAATTCTAACCATTACACTAGCTGGTTATTTCCAGATTTCTCATTTGTTTTGAACTAATATATACTACAATTTTTGTGACTTACTGCACGACAGTATGAAAGTAAACAAACAATCTGTTTGAGATGGCGATATCCGACAATTTTGGGGAGAATATGTAAGCCCTCGGTCAAATTTTCGTGTGACCAGACACGAACTACTAAAGTGCCCACAAGAATCATTTTTAAAAAGCCATCGCCAAATAATTAAGCAATGCGTGAATGACCCAGCCCATCTAACAAATGTAAATGCTATCTGACGAGACTAGGCTCATATTGAGTTCTGGTTGAAATGAATTTATAGCCAAATGACAGTTTGTTAAGTTTTTCTTTCTTTGAAAGTATATATATATATATATATATATATATATATATATATAGAGAGAGAGAGAGAGAGAGAGAGAGAGATAATGAATTTATTGCGTATCAACTTTATTCTTGAGAACGTTTTTTTTGGGGGGGATATGATGAAGCAGTGGAAAAAACAAAAAACAGAACAAAAAAAGTTTCAATACCCAGCCGTTGTTTTGTCTCTGGTTTGCTTTATTTTTTCCAATATTTCGGGTGACCTTCACCCTATCAAGGTATTATACGACAACTATGACTGTGTAAAAAAAATGAAATGAAACAAATGCAAGAAAATAATTAATCTGAAAGGATTTTGGCGTTGTTTAGCCATTATTTTTCTTTAAAAATATATATATACACCATGAGCTAACACGTATAAAAAATAAAGAGAGCTAGTCTTTTTTTTTACTAGTGTACTATGCCATAGCGCATGCCTACTTATAATTGGTGTTAGGTGCAATTCGCACAAGTTTTCCAAGGCTTAAGTGGTAACATGTCTAGCAGGTGAAGATGATCTACAAGAGGGCATTATATTACATCCGGACTGCACCACTGTTTACAGGTTCTGAACCTCTCAGCAGGATACCAGTGTCTGTAATATATTGTCTGATCAGTGCACCCAAGGACCAGACTGAATAGGAAGTGCATGGGGGTCAGGTGCAGCCTGAAAACGAAAACAGGATGTGGCCCTGACCTGACCTTTTGCACCTGGAAATGCAGGTGAATATTTGACATGATTTCGGTACAGAAATCTGTAGGCGTAGCCCATAGCCAATGAAAACAGCCTGCGTGGGCGAAGAGGCGTGTCTACAGAAAAAACTGCGTAAGTGTCACGAACAAAGAGGCGTGACACCGGGGGTCAGACTACAATAAAAGAAGCCCGTAGAGATCGATGAGAGAGACGATGATCAGGTTCGAGATCACTTGAAAAGAACTCCCGAAGGCTCCACGTTGCGTAACCCTGCCAACGACTCTCAGCTGTACACAACCGGGGAAAATTAACATCTCATCTTACATTTTCCTAAATACAAGTGTTTGTGTTCATTGACGGGTCCAGTGTGTAACAAGTCTACGATGTACTAGAAACCTCTGTTTCTCATGGAAATTATTATATTAACAGCAGCAGATATGCCACGATTATCGTAAATCGTTTGATTTTTGTTTAATTAATTAATTATATCCCTTAATCACCAAATTTGGTGTGTTTCTTAGTTATAAGGATGTCAAGGTGAATGCAAGATTTCGAATCAGTTTTTTTAGTTAGAAGTCGACACGTACATACCAAACTTTCTTTTTTATATATATATAGATAGATATGTATTTTACTTATCAAGTTTAGCTGGAATATGTCTTAAAATTCTAAGCCTACTGTATTATTTATTCTATACGTGAGATAGAGGATGGCGTGGGTGAGGATGTGGGACATACCATACGTGGAGAAATGAGAGAAGAAAAATCAAATGTGTAATAAAATCTCTCTCTCTCCCTCGCTTCCCCTTCTCTCTCTCTCTCTCTCTCCTCTCTCTCTCTCTCTCTCTCTCTCTCTCTCTCTCTCTCTCTCTCTCTCTCTCTCTTAATTTTATATCTTACATCTATGCTGCCCCGTTGGAGTTGTTTTTACGAGGTATTTATCCGGACACATGAGTAGCTTCTGTATGTGCGACCCGCCAATTGTGCAAGTCTGAGGAGACTTGTTAGACCAATCAAAGGGTGTCAAGATTTAGCTGGGAACTTTTCCCGTCATGTGTACATTTTGCACGCAAAGTCGATCGGGCGTTACAAGCCCATGGAAAACCGATAAAACCGGCTTTGTTCATATTTTCTTCTTCTTCTTCTTCTTCTTCTTCTTCTTCTTCTTCTTCTTCTTCTTGTTTTTTTTGTTTTTGTCATGTATTTAATTTTTTATGAGATTTTCCCAAATTATGTGAAGCGGATGTGAAATGTCCAGGATTTACCCAAAAGACTTTAAAGCCGGATGTAAAAATGTATATAAAAGAATTTCTTTTTCACTTATTATTAAAGCTGGTAAACTTCAGTAGTTGAATACAGATTTCGAAATGGGGAAAATGCTGAATATCACCGTCTTTTTGTGTGCTATGTTCGTTTTAAGTAATGCTTTCTTCAGCAACAGTGAGTACACAATTTTATCTGAAATTATTTTTACTTATTGTCATGTAGTATATTTTGACTTTCTATAAGTTTTCATTCTCATACAAATTGGAAAAAACTACTTCATTTTAATTATCGAACCTTCGAAAAGTTGTTAGAATTTAGAACCGAGCATCTCCTTTTTCTGTAATTGTTTTTTCTTTTTGTTTGTTTTGTTTTTGGTAAAAAAGAACAATTTCTTCGTAAATTCCTACCATAAAACCCTCATTTTATGTGTTTTTGCAATAAATGTTTTATTTTTCTTGCGCCCGTTATTTTACAATACTAATTATATTTTCTTTATTTGTTAAAGAATAAAGAATCAAGAAAATATATTTAGTACTGTAAAATAACGGGTGCAAGAAAAATAAAACATTTATTGCAAAAATATGGACATAAAATGAGGGTTCAGTTTACTTTATGGTAGGAAATTACGAAGAAATTGTTCTTTTTTACCGTGTTTTTTGTGTTTGTTTTCTTTTTGTTTTTATGCTTTTCTCGACATGTCATAAAAGATCATTTGCAGTTGTTTATAACCAAGAAGCAGCAGCCGAGTGCGTACCAACCAAACTAAGAGCCAAACACTATGTCCCATGGGAGACAGAAACAGTTAGAGAAATGATATAAAAGAAGCAGTACAACGTAATAAAATAAACCCAACTAATGCCAATCTACACAACCTTAGAAAAGCCCAGATAGAACTAGCCAAAACATACAAAAAAGAACAAATAGAATACATACAAACACAAATAAATAATATAAGACAATCGGTGGAGGACAGACAGTCACGATTAGCATGGCAAACTGTTAATGAAGTCAGCGGTAGGAAAAGTACCTCTAAATCGAAGTTAAAGGCAACCAGCCAAAAAGATAGACTCCAAAAATGGAAAGACCACTTCCAGAAACTTCTGGGGAACCCACCTAAAATAGTAGAAGATAATACCCAAAAGATTGTCGATAAACAACTAGATATCAAACTGGGGGACTTCACGATAGATGAAATCAACCAAGTTTTAAAGAAGCTAAAAGGTAGAAAAGCGGCAGGACTTTACGGAATACCCCGGAGGTATGGAAGATAGGAAAGTTCAGTGACATGCTGCTTGGGCTATGCAATGCAGTGTATAGACAAAATAGAATAGATAGATGGACAAAAGGCTGCATCCTCCCATTCCCTAAAAAAGGAGATCTCGGAATCGCTAAGAACTACAGAGGCATAACTCTTACTGCTATTGCAGCTAAGATATATAATGCCCTTCTCCTTAATCGCATCCGACCTGAAATAGAAAAAATCCTTAGGAGAAACCAAAATGGTTTCCGCAAAAATCGATCCACAACCTCTCAGATCCTGACTATTCGACGGATCATAGAAGGAGTACGAGCAAATAATCTAGAGGCAACGCTACTATTCGTAGATTTCTCCAAGGCATTTGATTCCATACACAGAGGGAAAATGGAACAAATACCACTAGCATATGGCCTCCCCAAAGAAACAGTTGCAGCTATAATGATGCTATACACTAGAGCGATGGTACGCTCACCTGATGGCGACACAGATTTCTTTGACATCGCTGCTGGAGTCCTACAAGGAGATACATTGGCACCATATATTATTCATAATATGCCAAGACTACGTACTCAAAACATCATTAGATACCATAAAAGAAAAGGGTTTCACACTGAAAAAGGCAAGGAGCAGGCGTTATCCCGCACAAACAGTCACAGATGCAGACTATGCTGACGACCTTGCACTCCTTGCAGATACACCGACACAAGCTGAGTCACTGTTACACAGCTTGGAGGAGGCGGCAGAAAATATCGGCCTCTATGTGAACTCCAGTAAAACAGAGTTCATGAGTTTCAAAAAGAAAGGAAACATCTCAACACTCAACGGCACGCCTCTCAAGCCTGTAGAACAATTCACGTACCTAGGTAGTAATATCTCATCCACAGAGAGAGATGTTAACACACGAATAGCAAAGGCATGGTCGGCCACAAACAAATTGTCAGTCATATGGAGGTCTGATCTCCCTGACAAGCTGAAGCGACAGTTCTTCCAGGCTGTGGTTATATCGGTGCTGCTATATGGCTGCACCACTTGGACCCTAACGAAGCGTCTTGAAAATAAGCTAGATGGAAGCTGCACAAGAATGCTACGTGCAGTCTTGAACAAATCGTGGAAGCAGCACCCCACGAAGAGACAGCTGTACGGTCACCTGCCCCCCATCTCTCAAACTATCCGAGTGAGACGGACAAGGCATGCAGGACACTGCTGGAGAAGCAAGGACGAGCTCATAAGCGACGTTCTCCTGTGGAAGCCAACACATGGACATGCAAGTGTGGGGCGCCCAGCAAGGACCTACATTGACCAGCTATGCGAGGATGCTATATGCTCAGCAGAGGACCTCCCAGGTGCAATGAGTGATAGGGAGGGTTGGCGAGAGATTGTCATGGATATCCGTGCTGCAAGCGTGACATGATGATAACAAATTGGACACATGGCCTAGTGGATAAAGGAGTTAGGTTAAGACAGTTCTAAGTGACAGTTATCTCTAGACTGCAGGTTCACTCCTGGTCAGAGGCAGCAGTAACATAGAATAATAATTAAAGGTGCCGGGTTAGCTCAGTCGGTAAAGTGTTCGGCTAAAAACCACAAGGTTCCTAGTTCGATACCGGCCCTCGCCAACTCAACGTATGAGTAGTACAGGGATCTGTGCGGTAAAGTAAGGAGCTGATGGTAGGTGTGGCGCTCCATCTAAGACGCAAAAACAACCTCCTTGGTCAAGCGCTAGTGAAAAGGGAATAGACTCCCTCGCTGATTGGCTGATGCTGAGCTTAGGCCGCTACGACGACTTTACTTTTTACAATTACAAAATGAAAAAGATTTGATAAGATAAAAACAAACTTCTGAGATGAGACTAAATATTTTTTTTTTGCTATCGTCTTCTGTTTTCCTTGTTCTATTCCGCCCTGTCGTCTGGGGCGTTAGAATGCACCGACTGCACCTCTGCAGAGGGGTAAGACTCCCCCAATGGGGCTACCTGTTGGCCGTGGGTGGCGACCCGTGATGCTTAAGGATAGAGCCCCGGTGGATGAGCAGTTAATGGCATGCAATACTCCACTTTGGGCTAGACAGGCGTCGGAGAGGCCCCCTCCGATCAATCGGCTGGTCACGTCAAGCCCTAGCACCTATATGATTTTCCCAACCCTATTGCCCTTATGGCAAGCCCCAACCCCTTTTTATCATATGAGTGCTAGAAGGCGGTGACTGCGGGTCTACATGTCCTGGGAATGACGTTAAACTCTATCTGATGGTGAGGTTCCAGTTTTGGAGGTTTGGGGAATGTGGAGCACCCCATTCATCACCATTGCTCCGTGGTCCACTATGACCCGGAGTGGTAGTACCTGTTAGGGTCCCATCTATGGGTTAAATAGAAAAATGTATTTATAAAAAAATTGTATTATCCATTAAGAATTGATTTATTTCAAAACTTTATTGGCATTAAATGACCCACTGAGATTGATATGCCGTAAAACAAAACAAACCAAACAAACCAAACCTTGTTCTATTTATGTTGATGGTGAAGAGTTTTATTAACTCAGTAATTCGGGGAAATTACATGGTGTCTATTGCACATGTTCCTTATTTGCTGATTATTTGATTGATTGATTGTTTTCTACAGGCCCCTTTCTAATGGCCTGTAACTTTCTGATGGCTATGTTGTGGTTGAGTTATATTCTTCTATATATAAGTAAACATTAAGTATAAGTACTAGCAGCAAACATTATTCAACAATGCAGGAGAAACAACGAAGTCAGATTAAAATACATTACTTGTATTAAAGTAAAGTTACAAAATGTAGTACATGATACTGGGCAAAGTCCTTTTCATGGGTTCTTGTTTTAAAGGTTCATATTTTGTCTTATTTCACTTCCCGATTATGGAGCTAACTTGTTTACGTGATGATTACTTGTCTGTCATCCTCTAACTAAATTCTCCTCCTTCCTAGAATTCCCGCTTCTTATTTTGGCGCTCGATGTTGAATTCCAGCGTCTGTCAGTTCAGTTATTATATTTTTAGAATATTTACTCACCCCTTTCTCGAACAATCGGCAACCGCCATTTTATTAACCATTACAGCTACTACCTAAAATGTTTTAAAATAATTAACTGTCGATGGTTACGTTGTTCACTAAAAAATGTTATTTTAATGTCGAATTTATCAATCGAAAATTGGTAGTTTTAAAATATGATAAAATAAACGTCGCTGATTGCAATGTAAACATTGACTTTTAAATGTAAAACTTTAATCAATAATATTCCGACAGTAAAGCTGAAGTTTGGGGATGTGTAATTAATCATAAATATCCCCTTTAATATATTTTCGATGGAAATATATTTTATGTTTTCGTTAGAAAAAAAAAATTGAATCCTTAATGTTTCCATATTAGGAAACAGTTTACCAATCAAAGTCGAGGAAAGTGATAAATTATGAGAACATTTCTTGGTCGTTATTTTTCTGCTACAACAATTTTGAAATTATTTGAAAGCGGCGGTTACGTAAAAAGAAAAAAAATGTTACGCTGTCCATTCACACACGATGTTGTCTGTTGGCGAGTATCTCCACGAACATCCCGTTTTTTTTTTTTTTTGTTTTTTTGTTTGTTGTTTTGTTTTTGGTTTTGGTTTTGGTTTTGTTGCTGTTTTATTTTTTTTTTTTTTTTTTTGAGTGAGAAAAAGAATCAAAATAGAGAATGAAAAACCATAATAAATTAAAAGATCCCGAAAAATAAAATTTAGATTTCAAGAATAAATATTTGGAAAGTTGTAGCTAAAATCAAGTCATATTTGTATATTAATTATTCATTAACATAAAGAATTGACTATCTTTTTTGTTATTATATATTCAAAACTTCTTTGGAATACATGGATAATATCAATTATTTTTCTAATAACAAGTAGATGTTAATTCTTATATAATCTCATTTCCGTTGACTCAAAATACATGTTACGTTTTAAGGGCCATTCCTTGGCCTTAAAGAAGAAGCGCTTATCCAGTGGAATTGGATCCTTGATAAAGAGTCCCTCGATAATGTGAATCCTTTTGGTTACTAAAGTGTTCTCAGTTACTGTAATAGAGTCCTTTGATAATGAATCCTATGGTTACTCTGGTAAAGAGTTCTCAGTTCTTGGTAAAGAGTCCTTCGATAATGAATCCTATGGTTACTCTGGTAAAGAGTTCTCAGTTCAGTCCCTCCTCAAAAGAGTCCTTTGATAATGAATCCTATGGTTACTCTGGTAAAGAGTTCTCAGTTTTTGGTAAAGAGTCACTCGATAATGAATCCTTTGGTTCCACTGGTAAAGAGTTCTCAGTTTTTGGTAAAGAGTCCTTCGATAATGAATCCTATGGTTACTCT
Organism: Doryteuthis pealeii; assembly: GCA_023376005.1. Classification (NCBI taxonomy): domain Eukaryota; kingdom Metazoa; phylum Mollusca; class Cephalopoda; order Myopsida; family Loliginidae; genus Doryteuthis; species Doryteuthis pealeii. The sequence continues at coordinate 98,083,813 of CM042150.1, forward strand.
GGTAAAGAGTTCTCAGTTCTTGGTAAAGAGTCCTTCGATAATGCATCCTTTGGTTCCACTGGTAAAGAGTTCTCAGTTTTTGGTAAAGAGTTCTACGGCAATCCTATGTCCGTTGTCAGTGAACGCTGTTGTAATTATGACCAATATGGGGGTGGGGTAGATATTCTATCAGTCACGCAGTATTGCTAGCGATTGCCTACAGGAGTCAATCACGTGACCTTGGCTAGTCTATAAATAGAGGTGGGGAATTAAAGCACACCTTATATACTAAAATATTCCAACATATAGAGTGTGACATAAGTTTATCATCCTGTGATTCAAGTATAAATTCTCCTGAACTCAGCAAATATATATCAATTCTAAATTGAAATAAATCTTTTATTGGTTGTTTTAAAAGTACATCTAATGTTAATATTTGAAGAGTTTTCGTTACATGAAATAATGAAGTAAACATGAAACCCCATTTTCGTCACACTTCTTGTCAAGTTGAAAATGTTTTTGTTTTTTCTTTGCAGGCTACTGTGGGAGAAGTAGATACAATCCCACCTTCCAGATGTGCTGCAATGGAAAATTGAATAGTAGACGAGGCTTCTCTCCAGGATGCTGTGGCACCCAAGTGTATGATTCCAGATTTTCTATTTGCTGCAATGGAAAAGTGAAGAATAAACGAGGCTTCTCTCCAGGATGCTGTGGCACCCAAGTGTATGATTCCAGATTTTCTATGTGCTGCAATGGAAAAGTGAAGAGTAAACGAGGCTTCTCTCCAGGGTGCTGTGGCACCCAAGTGTATGATTCCAGATTTTCTATGTGCTGCAATGGAAAAGTGAAGAGTAAACGAGGCTTCTCTCCAGGATGCTGTGGCACCCAAGTGTATGATTCCAGATTTTCTATGTGCTGCAATGGAAAAGTGAAGAGTAAACGAGGCTTCTCTCCAGGATGCGGCACCCAAGTGTATGATTCCAGATTTCTAACAGTGGAAAAGTGAATAGTAAACGAGGCATCTCTCCAGGATGCTGTGGTACTCAAGTATACGATTCTCGATTTAACGGATGTTATCTCGGAAGAATCGTTTAATAAAGAAAATTATATGACTGAGATCATGTAGATTTTACAAGAATGACATTTACCATTTTTTTTTTAAACAGAATGTACATAAGATCCAGCATTCACTTGTGACAATGTCGACTGGTGATCAATATCCGGAAACAGGAAGTGAATTTGTGTTGATTGTGATTTGTAAAATTTATGATAATCAATATTATTGTATTGATATGAAGCAATGAACCACTCGCAAATGTTTACCTTAGACAAAATCTTTTTTTCTTTTATCTTTACACACACACACACACACACACACACACACACGTGCATAACAATACTTTTTCACACAAAATATGAGAAATGTAACTTTTAACTGATTAAAAAAGTCTTTAAAATTTATCATTTTACTTATTTTTTTTATCTTAATCAACAGATGGTTGGTTGGTTGGTTGGTTGGTTTATTAATTTTAACGGCATATCAACCCGTCCAGGGTTATATCATGCCTAGCGATTGGTGTGTTATACATATTGTGTATTCATATATATACTTTTAGTAATTGGTTTTAACAATGTGTTAGCATTATTGGGAATTATATTGTATGGCATTGATTTGTTTCATGTCTATATTCTATGGTATAATTTTATTTCCCTTAAAAAAGAGAAAATATCCCCAATGTTAACATTTTCAAATAGATCCTTCATATTGTTTGCTTTAAAATAATGTTTCTAATGTGAGCAAAAAATCTGCATTCCATCAATAAGTGTTTGACTGTTAGGGGTGTTTGACATGTTTTACATTGTGGTTGTTGTTCTTGTTTGAGTATATAAGAGTGTGTTAGTTTTGTATGACCAATGCATAATCGGGACATAATGACTTAATCAGCGATAATGAGGAATTTTTTTTGTCACAAGCAAAAAAAAACGTGGACTTGTGACTTCAGTTGAAATTTGTTAAATACAATGTAAATTTTGAATGAATTCTAATTCTTCTTACTGAATAAATCTGTAACTAATCTACAATTTTTCTGTAACTTTTATATCTCCTTAAAAATTTAAAATTAGATTTATTATGAGTAGAATCAGTGCCAGTGCGTCTTACCTCCGATCGAGTCGGGGCGTTTTAAAGGTTCCCATTATGAACCTCCACCATTTTTTAAATTGATGTTACATTGTCAGTCATCAACTGATAGTATACATTGTGTATCTGTGGCGAGAGAAACCACGAACGTAGGAGTTCGAAGCGTGCACGATTGTGTTTGGCATGCAGAACGAAGATCAGAGGCGAGTGGGGAGATTGAACTCGCATTCTCCTGATCGTGAGTCGTGGCCCGACGCATGGGAATGACTAAAACTATCCAGAGTGGCCAGGATGTGAAGGATTGACGTGTGCTGATTAGTGTCGCACGTGCTGGTCAGAGGAAGGAGCCCGGATGAACACTGTAATTGTGTATATATTTGACCAGCTCTGAGAAACCGGGGGACGGCTTGCAGTAACATTTTGGCTGTGGTGACGAGTAGACGAGAGACAAGACCTTGTGATATTATTGGTGAGAAGAGTGCAGCATTGCTGGGAGAGTAAAATCGTCGGACTTAACTGTGCCCCCCAGAGAACATTCAAATTACAGTATCTGCATGTCCAGCGCGTACTACGCCCGGACAACCGAACGATTTTCTTACCATAGGTTATCCGACTGGAAAGTGTTTTTTTGAAACTTTTTTTAGATGATGTTGTTAAAAAGTTTGAAATGAATTCATTGAATTGTTGTGGCAAAAGTTACGAAAATGGCGCCAATATGATAGAAAATGGCGCCAATATGGTAGAAAAATACAAAGGTGTGAAGTCAAGCATATGTGACATAAAGTTTTATTAATGCCATGTAATGCACTTCCTTTGAATTTGTTTGTGTCTGATAATTCACGGTCATCAGTGATTTTGGTTACATTCTTTGGGGTAGTTTATGTAACTTACTTTCTGCTTTGACCTTTCGTTGAAAGTTAATATTGAATAATATGCCTATTTCTTTGAAATAAAAGTATGATAGAAGATGGGAATCGTGAATCAATGCAGTCAAATTATTGCGCCTTCATCTTAAAAAAATGTTATCAATGCTCTTATCGATCTGCGAAGAAGAAAAGAAGAAGACAACAATGTTTTATTTTCACACATTACACAATATAAACAATGTCACACAAAAAAAAACGTAATGTTGGTTGTTATATTAATGTGTGAAGGATGATCACTAATTAGGACTATGAGGCCAATTTAAAGTATGTTTGATGCTGGTATTTTATCCCTATATAAAAGCTTTGGTTCTTAGTTCTTCTTCTGGGCTGGTGAGTTGAAATGGAAGGCATTCAAAGAACGAGAAAGGAAAGAAAAGGAAAGAGACAAAGGCAAGAGGTAGTTTTCACGACTCAAGGCTTTATTGAACATCACATAGTCGCCCGTAGCGAGGGGGTGCCCCTGGCTAGGAGAAAACGATTACTTTCTGTTGTGGCCTCAGTTAGAATGGCAGAGGGATTCGTTTTGGTGAAGGGGGTCAGTCCTTTTTGTTGGACCTGCGCAAAGCCCTTCTTCCGGTCAAGGCCCCATGGGAGTCTGTTCTTTTTATTTTATTTTTATTTTTGTATATTTTTAATCCCCACAGGACTGAGTATATTCTAGTAGTAACTACCTCAATTGATTTTATTAGCCATAGCTTGAAAGAATTTCTATTTTAATAAATATTTTGAGTTGGTGCACAGACATTTTGGTGAAATCAATGTTTAGAAATATTTTTGTTAGTTTATTCCAATCGTTGATGCAGGACATTGTGATAGATTTAAGGCAATTGGTTTATGGTGCTATGTTATGGTTGTTGGTACTCTATCTTAACCCCAATAAAACTTGCTTCTTTGTTCTTCTGGGCTGGTACGCTGAAATGGAAATTAGGAACAAAAGGAACGAAAAAGGAAAGAGACAAAGGCAAGAGGTGGCTTTATGAGTTAGGCTTTATTGACCAGGTCATAGTGGCCTGTAGCGAGGGAATGGCTCCCTGGCTAACAGGACCAACTAGACCCAATTACGGCCTCAGTCCGAATGGCCGAGGTATTATTTGGGGGGGTAGGAGCCAGTGCTTTCTGTCGGACCTGCGCGATTGGTATTTCCGGTGAACGGTCCCATGGGAGTTTGTTGTCCCTTTATTTTTACTTTATTTCTACTTTCGTGTTTTTAATCCCAACAAGTTTTAGTGTTGGTAAGTAGTTTGAAGAGTTCGATTGCAGTTAATCCCCTGGGAGAGACCGCAAACAAACTCTTCAAACTATTTGCAAACATTAAAACACATTGCTTTAATTCTATCACAGGATCCAGCATAAACGATTGAAAGAAATATCTTTTGAAAAAAAAAAACACACTTTACAATGGCGACTGAAGCAACATTACTGTTGGAATGTATATGGTTTGGTTTGGTTTGGTTTGTTTTACGGCATATCAACCTCAGTGGGTAATTTAATGCCGACAAAGTTGTGAAATAAATTCATTCTTAATGCATAATACAATTTTGTTTATCAACTCATGTTTTTCTTTTTAACCCATAGATAGGACCCTAACAGGTACTACCACTCCGGGTCAGAGTGGACCAGGGAGCAATGGTGATGAAGGGGTGCTCCACAATCTCCAAACCTCCAAAACTGGAACTTCACCATCAGATAAGTTTAACGTCATTCCCAGGACATGTAGACCCTCAGTCACCGCCTTCTAGCACCCATATGATAAAAAGGGGTTGGGGCTTGCCATAAGGGCAGTAGGGTTGTGGCAATCATATAGGTGCTAGGGCTTGACGAGACCAGCCAATTGATCGGAGGGGGCCTCTCCGACCACCCGTCTAGCCCAAGATAGGGCCAAAGTGGAGTATTGCAAGTCATGAACTGCTCATCCACCCGGGTTCTATCCTTAAGCATCACGGGTCGCCACCCACAGCCAACAGGTAGCCCCATTGGGGGAGTCTTACCCCTCTGCAGAGGTGCAGTCGGTGCATTCAAACGCCCCACCGACAGGGCGGGTTTCCTGTCGGAACTTTGTGCATAGCATTATCCTTTGGTACGATATTCTGTTTCAGGTAAACAGAGTGAATCAAGTGTTGCAGTCTTTTAATGTAACATTCGATTATGATTGCCGAAATCGATGCAACTTTCATTCTTCTTCAAGACCAGCACGAACCTAGTTATATCTCTACTGTGTCGTCAGAACGTAGAATTGAAGAAGAAAATTACATTGATGAAAAGTTGCGTTGCAAAAGACGTTTATTTGTTATACAAGTCTTCAGATGAAGATCAAACATCCCAAGAACGTTTTTGTCGTGACATATTTTTATTTCTCCTGTTAATAATGAAATTTATTGTGTACAGTGCTCAGGTGCACCACAACTCATCAAAATCTCACGTCTAGTACACAGAATAATGTATTAGTGTCAGGAACATGAACAGTTTACAGTAATAATATACATGTATTGTGAACAGTGCTCAGGTGCACCACAACTCATCAAAATCTCACGTCTAGTACACAGAATAATGTATTAATGTCAGGAACATGAATAGAGTACAGTAATAATATACATGTATGTGTACAGTGCTCAGGTGCACCACAACTCATCAAAATCTCACGTCTAGTACACAGAATAATGTATTAATGTCAGGAACATGAATAGAGTACAGTAATAATATACATGTATGTGTACAGTGCTCAGGTGCACCACAACTCATCAAAATCTCATGTCTAGTACACAGAATAATGTATTAATGTCAGTAACATGAACATTTTACAGTAATAATATACATGTATTGTGTACAGTGCTCAGGTGCACCACAACTCATCAAAATCTCACGTCTAGTACACAGAATAATGTATTAGTGTCAGGAACATGAACATTTTACAGTAATAATATACATGTATTGTGTACAGAGATCAGGTGCACCACAACTCATCAAAATCTCACGTCTAGTACACAGAATAATGTATTAATGTCAGTAACATGAACATTTTACAGTAATAATATACATGTATGTGAACAGTGCTCAGGTGCACCACAACTCATCAAAGTCTCATGTCTAGTACACAGAATAATCTATTAGTGTCAGGAACATGAACAGTTTACAGTAATAATATACATGTATGTGAACAGTGCTCAGGTGCACCACAAATCATCAAAGTCTCATGTCTAGTACACAGAATAATGTATTAATGTCAGTAACATGAACATTTTACAGTAATAATATACATGTATTATGTACAGAGATCAGGTGCACCACAACTCATCAAAATCTCACGTCTAGTACACAGAATAATGTATTAATGTCAGTAACATGAACATTTTACAGTAATAATATACATGTATTGTGTACAGTGCTCAGGTGCACCACAACTCATCAAAGCCTCACGTCTAGTACACAGAATAATGTATTAATGTCAGTAACATGAACATTTTACAGTAATAATATACATGTATGTGTGCACGTGCGTGCATATGTGTGTGGAGAGGGGTATCAGGTATAGTGTTTGGCTGACTACAGGAAGTATGGAGGCTTTGAAAGATGCAGTATTTCGGCAGCCTACAACGGACGCAGGCAGCTTATTCCATGCCTCAGCAATGTTTCCGAAAGTCATGTTGACTAGGGGTTGTTTTCCATTAATAATCGGTTTTCTCAGCTATACCAGTTGGAATGATTTTTATGGATTCATTTTCTTAAAGTATTGTTTATGTAGTTGCGTTGGGTATTATTTCAATAATAACTTAGACTCCAAATTTAACATATAACAATAAATTTATTAGTCAAGATACACTCAGTTTATTAGTGTTGGCTTCGTCTCACTCCGCAATGTTTACTAGCCTTTTTATGCATACATGGTTTAAGACCAGGACCAGACCGATCCCTTGTAGAAGGGAGGCAACTCTTCTCAAGTGGTTCAATGGTTTGTCATTAGTTCTTTGTGGGCAAGATGGTTTATATATATATATATATATATATATATATATATATATATATATATATATATATATATATATATATCTTTTTTATGTATTGGATTACATGTCAATAATTTGTTTGGGCTTGTATACCCGTCCACTTCTCGTAATGTATGGTTGTAGACTGTAGAGTGTTTATAGGATTGAGAGGGACCCTCTGTTATGCAGGGGAGGCAACTCTTGCGCGTTAGTATATTATAACATTTAAAATTCAGACTCACTTTTAAATGCAGTGAAGAGAAGGAATTTGATGGTGCACTGTAGGCATACCCACCAAAAAATCGCCTGCTATGTTTTTAAAAACGAATTAATTAAATCTATTATTTAAGGTCAAACTTTTGTCTAAAATGATAAATAGTAACATAATGACTATCATTAAAAAAAGAAAAATATTACATATGCAGTTTATTTTTAATAGATTTAAAACGATTTGTTTTGGTCAATTTCAACGCGATCCGTCATTCTGTTTCTTTTTCAATGGTTTTAAAGCGCTTGTTTAAATTTGAATGTAACATTCGCAATTGCAAAGAAATACCAAAAATCAGGTAATTATCCGATTTTAATGAAATTTTCAGTATTGATTTATCAATTAATGAATTTTATAATGCATTAGTTATTTTATTTCAAAACTTTAATTTAGTATTTTTGCTATGAAAAATTAATATATAAAATTCATTAAAAATATGAAAAGCCTAATGTTAAGTTTAAAATATTATATTTTTAGATTCTAAAATAAATATCTACTTAATGCAAACTTTATTTATTACATCAAAGTATACTTTTTGAAGAAAAACTCGATTGAAAGTGTACCCCCCTCTTTTTAAGCAGAAAAAATATCGATGTATAATTTTTTCTTTTATAAGATAATATCCAAATAAATAATTATCGAAATGAGTAAAAAAGAAATCTCCAAAAAATTAATTATTTATTATTTTTTACATTTTATTTTTCGATTTTCGGTACTTATTTCCTCATAGAAAAGCCACCGTAATTTTTTTTTGTTTCTATTCGGTCTTTTATCTCTTTATTTATACTGCAATTAGAAAACTATAAGACCAACTCAAAAAAAATGTTACGCCACCAACATAAGGGGGGCCAAAATTAAGTGACTTGAAAAAAAATGAGAAAGTTTTGAAATAAAATAAATAATGCATTATAAAGATCGTTCATTGATAAATAAACACTGAAGATTTTATTCAAATCCGATTATTTCCTGATTTTTGGTAAATTATTTTCCGTAAGTCATTTTGTCAAAAACGCAGTTAGGCTTCAAATTGGGTATACCTAGTGTACTGCAAACGATTTATCGCAAAAATTGAACATGAAGAATTATCACACGAGATCAAGAGATTTGTCTCAATTTTGAAACGGGAATTGGAGACCAAGAACAAAAAATGGAAGCTAAAAACTGCGGATGAATTTTTAGATTACCTCATTCGGAATCATTTAGTTGAAGCATCGAAAAATACAATGGTAAAATCCTATTTTACAATCATGATTTTAAACTGTTGCATAGGCAAATGTAGATATCTCCCGATTCACTAATTCAGCATTTCAATTCGCACACACACCGCAATAATAAAAGATACATACACTCGCCAACAAAACAAACATAAGGCGTAGACGTCAAATCGGAAGTTCACTCCATCGTAGCCTAAAACAGAATGACCATTTTAACGCATAAGTTCAGCACTTATACCATCTTCGCCTGCAGCACGTTTACTGTTTTTGTGTGTGAAAGTTGTCAATCGAACAATATCCAAGTTAGCCAGATATTTCGTTGGTCGTCATATAAAGAGATTTTTTAGCAAAGATTTATGTGTCACTTGTCACTGAAGAGGTGATTCTCGTCGGTATTTCATAGGAATAACATAATTGATCCCATATCGAAGAAACATTGACGGAGATAAAAAAAAATGTTAAAAACCAAAGTGGATTTGTCCGACCTGTACAAAATTATCTATTTTTGGACTACCCCATTATTAAAGTTTTTATCAAGAAATCTCATGTTGATAAAAATTATCGCAAAATATTTAAACTGGAATGATCCATTATGGCGTGTCGCTAATTTGAATTTGTACATTGTATTTAATTTCAAATTTTCTTGTTGAATTTTTCATATATATATATATATATATATATATATATATGCTTCCTGTAGTCCGCCAACACTATACCTGATACCACTCTCCACACACATATGCACACACACGCACACATACATGTATATTATTACTGTAAAATGTTCATGTTTCTGACACTAATACATTTTTCTGTGTACTAGATATGAGGCTTTGATGAGTTGTGGTGCACCTGAGCACTGTACACAATAAATTTCATTATATATATATATATATATATATATATATATATATATAGAGAGAGAGAGGGGGGGGGAGAATTGTATGATACATATTTGTACATAATTGAATTACAATAACATTTTCAATTATATGAACTAGTAAATATATGCACCCTTCGGGTGCAAGTATTTAGGTTTTGATGTAATAAAATAGTATATATCAAATTAGAAACTATTTAGAAAATGATAAACTGAGGGGGTATAATCGAAAAATAGAACAGCTTTAAATCTAACTCTTCCATCAGTCCCGTCTTTCATTTTTCCTTATTTATCTATTTAGTTAGATTATGAAGTATTTAATAAAATTACAGTTCTTTCGTCTTGTTTATGGATTTCTTTTAAGATTTATCCCCGAGATTTTTGCTCAGATTCGTTAAGAGAAAACCAAACAATTAGAAATCAATAATACTAAGCATATATTTATTAAAATCAAATTCTTAATATCAATATGCAAATTAGCCTTCTCGTTCACACTGTAAACCGCTATTTTTTTTAAATATATAAATATACTTGCATGTTATTAGTATGTAGATTAATCCAACAGTATTAATAAGGTATAACAATTTTATCAATAATTGAGGTTTAAATAAATTCATGGTGAATGTGATGTCAATAACTAAGGGAATTGTGACTTGAGTAGTGATTTAGTTTCAGTTACAGACAGACAAACACACAATCTCCATTATAATAAGATACTACTACTTTATGAGAATTGCAGAGATTTTTTTCGTAACTCCACTTTTTTTTTTAAACATGAAAAAGAAAACATCAGCATTCTCTCTCTCTCTCTCTCTCTCTCTCTCTCTCTCTCTCTCTCTCTCTCTCTCTCTCTCTCTCTCTCTCTCTCTGTAATTTTCTTTCAATTTATCTGTCTGTCTGTCTCCGCCAGTTTCCCTCTTTGTCTCTGTCTCCAATATTTTTTGCGAGACACGTTCAGCCGAGAATAGTAGGGAAACTACGAGTTAAAGTATTAAAAAAATCTCACTGTACAAGTTTGTTCGTCTCACCTCCAGTGTTAGTAACCCACTCTCTTGGTAATCGTTATGAGAGAAAGTTGGCTCTCTCACTCTTGAAATATCTTTGTCACAATCTGGTTAATTCCTATAAGTCTAACATAAACAAAGGGGAACCACTCTTGACTGATAAATTATTTATTCATTTTCCCATTAAGCTAACCCTAAACCCTAACCTTAACCCTAACCCTAACCCCGTCTTCTTTTTTCCTAGTAGATCAATAGATAAATAAATAATTTATCAGTCAAAAGTGGTTCCCCTTTGTTTATGTTAGACTTCTAGGAAATAACCCACAATTCAGACGATGTACTACTAAGAGAGAATCTATTACATGTCAATGTTTAGCCCACCTTAAAGAAGAATTAGTAAGCAATTTTTTAAAAATCGCTTAATACTGTCCACCCAAGCCTGGGAAATAATAAAATTAAACATTTGAGGTATTTATTAATCTTTAGGGGTTTATGAAGGGTCTTGAGATTTCCAAATTAATTTGAAGCTGTCTACGGTATTTCACAATTGGTTTTAACAATTTAACCCATTGATGGGACCCTAACAGTTACTACCACTCCGGGTCAGAGTAAACCTGGGAGTAATGGTGATGAAGGGGTTCTTCATATTACCCTGAGCTCCAGAATTGGAACCTCACCATCAGATAAAATCAACGTCATACCCAGGACATTAGGACCCCCCAGCCACTGCCTTCTAGCACATATATGTGTTGAGGCTTGCCTTAAGATCAATAGAGTTGGGACAATCATATAGGTGCTAGGGCTTGACGTGGCCTGCCGATTGATCGGAGGGAGCCTCTCCGACCGCTTGTCTAGCCTAAGTAACAGCCAAAGTGGAGAGTTGTATGTTATGGACTACTCAGCCATCAGGGTTCCATCCCTAAGCTATCCACTGTCTTACGATGTGTTATAAAATCAAAATGAAGTAAAGTGTAAGAAAAACCTCATTTGTTTTCTATCGCTGATTCACTTGTAGTAATTAAATTCATGACAATAATAAACTGTTGAAAATAGAGAAAGAAAATTGTTGTCAATTGATGTTTTAATAACATTCATTAAATGGCTTGAATGTTATTTTACACCATTGAAAATATATCTATCATTTGAGGGCATGATGAATATTTACAAAAATCACATTAAAGATGAGACGTATGCAAAATTCTGTTTGACAAGATGTATATTTTTATTTTGTCTCCCTAAAACTTGTAGCACTTTGATTTAGTGCTTTTCAGTTTGTTTCACTGGCGTGCATATGATATACAATCTGGGATGATTTGTTTTTGTTTGTAATGTAAATTATTTATTTAGAGTAAGGTTTTAGTTACAAGAGACATTGTACTAGTTATTGTTAATCTTTAATACCGGAGACTATAAGTCTGGAATTAACTTTGTGTTAGTATTGTGATTGTTCTAGTTGTTTATTTCAAACAAAAGAATAGCCAAGGGTTAACCAGGTCAAGGAGATGATGGGGGAATTTTATATATATATATATATAGTCAAGTTGAAGTTTTTGGAGCAGACAGTGGAAGTTTCGGAGTTGAAGTCGAAAGACAGTCGACTTGGTTGAGTTTGCAGAGGGGGAGTTGGGCAGAGTTGAGCCGAGGCGACATTTGGGCTCTCTCCCCCCTATTCGACTGGACCCAACGATGATAGAGTAGCAGAATAGAACCGCCTGGTGCCATAATCTCTTCCTAACCACTTGGACTCTTCACCCTAACCTGCCTTGTTTGTCTCTCTTTGTTTGTTGCTGTTGTTTTACTTATGACATATGGGTGCGTTCCCAGACACGGCGTGGGGTTTGACGATAAGACGGCCAGTGACAGGGATCGATCCGTACAGACTGCAATTGCTCATCAATATTCTCTTCGGACGTCCTGTAACGTAATGATTCAGGGTATCGATCTGGGAGACTGCTATTGGTGGTGATCGATATTCTCCCAGACGACTTGAACAAGAATGGTGAAAGCGACGATGGTGCGTGAACACGGGACGTGGAACCCTAAGTTTCATAAACTAGTTGAATCTCAAAATCAACAAAAAGGAATTTTGATTTATTCATATAAAATCTAATCAATTATTTTCTGGATATCAACAAAATTTCCTGAGTGGATAAGTTTGGTTTGTTTGGTTTGTTTTGTTTTACGGCATATCAACCTCAGTGGGTCATTTAATGCCGATAAAGTTTTGAAATAAATCAATTCTTAATGGATAATACAATTTTTTTATAAACTCATGTTTTTCTATTTAACCCATAGATGGGACCCTAACAGGTACTACCACTCCGGGTCAGAGTGGACCAGGGAGCAATGGTGATGAAGGGGTGCTCCACATTCCCCAAATCTCCAAACTGGAACCTCACCATCAGATAGAGTTTAACGTCATTCCTAGGACATGTAGACCCGCAGCCACCGCCTTCTAGAACCCATATGATAAAAGGGGTTGGGGCTTGCCATAGGGGCAATAGAGTTGGGAAAATCATATAGGTGCTAGGGCTTGACGGGACCAGCCGATTGATCGGAGGGGCCTCTCCGACGCCCGTCTAGCCCAAGATAGGGCCAAAGTGGAGTATTGCATGTCATGAACTGCTCATCCACCTGGGCTCTATCCTTAAGCATCACGGGTCGCCATCCACGGCCAACAGGTGCCCCATTGGGGGAGTCTTACCCCTCTGCAGAGATGCAGTCGGTGCATTCTAACGCCCCAGCCGACAGGGCGGCTGGGGCGTTAAGTGAAATATCTAATCATATATTTCAGTATATTCAAATTACTGTCTTCATACGCTGTGGTCTGCGAGGTTTAAGTTTCACTTAATAAATGTCATTGTCATTCTTATTCCTCATTATTGGAAATTCCATAGTTAATTATCTCCCCCTGCCGCTAGGGGGCAAATCGCCAACATCGTATGTTAGCGCCAAAACAAAAAACTTCACTTATCACGGAGCACCCACTGAGGGTAGTCGCGTAAATAGCGGTCCCTAAACGTCACTCATCACTTAGCCCAAAACAGGGCTTACTTCTATGGACCGTTGACCTGGGCGGAGGCATTTTTTTTCACAGCACACTTTCGAAGGCACAAAGCACACTATAGAAGGCTGAAGACCAAATAATCTACTTGAAAAGGGCCCATTCACCGTCATTTAAAGAACTGTTAACCCGGGCGAGAAGCTTCTAAAATAGCATCCCCCATTACTTATCACAGAACCAGTTACGAGGAAGAACGAGAAACGTCTGAAGAAGCGTCTTATCAACATTTCCTACCGACGAACAGACACCCCTGTTATTACCACTACTCCAAGAACATTACTTAACTCAGATAAGTCTGGTAGCAAATACCAATAAAAGTTCTTGTATTATTTGTCAATACATGTATTAAATTTCCATTGTGTGTTTGTCTTCTTTGTCCGACAATTTGCATACAACTATGGAGAAATAAGAGCTCCTTCGAAACCCGTAAATACTCTTATCATCTGCTGTTTTACGGGATTGGAAGATCAGGATACAAACATGGAATCCTCTGTCGGAATTTGGTTATTTTCTAGTTGAGTAACATAAATGACCCAGAAAAAACAGAACCCAAATTATCTATTTATTTTCACATTGAACTAACCCTAAATCCCAACCCTAACACCAAACCTACCCCTAACCCTAACCCTTGTTGGACTTAAATTTTTTTTTAAAAATTAAAATTAAAATGAACAGTTTTATTACAAAATTTGTGGGTTCTGTTTTTCCTGGGTCACCCTGTAATATTATGTTACCCAACTAGGAGGGGGTAGGGTTAGGGTTTAGGGTTAGGTTGGGTTTAGGGTTGGGGTTTAGGGTTAGTTTAATTGGGAAATAAATAATTTGGGTTCTGTTTTTTCTGGGTCACCCTGTAATATCATGTTACTCAACTAGAAAATAACCCGGAATATTTTGGACAATTTTCACGGCACTCGCCAGAGGAAACTTCACTGTAAATACAACGAAGTATTTTTAATTCTATTATTAAAACTAGCAAATATATGCACCCTCCGGGTGCAAGTATTTAAGTTTTGATATAATAAAATAACATATTAAATTAGAAAGGCTAATGAAACTGACTAAGAATGCAGATAAAAAGATTTGGAACAGAGGGGAGTATAATCGAAAAACAGAACAACTTTGAAACTAACTATTCCATCATTTTTCATTACTCCCGTCTTTCATTGGTAAATTTTCCTAATTTAACTATTTAGTTAAAATAGGAAGTAAAGGATAATATTACAGTTATTTCTTCTTGTAAATAAATTTATTTTAAGATTTATCCACGAGATTTTTGTTTATATTTCTTAAGATAAAACCAAACAATTAGAAATCAATAATACCAAGCACATATTTATTAAAATAAAATTTTAAATATCAATATGCAAATTAGCCTTCTCGTTCAAACTGTAAACCACTATTTTGTTGTATATATAATTACAATTGCATGTTATAAGTACGCAGATATGGTCAACAGTATTAATAATGTAAAACAATTTTTATTAATAACTGAAGGTTTAAAAGAATGAAATCATGGAGAATTTGACGTAAATAATTAAGGGAATTGTGACTTGAGTAGTAATATAGTTTCGGTTACAGACTGAAAAACACACAATCTCCATTATAATAAGATGTAAGCATTGAAAATGTGTGGCAGCTTAAAAGGTGGTGTTTTTATTGTTAGAGATTAGCATTATCAGTTTTTATTATATACCCCCCACACATGTTGCGGGCATATAAACATCGAGTTCTTTTGTTAGAGAGAGGAGAGAGGTAGACAGAGTATCAGAGAGGTAATTAAACACATAGATGCATAAGTTACATAACTTACTTGTTTTCTTCTGTAGCCATCAGTGATTGTCTAATCTTCTTGTTTGATTAACCAGCAACGCCATGTTGTTTTTTAAAAACTTTATTCTTAATTAACTAACACAGCGCGCGCGCAGGTGGTCCAGCTAAGGCAAGAGACATCTCTCTCACCCACCATCCTGCCTGGAACTGAGAACCCAACTAGATCTCGCGTGATTTTTGCGGGTTTTCCCGCCTCTGGGGTCAAAGTTCCCAAACGGTCTGTAACTTTCCATTCGGGCACTTTGTATTTCTGCTACACAGTGTTGTCAATAATCTATGCTACCATAGATTATGCAACATTTTTAGTTTTTATCATCAAAGTAACATTTTTACTTTTTTACGGCTGCAGTTTTGAAAACAATTTTCAAAATTTGTGCTGCTTATGTTGATTGATTTTAAACTTGAAAATGACGGAAATCAAGAAATTTTTGGCCATCATTCTCATTTAGAGAAAATCATTTGTGTGTTTCTCGCAACAATTATTTTAATTGATTAAGTGATTCTAACGGTACTTCAACCCATCAAGGATTATTTCATGCATAGAAGTTAGGGAATCGCGTTCGTTATACGTTCCTTTTTATATTTGCTTATTTCCTTTAACCCCAACCTAAAAAAAAGGGGAACCACTCTGACTGATCTACAAGGAAAAAAAGAAGACAGGGTTAGGGTTAGGGTTTAGGGTTAGTTTAATGGGAAAATAATGGGTAGATTAATTAACAGATTTAAATTCATTCAGAGTGGTTCCCCTTTCTTAGGTTGGAGTTATGGGAAATAACCTTATATTTTTGTGTAGCTATTTTTGAGTTTGCTTTTCTTTTCGGCGGGGGGTACACAATCCTATCGGTACTCTTCGCGGAGAACCGTCCCGGCTTCCTGTCCCAAAAACCGCTAGCCGGTGGCTGCTGAAAAAAAAACAACACCAGCTACGATTCAAGTCCGTAGCCGAATCGGTGTCACTTGCAAAAAAAAAAAAACACTTAGGGCGTTTTTCCCGAAAACCCAGCCCCAACCCACACCCTAACCCTAAACCCTTACCCCCCCCCTAGTTAAATTAACAGTTTTATTACAAAATTTATGGGTTCTGTTTTTTCTTGGTCACTCTGTATACAGGATGACCCAGAAAAAACAGAGCACAAATTATTTATTTATTTTCCCATTAAACTAACCCTGAAACCTAAACCCCCCTAGTTAAAATTAACAGTTTTATTACAAAATTTATGGGTTCTGTTTTTTTTCTGGGTCACCCTGTATACAGGGTGAGCCAGAAAAAAACAGAGCCCAAATTATTTATTTATTTTCCCAATAAACTAACCCTAAACACCAACCCCAGCCCCAACCCTAACCCCAACCCCAACCCTAGTTTGTTTTTTTTTTTTCAAGTGACACCGCTTCGGCTACGGACTTCAATCGTAGCTGGGGGGGGGGTGTCAGCAGCCACCGGTGGATTTTGAGGCAAGTGACCGGGACGGTTCTCCGCGAAGAGTACCATCCTATCTAATACGAATTATGTTTAAACAGATCTATAGGATCCATAGAAGGGACTCTAACAGCTATTAGCGCACTGGTTCGAAATGAAGCTGAGAGTCATGGCAACGAAGAAGGACTCAACACTCCCCAGATCTTCAGGACTGGATCCTCACTATCACATGCAGTTTAGTGTCACACCTAGGAAACCCCTTTTTAGTGGAGTCTTACCCCCCTCCGCAGGGGATACAGTCAGCGTATTCTAACCCCCGCAAACGGGGCAACCAACAGTTTAAGGTTGGCCTATAAAGTGATGTGACCACAAGTTTCAAAATACAAATTAATGACTTTAATTATGGTGTAATCATGAACCCTGAATAACAGATTTGCTCCTTTGAAGTTATTAACATTTTGTTGTTAGTTAAATAAACATAAGAATTCACACATTTAACAAATTAAGAAGGGGTGACAGAATACACTGGTTTGACCCAAAAGTTCACTCGATATTTGTTGTTACAATTAGGTTTCATCTAGTTTGAATCAACTTCATAAAAATATCTCTTCCGATTTTATTAGGACAACTGTCATATCAACATGCAATTATATATATATATATATATATATATATATATATATATATATATATATATATATATATATATATATATTACTTTGGTGGGGTACCAAGTTTCTTGTATAAGGGTGATTCCAAGCTGGTCCTATTCTCTAACAGTAGTTTGTTGCAGAGTTCATGTCCCGTATGAGAGCTCAATGTTTAATTTTAATAAACAGACCAAATTTGTTTGTGAATAAAAAGGCCTTAAATACCAGGCCTTTTTATTCACAAACATATATATATATATAATATATATAAATATATATATATTATATATATATATTGAGAAAAATGAAAAAACACAGGTTTAAATGGGTTAAGTGGTGAGTTTATTGGCCGACGCTGCAATGTTTCGATCTATTAATTAGATAATCTTCAGGGCATTTTTGGTATGTGGAAGGTGATAAGAAATTAACCCACTTAAATTAACCCATTTAAACCTGTGTTTTTTCATTTTTCTCAATATACTTACATACCGTCGGATTCACTTCCTTTCTTCACACACACACACACACACACACACATATATATATATATATATATATATATATATATATATATAAGTTGAAAAATGAAAATGAATCCGACAATATGTTGAAAAAATACCGAAAGAAAGAAAAAGAAAATGTGGGATGAATAAAAATAGTTTAATGAAATGCGTGTTGGCATTTCATTAAACCATTTTTATTCATTCAACATGTTCTTTCCTTTATTGTGATTCGGCCAAGAGTTTTTCCATATACACATTGTATTCTATTTATTACTATTTTAAATATGAAATAAAATAATAATAATGGAAAAAAATAATTTTTTTAGATATACAAAGTAAGCGGCCTTCATCAGGGCAAGATATTTGAAGTTAAAACTGTCTTTTTTCGAACACTTCTAATTTCTCTGTATTTTGACCGTTTTAACTTCAAATATCAAATATCTTGCCCTGATGAAGGCTGTTTTTTGTTTGTTTTTTTGTATACCTAAATTTTTAAATATTTTTCTATTATTATTATTAATTCATTTCCTATTTAAGATAATAATAAATAGAATACAATGCGTACATGGACAAACTCTCGGCCGAAACACGTGTTTGCATTTCATTAAACCATTTTTATCCATTCAACATTTTCTTTCTTTTCTCCACCTTTCTCCACCAAGAAAGAAAAAATTTTAATTACATTTCAGAAACATTTTTCAATTTAAATGTAGATATCAATAACACTGTTGTCATCGTTCCAAGTAATAAAAAAAAAACCAACTCCTCAAAATCTGTGTATGAATTTAGCTGTGATAATTACCCTAATCTTGTACGACCCGATATCACCAGCCTTCTAATTCTAAAAGTACATTTAGTAGGTACCACCAATTTACCCTGTGAAATTTACCCCCCCCCCTATATTTAACGCAATGAAACTTGCGTAAAGGTTAATATTATCTTGAATTTTGTTTGTCCATTCGAAAGAAGAAACATTAAATAAACACATAATGATTTTTTTTTTAAATTCTGCTTACGGAAATAATGAAAAATCATAAACGAAAAACAATGTTTATATTATTCCACCGTTAAATCAATTGAGATTTAATGTAGCCAAAAACAAGTTATGACTAGAGGATTTTTTTTATTTCTATGAAAAATCAATTAATGGTCTGATTTTCACAAAAATTTCCATAATTACTTACCTTTTCATGAAAATATGTCTGAAATAGGTTTTTCCTAAAATATATTAGGGGAAATATTTTTTTACGAGGTCTACCACCCCCTATTTTATTTTATGAAATATGAAAAAATGAACCGACAAAAAACGATTTTTACTTTTTTTCTATAAAGATAAGAGTCTGAATAATTATATCAAAAGATTTTTATAATTTTCAATGCTAGAGCTTTTTAGTAAAAGAACCATGAATACAGAATTCAGCTAAAAAATATCAATAAAGAAACTGACCGTGTCGTAAAAAAATTTACTGTTTAACTTATTTTTCATGATAACGGGGAGTAATTTTTCCCCAATCGGATAATTCGATCTCTGGATTAACTGTTTTTCTTTGTAACAACTCTTTATGTTCGTTATTTCTTTTTTGCGAGATTTTTTTAATAAAACAGTTTTAAAATATTTACGTTTCTTCCTTCAATATGGCCTAAAGTGATCACGTGACCTATTTTGGTGGTACCTAACATTTAGTTAGTAAATCTAACGATTGGAATGAATTGAGACAAATAATGTTAATAAAAGGGGTCCGCCCTGTCGGCTGGGGCGTTATAATGCACCAACTGCACCTCTGCAGAGGGTAAGACTCCCCCAATGGGGCCACCTGTTGGCCGTGGGTGGCGACCCGTGATGCTTAAGGATAGAGCCCAGGTGGATGAGCAGTTCATGACATGCAATACTCCACTTTGGCCCTATCTTGGGCTAGATGGGCGGTCGGAGAGGCCCCCTCCGATCAATCGGCTGGTTATGTCAAGCCCTAGCACCTATATGATTTTTACAACTCTATTGCCCTTATGGCAAGCCCCAACCCCTTTTTTATCATATGGGTGCTAGAAGGCGGTGGCTGCGGGTCTACATGTCCTGGGAATGACGTTAAACTCTATCTGATGGTGAGGTTCCAGTTTTGGAGGTTTGGGGAATGTGGAGTACCCTTTCATTACCATTGCTCCCTGTTCCACTCTGACCCGGAGTGGTAGTACCTGTTAGGTCCCATCTATGGGTTAAATAGAAAAACATGAGTTTATAAAAAAAATTGTATTACCCATTTAAGAATTGATTTATTTCAAAACTTACTTGGCATTAAATGACCCACTGAGGTTGATATGCCGTAAAACAAAACAAACCAAACCTAAAATGGTGGATTATCAAAACTAAAAGAAGAGTGCATCGATCAAGAAACACGCACAGAGACACACACATATATGAATGCATACACAGAGACTCACATGTTAAGGTGCGTGCGCATAGAAACATGCACACATACACATAGAAAAAAGCGCGCATATACACACATACTCACTCACTGTGATAAGAAAAACAAATCAGGAATCAAGTTTTCTGGCTCAACCATCTACCCAACTCCCCACCCATCCCCCGACTTTCCTTCATAGCTGGATTTTTTTACTGTTCAAAAATATTAGTTTACTATTCCACAACTTCACACAGTAGGCCCGAGAGAGAAAGAAAGAAAGAAAGAAAGAAAGAAAGAAAGAAGAGTAAGAAAAAAGTTGTTTTGTTTTTTTTTTAATTATGGGATATCTCTCTCTCTCTCTCTCTCTCTCTCTCTTCTCTCTCTCTCTCTCTCTCTCTCTCTCTCTCTCTCTCTCTCTCTAACAATGCGGGTGCTGACAGCCCAAGTCTGGGTAGTAAACTGATCAGATTTCTATCGTCAGCACAAGGTACCACCATTATGTTATGTTTTTTCCCTTTTCTTTCACATCCCCCCTCTCTCTCTCTCTCTCTCTCTCTCTCTCCTCTCTCTCTCTCTCTCTCTCTCTCTCTCTCTCTCACACACACACACACACACACAAACAGCCACACGCACTCACACATTATATCCCCACTCCCCCTTACTTCTTCGGAAATTCATCAATTTTGCTGCCTTTGCACTTCGTCTGCTACAAACCGACTTCTCCTCTCTCTCTCCTTCACGCTCTAAAACTATGCAGAAGTATGGGAGGGGAGTAAATGTCTAATTTCCCTTTGACAGAAAAAAAGTGACCATGTGCCCCATCGTGGAGAATAGTGGTCGGTCGCAGATATCAGAGAAACACAAAAAGAGAGTAGCCGACAAGAGCCAAGGATATTTCCATGGAACTGGCATTTTCCGATACATTCTTATCTTTTCTACTAAAAGAGAGAATTGAATTCTAAACTAAAATTTACATCTAATTATTTTTCTCTTGGAAATTATTACAAACCTCAAAACAAAAAAAAAACGAACGGGTAATTTCTATGTTTTGTTGTTAAAAAAAAAAAAAAAAACTTCTCTCGTGCTGACTCGACTTTTTTCTTTTTTTTTTTTTTTCACAGGAAAAAAAGAACCTTGTAACTTTGGAATCACGTGACTTTGGGCATTCATCCCCCCTCCCCCCCCTCTTGAGTGATTCAAAACAGAAAGAAAACTTACAAAAACTTCTTTTAACACGTGCCAATTTGCTTTCGTAATTTATACGCTTCCATTTTTTTTTCATTTTTTTTTTTCATCTTTTTTTTTAGGAAAAATTTTTTTTAAAAAAAGAAAGAAAGAAAGAAAATTATCGTCAATTACTAAAGTTCTTTTGCGGATGTGTTCATATGCATATTACATTTTCCCTTATGGTGACCGCTTTTTTTTCACAAATTTCCCCAACTTCAAAACAGAAAAACAAAACAAAACAAAACAAAACAAAAACACTTAACTACACTGTGCTATTTTAAATGAGACCCATACTTAATATAATATCTTACATTCGCAGTTTCTTTTAACGCTATGTTGTAAAGTGCATGTATTTTTATTTTTTTTTAACATTGATGTCTGTGAAATTTGATAATTTCTTGGTTAGATGCATTTCATCTTCAGTAGAAAACAATTGTGAAAAGGCAACCACCATTTTTTCTTTTTTTTAAATGAGACAGTATTTTAAAAAAATGCTTTTCAAAACTCTGATCGTCTGCATGTTGTTGGGGGTCTGCACTCTGGTCAACTGTCATCCTCAGTGTCTGGATTTCCGTCCACCATTCAAACCCAAAAAGGTAGAATTTTGTATGGAGTACAAAACTTTTGGCTGTTGTTCTCAAGACCAAGATGCGGAAATTAAAGCCAGGTTCGAAAATATAATGTCGCAGATCAGTAAAAGTCAGAAACAGACTTGTAGGTCTTATCTGAAAGAGTTGCTCTGTCAGACCTGTTCACCTTACGCCGCCCACATCTACAGCGCTGAGCAGACCTTGGAGGCAACCACATTTCCAGGACTCTGTCCAGAATACTGCGTTAATTTCCATGCCAAATGTAAGGATATGGTCAGGTACATTACAAATGATCAACAACTGCTAAGCTCTCTAAAGTCAGTCAATACATTTTGTCTTCTGGCCAAATTAACTGACAATGATTACTGCTATCCAGATCTTCTTAATAACTCAAACCTGAATTTTAAAATCTCCTTACAGCAAGTCACAACTGAAGGATGTTTATGCGTGGAAGAATTTGCCTGGAATTTGCGAAGTCCTCTTCTTGCTCGACACGCAGGAGATGGCAGTGGACGACTTTTCATTGCCGAGCAAAGAGGGGTTATTTATATCTATTACAAAAACAAAACCCGAGAAAGAAGAGCTTTCTTGGACATCAAAGATAGGGTTTACTACAGCAGTTACATTGCTGATGAACGGGGTTTTCTTGGCATGACATTCCACCCACAATTTGCACGGAACCAAAGATTTTACGTTTATTATTCGGCCCGCTTGCCAAATCGCAGGGGAGAATGTATTCGAATCAGCGAATTTCGGGTTTTTCGGAAAAATAAGAACAGAGCCAACAGAAAATCGGAGCGTATTATTCTCGAAGTGGAACAACCGTATTCTAACCATAACGGCGGTGAGGTACGCATTTTTCTTTTCTGTTTTAATGCATGAGCCCTTAAGTTTCCTTTTGTCTTAATTGTTTTTTTTTAACGCCAGTTAAAAGGTTTTGATGAGTTCCCATTTTTATCTTATAATCTTAATTTGGTTAAACTTGCAAATCGTCTTCAAAATTAAAACGGAAAATTTACGTCCCTGAAAAAATGAAAGAAACGACGATTTGCAAGTTTAACCTTTGTTTTTAGTCCGCAGGTTTTGCTTTTAATACATTTTTACTTGTAAAAAAAATGCTTATTTATTTGCTATTTATTATTTAATTAATAAATCAAATGGGTTATTTCCTATAAGTCTAACATGATCAAAGGGGAACCACTCTTGACTGATAAACTATTTATTTATTTATTGATCTAAAGTCGTCTGGGCGGCCTAAAGTCGGTATCAGCCAGTCAGCGAGGGAGTCTATCCCCTTCTCAATAGCGCTAGACCAAGGAGATTGTTTTGGCGTCTGAGGCGGTGCGCCACACCTACCATCAGCTCCTTATTTTACCGCACAGATCCCTGTACTACTCATACGCTGAGTTGGCGAGGACCGGTATCGAACTAGAAATCTTGTGGTTTCTAGCCGAACACTCTACCGACTGAGCTAACCCGGCCCTAAATTGATCTACTAGGAAAAAAGAAGACGGGGTTAGGGTTAGGGTTAGGGTTTAGGGTTAGGTTAATGGGAAATTAAATAAATAATTTATCAGTTAAGAGTGGTTCCCCTTTGATCATGTTAGATTTATAGGAAATAACCATCAAATGCTTATTTTTCAAGTTCAATATTGATGTAAAAATGTACCAGTTTTATTTCTTTTTGTTTATTTTGGAAAACTATATTTTCTTTCATTTGTTTTTTTTATTTTTTTTTTCGTATTTAAAATTTAAATCCATGGTTTAGAGATAGTTATTCCTTTCGTTTTTCTTGTTTAATGTTTACCAAATTTTTCGAACAGATATCTCTTGCTAGTTAGTAAATATTAAAATAAATAAGGTAGACTGTGAATTCAGGGGCGTAAATTCTCCGTTATAATTTTGACGACGATTTGCAAGTTTAACCCTTAATTTTTTACTGACCAAGATTTAACGTGAGATAAATCATTCACTCAGGTAACTTTTTACTAATATTATTAGTATTCGGACCATATGATCTTTAGGCACCCCTTTTGCGATCTCGTTTCATAAGGACATTTTTTTATTTACACCGTCAAAATCCGGTTGTTTGTTAACAGACGATTTTTAGATTTTTTTATTTTATTTTAAAACTACCCCTAACCGTAACCGTAACCCCTAACTCTAACCACTAACAAATAACCGGATTTTGACGGTGGAAATGAAAAACATGATGATAACGCAGATAAAACTAATCATCAAGCCTCATCTCAAACATTCAGAGAAATGGAACTTTTCTTAAAATCCTAAAATTGGTTGTTCTTCCTTCTTACGTAATTTTGACATATCTAGACATACACATATGTTAATCTAACACTCTGATGATGTTTTTATTTGTGGACATATTTTACCTATATACAAGATCACTCACACACATTTACATTCATGCAACTGTATATATTACATGAGTATAGATGTTATTCATATATATATATATATATATATATTATATATATATATATATATATATATATTCTTTGTTGGGGTACCAAGTTTCTTGTACAAGGTGATTCTAACCTGGTCCTATTCTCTAACAGTAGTTTTTGTAGAGTTCAGTTCCGTGTGAGAGCTCAATGTTTAGTTATTATAAAACAGAGCAAATTTATTTGTGAATAAAAAGGCCTTAAATACCATGGGTATCGTGATTATGGACCATTTCCACTCATCCCAGATACCCTAAGTGGAAATGGTCCATAATAACGATACCCATGGTATTTAAGGCCTTTTTATTCACACACACACACACACACACATATATATATATATGTGTGTGTGTGTGTGGTGTGTGTGTGTGTGTGTGTGTGTGTAATATATATGTGTATGGCCAAAAACTGCGTTTATCTATACAGAATATCATGATGTACATATGTCTGTATAAATGTATGAGTAAGAAATAGTGAGAACTCTAATTCTTCACATTTTTCTATTTAAAATTTTTATTTTCATGAAAATTTAATGAATATATACATTCTTCTAAGTATATAAATTATATATACATTCTTCTAAGTATAACTAAATTGATAAAAATAGAGACAGCCGCATATTAGTTGTTTGTTTTTGTTTTTGTTTTTTTTTTCTCTTACCCAATTGTAGAAATGGATTGATGACATATGTGTGACGTAATAGATAAAGCGGAAGTGTAGCTGTGACAGGTATAAGATACAGATGTTTGACAGCAGAATGATTGCTGGAACCAGAAACAGGAAGCACACTGTTCTTGATTTCTATATTACAATGGTACCAAGGGAATCCCAGAAATATGTGGAAATTGTGGGTACCCACAGGGGATGAAGGAGTAGACATCTAACGAAGGGGAACATTGCATGAAATCCCGATTTAAGGCAGACGCCTATTCAACTCTTCAGTCAACGCACTGTACAGTATATACTGCCGGGTTATAAGTCCAAACATAAACAAAGGGGAACCATTCTTGACTGATAGATTATTTATTTATTTATTTATATACTGCCGGGTTATTTCCTATATATATTTACCAACCCCTCCGCACGAGCAGGGTGTTTCTTAAGCAGAGTTCAACAGGTTTTGAATTCAGAGTTTTCCTTCTCCGAGACCGGTTGCCTAACCAAGGTTAAAGAGCCCAGTCTACCCTACCATTTACCCATAGCTGGAGGGAGAGTAGGATTCATACCTTTCTCAAGGGTATTAGCGCTGAGTGAAATGCAATTACCATATCCAGGATTGGAACTCGGGGCGACGAGTCCATTTCCCATGACTTTAACCATTACACCATGCGCCGGTTATTTCCTATAAATCCAACATAAACAAAGGGGAACCACTCTTGACTGATAAATTATTTATTTATTTATTGATCTACGAGGAAAAAAGAAGACGGGTTAGGGTTAGGGTGTAGGGTTAGTTTAGTGGGAAAATAGATAAATTATCAGTCAAGAGTGGTTCCCCTTTGTTTATGTTGGATTTATAGGAAATAACCATATACTGCCTTCCAGGGGAGTTTTGTAGTGGTTGGGTATCTTTATTGATACAACGGTATCGCTATTGCGCCACTAGGCCGTGAAGGACTGGGAGCATGCCGTCTAGTCAGACGAGTCACATTTCTATCTCTTTCGAGACGAAGTTCGAGTTTATATGTAGAAACTATGGATCTAGTATATCAGCAGAGTTTTGCACAAGTTGGTAATAGTTCTATAATTGTATTTGATCTATTCAAAGGGTCAACAAATGAGACGGAATCAGACTTGAAAGATTTGTTGCAGTCTTTTGGAATTCCTTTATGCTTGCCATAATGGCTGTCAACTCGTGTTCGATTAAGACCATTTCGGACCATATGACCTTAAGGCACCTGTCTGTGGAAGAATTTGAGTCCAACCGAATTAAACACCAAAAATTTAAGCGAGCTATTAGAAAGGGTAATTTTCAGCCCAGCAACATTCACAGTGGAAAAGTTCCAACATGTAGTTTATGTGAAAGAGTATGTCTCTCCAGGAAATGGTGGACAATATGATCTTAAGGCACCCCTTTTGCGATTTCGATTCGTGGGGACATTTTTCTCCATTTACACCGTCAAAATCCGGTTACTTGTTAACAGACGATTTTTAGAGTTTTTTTATTATAAAACTAAGCCATCGTTATTCAGGCGAAGTGTGGAGCTACATGTTATTTGACAATTGTCTTTAATTTTTTAGCTCTTCAGTCGGACCATATGAACTTTAGGCACCCCTTTTTGATCTCGATTAAGAAAGGACATGTTTTTCATTTAAACCGTCAATATCCAGTTGTTTTAACAGACGATTTTTAATTTTTTTTAAATTATAAAACTAACCCCTAACCTCTAACAAACAACCGGATATTAACGGTGTAAATGAAAAACATCCTTTCTTAATCGAGATCAAAAAGGGGTGCCTAAAGGTAATATTGGTCCCTTCATGTCTATATTAATTTATATTCATAGTTATGAGTGTTGATGTGATGCTGACGTAATGACTATCTACACGGAATGACTATCTACACCAATGGTTCTCAACCGGGGTCCATATGGACCCCTGGGGATCATATAACATTTTTGGGGGACCCAGGCAAGTAAAATGTATTTAACTATAAAAATACAATGGGATTTTTAAACAACGAATGGCTATGGGGGTCCACCAGAGTAAAATAGGATTAAAAGGGGGTCAATAGGTAAAAAAAAAGGGTTGAGAACCATTGATCTTCACGGAAAATGCAATCAGTAAGACAAGTTCAAATCACAGTTGAAGCTGTGTGCATTCACTTCACATTGATAATGTTATTGGAAAAGACATAAAATAATCTGTTCATCTCTTAAAGTAGTAAAGCAAACTGACCTCTCTAGCGTCTGTGAGGCAACCCATCTAGGAGAAAGATAACACTGAATACATATTCTCTACGAATACGTTATGGGTCAGCATTGCAGGGTAAGGTACATTTCTCCCCATATCTTACTGACCTTGAGGAATGCATGAACCATGCAGGAGACAAATAAAAAAAACGATGGACGTGGTGGGGGATGTGAATGTACAGATGCACATATATGCACAATCATATATGTATATATATATATATATATATATATATATATATATATATATATATATGCACAATCATATATATATATGCACATCATATATATATATATATATATATATATATATATATACTAGAAGTGGCTACCAGGCGTCGACTGGGTAGAGTGGGGATTTTTTTAAAGTTAGTCTCGCACATCCATTATTATTTATTACAAGTTAGATCCTTACTGGATGCCCCATAAAATCCCCACATAAATATATAACAATATAGTAAGAAATTTTAATTCAATAATTTACAATTAAAAAAAAAAACAATATGAATTAGGTGATTAATTCAATCAATCAACATCATATTTCAATTACCTTCTGTTACTATACAAATTTTAATTTTTAAATATCTTCCCAAGTATAAATAAAATTTTCATTATTTTTGCTCAAAAACCAAGCCCTGGTGATAGTGAATGTATATATATATTTATTTGTCGTTAATTGTTTTATTTTCGAGGTTTCCTCCGGACATACACATATACACAACTGCCCTTTATATATGTATAGATTTACATTTGATACACAAATACACACATACATAAATGTGTGTGTGTGTGTGTGTGTGTGTTACAGGTCAACTGCATAATTCAGATGTTTAAAGAATGCCTACAAAATATATTGTAAGTTTGAAATATAAGTAGAGTAAAATAATTGCTTTCCACACTCAGGCAATGACAACTTATTTATGTGTTAGAGAAAAGGGGGAAAGGTTGGAAGAAGAGAGAGAGAGATAGAGAGAGAGAGAGAAGGGGAGAAAGGTTGAAAGAAGAGAGAGAGAGAGAGAGAGAGAGAGAGAGAGAAAGGGAGAAAGTTGGAAGAAAGAGAGAGAGAGAGAGAGAGAAAGGTTGGAAGAAAAGAAGAAGAGAGAGAAAGAAAAAATGTTGGAAGAAAGAGGAGGAGAAAGGGGGAAAGGTTGGAAGAAAGAGAGAGGGAGAAAGGGGAAAGGTTGAAGAGAGGAGAGAGAGAAGGGAGAAAGGTTGGAAGAAAAGATAGAGAGAGAGAGAGGGAGAAAGTTGGAAGAAAGGAGAGAGAGAGAAAGGAGAAAGTTGGAAGAAAGAGAGAAGAGAGAGAAGAGAGGAGAAAAAAGGAGAAAGGTTGAAAGAAAGGGAAAGGAGAGTTGGAAGAGAGAGGGAGAGAGAGAGAGGGAGAGAGAGAGAAGAGAGAGAGAAAGGTTGGAAGAGAGAGAAAGAGAGAGAAGAGAGAGAAAAGGAGAAAGGAAGAAAGGGAAAGGGGAGAAAGTTGGAGAGAGAGAGGGAGAGAGAGAGAGAAGGAGAAAGGTTGGAAGAGAGAGAAAGAGAGAGAGAGAGAAAAGAGAAAGAAGAAAGAAAGGGAGAAAGTTGAGAGAGAGAGAGAGAAAGAGAGAGAAAGAGAAAGAGAGAGAGAGAGAGAGAAAAGGAGAAAGGTTGGAAGAAAGGGAAAGGGAGAAAGTTCGAAGAGAGAGAGAGAGAGAGAGAGAAAAAGGTAGAAAGAGAGAAAGGCTGGAAGAGAGAGAGAAGAGAAAGAAAGGGAGAAAGAAGAAAGAGAGAAAGAGAGAAAGGTTGGAAGAGAGAGAAATAGAGAGAAAGAGAGAAAGGTTGGAAGAGAGAGAAAGAGAGAGAGAGAGAAAGGGAAAAAGGTTGGGAAGAGAGAGAGAAAGAGAAAGGTATAAAAATCCTGTGTTTCTTGATAAGAAATTCTCCTATAAATATATATTTGTGAGGCACTTTATCATCTGTTGTTTATATATATACTCCCCTACATCTCCCTGACCACCCAGAGAACCAGATATTCAAACCAGATAAGTGACTACCAAATAAAAATGTGTCAATATTCATCCTTTGAAGTTTTGCCCCAAAATATTCCGGATTAAAAGGAAAATGCGCAGATTCAACTAAATTTCTCTACAAAGTTATTTAAAACTATTTCCCTGAGATTTTGCCCTGTGGTTTTTGTTTTTAACAAAATAAAAAGAAAAAAACAACTTAAAACGATACAATTCTTTCTGGGGGTGTCATGGTATGTGTGTCGGTCCATCGAAATAAAAATCTGCAAAGTGTCACATTTTTTGTGGTTGAAGTGAATTAGGGTGAAAAACAAGTCAAACGCAAAAAAAAGAAAGAAATGTTCTTGAAATGTTCCCCATGACATCTTCTATCAAACATGATGACTCATCATGACTGCTTTTATATCACCCTAATTGTCGACCTTGGGTGCGGTGAGTTAATTTTCTCAAAACAGTTTTTTTTTCTGTTGATCTTACTGAATCAATAGAATTGACCTTTTATTGTCATTTTAACAATGGTAAAACTACCCTATTCTCCAGATCTGGTCCCCAGCGACTATTGGCTGTTTACAGAGCTCAAAAGAATTCTCCAGGGAAAGATATTTGGCTCCAATGAAGAAGTGATATTGGAAATTGAGGCGTATTTTGAGGCCAAAATGCCAAACACTTTTGATAGTTAAACTCTTATTCATGGAATGCAGGTTTCTTGCTCGCATCAGAAACCGTTATTTTAAAGCAAACAATATAAAATATCTGTTTGAACATGAAGGATATTCTCTCTTTTTTTTAGGGAAATAAAATTATACCATAGAATATAGACATAAAACAAATCAATACAATACAACATAATTCCCAATAATGCTAACACAGTCTTAAAACCAATTACTAAAAATTATAAATATTGATATACGATATGTATCACTTCCTAACTGTTAGGCATGATATAATTCCAAACGGTTGATATGCCGTTAAAATCAATAAACAAATTAGGAGAAATTGCAACACTCTGTTAATGATAATGGAATTTTCAAAATGGCCGTGGATAAAACAGAAACAGCAATGAGAAAATTTTTACAGACCTAAGAGTACATACGCTGCTGTATGGGGGGGGGGGCAGGGAATAAAGGAGAGTCTGGTAATTGGACATATCTCCTAAATTTTAATGTGGAATATTCTTTACTAATTTTGATGAGTTGTATTTGCCTCTCATCCCACTTATGAGGGCGTGACACAAGGACATTTTTATGTGGGCCCACCCACAAGCCGAAGCTCATGGGTGGTAGGCACAAAAATACGTCAATCCCGTCGGCATTCCCCCTCGAGGGCGCCTCAGGCGCTGGGCAATAAACCCAGCCCTGCCCCTTTAAGTCAAGGGGACAGATATTGCCTGGGGGGTGGGATAGCCCCCTGGGATCGACGCTAATTTTTTGATGAGTTTACACTTTAAAAGTTTCTATCGCATTTTAAATTGATCCTCATTAAAAATGAAGATCCACATACCTGATTTATCTAACCTGCTCAGGTATGGCTTTTTACACTGCATTTCTGAGAAAGACATCATTTTTAGTTCGTCACCTTCCTGACCTCTGCAAAATCATTCGAAGCTGTCAAATCGTGTCGAATTGATCCTCACGTTACCAAAATATTGCAAAACTTTTTACTCGCCCTAATAACACACCTCGTGTACACACACAGATGTAATGTGTTTGTGCGTATTTATGTGTGTATGAGATAGAGAGAGAGAGAGGTGGGTGCATGTGTGCGTACGCGTGTTGGAAAAGGGGCGCCCTGGGCCTATTCATCAAAGCATTCAATTATCATTTGGTTTCTAATTGGACCACACGAAGGGCCATAATTGTCGTCAATCCTCCTTCCAGGTTTGGAATGTGAAAGGTTTCTTAGCTAATTTAACCGAGCGCGATTTTTTAGGGGGGTGCCTTAGCTAGGCACATCTCTGCGGTGGGGGGAGGGGCTCAGCCGAACTCTATGCAATAGGACCAGAGTTTTTTCTTTATTTTTTTCTTTATTTATTTTTTCTTTTTTTTATTTTTTCTTTCTTTATTATTTTTTTTATGTTTTTGTTTTGTTTTTTTTTTTAATTTTTGTTTGAGGAAAATGATGTCTTAAGTGTTTGCATGTTTCTTTTTAAATGTAAATTTCATGAAAATGCATATCCACAAACTTAACAAGAAAAATGTTTGTCTCTTTTTTTTTTGTTTTCTTTTCTTTTAACAATTTCTAGAAGTCAAGGGGTCCCTGTCCTGGGGCTAACACTTGATTTCTTTATAAATAGTATTTATATCCTAAGGAACGTTTTAGGATGGAGCATGTTCCTTTGATAGCTGATATTTGTACTTCATAGCAGCTTGGTTTCCCTGGTATTGTTTCAATATATTTTTAAAGATTTTGTTTCACCAGCCTAGTTGCCCCAATCACAACGGGTATGATATCTATTTCTTTCAATGACCAAGTTGTTTTTAGGTCATTCTTGAGGTCTTGATATTTTGTAATCTTTTCTCGCCCAGCTCTATTTAGGCCATAATCATTTGGGACAGCTACATCAATAATGAGATCAGTTTTTTTTTGTTTATCCCAGATGACAATATCTTAATAGCTTTGTTTTTTTTATATATCTGCTTGTCTGGATTACTTTATCATAGAACACAGCCACCTTTCCATTTGTACTGTGATCTCTCAAGCTGCATTTCTCCACAGATTTTCCAGTGGAGGTATTTGCATACTTTGTTTTGATGGGCAGTGTAGTGGCCATCTGCCAAAAAGATCTGGCAACCAGACATTAGATGGCTTGGATTTTCAATGGCTGAGTGGCAGAATCTGCATTGATCATTTTTTTGTATTCCAACCATTTTAAATGTGTGTTCGCATGTGTGTTTTTTTTTTTCAAAGTTTCTCTCAGTGAAAATCAGGTGGGGCTGTAGAATATGCTGATTGCACCTCTACAGAGGTAAGACCCCCACCTAGCTGTTGGCTGTACATGGTTACCCATTAAGATTAAGAATGGGATCCTGGTGGCTGAGCAGTCCGTGACATGCAATACTCCATTTTGGCCCTTATTAAGATACATAAGCACTTGAAGAGGCTTCCTCTGACCACTTGGCTTTCAGATGATGGATGATAAGAAAATGGAATGATTTTATTCATTTTATATTGATATTTACCCTAGAAATTCCATGGTGTATACAGGGAAATTCTGACAAATTACATACATCGTACATAAATTTTTAATGATTGAGCTAAATTTTCAAGGGTGACACTTATCAGATATATATATTTACCAATACCTCTGCACGAGCAGGATGCGACACAAGGTCAATTTCTTAAATGGAGTTCAACAGGTTTGAATTCAGAGTTTTCATTCTCCTAGACCGGTTGCCTAACCAAGGTTAAAGAGCCCAGTCTGCCCTACTATTTATCCATAGCTGGAGGGAGAGTAGGATTCATACCTTTCCCAAGGGTATTAGCGCTAAATGAAATGCAATTACTACATCCAGGATTTGAACTCGGGGCGACGAGTCTATTTCCATGACTTTAACCATTACACCACGCGCTTCCTGTCACTTATCAGATATAGTTCGAACCTATGTAGGCTTGCTAAAAACAACAGATCCATTGTTATTTTACTAGTTTTGAATGTTTCTACACAATTTTTTTTATTAGCACTAATATATAGTGAAAACAAGAACATATCTGTTAACCTTTTATCTTCTGAATGTGAGTATACTTACTGTGACAATTGGGGGAAAAAATCAGTATGTACGAAATGTACAATCCCTGTCTTCAATGGATTATTCATAATTTGAAGTCTTTTGCTGTTTCTCATATTCTGGTAGGCACAGGATATAGGGTATGGTATTTAGCTTGCGTGCCTGGTTGTTGGGGTATATTTGAAACATGCATACCCTAGGGGTAAGAGATTAGAACGGTGGATTTATGCTAATCTTTACAATTTAGAAACAGAACACAAATTTATATAATAACACAAGAATAAAGAAATATTGCTTAATAATTCAAACTATAGCCCGCCCTATCGGCTGGGGCGTTAGAATGCACCGACTGCACCTCTGCAGAGGGGTAAGACTCCCCCAATGGGGCCACCTGTTCGCCGTGGGTGGCGACCCGTGATGCTTAAGGATGGAGCCTAGGTGGATGAGCAGTTCATGACATGCAATACTCCACTTTGGCCCCATCTTGGGCTAGACGGGCGGTCGGAGAGGCCCCCTCCGATCAATCAGCTGGCCACGTCAAGCCCTAGCACCTATATGATTTCCCCAACCCTATTGCCCTTATGGCAAGCCCCAACTCCTTTTTATAATATGGGTGCTAGAAGGCGGTGGCTGCAGGTCTACATGTCCTAGGAATGACGTTAAACTCTATCTGATGGTGAGGTTCCAGTTTTGGAGGTTTGGGGAATGTGGAGCACCCCTTCATCACCATTGCTCCCTGGTCCACTCTGACCCGGAGTGGTAGTACCTGTTAGGGTCCCATCTATGGGTTAAATAGAAAAATGTATTTTTTTTTTTTAATTGTATTATCCATTAAGAATTGATTTATTTCAAAACTTTATCGGCATTAAATGACCCACTGTGGTTGATATGCCGTAAAACAAAACAAACCAAACCAAACCTGTAGGTATTGTAGATTTTACATGGGAAAAGGATTATCCAAATTGTTTCAGTCAATGGGATTCTGTTAAAATGAATCCTATTCTTAACCCTTTTACAGTTAGAGACATTTTTTTTTTATCTCCAACAGGCAGAGCAATATTTGTTTTGTTTTGTGTGATAACTAATTGTAAGGCATTTTCCTATTGGCTGCTCATTGACCAAATCAATGTTAATATGGATTAAATAGAAAAATGTTGTTTTTTTTAAATTGTATTATCCATTAAGAATTGATTTATTTCAAAACTTTATTGACATTAAATGACCCACTGAGGTTGATATGCCGTAAAACAAAACAAACCAAACCAAACTATAGCTAATCGATTTACTGGTTCATATGTGCTTGATAATCAAAAAGAAATCTAATTTTTTTTTTCAGAACTTCATAGGACATAAAATTATTGTTTTGTTTTTTGCAATTTTTTCTGTTTCAACAGAAAACAAGAGATTTTTTTAGAACTCATTTCTGATTTTTTCAAAAGAAAGAAAGTTTAATTCATCTATGATTAATAAGTTCACTCTTGGCAGTTCATCTTTTAAAAATGCCGGTAAATTCTAATGTTATTTAGGGAGAAAGTTTTGTTGCATACCTTTCTTTTGACTTCTATTTTTATGTCAGATCTAGACTGTAAGGAGGATGTAGCAGCTGTTCCAAAATAACTGATAGTTTCTATTGCTATATTTGCAGTATGGGGCTTCATGCTCTGATGGTGTGACCCAACCATCGCAGTTGACGATAGTTGGACCACACCATCCACATGCCTGCAGACAGACTCCCCAGTAAACTACATTACAATGAAGGCACGTGGAGGACAGAAGCTCCCCAAAAGCGGTTCAAAGATCATATTAAGACAACGCTGAAAAAAATGTAACATCACATCTTCAAGTGTGGAAGGCCTGGCCTCCAACAGACAGGGTTGGTGAGACACCTGCCACACAGGGGGCTACACAGCTCAATAATGAGATATAAACAGGACTGAAGAGTGGTGACATCTTCGTCGTCATGAACGACCAAATGTAGATGGGAATTTTCCCTGCAATGTGTGTGACCGCATCTGTAAGTCCAGAATTAGACTAATGAGCCACCATTTGGTATCTTACGTTCTTCTTCCAGCGTCTGGGCCTAGTCTTGGGGACTTCGTGTCTGGTCTTCTAGGTCAGTCTTGTTGCCAAGACATTCATCAACCACAAAACCATATTATTTATTTAAACTTTTATTTCTTAACTACACATATTTCTCTAACTAATCACAGTGCGCGTGTGCAGTGAGTCTCAGCTAAAGCAGTAACATCTTATCTGCCTGACGTCCAAGCTGAAACTGAGAGCCAACCAGGTCCCACGTGACTTCACATATTTCACAGGCTTTCTGTAATATTCCATGGAAAGTCCCGCCCGTGATATGAAAAGGGTCGTCCCTTTAGAAATACAGGGGGTTGACAATAATCTATGCAACCGCATAGATTATGTAACAGTTTCCTGAATTAGTCATCATCATCATGTCGCACATGTAGCACGGGTATCGACAACAATCTTACGCCAACCCTCCCTATCATTCATTGCGCCTGGATGCTCCTCTGCGGAACAGCCAGCATCTTCACATAGCTGGTCAATGTAGGTCCTTGCTGGGCGCTCCACACTTGCATGACCATGTGTTGGCTTCCACAGGAGAACGTCACTTATGAGTTCATCCTTACTTCTCCAGCAGTGTCCTGCATGCCTTGTCCGTCTCACTCGGATAGTTTGTGAGATGGGGGGCAGGTGACCGTACAGCTGTTTCCTTGTGGGGTGCTGTTTCCATGACTTGTTCAACACTGCTTGCAGCATCCTTGTGCAGCTCCCATCTAGCTTATTCTCAAGATGTTTAGTTAGGGTTCAGGTGTGCAGCCATATAACAGCACCGACACAACCACAGCCTGGAAGAACTCTCGCTTCAGCTTGTTAGGGAGATCGGACCTCCATATGACTGATAATCTATTTGTGACCGACCATGCCTTTGCTATCCGCGTATTAACATTAGTATTCATTCAAATTCCAAGTAAATTTAAGACTTGAAAATAACAGTAGTGCCAGTACCAAGGAATCTTTGGGGCTCTTTTACTTTTACAGACTTCAAAAGCACTTGTTGGGGCTTATCAGAACTTCGGAGCTCATAGGATCCTCGGAGCTCCTCAGATATTCAGTAAAACAACATAAATTATTTATGTTTACTAGGCTTCTTAGAGAGGAATTGTACACAGTGTTTGATATGAAGAAGCAATATCTATGTAGAAGAATATCCCTATTGCACTTGGCTGCAGGGAGATGTAGAAGAATATCCCTATTTTTTAAGTGGATGAGACCATAGATTTTAACCCTAAAAACAAGTTTACCAAAGTTGAACATATCTTGCAAAATTCAACCAAATGAGTTGAAAAGGTCACAGAATCTCAATACATTTTTGTAAGAAAACTTAAGGATTTATTTCTACTGTTGCAAGTATAAATGGATAAGGATCATGGTATTTACCGCGTACCCCACTTGTACGGGTCAGCACAAAGTCCCTATTAACGTGGGACCACCCACAAACCGAAGCTCATGGAGTGGCAGGTGAAAAATTGCGTCGATCCGTCGGCATTCCCCCTCAAGGGGGCGCCTCAGGCACTGGGCAATAAACCCAGCCCTGCCCCTTTAAATCAAGGGGGCAGGTGTTGCCTGGGGATGGCCCCTGGGATCGACGTTGTTAATTATATCAATGGTCCAGAGGCCGAAGCCACTGTAGACCATATCTACATACATATCTACATACATATAAATGGATAAGGATCATTAACAGATCCAAGGGTAGGAAGGTTAAGAGAAAAGTCAGTAGATTAGTTGATGGAGGTGTAAAATGTGATTTGAGCAAAGGTTAGTAAATTCAATGGTTTTTATTGATTGAAATCAACACTTCACAGAGAAAAGGTTTAATGTAAAATAATTTCATGAGAAGACAAACTGCATTGGATCAATTTTTGATAACTTCAATAATAGATATAATGTATACATGTATGTATGTATATAAGTAAAGTCGACGGGGCGGCCTAAAGTCGGTATCAGCCAGTCAGCGAGGGAGTCTATCTCCTTTTCAATAGCACTAGACCAAGGAGATTGTTTTTTTAGCATCTGAGGTGGAGCGCCACACCTACCATCAGCTCTTTACTTTACCGCACAGATCCCTGTGCTACTCATACGCTGAGTTAGCGGGGACCGGTATCGAACTAGGAACCTTGTGGTTTCTAGTCGAACGCTCTACTGACTTTGTGCGCATATATATATATATATATATATATATATATATATATATATATATTCGATAATTTGCTTGAAGCATTAAGTATATTATTTTTTATCTATATTAAGAAGGCAATTACAATGCATATAAAAAAATATAATGTCCAGTGTCTAATCAATTTCAAAGAAACTTCATCTTCAGAGACTGTTTTTGAAATGGAAAAGGATTTCAGAATTAGAGAATGTTTATTAATAGCTAAGTTACACCCTCGCATAAACAGTAGGTTAGAATTAAACACTGAATATATAATTAGTTAGCATGCACATTCCATAAATACACATATGTATATAAAAATTTTTAAAATTAAAGATTAAAAAATAAATGAATATATAAATAAATTAATAAATAAAAGGAATGAAATTGAAATTGATTGAACAACGGATATCACGGCTCTTGTGGCATTATAACAACTCACGAGACGTGTGTTTATAATGTCCAAAACAAAAAATACACAAGACCGCATCCATTTCAAAAACAGTCTCTGAAGATGAAGTTTCTTCGAAATTGATTAGACACTGGACATTATTATTTTTTCTTTATACGCATTGTAATTGCCTTCTTAATATAAATAAATAATAATATATATATTCATTTGGTTGTTGGTTTTGAAGGCTATCACAATGCAAGTGTAAATAAAAATGAGGTATTTTGTTTGTTTATCTTTGATTTATTCTTATTATTTCAGGATAAAGATCCCTTTGTCAGAAAATGTCTGAAACCTAAGTTCTGGAGCTGTTACCTTAAATATATATATATATATTATTATTATTATTTACTCCTTTTGAGTTTTCACATCAGTGTTAGCTGATGGTCTTTCACTGGAGTCTGAGTGACAGCAAGTCTCCAGGACTCTTCTGAGTATTCTGGCAGATTGCAGCAGTACAGTGTTCTGAATGGTTTCAATTCTTCCTCTGATTTCCAAACTTTCCAAACCCTTTTCCAATCCTTTTGGGACCGTTCCAAATTATTATCATTATCATTATTATTATTATTATTCTTTTGTTGGGGTGGCCTAAAGTCTGTATCAGCCAGACAGACGCCACACCTACCATCATCTCCCTACTTTACCACACAAATTAATGTGCTACTCATACGCTGAGTTGGTGAGAACCAGGAACCTTGAGGTTCCCAGCTGACCACTCTACAAACTGAACTAAACCGGCCCTTCCCTCACAAACCAGAGTTTCATGTAATCGATCATCGAGTGAGTATATTGAACGATGTCTGAAGACTATCAAATTCTTTTGAATTCTTTTAGATATACTGTAGTCTAAATAGAGGATGAAATAATTAAGTCATGGGATTATTTATGTTTGTCATGTGTTTCAATCTGGTGCCAAATTACTAAGCAGATGTTTAACTTTGTGGCAACATTTTGACACCAATACTGATTTCTTACTTAAAAGATTCTCAGGATTAGAAAAATTTTATATTTGGTTTGGGTTTTTTTTTTTATGGCATATCAACCTCAGTGGGTTATTTAATGCCGATAAAGTTTTGAAATAAATCAATTCTTAATGGATGATACAATTTTTTTATTAATACATTTTTCTAACCCATAGATGGGACCCTAACAGGTACTACCACTCCGGGTCAGAGTGGACCAGGGAGCAATGGTGATGAAGGGGTGCTCCACATTCCCCAAATCTCCAAAACTGGAAACTCACCATCAGATAGAGTTTAACGTCATTCCCAGGACATGTAGACCTGCAGCCACTGCCTTCTAGCACCCATATGATAAAAAGGGATTGGGGCTTGCCATAAGGGCAATAGGGTTGGGAAAATCATATAGGTGCTAGGGCTTGACGTGACCAGCCGATTGATCGGAGAGGGCCTCTCCGACCGCCCGTCTAGCCCAAGATAGGGTCAAAGTGGAGTATTGCATGTCATGAACTGCTCATCCACTTGGGCTCTATCCTTAAGCATCACGGGTCGCCACCCATGGCCAACAGGTGTCCCCATTGGGGGAGTCTTACCCCTCTGCAGAGGTTCAGTCAGTGCATTCTAACGCCCCACCGACAGGGCAGAAATTTTATATGGAATATTTTCGGACCATATAAACTTTAAGCACCCCATCTGCGATCTTGATTCATAAGGACAATTTTTTCATTTACACCGTCAAAATCCGGTTGTTTGTTAGGGGATTAGGGTTAGGATTAGGGTTAGGGGTTAGTTTTATAATAATTTTTTTTTAAATCTAAAAATCGTCTGTTACCAAAAACTGGATTTTGACGGTGTAAATGAAAAACATGTCCTTATGAATCGAGATCGCAGACGGGGTGCTTAAAGGTTATATGGTCCATATTTTCTTCCAAGCAAAATTTACATTGTCGGATCCCTTTAGGTCGGATCCCTTGTTATAAATAAATAATCTCTCTAATAATGAATTAATGAAATGGGAAAAAGAAGACATGCTCATTTGAATTTTAAATTAGAAACTGTATCTTTAGAAATATTTCTTCTATTGCCCTTATGGCAAGCCCCAACCCCTCTTTATTTATTTTTAGGCTGCGGGTCTACATGTCCTGGGAATGACGTTAAACTCTATCTGATGGTGAGGTTCCAGTTTTGGAGGTTTGGGGAATGTGGAGCACCCCTTCATCACCATTGCTCCCTGGTCCACTCTGACCCGGAGTGGTAGTACCTGTTAGGGTCCTATCTATGGGTTAAATAGAAAAATGTATTTATAAAAAAATGTATTATCCATTAAGAATTGATTTATTTCAAAACTTTATCGGCATTAAATGACCCACTGAGGTTGATATGCACAAAACAAAACAAAAAAAAACAAAAAAAAAAATATTTCTTCTCAGAGTAAAAACTCAATCAATATCAAAAAGGGAACTTAGACAATTTCTAATAAAATAAAAACATTTCCATAAAACTCTATAAAAGTTGTTTTTTTTAAAGAACAACTATATGATATCTTAGAACAAATGTTGGACAAATGTTGAAAAGAAAATACCATT
Source organism: Doryteuthis pealeii (assembly GCA_023376005.1). Lineage (NCBI taxonomy): Eukaryota > Metazoa > Mollusca > Cephalopoda > Myopsida > Loliginidae > Doryteuthis > Doryteuthis pealeii. Next base: position 98,124,219 of record CM042150.1, read on the forward strand.
CATTGAACAGTTTTGTTGCTTTTGGCTGGTTGTGATAAACTATTACTGAAGCAGCAGTAATTCCATACCATTTACAGGCATGGAAATGAAAACCATATTCCTCAGAAAAACAACAAAAAAAACAACAAAAAAACAAAAAAAAACAGCATCTTTATCAGATGTCTTCAATTTGCCAACAGAAAAAAAAAGGAAATTTTATGGGAAAAAATACATTGCGAAACAAAAATAACTAGCATGATTTTTTTTTTTACCAGTTTTATATTACAAATTCTTTTAAAACTTCCAAAAATTTTCAGGAGTTTTTCAACTTTATATTAAAAATTTACACTACTTTTTCATATTTAACTCATAGTTTTTTTTCTAAACTCAAATTCTTAAACACATTTTTACACTATTTTTTCATATGTTAAAAACCATGAGTTAAATATGAAAAATAGTGTAAAATGTGTTTAAAAAATTAAGTTTAGACAAAAAAACTATGAGTTTATGAAAAAATAGTGTAAAAATGTGTTTAAAAATTAAGTTTTTTTTTCTAAACTTAATTTTTTTAAACACATTTTTACACTATTTTTTCATATTTAACTCATAATTATTTTTCTAAACTCAAATTTTTAAACACATTTTTACACTATTTTTTCATATTTTAAAAACTATGAGTTAAATATGAAAAAATAAGGAAAAATGTGTTAAAAAAATTAAGTTTTTTTTTCTAAACTTAATTTTTAAACACATTTTTACGCTATTTTTTCATATTTAACTCATAATTATTTTTCTAAACTCATTTTGTAAAACATTTTTACACTTTTTCTCCTATTTAACCTATAATATTTTTCTAATCTCATTTTTTAAACACCTTTATACTATTTATCCTATATAACCCTTTTTTTATCTAGACTCAATTTTTTAAACACATTTTACACTTTTTTTTTAAAGACTATAGCCTGGAGGTGTATGGTCTAATGGTTAGAGTCGTAGGAAATAGACTCGTCGACCCGAGTTCAATTCCTGGACGAAACTGTTTGCATTTCCCATGGCGCTAATACCCTTGTGAAAGGTTTGAATCTGATTCTCCCTTCAGCTATGGGCAAATAGCAGGGGAGACTGGCTCTTTAACCATAGCTAGGTAACCAGTCTAGGAAAAGGAAAACTCTAAATTCAAACCTGTTAAACTCCATTTAAGAAATTGACCATGTGTCACATCCTGCTCGTGCAGAGGAGTTGGTAAATACATATATTAANCCACTCTACAAACTGAACTAAACCGGCCCTTCCCTCACAAACCAGAGTTTCATGTAATCGATCATCGAGTGAGTATATTGAACGATGTCTGAAGACTATCAAATTCTTTTGAATTCTTTTAGATATACTGTAGTCTAAATAGAGGATGAAATAATTAAGTCATGGGATTATTTATGTTTGTCATGTGTTTCAATCTGGTGCCAAATTACTAAGCAGATGTTTAACTTTGTGGCAACATTTTGACACCAATACTGATTTCTTACTTAAAAGATTCTCAGGATTAGAAAAATTTTATATTTGGTTTGGGTTTTTTTTTTTATGGCATATCAACCTCAGTGGTTATTTAATGCCGATAAAGTTTTGAAATAAATCAATTCTTAATGGATGATACAATTTTTTTATTAATACATTTTTCTAACCCATAGATGGGACCCTACAGGTACTACCACTCCGGGTCAGAGTGGACCAGGGAGCAATGGTGATGAAGGGGTGCTCCACATTCCCCAAATCTCCAAAACTGAAACTCACCATCAGATAGAGTTTAACGTCATTCCCAGGACATGTAGACCTGCAGCCACTGCCTTCTAGCACCCATATGATAAAAAGGGATTGGGCTTGCCATAAGGGCAATAGGGTTGGGAAAATCATATAGGTGCTAGGGCCTGACGTGACCAGCCGATTGATCGGAGAGGGCCTCTCCGACCGCCCGTCTAGCCCAAGATAGGGTCAAAGTGGAGTATTGCATGTCATGAACTGCTCATCCACTTGGGCTCTATCCTTAGCATCACGGGTCGCCACCCATGGCCAACAGGTGTCCCATTGGGGAGTCTTACCCCTCTCAGAGGTTCAGTCAGTGCATTCTAACGCCCCACCGACAGGGCAGAAATTTTATATGGAATATTTTCGGACCATATAAACTTTAAGCACCCCATCTGCGATCTCGATTCATAAGGACAATTTTTTCATTTACACCGTCAAAATCCGGTTGTTTGTTAGGATTAGGGTTTAGGATTAGTAGGGCGTTAGTTTTATAATAATTTTTTTTTAAATCTAAAAATCGTCTGTTACCAAAAACTGGATTTTGACGGTGTAAATGAAAAACATGTCCTTATGAATCGAGATCGCAGACGGGGTGCTTAAAGGTTATATGGTCCATATTTTCTTCCAAGCAAAATTTACATTGTCGGATCCCTTTAGGTCGGATCCCTTGTTATAAAATAAATAATCTCTCTAATAATGAATTAATGAAATGGGAAAAAGAAGACATGCTCATTTGAATTTTAAATTAGAAACTGTATCTTTAGAAAATATTTCTTCTATTGCCTTATGGCAAGCCCAACCCCCTTTATTTATTTTTAGGCTGCGGGTCTACATGTCTGGGAATGACGTTAAACTCTATCTGATGGTGAGGTTCCAGTTTTGGAGGTTTGGGGAATGTGGAGCACCCCTTCATCACCATTGCTCCCTGGTCCACTCTGACCCGGAGTGGTAGTACCTGTTAGGGTCCTATCTATGGGTTAAATAGAAAAATGTATTTATAAAAAAATGTATTATCCATTAAGAATTGATTTATTTCAAAACTTTATCGGCATTAAATGACCCACTGAGGTTGATATGCCACAAAACAAAACAAAAAAAAACAACAAAAAAAAATATTTCTTCTCAGAGTAAAAACTCAATCAATATCAAATTTAAGGGAACTTAGACAATTTCTAATAAAATAAAAACATTTCCATAAAACTCTATAAAAGTTGTTTTTTTTAAAGAACAACTATATGATATCTTAGAACAAATGTTGGACAAATGTTGAAAAGAAAATACCATTCATTGAACAGTTTTGTTGCTTTTGGCTGGTTGTGATAAACTATTACTGAAGCAGCAGTAATTCCATACCATTTACAGGCATGGAAATGAAAACCATATTCCTCAGAAAAACAACAAAAAAAAAAACAACAAAAAACAAAAAAAAAAACAGCATCTTTATCAGATGTCTTCAATTTGCCAACAGAAAAAAAAAGGAAATTTTATGGGAAAAAATACATTGCGAAACAAAAATAACTAGCATGATTTTATTTTTTTACCAGTTCTTATATTACAAATTCTTTTAAAACTTCCAAAAATTTTCAGGAGTTTTTCAACTTTATATTAAAAATTTACACTACTTTTTCATATTTAACTCATAGTTTTTTTTCTAAACTCAAATTCTTAAACACATTTTTACACTATTTTTTCATATGTTAAAAACCATGAGTTAAATATGAAAAAATAGTGTAAAAATGTGTTTAAAAAATTAAGTTTAGACAAAAAAACTATGAGTTAAATATGAAAAATAGTGTAAAAATGTGTTTAAAAAATTAAGTTTTTTTTTCTAAACTTAATTTTTTAAACACATTTTACACTATTTTTCATATTTAACTCATAATTATTTTCTAAACTCAAATTTTTAAACACATTTTTACACTATTTTTTCATATTTAAAAAACTATGAGTTAAATATGAAAAAATAAGAAAAATGTGTTTAAAAAATTAAGTTTTTTTTTCTAAACTTAATTTTTAAACACATTTTACGCTATTTTTTCATATTTAACTCATAATTATTTTTCTAAACTCATTTTGTAAAACATTTTTACACTTTTTCTCCTATTTAACCTATAATATTTTTCTAATCTCATTTTTTAAACACCTTTATCTATTTATCCTATATAACCCTTTTTTATCTAGACTCAATTTTTTAAACACATTTTACACTTTTTTTTTAAGACTATAGCCTGGAGGTGTATGGTCTAATGGTTAGAGTCGTAGGAAATAGACTCGTCGACCCGAGTTCAATTCCTGGACGAAACTGTTTGCATTTCCCATGGCGCTAATACCCTTGTGAAAGGTTTGAATCTGATTCTCCCTTCAGCTATGGGCAAATAGCAGGGGAGACTGGGCTCTTTAACCATAGCTAGGTAACCAGTCTAGGAAAAGGAAAACTCTAAATTCAAACCTGTTAAACTCCATTTAAGAAATTGACCATGTGTCACATCCTGCTCGTGCAGAGGAGTTGGTAAATACATATATTAAGAATATTTATTGCTAAGAAGTATCACAGATAAATTCACAACATGTTGGCTGTGACAAAAGTTCACAAGTGTGAAGCATCCAATATGTTAGACATCAATTATTAAACACTGATTATTTTTCTTAATGTAAAAAGTAAAAAAGTAAAGTCGTCAGGATGACCTAAAGTCGGTATCAACCATACAACGAGGAGTCTATCCCCTTTTAATTAGTGCTAGACCAAGGAGATAGTTTTTGCATCTGAGGTGGAGTGCCACACCTACCGTCAGCTCCTTACTTTACCGCACAGATCCCTGTGCTACTAATACGCTGAGTTGGCGATGGCCGGTGTGGCGCTCTACCTCAGATGCAAAAACAACCTTCTCGGTCTAGCACTAATGAAAATGGGATAGACGCCCTCGCTGATCGGCTGATACTGACTTTAGGCCACCGACTACTTTACTTTTTTTTTATTGTAATTCAAATATTTCAAGTCAACAATTTTCAAGTAAACTTCTTAAAAGAAATGTTGGCTATTTACATCCTTTTGATAAATGCAATCTCCATATCAATTTCACACACCCTATGGGAAAATAGCCCAAGTAAATATCAAAGTGTTGTTTACAGTCTAGAAGGGAAATAAAGCTTAATTAAAAAGGATATTGTAATTAGTACAAACTAAACAAACGCAGCTGTCTGACAAAATAATGTGTCCACTTTTCTAAATATTTCATTTATTATTTATACCCTGTAGGTATTGTAGATTTTACATGGGGAAAGGATTATCCCCCCAAAAAAATGTTTCAGTCAATGGGATTCTGTTAAAATGAATCCTATTCTTAACCCTTTTATAGTTAGAGACATTTTTTTATCTCCAACAGGCAGAGCAATATTTTTTTTGTTTTGGTTTGGTTTCTTTTGTTTTACGGCATATCAACGTCAGTGGTTCATTTAATGCCGATAAATTTTTGAAATAAATCAATTCTTAATGGATGATACAATTTTTTTATAAATACATTTTTCTATTTAACCCATAGATGGGACCCTAACAGGTACTACCACTCCGGGTCAGAGTGGACCAGGGAGCAATGGTGATGAACCCAGGTGGATGAGCAGTTCATGACATGCAATACTCCACTTTGGCCCTATCTTGGGCTAGACAGGCGGTCAGAGAGGCTCCCTCTGATCAATCGGCTGGTCACGTCAAGCCCTAGCACCTATATGATTCCCCAACCCTATTGCCCTTATGGCAAGCCCCAACCCCTTTTTATCACATGGGTGCTAGAAGGCGGTAGCTGCGGGTCTACATGTCCTGGGAATGACGTTAAACTCTATCTGATGGTGAGGTTCCAGTTCTGGAGGTTTGGGGAATGTGGAGCACCCCTTCATCACCATTGCTCCCTGGTCCACTCTGACCCGGAGTGGTAGTACCTGTTAGGGTCCCATCTATCGGTTAAATAGAAAAATGTATTTATAAAAAAAAATGTATTATCCATTAAGATTTGATTTATTTCAAAACTTTATCGGCATTAAATGACCCACTGAGGTTGATATGCCGTAAAACAAACCAAACCAAACCTGTAGGTATTGTAGATTTTACATGGGAAAAGGATTATCCAAAATGTCTCAGTCAATGGGATTCTGTTAAAATGAATCCTATTCTTAACCCTTTTACAGTTAGAGACATTTTTTTTATCTCCAACAGGCAGAGCAATATGTTTTTTTGTTTTGTGTGATAACTAATTGTAAGGCATTTTCCTATTGGCTGCTCATTACCCAAATCAATGTTAATGTATAGAAACACTTCTAGCATAGAATTGTGTAAAGTTTGTTCTGTGAAATATAATTAAAATTGACTATGTTATTGTTTTCATGCTATTGTACAATGAAACACAATTGCTGATCAAATTATTATATTTTGTTTATATATATATACATATATATATATATATATATTACTATTATTTATATTTTTGCTTGAAGGCAATTATAAATGCATGTATCGCATAAAATTCGATAATTATAGAAAATAATCTTGACAAGTAAATCCCGCAAAGGATGGCTCGCTATGCAGAACACCGTACAGACTGTTTCGACTTTATTAAGTCTCTTCAGCGATGTATACTAACGACTCCCCTCCGACAGGAATCGAAACCGGATTTCACAGGCATAGTCAGAGACCATATCCGTTCGGCCGCCGTACATAGCGAACAATCCCTGCGAAATTAACCTTGTCAATGATACTATTACACGCCCCTGCCATAGTAGGCAAGTGGACGTTTATTTAGTAAACAGTTTCGTTGACAAGGTTAATTTCGCAGGGATTTACTTGTCAAGATTATTTTCTATAATTATCGAATTTTATGCGATACATGCATTTATAATTGCCTTCAAGCAAAAATATAAATAATAATTTATTCAACATTGCTTCTATAAAAAACAAACATCCAAAAATCTTATATATATATACATACATATATGAGGTAAAGTAAACAAACAAATGTGTTTATTTTTTTTATATGGCTTTAAGCCGACAATTTTTGGAGGATATGTACTTAATTGAAGTCATACCTAATTTTTGAACATTAATTAGTTAATAATTAATGAATTTAGGCGGGCATATATTTTTAAATGTAAGACTAAACAAATCAAGAAAATGTCAATCCCTGAAAGTACATTTTAGGTATGACTTCAATTAAGCACATATCTTCCAAAAATATACATATATATATACTCAGTAAATGAAGGAAAAGACTCTAAACTTGCTTCATTACAATAATTGATTTCAACCGTATTACTACAGCATCTTCAGGTAATCCGGTTGAAATAAATTATTGTAATGAAGCAAGTTTAGAATCTTTTCCTTCATTTACAGAATATCTTGCTCTGTCCTTCCATTCACTGGTATTAGGTACATTGAGCTCTCCTTATGGTCTACCTGCATCAGTTTGGTTAAACCACACGTGGAAAGATCCTAACTACGGAAAAAAAAGAATATATATATATATATATATATATATATAGTGTACAATACATTTAAGGTGCAATTGTTACCATTGGTTTCCAGGCAGCATGCTTGCTACCCTTCATCATGACAAAGCACCTGTTAAGAAATACTTTGTCGAGATGAAGGGTAGCAAGCATGCTGCCTGGAAACCAATGGTAACAATTGCACCTTAAATGTATTGTACACTATAATAAATAAATACAGCTCTTATAAAAGTAATCAAACACTTTAATCTCAATTCTCCAATACTAACAAAGAACTACCAATATATATATATATAATATATATATATATATATAACATATATATCTATATATATATATATATAGATAGATAGATATATAGATATATATGTTATTTTGGAAAAGGAGACTTACCTGTGAAGATGGTCACAATGGTTAGTTGATGCAAAATTCAGAAAGTTAAGACAGCGATATAACAAATAAAACGTGCTCAATATGTTAGTAGAGCAAATTTATTGTAATATAGGTACAATCAATAACCTACTCTAGTTTCACCGTAAGGATCTTCAGGGTTAAATCTACTGGATTAATCCAGATATTGATTAATTACAGTCGATTACACATGTGTTTCTTTCATGATAAACGAAACCGTAACGAACCGTTTATCGCGAAAGATACACACGTGTAATCGACTGCAATTAATCAATATCTTGATTAATCCTGTGGATTTAACCCTGAAGATCCTTAAGGTGAAACTCGAGTAGGTTATAAATTGTACCTATATTACACTATATATATATATATATATATATATATATGATTAATTGACTAATTTGAACATATCCTCTATTTTGCAAATGTTCTTAAAATAATTTGCCCTTGTAGAGGATTTTTAAAAATATCCACTTGCAAGAGTTAGGCTTCAGAAAAATTAATCTGAAATAATTCATAATATTAGATCAAAGGGAAGTAAGTCAAAGATCAATCATTTGTTACAAACCGATGAATAGCTTCAAACACTTCAAATTCTTCACAGAAGAAACAAAGTCATTTATCTACAAGAAATATCATGTTGACAATTTATGAATTTGTGATATGATTGACTAAGGAAAAAATTAGATTTTCATTTAAAATAATCTCTTGATTAATCTAAGATTAAAATTTATTGGTCAAAGATTTCATGATTAAATTCCTTGTTGGGTCAGTAAAATGGTTATTCCTGTATATAGAGTGAGTGAGGAAGAGGCTCTGTGATTGGATATACCAATCACGTGATAGCCCAGAGTTTTGGCGCAATATCCAAAAAGCCAAGTCAGACAGATTCCACCAGCGGCAGCAATTTCAGGGGCTCAAAGAAACCACCCTAAGATATCTTCTCCAACGCGCCGGTAAGTCCCTTAAACTCAACTTTATATACAGGAAGGACTTTATATTGTTGTTTGTTGTTTTATGTCCAGCCAATAAATCAAGGAAATATTAGAGGAAATATTAATTCCTTTCTTGTTGTTGTTAATCTTAGAACTGAATGTTATACTAACACAATATCCTAATTGAATTAATGATTATACTAATTTAATGTTAATTACACAAGTATCATCTCAAATGTAAAAATATCTAAAGTGAATGTATTCAACATTAACATCTAGAGACAAATTGTAAAGGAAAATAAATCAGACAAATTTGAATCTTATGTGAAAATTAAGAAAAGGAAGAAATAAAATAATGATTAGGATTATAAGAGCATTATAAGAAGCAGAAGTCGTCTTCCTTCTACAAAAATTCTGTTTATCTACACAATAAGACATAACAATGATATAGTCAAATTGGATATATATATATTTACCAACCCCTCTGCACGAGCAGGATGGGACACAAGGTCAATTTCTTAAGCGGAGTTCAACAGGTTTGAATTCAGAGTTTTCCTTCTCCTAGACCGGTTGTCTAACCAAGGTTAAAGAGCCCAGTCTGCCCTACCATTTACCCATAGCTGGAAGGAGAGTAGGATCCATACCTTTCCCAAGGGTATTAGCACTAAGTGAAATGCAATTACCACATCCAGGATTTGAACTCGGGGAGATGAGTCCATTTCCCATGACTTTAACCATTACATCATTTCCAGTGATAATAACCATTACGCAATAAAGTTGATTAACTACTAAAAAGAACAGAAAGATGGCAAAGTTTTAGAGAAAGAAACAAAAGAAGGAAAAAAAAGATAAGATAAAAAAAATAAAGAAGTCGATAAGAAAGAATCAAAGAAAAACTAATAAAAAGAATTAAATTAAGTAAAATATTAAACAAGGTTTGGTTTGTTTTGTTTTAAAGGATATCAACCTCAGTGGGTCATTTAATGCTGATAAAGTTTTGAAATAAATCAATTCTTAATGGATAATACAATTTTTTTATAAATACATTTTTCTATTTAACCCATAGATGGGACCCTAACAGGTACTACCACTCCGGATCAGAGTGAACCAGGGAGCAATGGTGATGAAGGGGTGCTCCACATTCCCCAAACCTCCAAAACTGGATCCTCACCATCAGATAGAGTTTAACGTAATTCCCAGGACATGTAGACCCTCAGCCACTGCCTTCTAGCACCCATATGATAAAAAGGGGTTGGGGATTGCCATAAGGGAAAATATTAAACAAATCATTTCTGAAGAATTATTCACATTGCAACAACTTGGCTTAAATTGATAAAAGCAATTTCACTGAGGTTAACAGCATTTTACCATTCTCCTGGCGCCAATCATCTAAGCTGATTTCTTATAAATTTAACGTCAAAGACTCATTGGCATTCTTCTGTGTTCTTTCTAAATTTTAATTGTATTCGACTTATTTGCATTATTTCATATAAAAAAAGGGCGGATTTGGGATTTCTCTCTTCTTAATAATTGTTTTCTTGTTAACTTTTAACTTATTCTGTAAACAAAACATAAGATAGTTGAATATACAAATGGTTGCTGTCAGCACTTACACACATGTAGATATGTATATTCATACATGTATAGATTAATGTTTATATATATATAATCTTCATACAATGACTGCTATTTACACAGTAGCATTGCAACCAACAAAGCCTTCATCAGATGATGACTCTGGGTTCACGCATGGTTTCGAGGCCGAAGCATCATTACCACTAACCCAGAGCGTCCCAGTAGTATCTCACGATACCACCAGACTTTGTCGGTTTGATGTCACAATATAGGATTGCCATATCCACGCTGATGCGGTTAGAGCTTTCTCCTGAATCTTTTTTAAGTATTTCCTCTTGTCTGGTGGAGAAAGTCCAAGTTTAGACAAAAATGCCGAGGTTGAGTTGGTAATAAATCCCCGACATCCGACTTCAATGGGAAATACATCTGTTATCCATCCGTTTCTGACGCATTGTTCACATAGATCTTCATATTTTTCCAACTTATATATATATATATATATATATATATTCAAATACGCTGTGGACTCGTATATTATATTTTAATAGCTGAAATATATCCTAAACAATTTTGATACCGAATATACACTTTTTATATAATTTTACAACAAACTCTTTTGAGTTTTACTATAAACTATAATGCTTCTGATTTTTAAAAATCAAAAATCATATTTATTTTATTTTTAAAACAGAACATGCATTTTTTTATATTTTCAGCATTTGAATATAGCATTCGTTTGTAAACATTCTTCTAACGGATATTTTTCTTTTCCTGTCTATGTTGCTCGTGAAGATGACTAATTTATCGATTTGGTCGAAACAGATTTCTGTCAGCAATTACATAACATCATTTGTTTTTTCAAAAATGTTAAATTTCATATATATATATATATATATATATATATATATATATATATATATATACACTGAATAAGTCAGCACCTATATACATCACGTGCTTCCATATCCAAATTGGATATATAAACATCAGAGCATCATCTGGGAGAAACTGTCAATCAGATTTGGAAAATTTGGCACTTACATGATTTTTTTTCTTGTTTTTAAAAAAACAAAACGATTTGGATAAATGAATAATGGATTTTATACAGAAGACACTGTGACTCATTCCAAGATTATCTATTTTGATAATTTTGAATGTACGGCATAAAATTGGTAAATAATTTGTGACAAGATGTTGATTGCAATTCACAATATCGTCAGGACATTATATATATTGGTATATTATATATATTGATATATGTATATTATATATATTATATATATTATTATTATATTATATATATGTATATATTATTATTATATATTATTATTACTAGCAAATATATGCACCCTCCGGGTGCAAGTATTTTAGTTAAATTTATAATAAAATATGATATTAAATTAGAAAGGCTAATGAAACTGAATAAGAATGTAGATAAAAAGATTTTGAACAGAGGGGTATGATTGAAAAATAGAACAACTTTGAAACTAACTATTCCATCCTTTTCCGTTACTCCTGTCTTTCATTGGTAAATTTTCCTAATTAAACTGTTTAGTTAAAATAGGAAGTAAAGAATAAAATTACAGTTATTTCTTCTCGTTAATGAATTTCTTTTAAGATTTATTGAAGAGATCTTTGCTCATATTCATTAAGATAAAACCAAACAATTAGAAATCAATAATACTAAGCACATATTTATTAAAATCAAATGTTTAAAATCAATATGCAAATTAGCCTTCCCATTCACACTGTAAACCGCTATTTTGTTGTATATATAAATACAATTGCATGTTATTAGTTTGTGGATATGGTCAACCGTATTGATAATGTAAAACAATTTTATTAATAACTGAGTTTTAAAAAGAAATTAAATCATGGAAAATGTGACGTAAATAACTGTAGGAATTGTGATTTGTGTAGTTATATAGTTTCGGTTACAGACAGAATACCACACAATCTCCATTATAATAAGATTATTATTATTATATTATTATTATATTATATTATTATATTATTATTATATTATTACATATATTATTATTATTATATTATTATTAGGGGCCAGGTTAGCTCAGTCGGTAGAGCGTTCAGCTAGAAACCACAAGGTTCCTAGTTCGATACCGGTCCCCGCCAACTCAGCGTATGAGTAGCATAGGGATCTGTGCGGTAAAGTAAGGAGCTGATGGTAGGTGTGGCGCTCCACCTCAGATGCTAAAAAACAATCTCCTTGGTCTAGCGCTATGGAAAAGGGGATAGACTCCCTCGCTGACTGGCTGATACCGACTTTAGGCCGCCCCGTCGACTTTACTTACTTTACTTTATATATATATGTATATATATATATGTATATATATATACATATCATCATCATCATTCATTCATCATTGGCAATTCAGTCTCGAAAGACTATGATAAAAGTTTTTGTGTGCCCCTGAAGTTGCAGCGCCTCCTGTGACTATGAAGTCCTATGTTTGAGAAACATTCTCGACCACAGATTTTGCATTTGTAGGTTGTCCCTGTAGATGATGATGTTCCGATGCTTTGTTGCCGTTGTTTTCTTATGGACCTCTTAGCTTCATGATGTTGTATCAGGGTGACTTCTGACATGTACAGTCCTCTGTGGAGATTCTGCCACCACCGAGGGCGGTCTTGAGCCAAATTTTCCCAGCTGGAAGGGACAATGCCAAAGCACCTGAGATCATTTTTACAGACATCTTTGAATTGCAGTTGGGGGCGACCAATCTGTCTTTTACCAGATGTTAGCTCTCCATACAGGATGTCTTTCGGGATTCGTCCATCATCCATCCGACGTACATGACCCAACCATCGGAGACGACGTTGTCTCAGTAGATAGTACAGGCTGGGGAGTTGAGCTCTCTCTAGGACTGCTGTCCCTCCAGGTGATGCCCAGTACACTAAGGCAGCAAAGGTAGAAGGTATTTAGCCGCCGCTCTTGGTGGGAGTATAAGGTCCATGTTTCACTTTCATACATGAGGGTGCTGATAACACATGCCCTATACACTTGTACCTTTGTACGGATAGTGAGCTTGCTGTTGTCCCACACTCTTATTGTGAGCTTCCCAAAAGTTGAGGCAGCTTTTCCGATCCGGCAACTGAGTTCAGCATCAAGTGACAGATTGTCAGTGATGGTGGATCCAAGGTAGGTGAAGTTGTTTACGGCTTCCAGGGTGTAGCTGTTGATGGTGATGGAGGGAGGATTTCCAGTTCCTGACCCATCGTCTTAGTTTTCTTTATAATGGTCAGGCTGAAGTCCTGCAGGCTTGGTGAATTGGTCCGTGAGTGTTTGCAGGTGCTCCTGAGAGTGAGCTACCACTGCTGATATATATATATATGTATATTATATTATTATTATATATATTATATATTATATTATATTATATATTATATATTATTATTATTATATTATAATATTATATATTATTATTATATATTATTATTATTATATATTATTATATATTATTATTATATATATTATATTATATATTATATTATATTATATATTATTATATTATATTATAATTATATTATATATATTATATATAATATATATTATATATATATATGTTATATAATATATTAATATATATTATTATTATATTATTATATATATTATTATTATATTATTATTTATTATATATTATTATTATATATTATTATTATATTATATTATATTATTGTATTATTATTATATTATTACATATATTATCATTATTATATTATTATTATATTATATATATGTGTATATGTATATATGTATATATATATATGTAAGAATGGAAAGGGAATTGAATCCGACAATATGAGGAAAAATGAGTAAAGAAAAGAACTGTAGAACGGATTTTTCTCTACTCAAAAAATAAAAATTCACTCTGATGAAGGTCGTAAAAAATCTCTCTGTGAACGGAATATTTCTACATTTTTCCTATTATTATTATTATCATTATTTCAATTTCATCTGATTATTTTAATAATAATAATAGCGTAATCCGTATACATTTTGATAAACTGACCGAAACACATGTGTAAGTGATATCGATTAAAGTGATATTGATTAAATTCATTTTTATCCATCTACGTTTCTTTTCTTTACTCATTTTTCCTCATATTGTCGGATTCAATTCCCTTTCCATTCTTACATATATATATATATATATATAGGTATATGTAAAAACAAAATTTTTTTGCGATGAAACAAAGAAAATACAGTGCTCAATCACAGTTTGTAAAAGCTAATATTTATTTATTTTACAATGTTTTCATAGATCAATGTTCATTATCAGCGACCGCGGTTTCATGCTAAATAGCAATCATCAGGCTGAGGAGCAAGATCCGACGTTATTTACAATCCTAAATGTGACATTGAGTAAAGAACTCCAACAAACACCATAGGATCTTGCTCCTCAGCCTGATGATTGCTATTTAGCATGAAACCGCGGTCGCTGATAATGAACATTGATCTATGAAAACATTGTAAAATAAATATATATATATATATATATATATATATATATTGGTAAATTATTTGTGACAAGATATGTTGATTGCAATTCACAACATCATCAGGTCATTCTAGAAATGCTAACCCACTGACCAAAAACAAGTTTCACTTTCAGGGTTCAGGTGTGTCACTCCTACAAAAAGGGACATGCTTGCTGGAGTGAGTAATGGTTAATGGACGAATTACAAACAGACATAAAAAAAAAAAGTGACCACCCGTTTGTAATTTAGATCATTCAAAATTTTGGGAGAATAGATACTTAAAGATCTTGGCTTTTAGGAAAAGATCAGAATTACTTCACTGTTTACGTCACTGTTTACGTCACATTACCCAAAATCATCATAACATAGAATAAATACACTCAAAATTTGAACATGCAACATTAGACAGTCCTCATTTTTTTAAAACAAGTTTTAACAAATACACGACTGGTATTATATATCTATATATAGTTTGTTTTATTTTAATACATATTCAAAGTTTACATTTCAAATTGTTTTATTTTTTAATCCTTTAATGAATTTGATGATTTTACTTACTTAGGGTGCCAACCCACTGACCAAAAACAAACCATCCTTCGGGGCGGGGGTCCGGTGTGCTTCGGCCACTGGACCGTGTTAAACTACAATTATTAGCGTCGATCCCAGAGGGCCATCCCTTCGGGTAATACCTGCCCTTTATGGGCAGGGCTGGGTTTATTTCCCAGTGCCTGAGGCGCCCCCTTTGAAGGGGAATGCCGAAGGGATCGACGCAATTTTTGTTCTTTCCCACTCATGAGCTTCGGCTTGTGGGTGGGCCCACGTTAAAACGAGGCCTTACGCCCAGTCCATACAGGTGGGGTATGAGACAAATATAACTCCTACAAAAAGGGACATGCTTGCTGGAGTGAGTAATGGTTAATGGACAAATTACAAACAGACATAAAAAAAAGGGACCACCCGTTTGTAATTTAGATCATTCAAAATTTTGTGAGAATAGATACTTAAAGATCTTGGCTTTAAGGAAAAAATCAGAATGACCTGAATATCTTCAATATTAGCCATTTCAAATTACACTGTTTACCTTGTACCTTTGCTTACTAAACATTTTCCCTGTCCTTATTACTTGCTGTGGTTCTTCCTATTATTTCTCTGTTAACTTTGATATTCGAGTTACTGTAAAACATTCAGTTGATTTACAAATAAAAATGTGGTTATAACGCATGTAATATCTTATTAACATTTATATTTTATTAACATTTATATCGCAAAAACATGAGATGTTTATTTTAAAACAGAATATTTTACTTTCATAAGTAAATTAAAATGGAAAGTGTTTTCTGGTTTATTAGATTAATAACTGAATTAAAGGATAATATTTGAATAAATATTATCATAACAAATGCACATACTCATTCAACTATGTAAAATCAACTGAGTCAATATAACAGGTTCAATCATATCTTTAACCTTAATAGTAGATAACACATCACTCAATAAGTCCTGGGCCTGACATATAGATGGCGTCACTAATAAAGAATCCATATAATCTTTATAAAGTACTAACCTCCAAATGGCACATGTCAAGTTATTGGTGGATAATCTAAATATTTGCTGGGTATATATTTACAAATACTTTAGTAGCACAATTATGAGAAATGGGCTGTTTAATAATTACTTATAATAGTTATATCAATACTTGATTAGGAAATTATAATCTTTTAGCGGTTATCAGTGATTCATAACTGTTTTTCCTGAGAAAAATACTCATACAAGCATGCATATATGGTGTCCATAGGGTTGTATTTGTGTTGAATCGATATGGTGTGATGATACATAAGCAGACATCAGTGTGGGAGTTAGATTTGGATCACCAGAAATGAGTCCGATAGAAGCTAAGAATGATTTTGTAGAAGACCTTTCACTCTCTGTCTCTGCTTAAGGATAGAACCCAGGGGATGAGCAGTCCATGATTTGCAAAACTCCACTTTGGCCCTTTATTAGATATGTCCTGGGAATGACGTTAAACTCTATCTAATGGTGAGGTTCCAGTTTTGAGGTTTGGGGAATGTGGAGCACCCCTTCATCACCATTGCTCCCTGGTTCACTCTGACCCGGAGTGGTAGTACCTGTTAGGGTCCCATCTATGGGTTAAATAGAAAAACATGAGTTTATAAACAAAATTTGATTATCTATTAAGAATGAATTTATTTCAAAACCTTGTTGGCATTAAATGACCCACCAAGGTTGATATGCTTTAAAACAAACCAAACCAAACCAAACTCTCTGTCTCTTTCATCAAAAGAATCTTTTGTTACATTTGTTACATTGCATGTAGTATACCCCATTCACTTCATGGCACAAACCTGTGTCACAGATAGGGCAATTTCTTTAGCGGAGTTTAACTGGTTTGAATTCAGAGTTTTCCTTCTCTTACACGTTGCCTAACCAGTGGGAGTTAGATTCGGATCACCAGAAATGAGTTAAAGAGCCCAGTCTGCTTTACTATCTTATCCCTAGGAGGAGGAATAGTTGGATTCATACCTTTTCCAAGGGTATTAGCACTATGTGAAATGCAAACAGCCCCGGTCAGGAGGCTCTCGATGTGTCCATTTCCTTCGATGGTATCCATTATAACGCGCGCGTCGACATACTATATATTATATCATAATCATATTATATATTCATTCATATCTATGTAAATTTTCTCTCTTGCCCACTCTCTCTCTCTCTCTCTATATATATATATATATAACAACCCCGCCCCAGGATGTGACACGAGGTCAATTTCGTAAGCGGAGTTTAACAGGTTTGAAATCAGAGTTTTCCTTCATCTAGACTGGTTACCTAGCCATGGTTAAAGAGCCCAATCATCCCAGCTATTTACCCATAGATGAAGGGAGAATTGGATTCATACCTTTCCCAAGTTTTCCAAATGTATTTCGCTAGCATGCAACTTGTGACCCTATGACGGTTTTTGGAGAATTGTCTCCAAAGTGAGGGTCCGTAATGGGCAAGTTGTATGTACAAGCCCTTTTTTGCTGTGGTTATACTCTCATTGAAGTGTGGTAACATTAGGAAGCAGGTATTAGATATGACCTGGTGTTTTGGGTCTTCTGTTTGCTTCAGTCGTTTTGTGACTGAAGCAGGGTAACCATTAGCTTTCAGTATGGACATGAAGTGTGTGGTGTGTGTGTGACCTGATCCTGCTTCCTGCTGCATTTGCCCCGGATACGAGTAAATTTGTTCTTTATGTATCCGGTCTTTGCACCAAGGGGGGGGGGGTGCCAATTTGTGGTGGATGAACAAGTCTCTGCTGACCGATTTTTTTTGTAGAACTCGGTGTGGATTTCACCCTTGTCTAGTATTTTAAGTCGGAAATCCAGCAGTGATAATGCTCCTGTGCAGTCAGGGTGCTCGATGGTGAAATGTATGTTTTTGTCTCTGTTGTCTCTGTTGTTGCGATTTTGTTGGCTTCTTCATGGGAAGATGTGAGGATGAGTATATCATCTATATATCTGGTGAAGAAGGTACAAGAGTGGCAACTGTTAAGTGCTTGGTGCTCAAGCCTGTCCATGTAGGTGATAGCCAGTAAACCTGATAGGCTTGATCCCATCGGCAGGCCCTTTATTTGTTCGTATGTTTGCTCATGAAATGTAAAGTATGTGTTGTCTATGATGATGGATAGTAGTAGGTGTATGTCTGATGTAGCAGTACAGGCCAGATGAGATAATGCATTCAGTCATCAGGTTGACCGCTGGTTGAGCCGGCATTGATGTGTACAAAGACATAACATCTAAGCTAAATGTGTATTTGTTGTTTTCAAGTTTACTTGTGTGTGGGTAGGTTAGAGTAACCTCCCTTTGTTGATAGTTAACTTAGAGTTACCTTCCTTTATTAATAGTAACTTAGAGTGACCATTTGTGGTGTTATGCAAATATTAGTGGCAGGCCGTCGGTAAGTCTCTACTTAATGGCTGGTGGGCACCGCCATTTGCATTCTGAACTTTGTACGTCGTATGAGACGGTCGGTTCGTGTTAAACTTCTTACAACTTGGTTGTATTTGTTGCAGTTTGTGAATGACTTTGTCAGAGCTGCTGACATGTCCAGGAAGAGTCGCTAAGATTGGCTTAAGTATTTTTTGAAGGAACCATGATATTTTGTATAATGGTCCTTCCATGCTGGAGACTATTGGTTTAATTTGTGGTGTTGGTTTGTGTTGTACCGGCCGTTCCTACAGTGGAGAATATACACCGGTTCTCACCATAAATAGTGAGACACCGAGTGAAAAGGTTGTACTGTTACCGTTTAGCGGCCAGCTAGCCGTTCTTTTACCTTATTGTAAATACACTTGTCTCATTTTACCCTACCTTGACTTGACTTCTTTTTTTACTGTTGAACTAACATCACAACAGTTTGGTTTTATGAGTTTTTATCAAATGGTAAAACCTTGGCAGGGTGCTGTTTTTACTGGCGAAGTTGTTTTTGTATTTGTTGGGGAGTTTTCTACTTTTGTAGATCCCGGCCCATGCGGTATTTATGTGGCTTTCTATTTGGGTGGGTGTTACATCTGTGACCTCTGTATAGAGTTCATTGTTGCTAAGGTGCTCGAATACCAAGTTGTTGCATGTATCCGGTGTTGGGACATAAGAACACACACGGACAGACACACACACGCACACACACACACACACACACACGCACACACACACACAGGCAAAACCCACACAGAACAACAGGTGATTTTGATAGGCATGAAAATTACACACACACACACACACACACCTATAAATAAACAAACAGAACACCTATAACAAAAAAGGTGGGGGTAGGCCAAATCTGGAATGATAATCAGAGAATCAGATGGTCCTGTTGATAAACAATAAGTTTATGCTTGGAGGGTGAGCCAGACCTGGAATGATAATCAGAAACTGTTAAACAGGCACACACACATAGACAACACACACACATAAACAAACACCTAACCCCCCCACACACACACACATACACATGCAGAGTGTTTGGAAGACATGACACAAAACCAAATGGACAGCCACTAGCAACAACTTCAGTTTCGGAGATCTTCTGTAGATGAGATTTTTATCTCAAAATATTAAGAAGTAAAAAAAAAATAACAGGTTAACAAACAACACCATAGCTTATTTTTCTTTATACTTGCATTGTGATAGCCTTCAAAACCAACCACCAAATCAAATTAAAAGATATATTGGGTGCCACTATTTTGACATTTTTAAGATTTTTCATTTGCACAAGAGAAATGAAAAGAAATTTGAATGGTTGATTGTTTGGTGATTAATGGCATATAAACCCTTGCAGGTTATTTAATGCCAAATCATTTGATATATATATATATATATATTTAGAAGGAAGAAAATCCACTAATCATCCCCCCCCAGCCACCCCTGCCCCTACTGACAACCTACTGTTTTTCACCATTCTGAAAATGTCTTTCATTGAAGCTCGAACTGGGCTTTTGGTCCTGATGATGGTCTAAATGGCCGAAACGTTGCATCGTCGACAATAAACATCCAGTTTCCATAACACCCGTGTTTGTCTACTTTCTCCACATATATATATATATATACATCTGACTTGTTTAACTTCATGTGTATTAATAAATTGGGAGAAATAATTTTCATTAAGTTCATATGTATTGATACATTAACAGAAATTTTCATTAAATTCACATGTATTAATTAGTAGAAATAATTTTTATATTAGTGGGTTTGTTAATATTTTTTTGTATATCAACCCTCATGGATTACCCAATGCCAAATCCTGTCTTTTTCTATATATGATTTATAAACAAATAATTTCTTGGTAAATATTTTTGTTTTGTTTGGTTTTGTAAACTAATAGAATTAACTTTCATAAAGTTAAAGAGTATTAATGGAAATGAAATTATTGGAAAATTTTAAACCTGATCCCTTAAATTAGAATATCACAATTTATTTATTTCAGCTTGGTTATTTTTTATAGCACACATTTCATTTCATTTTCGATTTTAATGACATTTTAATATTAAATTTTTTTGAGTTTTTATTCATTTTAATAGTAAATTGTAATATTAAAGTTTTTAAAGATTTTATTCATTTTAATAGAAAAATTTTGTCTAAAAAATGTTGTCCGTTACACCCATCTGTACTTAGATGCATAACCGTATGAGGGTAATAATATGTATTTTTTTCTGTCTGAATTACGACCTGAAAATTACCCTTTCACGTGTAATATGGATAGGTTTGTTTATTTTTTAAGATAACGATGTAATTTTTTCCAATCGGATAATTTGATCTTTGAATTAACTGTTTTTCTTTGTAACAATCCTGTAGGATCTTTAATTGTTTTTTACGAGATTTTTGATAAACAAAGTCCGGAAATATTTATTTCCGTTTTATTCAAGATGGCCTAAACTGATCAATTGGTGGTCCCTAATGTTTACCATTGGATGTAAATACATCTGAAATAGTTTTTTTCTAAAATATATTAGGGGAAATATTTTTTTACGAGGTCTAAAAAAAGGCTATCAAGCGTAAAATAAATAAATTAGCTCATCATCATCATTAAATCATACTGGCAGCATGGATATCCATGACAATTTCTGCCAACCATCCTTATCTGCCATCGTCAACTGGAGGTTCTCTGTGCGACATCCAGAATCCATCCAGAGCTAATCAATGTATGTCCTTCCTTCAAAAGAGGCCATCAAGCCTAAAACAGATTAACTCATGTGGCATTTAATTACATCTAAAAAAAAATTTAAAAATGAAAATTACGAATACTAATACTAATTGGAAGAAAATGTTTAAATAGCAAAAATTAAGGCATTTAAAGAATTTTGTAGGTTAAAATAATTATAAGGAATTAAATCTTTAAACTTCCTACAGAATTAAGTGACAAATTAAAACCGAGACAAAAATGGAAAAATTAAAAAACAAAACAAAACATTAATTAATTAATTAATCAGTTTGGAATTAAATTCTAAAAAAAAAAAAATGACAAATTTTTTCATGACTTTGAAAAAATAAAAAAATAGAAATTTTGCATGAGTTGTATTTTTAGCCAATATATATATACATATATATATATAAATATATATAAATATATATGTATATACATATATATATATGTATATAATATATATATATATATATATATATATATATATATATATATATATATATATATATATATATATATATATATATAATATATATATATATATATATATAATATATATATATATATATATAATATATATATATATATATATATATATATATATATATATGTATATATATATATATATATATAAATATATATATAAATATATATATGAATATATATAATATATATATATGTGTGTGTGTGTGTGTGTGTTGTTGTTGTTGAGGGATCCACATATGCTTCTAGTTGATATATGTGTTTATATATATATATATATATATATATATTGTTTGGGCTTTGGTGTGAAACATTAGGAACAGAATATCAGATACTCGGTTCTGAATTGTTACCCACACAAGAAGAAAAAAGAAATCATGTCACAAAAAGCGACCGTCTACACACCACCCAACAGATGATACAACTATTATAAAAGCAGCCAGGCCCTGTCAGTCATACTAACGTTCTATAGAATAGAAGCTAGCGCTCTCATAAATTAAACGAATAAAACAAAACTTAACAATTCAAAACCGAGTTTCTGATATTCTATTCCTAATGCTTCCCACTAAAATACCAAAGCCCAAACAACATATATATATATATATATATATATATATATATATATATAATCAATGGTAATATTATGGTTTCACACTCATAACTTAAAGTTTCATGGTAATCCAATCATCAGATGAGATCAGTGGTTGAGATGTCAAAAACCAGTTGTGAAATGGTTGAGAAGTTAAAAATCAAATTTTTTTAGCGTTTATATGAAGTGTTTTTCACGCGATGGGAAATGTAAAGCTAAAAATGTTTGTTTTTTTTTTAATATATATATATATATCAGTGATGACTCTTGCTCATCAATATTACACAGGTTGAATACAATTTTTTGGCAAATTTTTACATACATACAATTCAGGATTTTCAGTAGTTTTTAAGCCTCTAATTACAATACAATTTAACTACATTTGAAGAAATCTCACAATGCATAAATGTGCTAGGTTTGGTTTGTTTTGTTTTACGGCATATCAACCTCAGTGGGTCATTTAATGCCGATCAAGTTTTGAAATAAATCAATTCTTAATGGATAATACAATTTTTTTATTAATACATTTTTCTATTTAACCCATAGATGGGACCCTAACAGGTACTACCACTCCAGGTCAGAGTGGACCAGGGAGCAATGGTGATGAAGGGGTGCTCCACATTCCCCAAACCTCCAAAACTGGAACCTCACCATCAGATAGAGTTTAACGTCATTCCCAGGACATGTAGACCCGCAGCCACTGCCTTCTAGCACCCATATGATAAAAAGGGGTTGGGGCTTTCCATAAGGGCAATAGGGTTGGGAAAATCATATAGGTGCTAGGGCCAATTGATCGGAGGGGGCTTATCCGACCACCCGTCTAGCCCAAGATGGGGCCAAAGTGGAGTATTGCATGTCATGAACTGCTCATCCACCTGGGCTCTATCCTTAAGCATCACGGGTCGCCACCCACGGCCAACAGGTGACCCCATTAGGGGAGTCTTACCCCTCTGCAGAGGTGCAGTCGGTGCATTCTAATGCCCCAACTGACAGGGCGGAAATGTGTTTGGATTACTCAACAAGTAGACCTTACTAGGGATTGGATGTTTGACAACTTATCTATCCAATTTTTAGGCACCTTATTTGGTGTAATGGTTAGCAAGATATATTAGCAGACCATTGTTAGTGAGTTCGATTCTCACCGGGTGCCCCATACTTCTGGCCTTGTGCCACATCTAAGCTAAGCTTAGTAAATAACTATCTATCCATTTTTTTAAACTTGCTGTCATATATTCAACAGAAAACAATTGGCTATTTCCTATAACTCCAACCTAAAAAAAGGAGAACCACTCTGAATGAATTTTATAAATTATTTATTTATTTATTGATCTACTAGGAAAAAAGAAGACAGGGCTAGGGTTAGGGTTTAGGGTTAGTTTAATGGGTAAATAATGGGTAGATTAATTAACAGATAGAATTCATTTAGAGTGGTTCCCCTTTTTTAGGTTGGAGTTATAGGAAATAACCAAACAATTCATGCAAATTGTTTTCAATATTTTGAGTATATTGACTTTATCTTACATGATATTATATATTTATATTTAGTTATTCATTGTTGGCATCCTTCTGTCTACTAAAGACGATGGTATAGTGTCCATTTTTTTTCTTTTTATCCGCAACTGTGTGAGTGGTTGAACAGACCGATTTTTGATTAGCAATCTGTGGTGCATTGACTGCAAACAAACAGTGTCTGTGTATATATATGATAATGTATATGTATGTATGTATATATATATATATATATATATATGTATATATATATATATGTATATATATATATGTGTGTATGAGTATATATATGATAATGTATATGTATATATATATGATAATGTATATGTATATATATATGATAATGTATATGTATATATATATGAATGTATGTATATATATATGATAATATATATGTATATATCTATAAATGTATATATATATATATATATATATATATATAATATATATATATATATCCCGTCTATGGATAAACAAATAATAATCATGTTTTATAATATATATCTCTCAATTTCATAAAATCTTGTATGTCTGTATATATTGTACACACACACACACCCACACATATCTATATAAGCTTACAGCCACTAACATATAAGTACTGTTGTCTCTCCTTCCTTATGGCTCTCTTTTCTGCAGCGGCTTCTTTCCTCTCTTTTTCACTCCTTTTTGTTCCTTGTTTGATGAGGAGTCGCCAGGTCGTATGGTCTTCTGCATAAGCCTCCCATGTGTTGGTGTCGATGTGGCACGTCTTCATATCCCTCTTGCAGATATCTTTAAAGCACAGGCATGGTCTCCCTACCAGTCGGGTGCCCTCTGCTAATTTGCTATACAGTAGGCATTTGGGGATGCGGCCTTTGATATTTATTTATATTTATCTACATTTAGTTGTATTTATTCAACAAACAAAAATATAGTGTGCTGTAATAACTATGATTATTTAGTGCAGTGGGGACTATTAGAAAATACAACATTTCTTTCTTTTTTTGATTTTTAATGCATTTCTTTTAAAAAATCAAATGAAAGGATTTTTTATTGTAAAATAGCTATGATTATAACAGAGAACAGATACTGCACTTGTTCATAAAAAATTGAAATTAATATTTTTATAAGAAATAAACACTTCATTTAAAAAAAGGAATTTTAAGCACCTTGGTTTTATAATAAATTCCTCTAACATTTTGTCATGTAATTCTGTTACATACTGGTGTTTTCACAGTACCAAATCATCATAATGTCGTATACCCTTTCTTACTTCTTACTCTAGTCGTCTTTTCTTCTGGCCGGCTTTGGGTCTATCTTCTAACATCTTGCGTCTGGGTCTGGAATCTTCTAAGGTCTGGTCTGGTCTTCTATGGGGAGTCCGGGTCTGGTTTCTGTTAGGGATCACTCCTTATCAGAAGCCCTGTGTCATTGTTAGTTTTTAGGTAATAAACACAAGACTTCGATTTACGTTGATGTTACTTTATTTCCAAATCCCCAACCCAGACAATCTGTGCAGATGACAGGATGCGCATAGAAATGCGACTTACACCTTCGAGCTCCTACCTGCTAACTGACTGAGTTACTTAGTATCCTTAAACCGGAACAGGGTCTTCTATGCTTTCCGGTTCTCACGATTTATCCCCGGAAGGTGAGAGTGAGGTCAAGCGCTGTCACTCACTCTCAAGGCCATCAGCTGTACTAATCGCCATAATGATTTCTACACTATTGCCATAATCATTAGGTATCTAATAATTATGTAACAATTCGTTTTGTTTTTTCCTTGTAACTCATCAATTATTTATTTCTCAATGGAAATACAAATGAGTAAGGCCAGTAAAGAAAATTGTACATCTTAAGAATAATTCTATCCAAAGTTCAGAAACTTTTATTGTTTGCACCCAACCCATGAGACCCAGATTGGGAACCTTTTCTATATACCTATTTCCCAAAACCCATTTCCAAATTGAAAACTTTTCTTTATAAAATTACAAATTTTAAATGATAGATATAAATAATATATCAATAAGAAACTGAAAAATCTAAAATGAAAATTAAATGCACTATTTATTTATTCATTTATTTATATTTGTTTATGTTGAGTATCTGGCCGCCATCCTTGGTTCCTGATGTAGTAAATAAGTAAGCAAGCCAATAAGAATCCGATGTTATAGTATTCTTTGTAAGTCCATCGTCCAAGATGATCCAAATAGCAATGAGCCAAGGTTAAGAATCAGACTAGTATAAATACACCAACAGCAGCAGCAGCACTGCCAGTGATTGGATAATAGGAATCTTCGGTGGTCACGTGGTAGTCAACGAGTCTATATTTAGAAGTAGGCATCTGGCACACGCCTTATATCCAAAAAACTCCAACAGTTTACAACATATTTCTCTCAGAAAATTCTGGCTATTTTGATGCAATTTTCCTGCTCCTAGAATAAAATTGTAATTTATTGTAATTTGAATGGAAAACGACTTTTTCTAACTTTGAAAGAAAAACAAAATCTAATCAACAAATCTAAAATATATCCACTTTGGCCCTTTCTTCGGCTAGACGGTCGGTTGGAGAGGCCCCCTTCAATCAATAGGCTGGTCACGTCAAACCCTAGCACCTATATGATTGCCCCAACCTATTGCCCTTATGGCAAGCCCCAACCATTTTTATCATATGGGTGCTAGAAGGTAGTGGTTGAGGGTCTATATGTCCTGGGAATGACGTTAAACTCTATCTGATGGTGAGGTTCCAGTTTTGGAGGTTTGAGGAATGTGGAGCACCCCTTCATCACCATTGCTCCCTGGTCCACTCTGACCCGGAGTGGTAGTACCTGTTAGGGTCCCATCTATGGGTTAAATAGAAAAACATGAGTTTATAAACAAAATTGTATTATCCATTAAGAATTGATTTATTTCAAAACTTTATCGGCATTAAATGACCCACTGAGGTTGATATGCCATAAAACAAACCAAACCAAACCAAACAAATCTAAATTATAGTTTTCTGTCAGATTTTATTGTTTATATACAACAATTTTTGTTTTGTCTATATCAATCTGAATTTATTTATGACCTTAAAATATGGATTATTTGGGATGACTAATTTATTAAAATCTTGGACCATATGACCTTTAGGCACCCCTTTTTGATCTTGATTAAGAAAGGACAAGTTTTTCATTTACACCGTCAATATCCAGTTGTTTGTTAGGGGTTAGGGTTAGGGGTTAGTTTTATAATTTTTTTTTTTAAATCTAAAAATCGTCTGTTAAAACAAACGGATATTGAAGGTGTAAATGAAAAACATGTCCTTTCTTAATCAAGATCAAAAAGGGGTGCTTAAAGGTCATATGGTCCCAAATCTTTATGAAAAAAATGTCAACTGAAATCAGAATAAAAGTCATGAAATAAAAATTATTCTGTGGAATATATATATATATATATATATATATATATATATATATATATATATAAAGGTTGTGTCTGCTTTGGTATGTACGTGTTGACCTATAACTCGGAAAAGAGATGTCATTGAGCATTAAAATCGAGCATACACTTTAATAATTTATAATAAGGAAAAGAACAAAAGTTAAAATCAATCGATTTGTTGAAACCTCCATGGTTCTTCACACATAAGTACAGTTCTTCTTAAAAAACGCCATGTTTAGATATCACACATATATCATAGGTCAAATTTAAATCTCATGCTTTTTTAGATTATTGTTATTTAGTAATATTTATGAAAAAAGAAATTTGTAATTCTTTGGAGAACTAGTGAAGGAAAGAAAGTCACAACTTTTATAAGACTAAAAGTCTTAATTGCACTAGTTAGTGTTAGTATAGCATTCAATACTAAGACTAACAACAACAAGAAAGGAATTAGTATTTCCTTTAATTCAAACAATTTACTGGGCAGCTCATGAAACAACAAATAACAATATAAAGTCCTTCATGTATATATATATTTACCAACCCCTCCACACGAGCAGGATGTGACACAAGGTCAATTTTTTAAGCGGAGTTCAACAGGTTTGAATTCAGAGTTTTCCTTCTCCTAGACCGGTTGCCTAACCAAGGTTAAAGAGCCCAGTCTGCCCTACTATTTATCCATAGCTGGAGGGAGAGTAGGATTCATACCTTTCCCAAGGGTATTAGCACTAAGTGAAATGCAATTAGCATGTCCAGGATTTGAACTCGGAGCGACGAGTCCATTTGCTATGACTTTAACCATTACACCACGCGCTTCCTACTTCATGTATATAAAGCTGAGTTTTAGGGACTTACCGACGCATTGGGTGGTCTTAGGGTGATTTCTGGGAGCCCTTCAAATCGCTGCCTCGTGGAACCGCTGGTGGAATCTATCTGCCTGGATTTTGGATATTGCACCTAAACTTCTGGGCTCATCACGTAATTGGTATATCTAATCACAGAGAGCCTCTCCTCACTCACTCTATATACAGGAATCAACATTTTACTGACCCAACAGAACAAAAGACACTAGAAAAAAAGAAGAAACTTGCAGATCCGTTATTACTGAATTGTGAGTTGGATCCCCGCTGGATGCTCCATTAAAATCCTTACATAAAAAAAACACCCTGTGTTGATCCAGTCACTCTGAAAATAGAAATTTATGTCTACAATATTAAATGGAAAAAATTCCATGTTGTCATCATTTCAATTTTATTTTTTAGATATCTTCATGAATTTATATCAAATCTTCATTATCTTTGCTCAAAAACCAAACCCTGGTGATATTTAATGTGTATATATATATTTACTTTGTCGTTAATTGGTTTATTTTCGAAGTTTCCTCCGGACATACATATACACACAACTGCCCTTTATATATGTATAGATAAATTAAGTAATATTTTTTAATAAAATAATTGTTGATGGAGTGACCTATTGTCGGTATAAGCTGGACAGCAAGGGATTCTATCCCCCTTTTGCTAGCACTAGACCTGGGAGATTGTTTTTTTTACTGAAATGAAGCACCACACCTACTGTCAGCTGCCAACTTTACCACACAGACCAGTTTATCCAATCTGTGCTTCTCCTGTGCTGAGTCGGACCGGTATAGAACTAGTAATCTTGCGATTCCTAGGCAGGTGCTCTACCAACTAAACTCTTAATAAATTGATCAGTATTAATTAAATTTTTTTTTTAATTTGAATGAATAAAAGTATTTTTTTTTTTTTATATTAATTTACAAACGTATTTTGTCTGCATTGCCAAGATTACAAAATGATAATTAGAAGTACTAGTTAGTTTAAGTTAATAATTAGTGTTATTGAAAGCATTTCAAGGAATTTATTTATTCATTAATAAAATATAAGTAATATCAAAAAAATATTCAAAAAGCGAATAAATAATATTTCAATGAAGTAATTGTACTGTATTTGACGGCATATAAGACACACAGGCATATAAGACGTACCCCCATTTCAGCAGGTTAGATTCAGGAAAAACGTTTTGGACCATATAACCTTTAGGCACCCCTTTTTCGATCTTGATTCATAAGGACATGTTTTTCACTTAAACTGTCAAAATCCGGTTGTTTGTTAGGGGTTAGGATTAGGGGTTAGTTTTATAATTTTAAAAAAACTCTAAAAATCGTCTGTTACCAAAATCCGGATTTTGACGGTGTAAATGTAAAATGAATCGAGATCGCAAAAGGGGTGCCTAAAGGTCATACGGTCCAAAGTTTTTAGTATATCTAAGCATATATTGTTGAAAACAGTATGGGCCGGGTTAGCTCAGTCGGTAGAGCATTTGGCTAGAAACCACAAGGTTCTTAGTTCGATCCCAGCCCTCGCCAACTCAGCTTATGAGTAGCACATGGATCTGTGTAGCAAAGTAATGAGCTGATGGTAGGTGTGGCGCTCCACCTCAGATGCCAAAACCTATCTCCTTGGTCTAGTGCTATTGAAAAGGGGATAGACTTCCTCGCTGACTGGCTGATACCGACTTTAGGCCGCCTCGACAACTTTTATAATAATACCAGCAATAAAATAAGGATGCATGGAGTTTAGGATAGATAAACGTACTGAGCGTAAGCTGGGTTAGTGAGCATCATAGAGAAGATTAACCTAGGCCTATGGGAGGTCTCAAACTTCACCTACGATGTATAAGACGCAGGGCAATTTTTTAACCCAAAATTTTGGAAAAAAAGTGCATCCTATATGCCATCAAATAAGGTCTGTAAAATAAATTTTCACATTTGCCACATTGTGTATGATTTTCGACTTGAATTCAAATCTGTTATAGGTGATATAACCTATGGTCATGAATGGAATGCGCCGACAATTACTATAAGTACCAGGAACAATTGTAGCTTGACACAAAGCAAATGCGAGTCAGCTCGTAACTGTATTGGTCGGACGCAATCTCTGCTTTCTTTAAATTTCTACTCCTTTTGTTCAATACATTTGTATACATTGTTACCAGTTGTTTGTCTTATTTTGACTCTTAAAACCTCACAACAAAGTCTAAAAAAAATATTCAAAAAGCAAATAAATAATATTTCAATGAAGTAAGTGTAATTGAAATAATGATTTACTATAGTGTTACTCATGATAAAATTAGATTATAATAATAATAATAATAATATATTTTCAGCTAGTATATTAGGTCTGAGACCTGTCAGCTGTTCCTTATAAATATTCATTTTAAATCCACAGAATATTTAATGTCATTCCACAGATTATCCAGCTTTGCCTTAAAGGAGTTTAGAGATGGGGCATTCACTACTGATGAAGGTAGTTTATTCCATGTATTCACCACTCTGTTGCTAAAATAATTTTGTCTTGCATCTGCTTTACAAGATTTTTTAAGGAGTTTTAATTTATGTCCCCCTTGTATAGATATTTTGAGCAATGTTTAGTAGGTCAGAGTTCGTTGAATAAAAACCATGCATATATTTGTAGGCTTCAATCATATCCCCTCTCATACGTCGGAA
>CM042150.1:98160122-98182247 GCA_023376005.1 Doryteuthis pealeii
ATCTCAAACATTCAGAGAAATAGAATTGACCTGTAAATATCGTCAGACCCCATACCTAACAAATAATTGGGATATAGCTGAGGCAATTCTCATCAAACCAATTCGTTTTCATCTTATAAACTTATGAGCTTTTCAGCTCAAATAAACAGGGTAATTTTCTCATTTTTAAATTAGTTTTTTAAAGTATTATCTGCGTTATTGTCCCCATCTTTATTATTATTTGTACAACGTTTCGGCCGATATGCCCTCCAGCCTTAACAGGTATTTTTTGTTGGACTCGGGAACCTTCTCGGACTTGGGAACTTTCTTTTCGGACTCGGGAACTTTCTTGTCATAGTCGGGAACCTTCTTGTTGTAATCGGGAGCCACCATGGAACTTTGAACCTAACTCTTTATTCAGTCCACGGGGGTATCCTGTTCTCATTCTGCAAACCATAGCTGGGGTAGGAGTTGTGTTAATTATTTTTCTATGTTACTGCCTCTACTCAGGATAGAACTTGGAATCTAGAGATAACTGTCACTTAGAACTGTTTTAACCTAACTACCTTATCCTAACTACCTAACTAGGCCATGTGTCCAATTGGGGACAATAGTCCGAATAACGCAGATAATACTAATCATCAAGCCTCATCTCAAACATTCAAAGAAATAGTTTTTTAAAGATATTTTCATCCCAAACTCAGTATAAAGGGAAGCGCATGTTCAAATCCTTGACAAAGCCACAGTTCACATAGCGCTAATACCCTTGGAAAAGGTATGAATCCAACTATTCTCCCTCCGGCTATGGGTAAATAGTAGGGCAGACCATGCTCTTTAACATCGGTTAGGTAACCAGTCTAGGAGAAGGAAAACTCTGAATTCAAACCTCTTAAATTTCCACTTGGGGTTGTCACTACTAGAATAGGCTAAGTCCTATTTAGTGATCTATTTCATTTTTTTTTTAATTATTATTAAAGAATTGTAAAATGAAAATTGTTATAATCAAAATAAAAGGTTTTTGAAAATTTAGTAATTTATTTTATTTGTTTGTTTTTTTTCATAATCAAATAATTTCTTTAAAAGAACTAGCAAATATATGCACCCTCCGGGTGCAAGTACTTAAGTTTTAATGTAATAAAATATTGTATTAAATCAGAAAGGCTAATGAAACTAAATAAGAATGCAGATAAAAAGATTTGAAACAGAGGGAGTATAATAAAAAATAGAACAACTGAAACTTACACTTCCATCACTCTCGTCTTTCATTGTTATTTTTTTCTAATTTAAGTATTTAGTTAAAAGAGGAAGTAAATAATAAAATGACAGTTATTTTATCTTGTTAATGAATTTCATTTAAGATTCATTGAAGAGATTTTTGCTTATATTCATTAAAATAAAACCAAACAATTAGAAATCAATAATACTAAGCACATATTTATTAAATTCGATTTTTTAATATCAATATGTAAATTAGCCTTCTCGTTCACACTGTAAACTGCTATTTTGTTGTATATATAAATATAATAGCATGTTGTCAGTATGTAGACATGGTTAACAGTATTAATAATGTAAAATAATTTTATTAATAATTGAGGTTTAAATAAAAATAAAATCATGGAGAATGTGAAGTCAATAACTAAGGGAATTGTGACTTGAGTAGGAAGATAATTTCGGTTACAGAGAGGAAAACACACAATCTCCATTATAATAAGATATCTGCTTTTCACAATTGTTTTCTTCTTTATCAACAGATACTGTTTGGTGATGATGGTTACCTGTACATCTTTGTAGGAGATGGTGGAAGTGGAGGAGACCCTCATGGCTACAGTCAAAATAAGTAAATATTTCTTTAATTCATCTTTTTCATTATACATATACATACTTTATATGTGTTTGTATATGTCTTTCTGCATATGTGTGGAGGTTCATTTTCCTCTATATTAGTGCAACATATCTACACAAATGGATGAATATATATATATATATATATATATATATATATATATGATTTTTTGATGTTTGTTTATTTTAGAAGCATTGTTGAATAAAGTATATATTAAATTTTTACTTGAAGACAATTACAATGCATGTATCGCATAAAATTCGATACTTTTTCTTATAGAAAATGAACTTGACAAGTGTAATCCCGGCAAACGATCACTCGGTGTGTAGAATATCGTACAGACTGTTTCGACTTTATTAAGTCTCATCAGACTTATTGATACTATATATATATATAATTTAATATATACTTTATTCAGCAACGTTTCTAAAATAAACAAACATCCAAAAATCTTATTCACTTCGCTGAAGGGCATACGGTCTGTTTGTTGTTATTATTCGCTCAAAAACGCCCCCCTTACCTATTATGGTAGAGGCGTGTAGTATCATTTGACAAGCTTAATTTCGCTGGGATGGTAAGCTGTGTACTGTGGCCGAGGCGATATAGTGTTTCACTGTGTCTGCTGAAGTCCCGGTTTCGATTTCTGTCGGAGGGAAATCATTAGTATATACCGCTGATGAGACTTAATAAAGTCAAAACATTCTGTACGGTATTCTACACACCGAGCCATCCTTTGCTGGGATTACACTTGTCAAGTTCATTTTCTATAAGAAAAAGTATCGAATTTTATGCGATACATACATTGTAAGTGCCTTCAAGTAATATATATATATATATATATATATATATATATATATAGGCATATTGTATTTGAGAAATGAAAATAAAGTGCTTAATTACAGGTGTAAGAGCTATATTTATTTTTTATTATATTCTGTACGATTAAAAGGTGTCAGTTACCATTGGTTTCAAAGCTGTATATTATGTGCTTATCGTCAAGACAATGCACCCTGGAAAAAACATCTAAAAAAATGTATAAATATATTTATTATGCACACATCTCTATATATCTGTCTGTGTATTTGTGTGTGCGTGCGTGCGTAAATGTGTGCGTGCATGTGTGTGCATGTATATGTGTACGAGCAGTTATACTAATGAATTTACATGCTACTAATGTAAGATGTATTTATTCTGCACACCAAATATTATAGCAGAGTTAACCCTTTTGAGCTCTGAGCAAAAATTTACCATCCGTCATTTTGAGCATGAACACTGCAATGGTACTATGAGATAAGAGAAAAAAAATAACAAGTTCCACCATTATAGCAATTTAACTGGCTCAAAAGGGTTAATACATGTTAAAATTGCATTTCTTATCAGCAACTGTTTTTTGTTACTAGGTCGGTTCTTCTTGGTAAAGTTCTCAGGATCGATGTGGACCATTTTAATGGCAGCAAGAATTATTCCATCCCAGCAGACAACCCATTTGTAAATGAATCCAAGAGCCGTCCTGAAATCTACGCCTTTGGTATTCGAAATATTTTTGGCGCTGTGATAAGATGAAGGTGACAGAGTAACAGGTTTGATTAAACAAATGTTCATTTTTTTAAAAAAGGAGGAAGGGATTTATTTATATTAACTCTTTCAGTTCTTAATTTCACAAAAATTTTGTCCTTTCTCCTTATTCATTCTTTTTATGCATGTGTGCATAAATAAATATAAGGTCATATTTCATGATATTTTACATGTAGATATCAAATAGTTATTTACTAAGCTTGGCTTAGTTTGGTACACAACCAGAAGTCTGAGGAACTTATTTAGAATCAAACTAATAATGGTATGCTAGTCTAGATTGCTAACTATTATATCATTCAATGTATCTAATGGGAACTAAATTGGAAAAAAATGAACCAGTCTGTAATTTTCAAGGAAAGTATTTAATGGAATATGTCTCATTTATTCTATAAAAAAGGCTAAAATTTAATAACTGTGGAGATATTTAATAGAGTAATATTTACTGAAATATTGTGGACTACCCTGCAATTTTCAAGGAAAGTATTTAATGGAATATAAGTCTCATTTGTTCTATAAAAAAAGGCTAAAATTTAATAACTGTTGAGATATTTAATAGACTAATGTTTACTGAAATTTGTGGACTACCCTGCAATTTTTCAAGGAAAGTATTTAATGGAATATAAGTCTCATTTGTTCTATAAAAAAAGGCTAAAAATTTAATAACTGTTGAGAATATTTAATAGACTAATGTTTACTGAAATATTGTGGACTACCTGCAAATTTTCAAGGAAAGTATTTAATGCGAATTATAAGTTCTTATGTTATAAAAAGATTTACTTGATTTATAGTATTTAAAATTGCTACTGAATTTCGATATGATAAAGCCATCTTGTTCTATAAAAAAAGTGCTATATCGTTATTTAATAGATATGTATGAATATTGACTACGCTGCTTTCGGAAGTAAGGATATAGTCTCATTCATAGACTAATTTTACTGAAATATTGTGGCTACCCTGCAATTTTCTTTTAACCTAACTCCATAATACGTAATAATCAATTGAAATATATTAGTCATGTATGTCATCAAATATGGTAGTTTTCAAATTCAATATTTACTATATCTTAAAAACATTCTAACTTGAAATTTAGCAAAATAATCTATTAGAAATTTAGCAAATAGACTATTAGAAATATAATATTTACTTCTCAGAATATGTTTTACATTTTCAAAGAAACTTTTAAAGATGATATTTTAAAACATTTTCCAACATGCTTTTATATTTTTAGGATACACTTGTATTTATAATCTGAAACATTTTCTTGACAATAATAAAATGTGGATGTAGAGCAGTGAAGATAAAAGCAAACAATTCTGTGTTTGTATCATGCAATATACAAAAGTATCATTCCCAAAGATGATTGAGATTATGTTTAAAAATTAATAACGAAGAATTAAGATTTGTATTCTTTTCTGTAAATCTCAGCCTCTTCTAAATTGTCATCATTTTGGCTAAATCATCACAGAAAATGTTTTGGACAAATAGTAATTTTTGAGGGTAGGGTATTAAATTTCATATTTATTATAATTTCTATAGTAAATTCAATAATTTATACAATTTCTACAGTAAAACATTGGAAATAGATCTCCAATCTCCAGGGAAAAAAAAGAAAGAGAAAATCTGTTTCTTTCTTACCACATTCATCCAGTTGTACATAAAGTTAATGCAGTTTAGAAGCATTTACAAAATTGTAGCAAGTAATATACACGGTGCTTTTCATGGGGTGTGTGTGGGGGGGGGGGGGTAAATATCTACATGGTTTACTCAGAGTAAATTTTTCTAAAGTACAATCTTTCTGCTCAATGATTACTCACACTCTGACGCATGAAAACAAAATTTTCAATTAAAATGGGATATTCTTTTACTTGGGTAATCTGAAAATTCGAAAGTAATTTACAATTTCCAAGTTCAAGTTTCCAATTCCAAGTCGGCAAACTATGTGAAAGTTATAGAAGAATATCTGATGTGTATGTAGAAACATGTTTATAAATATTTACAATTGTCTTAAACATGGATTTGCCAGTACAAGGCTGAGTCAGAAAAAACAGTCTATGGAGTGAAAACATACTGATTCTTCATTAAAGTAAAGATTCCAAGTGCAACAGTCAGTAAAGAAGGTAATGCTGACAGTGTTCTTGGATATGAAGAGACCCATCATTATTGATTTCCTTGAAAAAAGGTGGGTAATTTATGAGGAAGTGCGTCCCAGTCCCCTGCCTCCGAAATTGCTGCCTGGTAAATTTTAAATAAACAACCCCAAGCTTCGGCGCCACATCCGTATAACTTGAAAAAAACAACTAACTTAGGGTGTTAAATGTTATTAGGGGGAGGGGTCTCTTTTTGTCTTAATTCTTGTTTATTTATAGAAATTTTGTCGTAATTCGTGTTTATTTATCGTAATTGCCGTAATTCTGGTTTATTTACCGTAATTTGTCATAATTCTTGTTTATTTATCGCAATTCTTGTTTATTTATCCTAATAAAAATAAATCTTAGTATTTCATAGATAGATAAGATAGATAGATATGAAGATGGATAGTTTTTGAATAGACTGAGATAGATAGATAGATAAACAATAGGTAACACACTACTTTAACCATGAAATTTACATCCCCCTATATTTAACACAATGAAACTTGCATAAGCTTGGGGTTGTTATTTTAAATTCACCGGGCAGCAATTTCAGAGGCAGGACGGGACGAACTTCATCGCGTNATCTAATATGCATAGGCACCCTTATATGGTGCATATTATTTAATTACTATATGGTTGTATGCTGTATATATGAGTTGGTGTATTAAATATGTTATATAATTATAACTATATAATACTATGGTCCTTAATGTATGTGTATATATGTAAATGAATGCAATATGGGCATGATATACCATATCATTATATATTTATTGTTTCACTTCACTATGTTGGAGTATGGAGATCCACAGGGTCCAGCCTGTCTATTATGTAGTGAAATGTTAGTAATGGATATAATGTATAGTTCCTATTATATATGTTATTTGAGGAATTGTATTATAATATATATTGTATATATATATGTATATATGTTATATATATATGTATATATATATAATATATATATATGTATATATAAGTGCAAGTGCTTATAAATATGTACATGTATTGATGCATTTTGTGTACACTTATAAAATCTTGCAAGGATGGCAATGAATGGGAATGCCTTTACATACACATACAAACACATACATCTGTATGTATTTGGGGGCTGAAAATAGCTAGATTTGTTTACATCTGTATGTATATATGCACCAAAATATATATATATATTTGTATGTCTGTGTGTGTATATGTATAAATATGTATATATATATATGTATGTATACAAATATATATATATATAAATATCAATACATATATATTTATCTGTCTGTATGTATGTGTGTATGTATGTATGTATGTATGTATGTATGTATTTGTATGCATACTTTTTAATAAGCTTTTTACATTTGTTTATTTTTGTTTGCATCTTAAAACTCAAATTACATTTGAGAAGCCATTCAGTTGTTTATCTAGAGAAACATTTTTTCTTTTTAATCATTTGGAAAAAAAAAAAAACTTCCTTTCTTTGTTTGGATAGAACTTTTATTCTTTTCATAATTTTTTTTTTCTTTTTCCCCAGAAAAAAAATATGATACGTGGCCATCAAGTTTATTTTTTCAAATATTCATTGAAGTGTAAGTCAAAAACAAGT
Source organism: Doryteuthis pealeii (assembly GCA_023376005.1). Taxonomy (NCBI): domain Eukaryota; kingdom Metazoa; phylum Mollusca; class Cephalopoda; order Myopsida; family Loliginidae; genus Doryteuthis; species Doryteuthis pealeii. The sequence goes on from CM042150.1 coordinate 98,167,249, forward strand.
CTGTTTTGCTGTAAAAGATAAAATATAATGTGAAATACAGTAAGACAAACTTTAGCAAAATTAGTTGTCCGCAAATATCAGTTTGTTTTACTAATAGAAAAATGCAACAGAATTGACCAGTATTATCTGCGTTATTCGGACTATTGTCCTCATCTTCATTGTTATCTGTACAACATTTCGGCCATTGTGCCTTCCGGCCATCTTCAGGTATTTCTTTAGGGCTGCATAAGCCTCCCATGTGCTGGTGTCGATGTGGCATGTCTTCATGTCCCTCTTGCAGACATCTTTAAAGCGCAGGTGTGGTCTCCCTACCGGCCAGGTGCCCTCTACTAATTCATCATTTAGTAGGTATTTGGGGATGCGGCCTTTGTCCATCCTCCTGACGTAGTTTCCACTACAAAAATGAATCTTTGTAGACTTAGGAGTGATATTAATGAAAAGACACTCCACGCACCTTTTTTTTTAAACAGAAAAACAACTTTTTAACAGAATGGAAAAAATCTAAAAAGGAATTCAATGAAAATCTTAGGCTGAACTTGCACAAAGGTGTCAAAATTAGGGTGACCCAGAAAAAACAGAACCCACAAATTTTATAATAAAACTGTTAATTTTAACTATGGAGGTCTAGGGTTAGGGTTAGGATTAGGGTTACGGTTGGGGTTTAGGGTTAGTTTAATGGGAAAATGAATAAATAATTTGGGTTCTGTTTTTTCTGGGTCACCCTGTATACCGGTGACCCAAAAAAAACAGAACCCACTAATTTTGTAATAAAACTGTTAATTTTAACTAGGGGTGTTAGGGTTAAGGTTAGGGGTTAGGCTTAGGCTTACGGGTTAGGGTTAGGGTTGCAGTTGGGGTTTTAAGGTTAGTTTAATGGGAAAATAAATAAATAATTTGGGTTCTGTTTTTTCTGGGTCTCCCTAATTTTGACACCTTTGTGCAAGTTCAGCCTTCTTTAGGTATATCACCATTGTCCCCAGTGTTGGCCAATATATACATGGAATACTTTGAAGAGATAGCCTTAGGATCTACACCACTAAAGCCATCAATGTGGCTCAGATATGTAGATGACACATTCATTCTCTGGTCCCATCAGGATGATGTTAAAATACTAATGGATCATGTGGACTCAATCTGTCCGTCTATACAGTTCACGATGGAGAGGGAACAAGACAACTAATTTTCTTTCCTAGATGTGTTAATAACTCGCACAGAGCAAGGATTCAGTTCATCCATGTATCATAAGCCTACCTTCACCGGACAGTATCTCAACTTCAATTCCCACCATCTATTAATAATGGAGATTCGCTTCCGGTTTTTGTCTGTAACAAAAACTACGTCTCTGCTTATGTCACTATACCCGAAATTGTCATAACATAGAATAAATACACTCAAAATTTGAGCATGCAGCCTTAGACAGTCCTCATGGTTTTTTAAAACAAGTTTTAATAGATACATCCCCGGTATCATATATCTATATATAGTTTGTTTTATTTTAATAGATATTCAAAGTTAATAGAACTTAGTTTTGATTTCAAATTGTTTTATTTTTTTATTCTTTTTATAAATTTGATGATTTCATGATTTATGGTTCAAACTCTCCGACATTTAATTTTTAACTTCCACCTCTTCAAGCAATATCTTTCAAAAATTTATTTTTACATCGCCCGGATAGTGTTTTTTTATTTTGCTAGTCCATACAATGTATAGAAAGGAATCGTCCATTGCTTATAACATCGGACAAAAGCCCTCAGCAGTGATGAAGTATACCAGAAGGAAATGGACAGCTTAAGCGATACCCTCCATCGTAACAATTATCCTGAGAGCATAACATCAGCTATGAGAAATCTGGATCACATCTTAAACATTCAGAGAAATGAAATTGACCTGTAAATATTGTCAGACCCCATACCTAACAAATAATTGGGATATAGCTGAGGCAATTCTCATCAAACCAATTCGTTTTCATCTTTTAAACTTATGAGCTTTTCATCTCAAATAAACAGGGTAATTTTCTCATTTTTAAATTAGTTTTTTAAAGTATTATCTGCGTTATTGTCCCCATCTTTATTATTATTTGTACAACGTTTCGGACGATATGCCCTCCAGCCTTAACAGGTATTTTTTGTTGGACTCGGGAACCTTCTCGCACTTGGGAACTTTCTTTTCGGACTCGGGAACTTTGTTGTCATAGTCGGGAACCTTCTTGTCGTAATCGGGAGCCATCATGGAACTTCGAACCTAACTCTTTATTCAGTCCATGGGGGTATCCTGTTCTCATTCTGCAAACCATAGCTGGGGTAGGAGTTGTGTTAATTATTTTTCTATGTTACTGCCTCTACTCAGGATAGAACCTGGAATCCAGATAACTGTCACTTAGAACTGTCTTAACCTAACTACCTTATCCTAACTACCTAACTAGGCCATGTGTCCAATTGGGGACAATAGTCCGAATAACGCAGATAATACTAATCATCAAGCCTCATCTCAAACATTCAAAGAAATAGTTTTTTAAAGATATTTTCATCCCAAACTCAGTATAAAGGGAAGCGCATGTTCAAATCCTTGACAAAGCCACAGTTCACATAGCGCTAATACCCTTGGAAAAGGTATGAATCCAACTATTCTCCCTCCCGCTATGGGTAAATAGTAGGGCAGACCATGCTCTTTAACATCGGTTAGGTAACCAGTCTAGGAGAAGGAAAACTCTGAATTCAAACCTCTTAAATTTCCACTTGGGGTTGTCACTACTAGAATAGGCTAAGTCCTATTTAGTGATCTATTTCATTTTTTTTTTAATTATTATTAAAGAATTGTAAAATGAAAATTGTTATAATCAAAATAAAAGGTTTTTGAAAATTTAGTAATTTATTTTATTTGGGTTTTTTTCATAATCAAATAATTTCTTTAAAAGAACTAGCAAATATATGCACCCTCCGGGTGCAAGTACTTAAGTTTTAATGTAATAAAATATTGTATTAAATCAGAAAGGCTAATGAAACTAAATAAGAATGCAGATAAAAAGATTTGAAACAGAGGGAGTATAATAAAAAATAGAACAACTGAAACTTACACTTCCATCACTCTCGTCTTTCATTGTTATTTTTTTCTAATTTAAGTATTTAGTTAAAAGAGGAAGTAAATAATAAAATGACAGTTATTTTATCTTGTTAATGAATTTCATTTAAGATTCATTGAAGAGATTTTTGCTTATATTCATTAAAATAAAACCAAACAATTAGAAATCAATAATACTAAGCACATATTTATTAAATTCGATTTTTTAATATCAATATGCAAATTAGCCTTCTCGTTCACACTGTAAACAACTATTTTGTTGTATATATAAATATAATAGCATGTTGTCAGTATGTAGACATGGTTAACAGTATTAATAATGTAAAATAATTTTATTAATAATTGAGGTTTAAATAAAAATAAAATCATGGAGAATGTGAAGTCAATAACTAAGGGAATTGTGACTTGAGTAGGAATATAATTTCGGTTACAGAGAGGAAAACACACAATCTCCATTATAATAAGATATCTGCTTTTCACAATTGTTTTCTTCTTTATCAACAGATACTGTTTGGTGATGATGGTTACCTGTACATCTTTGTAGGAGATGGTGGAAGTGGAGGAGACCCTCATGGCTACAGTCAAAATAAGTAAATATTTCTTTAATTCATCTTTTTTCATTATACCTATACATACTTATATGTGTTTGTATATGTCTTTCTGCATATGTGTGGATGTTCATTTTCCTTTATATTAGCGCAACATATCTGTACAAATGGATGAATATATATATATATATATATATATATATGATTTTTTGATGTTTGTTTATTTCAGAAGCATTGTTGAATAAAGTATATATTAAATTTTTACTTGAAGACAATTACAATGCATGTATCGCATAAAATTCGATATTTCTCTTATAGAAAATGAACTTGACAAGTGTAATCCCGGCAAACGATCACTCGGTGTGTAGAATATCGTACAGACTGTTTCGACTTTATTAAGTCTCATCAGACTTATTGATACTATATATATATATAATTTAATATATACTTTATTCAGCAACGTTTCTAAAATAAACAAACATCCAAAAATCTTATTCACTTCGCCGAAGGGCATACGGTCTGTTTGTTGTTATTATTCGCTCAAAAACGCCCCCCTTACCTATTATGGTAGAGGCGTGTAGTATCATTTGACAAGCTTAATTTCGCTGGGATGGTCAGCTGTGTACTGTGGCCGAGGCGATATAGTGTTTCACTAGTGTTTCACTGTGTCTGCTGAAGTCCCGGTTTTGATTTCTGTCGGAGGGAAATCATTAGTATATACCGCTGATGAGACTTAATAAAGTCAAAACAGTCTGTACGGTATTCTACACACCGAGCCATCCTTTGCTGGGATTACACTTGTCAAGTTCATTTTCTATAAGAAAAAGTATCGAATTTTATGCGATACATACATTGTGCCTTCAAGTAAAATTTTTATATATATATATATATATATATATATATATACATATATATATATATATATATATATAGGCATATTGTATTTGAGAAATGAAAATAAAGTGCTTAATTACAGGTGTAAGAGCTATATTTATTTTTTATTATATTCTGTACGATTAAAAGGTGTCAGTTACCATTGGTTTCAAAGCTGTATATTATGTGCTTATCGTCAAGACAATGCACCTTGGAAAAAACATCTAAAAAAATGTATAAATATATTTATTATGCACACATCTCTATATATCTGTCTGTGTATAAATGTGTGCGTGCGTGCGTAAATGTGTGCGTGCATTTGTGTGTGTGCATGTGTGTGCATGTATATGTGTACGAGCAGTTATACTAATGAATTTACATGCTACTAATGTAAGATGTATTTATTCTGCACACCAAATATTATAGCAGAGTTAACCCTTTTGAGCTCTGAGCCAAAATTTACCATCCGTCATTTTGAGCATGAACACTGCAATGGTGCTATGAGATAAGAGAAAAAAATAATAAGTTCCACCATTATAGCAATTTAACTGGCTCAAAAGGGTTAATACATGTTAAAATTGCATTTCTTATCAGCAACTGTTTTTGTTACTAGGTCGGTTCTTCTTGGTAAAGTTCTCAGGATCGATGTGGACCATTTTAATGGCAGCAAGAATTATTCCATCCCAGCAGACAACCCATTTGTAAATGAATCCAAGAGCCGTCCTGAAATCTACGCCTTTGGTATTCGAAATATTTGGCGCTGTGATAAAGATGAAGGTGACAGAGTAACAGGTTTGATTAAACAAATGTTCATTTTTTAAAAAAGGAGGAAGGGATTATTTATATTAACTCTTTCAGTTCTTAATTTCACAAAATTTTGTCCTTTCTCCTTATTCATTCTTTTTATGCATGTGTGCGTAAATAAAATATAAGGTCATATTTCATGATATTTTACATGTAGATATCAAATAGTTATTTACTAAGCTTGGCTTAGTTTGGTACACAACCAGAAGTCTAAGGAACTTATTTAGAATCAAACTAATAATGGTCTGCTAGTCTAGATTGCTAACTATTATATCATTCAATGTATCTAATGGGAACTAAATTGAAAAGAAATATGAACCAGTCTGTAATTTTCAAGGAAAGTATTTAATGGAATATAAGACTCATTTGTTCTATAAAAAAAGGCTAAAATTTAATAACTGTTGAGATATTTAATAGACTAATGTTTACTGAAATATTTGTGGACTACCCTGCAATTTTCAAGGAAAGTATTTAATGGAATATAGGTCTCATTTGTTCTATAAAAAAAGGCTAAAATTTAATAACTGTTGAGATATTTAATAGACTAATGTTTACTGAAATATTGTGGACTACCCTGCAATTTTCTTTAACCTAACTCCATAATACGGTAATAATCAATTGAAATATATTGGTCATGTATGTCATCAAATATGGTAGTTTTCAAATTCAATATTTACTATATCTTAAAACATTCTAACTTGAAATTTAGCAAAATAGACTATTAGAAATATAATATTTACTTCTCAGAATATTTTTTACATTTCAAAAGAACTTTTAAAGATGATATTTTAAAACATTTTCCCAGCATGCTTTTATATTTTTAGGATACACTTGTATTTATAATCTGAAACATTTTCTTGACAATAATAAAATGTGGATGTAGAGCAGTGAAGATAGAAAGCAAACAATTCTGTGTTTGTATCATGCAATATACAAAAGTATCAATCCCCAAAGATGATTGAGATTATATTTAAAAATTAATAACGGAAGATTTAAGATTTGTATTCTTTTCTGTAAATCTCAGCTTCTTCTAAATTGTTATCATTTGCAAATCATCACAGAAAATGTTTTGGACAAATAGTAATTTTGGGGGGTAGGGGATTAAATTTCATATTTATTATAATTTCTATAGTAAATTCTATAATTTATACAATTTCTACAGTAAAACAATTGGAAATAGATCTCCAATCTCCAGGGAAAAAAAAGAAAGGAGAAAATCTGTTTCTTTCTTACCACATTCATCCCAGTTGTACATAAAGTGAATGCAGTTTAGAAGCATTTACAAAATTGTAGCAAGTAATATACACGGTGCTTTTCATGGGGTGTGGGGGGGGGTAAATATCTACATGGTTTACTCAGAGTAAATTTTTCTAAGAGTACATCTTTCTGCTCAATGATTACTCACACTCTGACGCATGAAAACAAAATTTTCAATTAAAATGGGATATTCTTTTACTTGGGTAATCTGAAAATTCTAAAAGTAATTTACAATTTCCAAGTTCAAGTTTCCAATTCCAAGTTCAAGTGCAAACTATGTGAAAGTTATAGAAGAATATCTGATGTGTATGTAGAAACATGTTTAGAAATATTTACAATTGTCTTAAACATGGATTTGCCACTACAAGGCTGAGTCAGAGGAAAACAGTCTATGGAGTGAAAACATACTGACTCTTCATTAAAGTAAAGATTCCAAGTGCAACAGTCAGTAAAGAAGGTAATGCTGACAGTGTTCTTGGATATGAAGAGACCCATCATTATTGATTTCCTTGAAAAAAGGTGGGTAATTTATGAGGAAGTGCGTCCCAGTCCCCTGCCTCCGAAATTGCTGCCTGGTGAATTTTAAAATAACAACCCCAAGCTTCGGCGCCACATCCGTATAACTTGAAAAAAAACAACCAACTTAGGGCGTTAAATGTATATTAGGGGGAGGGGTCTCTTTTTGTCTTAATTCTGGTTTATTTATAGAAATTTGTCGTAATTCGTGTTTATTTATTGTAATTTGCCGTAATTCTGGTTTATTTACCGTAATTTGTCATAATTCTTGTTTATTTATCGTAATTCTTGTTTATTTATCCTAATAAAATAAAATCTTAGTATTTCATAGATAGATAGATAGATAGATATGAAGATGGATAATTTTGAATAGACTGAGATAGATAGATAGATAAACAATAGGTAACACCTACTTTACCCCATGAAATTTACATCCCCCCAATATTTAACACAATGAAACTTGCAGAAGCTTGGGGTCGTTATTTTAAAATTCACCGGGCAGCAATTTCAGAGGCAGGGGACTTCCTCATAAATTACCAAAAGGTATAACTAAAACAGTGTTTCCTCTTACCAATTCCTTTGAGAAAATTTACCTTATTTATTGAATGACCCTCATAATTTGAATTTTAATAAAACATTAATTTACTGGTTTATATGAAAATGAATTAGATTTTTTTCATTTTTTATTTTATTGTTGTGCATATTTAGGAGAAAACAAAGGCCGTATCATTTGTGGAGATGTTGGACAAAATGCTTATGAAGAAATAGATATAATCTACAAAGGAGCGAATTATGGTTGGAATGGAAGAGAAGGATACCAGTGCTATAACCCAAAGGCATGTGGAAAAGTAGGTGTGTATAATATTATATCTGACTATAAAATAAAAAATATTATCCAACTAATAACATAAAAAATTATCCAACTAATATTTTGTTAATGGCTTGTTCAGTGTTTATATAACGTGAAGCATGTTCATGCAATGGGATATTATAGCGTAAAACTTATATTTAAAAGCATAAAAATCAATGTTTAAGACATGTGGTGTCCAGGTGAAAAAAAATAAATAAATAAATGAATAATAAATGATGATAAAATGAATAAAGATGAAATAAATTTTTTTTAAATTAAAAATTTTTAAAAAATAAGAATATTTTTTTTTATATATAGAGGGCAAAAAAATTGGGATTAAATAGGGGCAGGTGGTAAATAGCATAAGAAAAATTTGTTTAAATGTCTACATTTGGAAACCAGTTCATTTCTTTTGTTCAGTAAATTCACATTCGTATTGTAGAGAATACACAATTTTTGGTTATTTCCTATAAGTCTAACATAAACAAAGGGGAACCACTCTTGACTGATAAATTATTTATTTATTTTCCCATTAGACTAACCCTAAACCCTAACCCTAACTTCTTTTTTCCTAGTAGATCAATAAATAAATAAATAAATAATTTATCAGTCAAGAGTGGTTCCCCTTTGTTTATGTTAGACTTATAGGAAATAACCCAATTTTTCTTTGGCACAAAGTCTGCAGTTGTATTGGCCACCTTTGTAAGCTCGGGATTTTTTGATAATTTCCCATTTTATTATAACGTGGTACTGTTTGTATATCTTCTGTTGTTGAAGATAAGATTGTAATAGATATTCATATAGATATAAATGTAGACAAACATTCAATTACTGGAATGAGTGCACAATTTTTTTTTAAAATGCTGATTGCCTTATAAAAGTACAAACAGTGGCCATATTTTCTATTAAAAATTTATTCATTTATTCTTTAATTTTTTCATCGTCTGAGTCAATCTGAAAATAAATTAGTAAAAAAATAAATCATATAAAAGAAAAAAATAACAAAAACCAAAAAAAACATTTATCTTTTCGCTGCATTATTTTCATTTGGAAAACCAACACTGACGTAAATTCTGTGTTTGTAAAATTTTGTTTAGATAAAAATGAAATTCTGTTTTTCTAACCCTAACAAATGTGCTCTGTTAAATGTTCACTGATGAAATCATTCCAAAAATGAATTTGTGCAGATAAATAGCCGGGGTGCAGTAGTTGCTCATTTGGTTACTGGATCAACCGTTTAGCTGGACAATAAAATTAGATTATTCTCATAAAAGGTTCATATGAAAAATACCTTTAAGATTTTAGCCAGCTAAGATTACATTTTCATAGGTGTAAATATTCATTTTAGATAATACATTTATTAATGTATAAAAATTCACAAAATGTAATAATAAGCATTTTGTTGGCGTCCTTCCATCTACTAAAGATGATGGCATAGTGTCCACTTTTTTTTCTTTTCTTTTATCTGCAACTGCGTAAGTGGCTGAACAGACCAATTTTTGAATGGCAATCTCTGGTGCAGTAATTGCAAACAAATGGTGATGTTTGCTCTATATGCTGTTGTCTCTCCTTCCTTATGGCTCATTTTTCTTTGGTGGCAACTTTCCTCTCTTTTTCACTCATTTTCATTCCTTGTTTAACGAGGAGGTGCCAAGTCGTACGGTCTTCTGCATAAGCCTCCCATGTGTTGATGTCGATGTGGCAGGTCTTCATGTCCCTCTTGCAGACATCTTTAAAGTGCAGCCGTGGTCTCCCTACTGTTTGGGTGCCCTCTACTAAATCACCATACAGTAGATCTTTGGGGATGCGGCCTTTGTCCTGATGTGGCCAACCAACGCAGGCATCTTTCACAGATGATGACGGGCATGCTCTTTATGTTTGCTCATTCCAGCACATCTGTGTTGGGCACTTTGTCCTGACAGCGAATGCATAGAATGTGGCGTAAGTATCTAAGATGGAAATTATCCAGTTTCCTCACGTGGTGTGAGTATGTGATCCAGGCTTCGCTACTTTATAGGAGAGTACTGAGAACACACATTCTGTAGATGCGCAATTTGGTTCTCTTAGTAAGGATGGCATTGTCCCATACTCTCTGGCTCTCTATCGGTCAAATAGAATTGTTTAAAAATTATTCTTATTCAATAGGATACTTATGCCATATAACTGTAAATCAGTTGTATTTAGAATAGTTACTTGAAACTATAATTATTTATTAAGGATTATTATTAGGTACTTGGAACCTTATATGTATATGCAAACAATTGATTAATATTAAATAGAAATAATTACTAGAAATCATATCATATATTTATTAGTATTAGCTAGGAATACTTGAAACCATTCAACTGTGTATAAATCATTTTTATTAGATAGGAATACTTGATACCATATAATTGTGTGCAAAAATCTCTTAAGAAACAATTACACAAGAAATATTGATATAAATGTAAATTGTATATGAGTCTGTAACCTTTATGCATAAAATAATGCTAGACAGGTTGACATGCTGCTAAAGTGTTAGATACCCTACCTATGAACATTAATGGGTATGTCCCAATCCTCATAAATACAGAGTAAATATAAATAGAAGTATTATTATTATAAATAGAGTATTATGCTGACTGAGTAGTCTTATACCACTAACAGTGGTTTACCTTCTTCACACCGCTGGCGAGTATTGTATTTTGTTAATGTTATAAAGATTCCATTTCATTTCCCACCTCTGTTTGGTTATTTCTCATTTAGTAACCTTTGTTAGGTTACAACATAAAAAAATCCAGAGTTATTATACAACTAGAAGTGGCTACCCGGTGTCACCTGGGTAGATAAGGATATTTTTTTAAGTTAGTCTCACAGATTCATTATTACTTATAGCAACTCACTGGTTGCCCTATAAGATCCCCACGGAAATATATAAGAATATATTTCCATTCAATGATTTACAATTTAAAAAAAAAGATATAAATGATGCAATTAATTCAATCAATATTATATTTCAAGCAAAAAAAAAAAAAAGGATAAATAAATAACATGCAAATGACTTTCCCTTCTGTTACTCTTCAAATTTGAATTTTTAAATATCTTCCCAAATATAACTCAAATCTTCATTATTTTTGCTCAAAAACCAAGACCGGGTGATATTTAATGTGTATATATATTTACTTTGTTGTTTATTGTTTTATTTTTTAAGTTTACTCCGGACATAAATATACACACAACTACCCTTTACATATGTATAGTTTACATTCGGACATACATACACACAACTGCCCTTTATATATGTATAGATTACATTCGGACATACATACACACAACTGCCCTTTATATATGTATAGATTACATTCGGACATACATACACACAACTGCCCTTTATATATGTATAGATTACCTTCGGACATACATACACACAACTGCCCTTTATATATGTATAGATTACCTTCGGACATACATACACACAACTGCCCTTTATATATGTATAGATGATCAACTTAAGAGCCCCTACTTTAATATTAACAACATCTAGTTTACCAATTGTAGAGATAATCAAATCATTTAGATCACCGAAGTTAAGCAGCGATGATCCTGTTCAGTACTTAGATGGGTAACTATTTAAGCAACAGCATGCACTGTAAGCAACCGGATGTTAAAATGACTTGATTTGGCATTACATAATCCGAAAAGGGTTGATATGCCGTAAAACAAAATAACCAATCAATAACTAAATCAAATGATTCTCGGATGAGTAAGTTTCAAAAATATTTCCCATGGCTTTATATTTTTCACGTTTTTCTTGCACTGTTTTTTTTTTTGTTTTTTTTCCTTTTGGTTGAATTTATAAATATTTGATCAATATAATAATAATAATAATAATAATAATAATAATAATATCTTTTCAGCTAGTATATTAGGTCTGAGACCTGTCAGCTGTTGCTTATAAATATTCATTTTAAATCCACAGAATATTTATAATCATTCCACAGATTATCCAACTTTGCCTTGAAGGAGTTTAGAGATGGGGCATTCACTACTGATGAAGGTAGTTTATTCCATGTATTCACCACTCTGTAGCTAAAATAATTTTGTCTTGCGTTTGCTTTACAAGATTTTTTAAGGAGTTTTAATTTATGTCCCCTTGTATAGGTATTTTGAGCAATGTTTAGTAGGTCAGAGTTCGTTGAATATAAACCATGCATGTATTTGTAGGCTTCAATCATATCCCCTCTCATACGTTGGAAAACCAGACTTGGTAGGTCAATGTTCCTAAGTCTATCTTCATATGAAAGGGATTTTAAATTATTCACTAATTTAGTAGCTCTCCTCTGGACTCCCTCAATATTTGCTAAACTCAAATATTTTTCTTTTAATTTTGGACATTTTCATTTGATCATATAGAAGGGGGGAAAATATATGGGGCGGAAATAGATATTCGAATCAAGAAGTTCCTGCTGAGAGGGGACCAAAAACAAGCGAGTTCAAAGTCTTCTCACAAGCCAGACTCTCTTTTGGTCAACACATTCTTCGTCTTTGTCTAGCAGCTGAAAAATGCGTCGTCGTAGTCGAAATAATCTTTAACAGTTCAAAATCGCAATTCCTATTTAGTTTTGTTTCTGTTGGACTAAAATCCATTTCTTTACTGGGTTGTTTGCAAAGCACTTCGTCGTCGTCGTCGTTGTCGACTACTTCTGCTGCTGCTGACTCCCCAGCGCTCGACTCACTTGATATTTATGGACATATTTACCCAAACATCCGGGCACATCAGTCAAACCTCGTGTCCGTCCAGTGCCCAAATCGCATTCATTTTTGCATGCGGGAGGACGTGAGTTCAATCCCGGCAGGCAAGACAATGTCTTGCTCTTTTTCCTTTTTCGTTCTCTGTCACAGATCATTTCATGGTTAATTTTCATTTTGATTTTTGCAGTCCCTGAGGAGTTGCCAATCTTTTCTTATCCCCATGCAATTGGTAAATCTATAACTGGAGGTCATGTTTACAGAGGATGTGAAAGTCCCAACTTGAATGGAGCATACATCTATGGAGATTTTACAAATGGGTTTGTTTGAAAAATTATTTTTTTATTCCTTTTCCTACAATTTTTAAAGATTAAATCAAAAATATTTGACTTTTAACTAAATGTTTCCAAATAATTCCATAAACATAAAAAAATTGGTTATTTCCTATAAGTCTAACATAAACAAAGGGAAACAACTCTTGACTGATAAATTATTTATTCATTTTCCCATTAACCTAACTCTAACCCTAAACCCTGAACCCTAACCCTACCCCGTTTTCTTTTTTCCTAGTAGATCAATAAATAAATAATTTATAACCAAAAAATCAATTATTTTATTTTTATTAAAAATAATAACCATATCATGATTATATTTTCTTTTATTATAAGTAATTTGTTGAAAGTCAACCTTCACTGGTCATTAGGCATGAAAAATAAGATATGTAGCAGTCCAAAAATAAGCACTGGGGCCACCTGTTGGGCCGTGGGTGGCGACCCGTGATGCTTAAGGATAGAGCCCAGGTGGATGAGCAGTTCATGACATACAATGCTCCACTTTGGCCCTATCTTGGGCTAGACGGGCGGTCAGAGAGGCCCCTCCGATCAATCGGCTGGTTATGTCAAGCCCTAGCAACCTATATGATTTTCCCAACTCTATTGCCCTTATGGCAAGCCCCAACTCCTTTTTATCATATGGGTGCTAGAAAGGTGGTGGCTGCAGGTCTACATGTCCTGGGAATGATGTTAAAATCTATCTGATGGTGAGGTTCCAGTTTGGAGGTTTGGGGAATGTGGAGCACCCCTTCATCACCATTGCTCCCTGGTCCACTCTGTCCCAGAGTGGTAGTACCTGTTAGGGTCCCATCTATGGGTTTAAATAAGAAAAATGTATTTATAAAAAAAATTGTATATCCATTAAGAATTGATTTATTTCAAAAACTTTATCGGCATTAAATGACCCACTGAGGTTGATATGCCGTAAAACAAAACAAACCAAACCAAAAAGATATTGTCAAAAAAAGTGCTAGCACCTTTTGAATCAAATTAATATATATATATATATGATAGACTCTCCCATTGATTTCGACGTATGAGTGTTCATACAACGTCCACACAGTGATTTGTTTATAGTGGTGAAGGCTTGTGTTGGACCATCCACACTTTTTGGCACAGTTGATAGGAAGAATTGGTGCATTAAGGGTTGCCACAAAAACCAATCACGACTGACCTCAGGAATTTTGAATTCGGATTTATCCCTCTCCTAGACTGGTTACCTACCCAAGGCTGAAGGGCCCAGTCTGCCCTACTATTTAACCCATAGCTGGAGGGAGAATATATGGATTCATACCTTTCCAAGGGTATTAGCGCTATGTGAAATGCCAACAGCTTCATCTAAGAATTGAACTCAAGTCGAACGAGTCAATTTTCCACGACTCTAACCACTAGCTTGAAGCCTTTTTTCTTACATATATATAATATATTTATATATATGTAAAGAAAAAAAGGCTTAAAGACTGAGTATTAACGATAAAGGGCTACTAGGAAGGGAACTGGCATAACATCAAAGCACTGCCACCCCGAAGTGATTAAGAGGAAGTGAAACCTGATACCATCACTGGGGAGCAGGAGAAAAATGTATAAAAATAAGCTGAATATAATGCCAACTAAGTCTCTTTTTAACCTACATCAGGTCAATATCTGCAACATCCTTTTAAACATTGTAACACACTTGTTTTGTATTTACAAGATCTGATAATCATTTTTTTTATTTTTTTTATTTCATAGCGGTTATTTTCGCTCTGTTAGAAAACAAGACAACACAAATGTGGATGAACAAAAGAACTATCATGTGTGGAAGCGAGATCTGCATGAATGGCCTGGCAAGGAAATTATGAACCATTTATTCTTTCATTTGGAAAAGATGAAGATGGTAAAGTATGAATGACCTTCATTTTTTACTATTTATTTATTTTTATTTTATACTAATAAATTCACACAACATTTATATAATCTGACTTAATCTTTGTATTAATTACTGATTGACAATCTAAATAAAAATGTATGAAA
>CM042150.1:98182347-98267347 GCA_023376005.1 Doryteuthis pealeii
ACGAGCGAAAAACCAAGAGCTGATATTTAATGTGTATATATTTACTTTGTTGTTTATTGTTTTATTTTTTAAGTTTACTCCGGACATAATATCACACAACTACCCTTTACATATGTATAGTTTACATTCGGACATACATACACCACAACTGTCCTTTATATATGTATAGATTACATTCGACATACATACACACAACTGCCCTTTATATATGTATAGATTACATCGGACATACATACAAAAACTGCCCTTTATTATGTATAGATTACCTATACATACTCCCACAACTGCCCTTATAATATGTATAGATTACATTCAGACATACATACACAATACTCTTTAATATGTATAGATTACATTCAGAATACATACTGATAA
The DNA here is from genome assembly GCA_023376005.1 of Doryteuthis pealeii. Classification (NCBI taxonomy): domain Eukaryota; kingdom Metazoa; phylum Mollusca; class Cephalopoda; order Myopsida; family Loliginidae; genus Doryteuthis; species Doryteuthis pealeii. Next base: position 98,182,723 of record CM042150.1, read on the forward strand.
CTGCCCTTTATATATGTATAGATTACCTTCGGACATACATACACAACTGCCCTTTATATATGTATAGATGAAGCTTAAGAGCCCCTACTTTAATATTAACAACATCTAGTTTACCAATTGTAGAGATAACCAAATCATTCAGATCAACGAAGTTAAGCAGCGATGATCCTGTTCAGTAATTAGATGGGTAACCATTTAAGCAACAGCAGGCACTGTAAGCAACCGCATGTTAAAATGACTTGATTTGGCATTACATAACCCGAAAAGGGTTGATATGCCTGTAAAAACAAAACAACCAACCAATGACCAATGAATGAAATGATTCTCGGATGAGTAAGTTTCAAAATATTTCCCATGGGTTTTATATTTTTCACGTTTTTCTTGCACTTGTTTTTTTTTTTTTTTACTCTTGTTGAATCATAAATATTTGATCAATAATAATAATAATAATAATATCTTTTCAGCTAGTATATTAGGTCTGAGACCTGTCAGCTGTTCCTTATAAATATCATTTTAAATCCACAGAATTTTAATATCATTCCACAGATTATCCAACTTTGCCTTGAAGGAGTTTCGAGATGGGGCATCACTACTGATGAAGGTAGTTTATCCATGTATTCACCACTCTGTAGCTAAAAAATAATTTTGTCTTGCGTCTGCTTTACAAGATTTTTAAGGAGTTTTAATTTATGTCCCTTGTATAGGTATTTTGAGCAATGTTTAGTAGGTCAGAGGTCATTGAATAAAAAACCATGCATGTATTTGTAGGCTTCAATCATATCCCTCTTATACGTTGGAAAACCAGACTTGGTAGGTCAATGTTCTAAAGTCTTTCTTCATATGAAAGGGATTTTTAAATTATTCACTAATTTAGTAGCTCTCCTCTGGACTCCCTCAATATTGCTAAACTCAAATATTTTTTCTTTTAATTTTGGACATTTTCATTTGATCATATAGAAGGGGGGGGGGAATATATGGGGGAAATGGATATTTAAATCAACAAGTTCCTGCTGAGGGGGGACCAAAAACAAGCGAGTTCACCGTCTTCTCACAAGCCAGACTTTCTTTTGATCAACACATTCTTCGTCTTTGTCTAGCAGCTGGAAAATCCGTCATCATAGTCAAAATAATCTTTAACAGTTCAAAATCGCAATTCCTATTTAGTTTTGTTTCTGTTGGACTAAAATCCATTTCTTTACTGGGTTGTTTGCAAAGCGCGTCATCGTCGTTGTCGACTGCTTCTGCTGCTGCTGACTGCCCAGCGCTCGACTCACTTGATATTTATGGACATATTTACCCAAACATCCGGGCACATCAGTCAAACCTCGTGTCCATCCAGTGCCCAAATTGCATTCATTTTTGCATGTGGGATGACGTGAGTTCAATCCCGGCAGGCAAGACAATGTCTTGCTCTTTTTCCTTTTTTTGTTCTCTGTCACAGATCATTTCATGGTTAATTTCATTTTGATTTTTGCAGTCCCTGAGGAGTTTGCCAATCTTTTCTTATCCCCATGCAATTGGTAAATCTATAACTGGAGGTCATGTTTACAGAGGATGTGAAAGTCCCAATTTGAATGGAGCATACATCTATGGAGATTTTACAAATGGGTTTGTTTGAAAAATTATTTTTTTATTCCTTTTCCTACAATTTTTAAAGATTAAATCAAAATATTTGACTTTTAACTAAATGTTTCCAAATAATTCCATAAACATAAAAAAATTGGTTATTTCCTATAAGTCTAACATAAACAAAGGGAAACAACTCTTGACTGATAAATTATTATTCATTTTCCCATTAACCTAACCCTAACTCTAACCCTAAACCCTAACCCCTAACCCGTTTTCTTTTTTCCTAGTAGATCAATAAATAAATAATTTATAACCAAAAAATCAATTATTTTATTTTTATTAAAAATAATAACCATATCATGATTATATTTTCTTTTATTATAAGTAATTTGTTGAAAGTCAACCTTCACTGGTCATTAGGCATGAAAATATAGATATGTAGCAGTCCAAAAATAAGCACTGGGGCCACCTGTTGGCCGTGGGTGGCGACCCGTGATGCTTAAGGATAGAGCCCAGGTGGATGAGCAGTTCATGACATACAATGCTCCACTTTGGCCCTATCTTGGGCTAGACGGGCGGTCAGAGAGGCCCCCTCCGATCAATCGGCTGGTTATGTCAAGCCCTAGCACCTATATGATTTTCCCAACTCTATTGCCCTTATGGCAAGCCCCAACTCCTTTTTATCATATGGGTGCTAGAAGGTGGTGGCTGCAGGTCTACATGTCCTGGGAATGATGTTAAACTCTATCTGATGGTGAGGTTCCAGTTTTGGAGGTTTGGGGAATGTGGAGCACCCCTTCATCACCATTGCTCCCTGGTCCACTCTGTCCCAGAGTGGTAGTACCTGTTAGGGTCCCATCTATGGGTTAAATAGAAAAATGTATTTATAAAAAAATTGTATTATCCATTAAGAATTGATTTATTTCAAAACTTTATCGGCATTAAATGACCCACTGAGGTTGATATGCCGTAAAACAAAACAAACCAAACCAAAAAGATATTGTCAAAAAAAGTGCTAGCACCTTTTGAATCAAATATATATATATGATAGACTCTCCCATTGATTTCGACGTATGAGTGTTCATACAACGTCCACACAGTGATTTTTTTATAGTGGTGAAGGCTTGTGTTGGACCATCCACACTTTTTGGCACAGTTGATAGGAAGGAATTGGTGCATTAAGGGTTGCCACAAAACCAATCAACGACTGACCTCAGGAATTTTGAATTCGGATTTATCCCTCTCCTAGACTGGTTACCTACCCAAGGCTGAAGGGCCCAGTCTGCCCTACTATTTAACCCATAGCTGGAGGGAGAATATATGGATTCATACCTTTCCCAAGGGTATTAGCGCTATGTGAAATGCCAACAGCTTCATCTAAGAATTGAACTCAAGTCGACGAGTCAATTTTCCACGACTCTAACCACTAGTCTTGAAGCCTTTTTTCTTTACATATATATATATATATATATATATAAAGAAAAAAGGCTTAAAGACTGAGTATTAAGCGATAAAGGGCTACTAGGAAGGGAACTGGCATAACATCAAAGCACTGCCACCCCGAAAGTGATAAGAGGAAGTGAAACCTGATACCATCACTGGGAGCAGGAGAAAATGTATAAATATAAGCTGAATATAATGCCAACTAAGTCTCTTTTAACCTTACATCAGGTCAATATCTGCAACATCCTTTTAAACATTGTAACACACTTGTTTTGTATTTACAGATCTGATAATCATTTTTTTTATTTTTTTATTTCATAGCCGGTTATTTCGCTTGTTAGAAAACAAGACAACACAAATGTGGATGAACAAAGAACTATTCATGTGTGGAAGCGAGATCTGCATGAATGGCCTGCAAGGAAATTATGAACCATTTATTCTTTCATTTGGAAAAGATGAAGATGGTAAAGTATGAATGACCTTCATTTTTTACTATTTATTTTATTTTTATTTTATACTAATAAATTCACGACAACATTTATTATAATCTGACTTAATCTTTGTTATTAATACTGATTGACAATCTAAATAAAAATTATGAAATGTACTATCAACATTAACATGTAAAAACAATAAGAACATGGCACAGACCAGACCAGAAACTAGAGTATTGGGCAGATTTATAACAATTACAATACTATTGCTCTTGTAGCTTAAATGGTAAAGCAGCCAGTACAGAAAACAAGATATCCCTGGGGAAAATAGGAGATTATTCATTAGTTATTTCTAATATACACTGTCACTTGTGGTCATCGAGATGACAATTCGAGTGAGTTTCATTTAAAAAGCAATTAAAGTTAAGATAATGGGGGGGGGGGGTTAAATCAAATTATAAAAAAACATTAGGTTATTTCTTATAACTCCAACATAAAAAAGGGGAAGCACTCTGAATTAATTTTATCTGTTAATTAATCTACCCATTATTTTCCCATTAAACTAACCCTAAACCCTAACCCTAATCCTAAGCCTAACCCTAACCCTAAGCCCGTCTTCTTTATTCCTAGTAGATCAATAAATAAGTAATTAATCTATCAGTCAATCAGAGTGGTTCCCCTTTTTATGTCGGAGCTATAGGAAATAACCCAACTTTGAATACAGTTAATCTCTGCATTTTGATCCAAGCAATGTCCTTTCTTCTCATCCCTATTTTAATTATGTTTAGGCCATAAACATGATCAATAACTTGAGACTCATAAGCTGTGTGTGCACTTAAATGTTTAAAGTACAAACAAGACATTTATTCTGTCACAATTCCCTGTTTTCCCAGACAAAGATATCAGTGAGAATCTTTCTTATCTTATTTCACAGATCAAATCATAAATGTCTATTATAATCTTATTATAATGGAGATGGTGAGTTTGTCTGTAACTAAAACTATATTACTATTCAAGTCACAATTCCCTTAGTTATTTATGTCACATTCTCCACAATGTTATTTTTATTTAAAGCTCAATTATCAATAAAATTATTTTACATCATAAATACTGTTGGCCTTATCTACGTACTAATAACACACAATTGTATTTATATATGCAACAAAATAACAGTTTACAGTGATAACGAGAAGGCTAATTTGCATATTGATATTTAAAATTTGATTTTAATAAATATGTGCTTAGTATTATTGATTTCTAATTGTTTGTTTTTATCTTAATGAATATGAGCTAAAATGTCGGATAAATCTTAAAAGAAATCCATTAACAAGAAGAAATAACAGTAATTGTATTCTTTACTTCCTATTTTAACTAAATAGTCAAATAAGGAAAATTTACCAATGAAAGACAGGAGTGAAGGAAGAGTAAGTTTCAGTTGTTCTATTTTTCGATTATACTTCCATCTGTTTCAAATCTTTTTATCTGCATTCTTATTTAGTTTCCTTAGCCTTTCTAATTTAATATATTTTATTACATTAAAACTTAAATACTTGCACCCGGAGGGTGTATATATTTGCTAGTAATAATAATATCCTTTCAGCTAGTATATTAGGTCCAAGACCTGTCAGCTATTCCTTATAAACATTCATCTTAATTCCACAGAATATTCACAATCTTTCCACAGATTATCTAACATTGCCTTGAAGGAGTTTAGAGATGGGACATTCACTAATGATGATGGTAGTTTATTCCATGTATTCACCATTCTGTTACTAAAATAATTTTGTCTTGCATTTGCTTTACAAAATTTTTAAGAGTTTTAATTTATGTCCCCTTGTATAGATATTTTGAGCATTGTTTAGTAGGTCAAAGTTCGTTGAATAAAAACCATGTGTATATTTCTAGGCTTCAATCACATCCTCTCTTATACGTCGATAAACTAAACTTGGTAAGTCAATTTTCCTAAGTCTTTCTTCATATGAAAGAGGTTTTAAATCATTCACTAATTTAGTAGCTCTTCTCTGAACTCCCGCAATGAGCTTTGTGTCCTTGATTAGTCTTGGACTCCAAACCACATTAGCAAATTCCAAATGAGGTCTTACCAATGCAGTGAATAAATTTTTCAGTATTTCTTTATCCATGTATTCATATGATCTTCGTATTACTCCTAATACTTTGTTTGCTTTATTTACTTGTATTTTATGTGTTTGGAAAATTTCAATTCAGGGTCCACATTCACACCAATGTCTTTTTTTAACTCTGTATCTTTTAGTATTTCTCTTTCATTAGATAATTTTTTCTCATAGAGTATACATGTTTTGAATTATTTCTTCCTACGTGAAGTACCTTACATTTAGATGTATTAAATCTCATTTGCCATTTTTCAGTCCAATCTACAAGATTTTTTATGTCAGTTTGGATTTTATCAGTATCATTTTGATCATTAACAGTAGAATATATTTTTGTATCATCTGCAAATATTTGTGTGTAACATTTGATCATATCCGTTTGAGATTTCCTAATCTCTTGTGCAAGACATAATCAATTCCTTCTTCTCAAATTGTCTTTTTACCTTTTCCTTTCACCTTTTACATTTGACTGAAATCAATCTTGTTTAATGTCTAATTGTTGATTATTTCCTATAATTCCAACATAAACAAAGGGGAACCACTCTTGACTGATAAATTATTTATTTATCTTCCCATTAAACTAACCCTAAACCCTAACCCTAAACCCTAACCCCATATACTTTTTTCCTAGTAGATCAATAAATAAATAAATAATTTATCAGTCAAGAGCGGTTCCCCTTTGTTTATGTTGGTGTTATAGGAAATAACCTAATTGTTTTCTTATTTGAAAATCATCATAACTTATTTTCTTGCCATTTGTTAATATTACAAAAATCCTATAAATAATTTCATCTAGAAATTATTCATTCATTCTTATTCACTCAAAAATATGGACCATATGACCTTTAGGCACCCTTTTGCAATCTCGATGTATAAGGACATGTTTTTCATTTACACCATCAAAATCCAGTTGTTTCTTAACAGACAATTTTTAGATTTTTTTTTAAATTATAAAACTAACCCCTAAACCTAACCCCTAACCCTAACCCCTAACAAACAATTGGATTTTGATGGTGTAAATGAAAAACATGTCCTTATGAATCGAGATCGCAAAAGGGGTGCCTAAAGATCATATGGTTCAAAAATATTAATTATTGCATATTCTGATTTAACATAATTTATCAAAGTAAATTTGAATATTATGTAATGTATAACATTGTTTTGTATCTTTTAGGTATTTTTATGCTTTTAACATTAGTTTTTATGAGATCACGTATATAAAAAGACACATATATACGCAATTGGTATTAAAAGTAAATTCTTTTGATGTAGAAAAGTTAAATTTTCCCTATTTTGTCTCACAGAATTGCTTTATAAATATTTTCTCATATAAACTTTATATTATATTTTATTGCAAATTAAATTTTTTTATGGTATACAGTGAACATATTCTAAGCCTGGCCAACAGAGTAGAAATCATTCCTTCAATATTCTTAATGGGAAACAATAAAATCTGCTTTAAATAATTAAACAGATTTTATAGTTTCCCATTAAGAATATTGAAGGAATTATTACTGGTCTGTATGATCAATGTGTAATCGGGACACAATGACTTGTTCCTTTCTAGACATTCTTAAAGTTGGTCTCTAGCCTCCCAAATTGGGTTTAATTAGGAAGAGTTTATTGCGGATGTTGTTATTCCAGTGTTGTTGCCATTTTGTATGAAGGAATCTATTCATTTGAGGTTTCAAGTCAGTATATGGTATCTTGAAATTGTCGGGGATCAAATCTAGAGCCGATTTAGCTGCAGAGTCAGATCTTTCATTCCCCCTCATTCCTACTCTGTAAAAATTGTTAATGTTCTAGAAAAAGAAACAGAAGTTACAGTCTTTTACCTAATTTACATAGCTCAGTTGGTAGAGCATTCGGCTAGAAACCACAAGGTTCCTAGTTCGATACCAGCCCTCGCCAACTCAGTGTATGAGTAGCACAGGGATCTGTGCGGTAAAGTAAGGAGCTGATGGTAGGTGTGGCACACCATCTCAGGTGCAAAAACAATCTCCTTGGTCTAGCACTAGTGAAAAGGGGATAGACTGCCTCGCTCATTGGCTGATACCGACTTTAGGCCACCCTGATGATGACATTCCATGCAGAAGAGTAAAAGCTCCCCCCCAAAAAAAAGAAAGGGGAGAGTGTCCTGGGTATGACACTAAACAGCATCTGATGGGGATCCAGTTCTGGAAATCTGGGGAGTGTAGATTATGTTACATAATCTATGCATAGATTATTGTCAACCCCCTGTATTTCTGAAGGGATGGCCCTTTTCATGTCACGGGCAGGACTTTCCATGGAATATTACAGAAAGCCCGCGAAATACGTGAAGTCACGTAGGACCTGGTTGGCTCTTCAGTTTCAGCTTGGACGTCAGGCAGATAAGGTCTTTCTGCCTTAGCTGAAGCTCACTGCACACGCGCGTTATGTTAGTTACATGAAATGTTTAGTGAAGTAAATAAAAGCTTACATAAATAATATGGTTTTGTGGTTGATGAATGTCTTGGCAACAAGACTGATCTAGAAGAAGAAATGAATTAAGTGCAACCAACCACCAAGACTAGGTCCAGACGCTAGAAGAAGAACGTAAGATACCAAAGATGAGCAGCAGAATAATAGAAGTAAGAGAAGAAAGAGTATACAACAATTACACCTACATTGCCATTACTCCCAGGTCCACTCTGACCAGAAGAGATTGTACCTATGGCTCAAATAGATCTATTTAAAGAATACACATATTCGATGGGAACACTTGATGCCATATATATATATTTACTAGGAAGTGCGTGGTGTAATGGTCAAAGTCATGGGAAATGGACTCGTCACCCCGAGTTCAAATCCTGGACATGCTAATTGCATTTTTTAAGCCAGAGTGCTTGTCCAGTGGAATTGGATCCTTGGTAAATTCCTTGGTAATGAATCCTTTGGTTTCTCTGATAAAGAGTCCTCAGTTCCTTCGTCAATTGTTGAAAGTTCCTCTTCAATGATTGCAAGTGAACTGTGGCAAGCACCAGTGTTTAAGTAGTGAATCAGCCACACATTATGGTTGTTGATTGGCCAGAGGAGTAAATCACGTGGTCTTGGATAGTCTATAAATTCAGGATGGGAATTGGAGCACACCTTATATCCAAAAAACTCCAACGATGAGGATAAAACGAAGGACTAAAAATATGTCAATGAATTCCATATGCAGAGGAAAATTTGACTGTCGGAATTAAAGATTTTGATACTGCTAATGGGGCAATGACATAAGGTACATTTTGGAAAAGATAGTAATGTCCTGCGAGTGGAAAAATGCAAATATGCAGCAGGGTGGACCATTTCGCTAACGTGGGAAAAAAACCAGACAGGTAAACATGTTAACATGAAGACTCTTCAATGGGTCCAATCAATGCTTATGCTTTTATAATTGGTGATTAGGAAACTGGTAAAAGGACACTCAAAGTGGGAGGCATACCATCAAAAATTCTTATGGCTTACACATCTTATGGTTGGGTGAGCCTTAAGAGTTAATCTGTAGTCATCCTAAAGACAAATATAAGATATTACAGATAGGATACATTGGCCATCCTTTAATCTTTAAGCAATAGCGCTTGTCCAGCGGAAATCCTTGGTAATCCTCTGGTAAAGAATCCTCAGTATTGTAAGTTCCTTCGTGAATGGTTTACAAGTGGACCATGAAAGTATCAGTGTTTAAGTAGTGAATCAGCCACGCATTTTGGCTGTTGATTGGCTAGAGGAATAAACCATGTGACCTCACCAGTCTATGAATTTAGGTGGGGAATTGTAGCACACCTTATATACTCAAAATATTCCAACAATACTTGATATCATATAACTGTGAGCAAAAATCTCTTAAGAAACAACTACACAAAAAATGTAATTATAAACGTACAATGCATGTGTATACCATTAATCTAAGTAATTTAATTTAGTTTGTTTGGTAATTATGAACTTTTGTTTAGTAAATTAGGGTGTCCCCCAAAAAAACAGAACCCACAAATTTTGTAATAAAACTGTTAATTTTAACTAGGGGGTTTAGGGTTAGGGTTAGGGATTAGGGTTAGGGTTGGGGTTGGGGTTAGGTTAAGGGATAGGGTTCTGTTTTTTCTGGGTCATTCTGTTCTGGGTGATCCAGAAAAAACAGAACCCAAATTAATTATTTTCCCATTAAACTAACCCTAAACCCCAACCCTAACCTTACCCCCTCTCCTAGTTAAAATTAACAGTTTTGTTACAAAATTTGTGGGTTCTGTTTTTTCTGGGATACCCTAATTTACTAAACAAAAGTTCATAATTATTATTTGTTTAAGGTATATTTTATGAAGCCAGAATGTTCAGCAATTAAACATTTTTTGTGTGTCTTTTATTTACTGCTGAATAAAAGAAAACCCAAATGGACATCCTTTAAGTGTGATAATTATATATTATTTGCCATTTTTATATTATAAATATTAATCTAAAATATCTATATCTATATTTATATCTATATATTTATTTAAAATATTTATATCTATATTTATAAAATAAAATATTTATATCTATATTTATATTTATATTTATATCTATATATTTATTTAAAATATCTATATCTATATATATTTATAAAATAAAATATTTATATCTATATTTATAAAATAAAATATTTATATCTATATTTATATTTATATCTATATATTTATTTTATATATTTTGATTAATCTAATCTAAAATATTTATATTTCTAGTTCTGTAAGGGAAAACCTTCAATTCAATTTATTTCAAATTAATGAAATTTAAGATATTAAATTGTTTGTCTCTACATTTTTAACAAAATCTGGTTATTTCCTATAACTCCAACCTAAAAACAGAGGAACCACTCTGAATGAATTTTATAAATTATTTATTTATTTATTGATCGACTAGGAAAAAAGAAGACAGGGTTAGGGTTTCGGGTTAGTTTAATGGGAAAATAATGGGTAGATTAATTAGCAGATAAAATTCACTCAGAGTGGTTCCCCTTTTTAGGTTGGAGTTAAAGGAAATAACCCAAAACTCCTTTTTTGTCAGTTATATAAAAAAAGTGTTGCAAATACAAAAACTTGTAAAAAACAAATTTATATAAGATTTCAAAATATTGATTTGTTTTTAGGAGAAATCTACATGCTTTCAACTGGAATGCCAAGTGCTGTAATGAGGGCAGGAAAAGTGTACAAAATTGTTGATCCTTTGCGGTAAGTGGTTCTTTGATGATTCTCTTTTGTTTAACTAGATGTATTACTTTCAAATTATGATAAAAAAAACTATTTTTAAACACACATGCACACTCACATATACACACAGACATGCTTACACATGTGTATATATGTATGCACATATATGACAGTATGTGTAGAAAGTTTGTAGAAAAAACAACAAGATGTTAAAAGTTTTGCTGACAGAAATCTGTTTCGACCATATGAAGAGGTCTTTATCAAAGCAACATTGTAAACGAAAAGACGAAATAAATATATCATTAATCATGAGGCACAGAACGCTTTCGATCAGTACCGGAATTTTCAAAAAATTTTTAGAAATGCATATTTTATGTTAAAAATAAAATAAATTATATTTTTAAAAATTATAAGCATTTTTATCATTAAAAAAGCTCAAAAGAGTTTGCAGTAAAGGTGTATATAAATATAAAAAAGTTCAGGAAAATGTTCCGGCTACAAAAGAAAGTTTAAAAAATATATAACAGGTCCAACAGTACAATAGATGAAGATGGAAAATTTAAGGAATCTGCAATGATGACAAATTCGTAGTGTCGGGATCCTTATTATATTCGAAATTTGAGCCTCCGATGATATGATTTAAATAATTCCAATTTGTTTTTTCTGTGGACACTATGAAAAGTAAAATGGATATGAATCCAACAATATGTGTAGAAAGTTTGTAGAAAAAACAACAAGATGTTAAAAGTTTTTTCTACAAACTTTCTACACATATTGTCGGATTCATATCCATTTTACCTTTCATATGACAGTATGTAGGTGATGTAATGAATATGTATATACCTAGGTACCCAACTCACAATAATATGATTGGTTAGTGTCCACAATAAATACTAAACACTGTTGTGGTACAAATGCCTACTACAACACCTATCACTATTACTATGCCTACTACTATGACGCACCAGCTTCATACTTACCTATGAGTATACCTGCCTACAACTTTTACTAATATATCCCTTACCCGTATATGTTGTATAGCCGACTACTGTACTTCAATAAAACCACAGACACGTATATATAAAAATAGGACCCATCTTTATTTTCTTCGATGTGTGGGTGGTGAGGGGCAATGATTGTTCACAATGAAAATCCCGGGTGGCTGGCAAAGAGTGCAGTGTTCACAATGAACTGCCCAAGGGGTTGATGATAATGGAAGGCGACGAGGTTACGCTCACTGCTGCTCGCTGAGGACTGACTTCACCCTTCATCCATTACGCCTTTATATACAATAAATATGCTTACGCATTCTTATCTTTTGATCTGATAACAGATATATATATTTCTTTATCTTGAGGTGTCTTCCGTTTTCCTTTTTTCTTTTATCTATTTCTTCATCTTCTCCCTGCTTCTTGAACAGAAGACCTCTCTTTCATTCTCCCTTTTTTTTTTAATATATATTTTTATCTTTCTCTTTGTCTTTTTTTTCCGTTGCACGATAAGGCAACAGATATATCAGTAGGTTTATTCGATGGTGCTTTAGATTTTATTAGTGGTATGGTACATTTTTTTAAATCAGGAAAATATCTCTTGATAAGAAAAGATAAGAATGATTCAAAAGTCAATTTGACATGTGAGAATAAGTGCAGGTGTTGTTAGAACAATTTAAAAAGGGTTTGGGGATTGCCGTAAAAGCAATAGGGTTGGGGCAATCATATAGGCGCTAGGGTTTGACTATTCTTTAAAAGTTAAAAGGAAAAATCAACTTGTAAGAATTGTTTTGATTTTCACTTCCTTCGTTTAAAATCAATATATATATATATATATATATATAAAGGGCAGTTGTGTGTATGTATGTCCAAATGTAATATATACATATATAAAGGGCAGTTGTGTGTATGTATGTCCGAATGTAATATATACATATATAAAGGCAGTTGTGTGTATGTATGTCCGAATGTAATATATACATATATAAAGGGCAGTTGTGTGTATGTATGTCCGAATGTAAACAATACATATATAAAGGGCAGGTGTGTGTATATGTATGTTCGGAGGAAACTTCAAAAATAAAACAATTAACTACTGGGTAGCCACTTCTAATAGAAAATAAATGATGCAATTGTTTGCTATTTGCATATTTATAATTGAAAACAAAAAGCAAACCAAGCCAACAATACTAGACATCTTCGACCCCTCCCTCCCCCTCGCGAAAGAAAGTTGCAGTCAGGTCCTTCAATTGTGGTAACAGTGGTACTTGAAAAAAAGCAATGAGTGCTACAATTAAAATAATTCTTATAGAACATGAAATAAAAGAGGATAGAGATATACACAATCCTTTTATTATTATTTACTTTTTAGGATACAGACAGACACTGAATCTCCATTATAATCTATACATATATAAAGGGCAGTTGTGTGAATCTGTATGTCCAGAGGAAACTTCGAAAATAAAACAATTAAGGACAAAGTAAATATATATACACATTAAGTATCACCAGGGCTTGGTTTTTGAACAAAAATAATAGAGATTTGATTTATATTCGTGAAGATAATTAAAAAGTAAAATTTAAATGATAACAGCATGGATTTTTTTTCATTTGATATTTTAGATAGTAGACATTAACATTTCTTTTCAGAGTAGCTGGATCAATGCAAAGTCTATTTTTTTACATAGGGATTTAAATGGGGCATCCCACGAGGATTCAACTCACGATTCAGTAATAATGGATCTGCGGGACTAACTTTAAAAAAATCCCCTCTACCCAGGTGACGCCAGGTAGCCACTGCTAGTTTGTAATAAATTTCTTTTGAAACTTATTTCTGGCTAAAGAAATAATTTTTTGTTTGGTGAAGAGTTGTACTGAAAGTGAAAAGGGTCATCTATACTCTTCCCAAAAGCGTTGGTGAGGAGCCTTAATTTGCGGCTTGTGCAATATGATGATGACTTATCCGCAGGTGGATTGAACATGTGATTGGTCAGCCAACCAGAAGTTGTTGTTTTTGGAAGAACTATCTATAAATATTCAGCATGAGAGGGGAAAATCAGAGAGAGATACCAGACCACACCTGACGGAAGAAGAAAGAATTCTCTCCAAGATTCCTCTTCAAGAAAACCAAAAGTTCAGTAATTCAACCGACACTACAGATAACTACAAAAAATAGCATGAGGGTGTGTTATATTAACGTTGGATGGCTTAAAGTAACCTCCCAATGTGGTTACAAGTGTATACATAAAAACATTTCGACAAAGGGTGTACAATGATAACATTTATTCCGTAAGTAACAAAGATACATTTAAAAGAAAGATATAGACAATAGATACATAAATGTATTATGAGAGGAATTAGTCATATGACTCACGTTATAGAGAAGGTCCCTTACTGGTAGGGGGTTTGGTAGGAGCAAAGCCTCCTAAGGCTTCTGAGGCAGCAGGCGCCTAGACCATGTTTACTCGTTGCCAGCCTAAGTGAAAAAAGGCAGGAAATCGTAGTTCCCGCTTGTGACCAAAAACCAACGCCACCTATCGACCAAACCAAACACGGCAAGGGAATATGTCTATTCTGTGTGAATAGCAGTTGCAAGGTGGTCAAAGTGTCTGAGTTCACACACAACAGCCGCTATAGCCACTTCCTCGCAGAGTCTGTTTAACACTTGTCAACTACCACTGCTGCTGCTATGCCTTCTTTCCTTCCTCTTTCTTTCTTTCCTTCTTCAAACAGAACGCCGTGTCACAAAAGCACGCAAAAATCGCTACACCCTCTCTGCCCAAAATGGGCCACTTTTATAGTGAAAACAGGAGTTGCAATGCACCATGGGCCATTACCCATAGTGCCTTTCAATACCAATAAAAGTGTCTTCTCTGCCCCCCTTCCAACTTTTCGACATTTCTCACTCCGACCGGACGCCATGACACACCGCCCCGACCACATTCCTTTCTTCTTCGCTACATCTTTCTTTGCAAGCCATGCACCGGAACCGTTTCGAGTCAGGTAAGTTTGCCTCGTCATTACAGGGAAGATAACTCATTTTGAACATGTCCACCCAGACTTTGTTTTACTGACCCAACATCGTTATATTTTATTGCAAAATCACGTGCCAATAGATATTTGTTGTTATCAATGGAGAGTTTTTTCTTGTCTTTAGAGTTGCCAACAACTACAGCAACTCTTTTCCACTAACCTCCTGCTCCGTTACGCTTTAAAGATGTCTGCAAGAGAGACATGAAGACATGCCACATCAACACCAACATATGGGAGGCTTGTGCAGAAGACCGTGCGACCTGGCGCCTCCTCGTCAAACCAGGAATGAAAAGGAGTGAAAAAGAAAGTGTGATGAACAAGCTTACTTACCTCTGGTGAAATGCATCTGCTTAGCTTGTCAGGTTTTGCCTGAATTAAGCTAAAGAAGCACAGTCGCCATTGACTAGCAGATTTATAAGGTGTGGTCTCGTCCGTGGGGTGAGTATAGTGTCGCCCATGCCAATTATGCTGACAGTATAAAAGGAGCTCATTTCTTTGCCAGAGCGGCAGCAATCTAAGCACGAAGAAAAATTGTGAACGTGAAGTTACTGCTACTAGAAGACACAGAAAGGAAAGAAGCTGTCACAGAAAAGAGAGCTATAAGGAAGGAGAGACAACAGCACCTCCAGCAAACATCACCGTTTGTTTGCAATCACTGCACCAGAGATTGCCATTCAAAAACTGGTCTGTTCAGCCACTTACGCAGTTGCAGATAAAAGAAAAGGAAAAAAGTGGACACTACTCCATCATCTTTAGTAGATGGAAGGACGCCAACAAAATGCTTATTATTACATTTTGTGAATTTTTATGCATTAATAAATGTATTATCTAAAATGAATATCTACACCTATGAAAATGTAATCTTAGCTGGCTAAAATTTAAAAGGTATTTTTCATATGAACCTTTTATGAGAATAATCTAATTTTATTGTCCAGCTAAACGGTTGATCCAGTCACCAAATGAGCAACTACTGCACCCCGGCTATTTATCTGCACAAATTCATTTTTGGAATGATTTCATCAGTGAACATTTAACAGAGCACATTTGTCAGGGTTAGAAAAACAGAATTTCATTTTTATCTAAACAAAATTTTACAAACACAGAATTTACGTCTGTGTTGGTTTTCCAAATGAAAATAATACACTCACTCACGCAGTTGCAGATAAAAAAAAATTTTTTTAAAGTGGACACTACGCCATCGTCTTTAGTAGACAGAAGGATGCCAACATATCAGCGGAGAGTTTTTTTCTTGCTTTTAGAGTTGCCATTGACAACAGCAACTCTTTTCCACTAACCTCCTGATCCGTTACAAAAGATGTTCCGACTGAGTTGTGTCAATCCCAATTTTGCCAATCAGAGGAAAACACAGCGGCGGTACAGAAAGCATTGACAGAGCAACTAGCCAGAGACACATGTGGTAGTCACGGAACAAAGTCATCTCATCAAGTACACTGACTAGCATAGGACCACACATATGCATGAACATATATAAGCACACACATACATGCACGCTCTTATATAAATATGCGCAACCCCCCCCCCCATATATATATGTGCATATGTGTATGTGTGTGTGGGGGGTTGATCTGATGATTATATAGGTGAGAAACTGGCAGTGACCTAGCACCACTGGCTCTGTGTCTGCACTATCCTAACATAGAACTATATATATATATATATATATATATATATATATATTATATATATATATATATATATGACCGGGTTAGCTCAGTCGGTAGAGCGTTTGGCTAGAAAACACAAGTTTCCTAGTTCGATACCGGTCCCCGCCAACTCAGCGTATGAGTAGCACAGGGATCTGTGTGGTAAAGTAAGGAGCTGATGGTAGGTGTGGCGCTCCACCTCAGATGCTAAAAACAATCTCCTTGGTCTAGCGCTATTGAAAAGGGGATAGACTCCCTCGCTGACTGGCTGATATCGACTTTAGGCCGCCCCGACGACTTTACTTTATATATATATTGTTCTATGTTAGGATAGTGTAGACTCTATATATATATATATATATATATATATATATTTTAAACAGACTGATAAACAAGTACTATCACTCGCTTTTCTCATTATTCTGATAAAAATTTCTTATTACCTTCCATATACCAACAAATGCCCTGAAGATGATTTAATTAATAGATCGAAACACTGCAGCATCGGCCAATAAACTCACCACTCAACTAATTTAAACCTGTGTTTTTTCAATCTTTCTTAATATACTACATACCGTCGGATTCACTTCTTTTCTTCACATATATATATATATATATCATCACCATTATCATGTTGCGCTGTTAGCACGGATAACAATCTCTCTCCATCTGTCCCTATCACTCATCATTCTCGGGAGGTCCTCTATGCAGCATCCTGTATCGGCACAGAGCTGATCAATGTACATCTTTGCTGGTCGGCCCACACTGGCATGTCCATGTGCTGGCTTCCACAGAAGGACATCACTTATGAGTTCGTCCTTGCTTCTCCAGCAGTGTCCCGCATGTCTTGTCTGTCTTACTCAGATGGTTTGATATATGTAGTAAAGATTAGAGGGAGAAATGTGGACAAAGGAACAAAAACTCAGACAAGTGTATGTAGGAGATATATTTTGCCGAACATTGAGCTCGGCTTCATCAGTCGTTTATTTGATCATTAAAGCATCATACATGAGAGAGGGCTGGATTAGGGGGTGACTTCATCCGCTAATCCACCCCTCTCCCATCCACTTTCTCTTGTATAAAACACATGTATGATGCTACATACACTTGTTTGAGTTTTTGTTCCTTTGTCCACATTTCTACCTCTAATCTTTACTACATTCTGTCGGATTTAATCCAATCCGCCTATCCTCATATACATACATATATTTTTGGAGGATATGTGCTTAATTGAAGTCATACCTAATTTTGAAAATTAATTAGTTAATAATTAATGAATTTAGGCGGGCATATATGTTCAAATGTAAGGCTAAACAAATCGAGAAAATGTCAATCCCTGAATGTACATTTCGACCTATTAGGTCTCATCAGCAAGGTTATAGACATGGGAGACTGCTCCGTGTGTGACTCAAAACCTCGACTGTCAAGCTGACAGGCGAAGTCTCTAACCATTACACTAGCTTGCGATTCCCACATTCTTCAGCTTGACAGTCGAGGTTTCGAGTCACACACGGAGCAGTCTCCCATGTCTATAACCTTGCTGATGAGATCTAATAAGTCGAAATGTACATTCAGGGATTGACATTTTCTCAATTTGTTTAGCCTTACATTTGAACATATATGCCCCCCTAAATTCATTAATTATTAACTAATTAATTTTCAAAATTAGGTATGACTTCAATTAAGCACATATCCTCCAAAAATTGTCTGCTTAAAGCCATATAAAAATAAACACATTTGTTTGTTTACTTAACCACATACATATATATATATATATACATAAACAATTTAAATTTTTTAATCTCTTTCATAGCGTGTATTTCAATTTTTACCAGCACAATTAAAAACTATAAAAGTCAACATTGAACAATCAACAAAATTTTTATAGTTTTGCATTTGCAATTAAAAAGTTTATTTGTTTAGCTGTATAAATATTTGAAATTTTATGTTTAATTGGCAGTAAGATCTGAATGGAAATTTTATCTTTACTAGCACAATTAAAAACTATAAAAGTTAACATTGAACGATCAACAAAATATTTATAGACATGGAAATTACACACACACACACACACACCCATAAATAATTACACACACACACACACACACACACACACATAAATAATTACACACACACACACACATAAATAATGAAACAGACCACCAATAACAATAAAAAAAAGGGGGTAGGCCAAATTCTGAAATGATAATGAGACACACATACACATACACACATAAAAAAAAAGAAAAAAGAATCAGATGATCCTGTTGAAAAACAAAAAAGTTTATGCTTAGAGGGTGAGCCAGATCTGGAATGATAATCAAAAACTATTGAACAGGCACGCACACATAAGCACGCACACACACATATAAACAACCCCCCCCTCCACACACACACACACACACACACAGGCAGAGAGTTTGGAAGACATGAGACAGAACCAAATGGACAGCCACTAGCAACAACTTCAGTTCTGGTGATCTTCTGTAGAAGAGATTCTGGACGATATTACCTTTAGGCACCCTTTTTTGATATCGATTAAGAAAGGACATGTTTATAAAATGATAATCAGACACACATAAAAAAAAAAGAATCAGATGATCCTGTTAATAAACAAAAAAGTTTATGCCTAGAGGGTGAGCCAGATCTGGAATGATAATCAAAAACTGTTGAACAGGCACACACACACACACACACACATACACACATATATATACACACACACACCCCCACACACACAGGTAGAGAGTTTGGAGGGCATGAGACAGAACCAAATGGACAGCCACTAGCAAAACAACTTCAGTTCTGGAGATCTTCTGTAGAAGAGATTTTTATCTCAAAATATTAAGAATAAATCACAGGTTAACTAACAACACCATAGTTACCTTATTTTTCTTTACACTTGCATTGTGATAGCCTTCAAAACCAACCACCAAACCAAAATTTTTATCGTTTTGCATTTGCAATTAAAAAGTCTATTTGTTTAGCTGTATAAATATTTGAAAATTTTTCATGTTTAATTGGCAGTAAAATCTAAATGGAAAACTTTTATCTTGATATTTCAGGCGCGGGGATCCTGCTTTGTGTAAAACAAGAAGTTTATTGAACAGCACAGAAAGCATAACTACCTCTGTCCCGAACAGATCTGGTGAGTGGCGGTCAGAGGAATTTGGCAACGATGCCTATTTAGATGATTACGGATCCGGAGAATGTCTTGATCCTTCCGGATACGTTTGCACTCCGGATCAGTACCCTCCAGGTTACGGTGACACTGAATCTGGATCGGGGTCAGGATCGGGATCGGGTTTCGGTAATGAATCGATATCGGGATTTTCCGATGAATTGGACAGAGAATACAACGGTAAAAATGAATCTTCAGCTCCAAAAGAGACCGATATCTATATTGAGGCGCCGGAGAAAAGTTCTAGGGCAGAAAATAAATCGGTTAGCACTGATGTATCTAATGAAATCAAACCTGTTGTGTTAGTGAGAGAGTCAACAACTACAAGCATGCCAGGTCCTTTCAGAGTTGAGCAGACTACCGTTGATAAGCCAACCAGTGATCCAGTGTCTGGTAAAATGTCTGGCAGTGGAGATTCACCTAGCAGTGTGAATGTGTCTGGAAGTGGAGATCTGTCTGGTAGTGGGGAAGAAATGTCTGGAAGTGGTGAAATGTCTGGAAGTGGGGATGGGTCAGAAAAAGACTCAAGTAGAATAAATATACAGTCTTCGAAACATACGACAAATAGTGATGTTGATTTTTATGTGGAATCAAGTGGCTCTAACCGGGGATCAACCGTTCAACCCCAAACAACCAAGAAAGATGATCCCAGTATGAAAACGAGCAATACACTTCAGCCAAAGGTAGCTCCTGTAACTGAGTTATATATTGAGAAGAGTTCAGACGAATCTGGCAGTGGTTGTACATCTGGGGATTGTCTAGAGGAATCTGGCAGTGGTTGTACGTCTGGGGATTGTCTAGAAGAGTCTGGCAGTGGTTGTTCATCTGGAAGTGGTTGTTCAAACCTGGACTTAACTAGTCAGTCTGCAACAGCTTTTAATAACAAAAAATATTTTGATGCTGATGATGTATATATAGCAGAATATTTAGGAATTACGAAAGTCCAACAATCTTGATTCAATAAATAAAAGATATTGATGTAATTAAAAAAAACAATAATAATAATAAATTAATTAAAAATGAGTATACATTTTTTAAAGATTCATTGAAAAATTACTGTAAAAGATAAACTGTAAAAAAATATGATTCAACCAACATGAATATATATATATATATATATATATATATATATATATAAGTAAAGAAATAACAAAAGACATAGAGATTTAGCATTATAGTCTATTTCAGGGAGCTTAGACAAATAGTCTAACTCTCCCGACTCATATCTGATGAGTCAGGAGAGTTAGACTATTTGTCTAAGCTCCCTGAAATAGACTATAATGCTAAATCTCTAAGTCTTTTGTTATTTCTTTACTTATATATTTGCTCTGTGACTCTAACATTAAGAGCACACATTGAGCTCTCAAACTGCGACAGGTTTTTTAAATAAAACTCTTGTGTCGTAAGGAAGATTTCTTCTCTGGACTTTTGGGTTATATATATATATATATATATATATATATATATATATATTAAGAGAAGAAACAAGCCAGAATCATGCATTGTGATATTTTCTTTTTAAATATGGCATGCTCTTAGGACCTGGTATGTAATAAAGCACTGGTTACAATTTGGCGATTCCTCTGGTCACCAGTATCAGCAAAATTCAAGATGGCAGCCATTAGGTTTGAAACTGACAATATTTCGACTTCTACTCATTATATATAAATCAAAAGAAAATGTTTTGGAATGAAAATAGCATTGATATGACCTTTTAAACACTTTAAATTGACCTCAAAACCAAACACACTCTTTAAAAATGAATTGTTAAATATATGATCAGTAGAAGTTGAAATACAATGATACCTGTTGGTAGCCATATTTGATTTTAAAACTCCTGGTCACTGGTAGGGGGGGGGGTGACTTGTAGCCAGTGTTTTTTTTTTTTTAAAATCTGATGATTAGTCTTATTATTGTACCAAATCTTAAAAAGGTGTTACCAAGTGTATGATTATTATCTTGTGACTTGTTCCATCCTCCCCTTTAAATAAAAGGTATCAGTGGCTTTAAGACACACCCTCTCACCCTCTCTCTCCCTCCCTCCCTCTCTCTTCCTCCCTCTCTCTCTCTCTATATATATATATATATAGGGTCATTCACACATGTTTCGACTTATCAAGTCTCTCTCTCTCTCTCTCTCTCTCTCTCTCTCTCTCTCTCTATATATATATATATATATATATATATATATATATATATATATATATAGGGTCATTCACAGACACGTGTTTCGACTTATCAAGTCTTTCTCTCTATATATATACATATGTATATATATATATATATATATATATAGGGTCATTCACAGACACGTGTTTCGACTTATCAAGTCTCTCTCTCTCTCTCTATATATATATATGTATATATATATAGGGTTATTCACAGACACGTGTTTCGACTTATCAAGTCTCTCTCTCTCTCTCTATATATATATATGTATATATATATAGGGTTATTCACAGACACGTGTTTCGACTTATCAAGTCTCTCTCTCTCTATATATATATATATGTATATATATATATATATATAGGGTCATTCACAGACACGTGTTTCGACTTATCAAGTCTCTTCAGTGTGGCTAGAAATTTTGTAAGTTACCTACAGCCGGAATTTAAATCCGATCAGTTGGGTGTCAGTTCGGTACCTGTCTTCACTTACAGAATGAGAAGGGGATTTTAACTGTTTTAATACACACATCGCTTTGTGTGTAAAGGCTGTCACAGAGTGCTCCATTCCTTAAAAGAGCGTTATATATATATATATATATATATATATATATATATATGTGTGTAGAATTAAACAAAAGACATTTCCTGTTTAACAATTTTATTTTTGATCTTTTCGAGTTTTCTGGACAACTTTTTAATATTTGGGTGGAATTCATGAATTAAGGCACCAAAGTTCAAGTCCCAAGAACTTTGGTAGACTTATCCACGAATTCCACCCAAATATTAAAAAGTTGGCCAGAAAACTCGAAAAGACCAAAAATAAAATTGTTAAACAGGAGATGTGTCTTTTGTTTAATTCAACATGTATAAATGAAAGAATGCTGCCCCAATACACACACACACACACTCAATATATATATATATATATATATATATATGGTAAAGAAAGAAGGAAAAATAGAGAGCAAAACTCAAACAAGTAGATGTAGGAGATATATTTTGTTCTGCATTGAGCAGGACTTCATCAGTCAATTTATTAAAGCATCAATGCAACATACATTTGTATTTATAGGAGAGAAAGTGAGTGGGAGAGGGTGAGTTTGGTGATGAAGTCAGGAGGAAGGAAAGAGTTTGTGAGGATTTGCTTGGTCAGAGGAAATCTATCATGGATGGGGAGGAGAAAAGATCAAAAGTATGGTATTTGTTGGGGATGATAGAAAGAGGAGGTAGTTTAGTGCTAATGGAAGTAGGGTATGGTAGGGAGAAATTAGGTCAACATTCTTTGGTTAGTTTGGAGAAAATTTGATTCTTTGAGTGGAGGTGGAGAAGAAATAAGGAATTTTGTTGGGAGGATAGGAAATATACCTCTTACATCTACTTGTTTGAGTTTGCTCTTTTTGTCCACTTTTTCCTTTATTCTTACCACATTCTGTCGGATTTACTCCAACCCTCCTATCCTCATATATATATATATATATATATATGTGTGTGTGTGTGTGTGTGTGTGTGTGTGTGTATTGCCTGGAATTATATCATATATCGCCCAAAATTTTAGTTTAAAAACCCTAGCTCTGTACCTTTCTATCAAAGCTCATGCAGTTATTTCCTATAAGTCTAACATAAACAAAGGGGAATCACTCTTGACTGATAAATTATTTATTTATTTATTGATCTACTAGGAAAAGAAGACAGGGTTAAGGTTAGGGTTTAGGGTTAGGGTTAGGGTTAGGGTTTGGTTTAAGTTTAGGTTAGTTTAATGGGAAAATAAATAATGTATCAGTCAAGAGTGGTTCCCTTTGATCATGTTAGATTTATAGGAAATAACCAGATGTCCTTTCAATTCAATTATTCATTGCCATTACCTTTTTGAGATGGGGGGTGGGTGTCTGTTACACACTGACGCTCAATACATGATGGAAAATTTGATAATTATGTTATGCCTTGGGGACTTACCTTCTGACTTGAATATCTATGATTTGATAAATTTCCGGTGTTTCAATTTGTGTAAATTGGATAAATGCAAAGGAGATTTTTTTTTAATTCTTATAAATAGAATGTTGTATATGGTGGATAAAAAGTGTTACTGCCTGTGATAACATGCTGCTTTAGTAAAGAAAAAATGGTTATTTCCTATAACTCCACCATAAACAAAGGAACCATTCTTGACTGATAAATTATTTATTTATTTTCCCATTAAACTAACCCCTAACCTTAACCCTAAACTCTAAACCTAACCCCTTCTTCTTTTTTCCTAGTAAGTCAATAAATAAATAAATAATTTATCAGTCAAGAGTGGTTCCCCTTTGTTTATGTTGGAGTTATAGGAAATAACTGAAGAAATAGCAACAACAACCATATTAAAATATATCATAGATTTAAAAAGATTTCAAAATATTTAAGTTCTTTCCAGATTATAAGATGAAGGGTTTTCATAATTACATAAATTTAATTTTCAGTTTTTTTTTATTGATTTCTTCAGTTTTTCCCCCCTTTCTTCAAACTTTGACAATTCAGAATAGAAAATAAGTTTGAATTTGTATGACATTTGAACTGGCCAAAATCAATTTCTTTGTTTCACAGCACACTTTAATGAGTAAAGAAAACATCAGCTAAAAACATCATGATAGAAAAACAATAAAAAGATTATGAAACTTATTAAATCTAATAAGAAAATATGTAAAATAAAATATTTTTTCTCTGAATGTTTGAGATGAAGCTTGAAGATTAGTATTATCTGCGCTATTCGGACTATTGTCCCCATCTTCATTGTTATTTGTACAACTGAAGAAGGCCGGAGACCATATCGGCCGAAACATTGTACAGATAACAATGAAGATGAGGACAATAGTCCAAATAACACAGATAATACTAATCATCAAGCCTCGTCACAAAAATTCAGAGAAACTGCAAACTAATATCATAATTCTTAAAGATACAACCATTTCATTAAGTGAAGTTGCAACACTAAAAACAAAACAAACTTTTAGATAGACTAAATTTGTCAATAAGTTAAAGCAAATAAAACTGAAATCCTTCTGTTCAGATGATCTCTGCAATTAATTAATACTAGTAGGACCTGTCTATATACCACAGTATGATAATTAAATTATTCTCTTCTTGGCATTTTTTCAATTTTTATATTTCTGTTGCTAAGAAAAAAATGTATATCTAAAATTGTCAGTAGTCAAATACAAGGAATGGTAAGCACTTAAATATTGTAAAATTTTAGTCTCTTATTTTATTTCTCATCACAAAATAGTATGATCTTTTTTTTATATATCCTTATACTATTATTAATAGATCCCTGGATAATAAGGTCATCATGGAAAAAACGAATGTGTTTTGGTATAGTGTAACATGATTCATTTACTTTGATATTTTTTCTAGAATATTTTATTTCATTGGAATATTAAAAATATGACATACACTATAGATATGTGCATAGATACAAACATGTTCATAATGTTAAAGATTTATTATATGTTTTATTCAAAGATTTTATTAGGTACTGAATAAAAGAATTTATATTGCTTGAATCATATATGAATTGTTTGTTTGTGAAAAAAAATATTATTATTATTATTATTCCTTTTGAGTTTTTCACATCAGCGTTAGCTAATGGTATTTCCCTGGAGTCCGAGTGACAACAAGCCTTCTCAGGTCTCCAGGACTCTTCTGAGTATTCTAGCTGATTGCAGCAGTGTAGTAGTCTGGATGGGCTCAATCATTATTATTATTATTATATAGAAAATAGAAAAACATTAAAATGACATTTTCTCTTCAATTGTCTAATAAATTTGTTGTTTTGTCAGGATTTTAACCTTTTATTGATACTAAATATTTTCCCTGATAAGTTCTTTATTTTTATTCATTACAAATGATTTATATACATAAGATAATTACACTAAATATTCATGTAAAATATGAAAATATGATTTAGGCATGAAAACTTTTATAAAATCCTAAAAGAATTATTAAAATGCTTCTTATTTAATTTTACCTGGTTACAAAATAATTTTTATTTGTTGTCATGAATTTTCTTCTTTTTTTCTGTTTTCCTTTTTTTTTTTTTTTTTTTTTCATTTATTTTTGCTTTGGAAACAAAATGAGAGCTAGACTCTCCAAAATCCCTTTCAAACTTCCTTCAAACTATAAAATGTTCTTCAAACTTCTTTCAAACTATAAAATGATCTTCAAACTTCTTTCAAACTATAAAATGTTCTTCAAACTTCCTTCAAACTATAAAATGTCTTCAAACTTCTTTCAAACTTAAAATGTTCTTCAAACTTCTTTCAAACTATAAAATGTTCTCAAACTATAAAATGTTCTTCAAACTTCTTTCAAACTATAAAATGTTCTTTCAAACTTCCTTCAAACTATAAAATGTTCTTAAACTTTCTTCAAACTTCTTCAACTATAAAATGTTCTTCAAACTTCCTTCAAACTATAAAATGTTCTTCAAACTTCTTCAAACTATAAAATGATCTTCAAACTTCTTTCAAACTATAAATCTTCTTCAAACTTCCTTCAAACTATAAAATGTTCTTCAAACTTTCTTCAAACTATAAAATGTCTTCAAACTTCCTTCAAACTATAAATGTTCTTCAAACTTCCTTCAAACTATAAATGTTCTTCAAACTTCTTTCAAACTATAAAATGTTCTTCAAACTTCTTTCAAACTTAAAACTTTTAGACATTTTCTTTTAAATTCAAATTATTAACAAATCAAATTGAATTGAATTTATACAAAAACCTTTATTGACATGTTTGCCGTTTTTGAACATTAAAAAACAGGGGCTAGATTTATGGAAATAACCAAATGAGCTGCCTTTTTGTTTTTGCAGGATAATTGCCGATGAATATTGGAGAAGCGATGATGAAGCTGCCAATTCCTTGGTTCCAATAATCATCTGCAGTGAAACATCACCATTATTATAAAAAAAAAGAATTCAAATACCAATTCCAACACACTTATTTGTCTGGGTACAGATTGAATAGTTCTATGGTTAGTGCATTGGCCGAAAACTCATAAAGTCTGTCATTTAGTTCCAACTACTTGTTAACCAGAACCAAAAAATATGTGACTTTGAATTTAGAGTATTCTAATACGAAAACATAATACTAAAAACTATAGATATTGAAAAAACACTGTTATTTCCTATAAGTCCAACATAAACAAAGGGGAACCACTCTTGACTGATAAATTATTTATTTATTTATTGATCTACAAGAAGCTTAGATTTTCCAGGTACTGCACTGAACACAAAGGAGCATTATCTTTTATAAATATAATGGTTCTTCTGAAGGTAATTCTGAGCTTTTTTTAGCCATGATTTCAAGTGTTCTTTGAGGAAAGCTATATAAGCATTTGTGGTTATTTTCATACTGTCAAGCACTCTTCACAGACCAACCATGATACTTCCAATAATACCAGCCTAAATCATAATACCTCCTACTCCTTGTTGGTGTCTTAAGCGTTGATGAAAATCTCATCCATTTATAATTTAACCTTTGCTCCAACCATCAGGGCTATCAAGTGCTGTAAGCTTTTCATCTGAGAACAGAACTTTCAAGAAATCGAACTTCATGTTATTGTAGGGTTATCTGCCCTTGTTTGGCTGGAAGAGTTATCTTCCCTTGTGTTTCTGTTTTTCCCCACTAGGTGCCTTGACTATTTAAGCAGACAAGTGCCAAGTTCGAACTCTCTTTCTTCTACGGGACTAAACAAACACACATAAGTTAGACACTTTGGTCGACACCCTTCTTGTATGGGGGTTTTCACCCCACACAGACTATGTCAGTAAGTCAAGAAGGGTGTAGACAAACTGTCTAACCCATTGTGTGTTCTTTCAGTCATGATTTCAAGTGTTCTTGAACAATAGCTGTTGACAAAGAAAAGTTTATAGAAAGTATATTATGGAAGTAAGATGAAGAAAATAATCCGATAGTATGCGGAGAAAATTTTTAAGAAAAACAAACACAGGATGTCATGAACAGTGGAAACTCTTAGGTGGAAAAGTTTTTATGAAATATATACTTATACATATACTTATATTTATTTATTTATGATATATACACTTATATATATATATATATATATATATATATTATAAAATACACTTTTAAAGAAAACAAACACAGGATGTCATGAACTATTTATGTCAACACTTAAGTATTTCATTTATTTTAGATAAAACCTTCTTCAGGACATTGAAAATTTGTATGAGTAAAAGATGAAAGATGTTCTGTGTATGTTGAATGTGTGATAAAAATGTAAATAAAATATTTACCATTATTTACGTGGCGTTTATAGATGAAAGCCAATGACGAGATCATTGCATGTGAAAGCGAAAATTAATGATCAGAAACCGTCGAATGTCGAACATGAATTGTCTAACGGTACATATTTTATTTACATTTTTATCACACATTGAACATACACTGGACATCTTTCATCTTTTACTCATACAAGTTTTCAATGTCCTGAAGAAGGTTTTATCTAAAATAAATGAAATACTTAAGTGTTGACATAAATAGTTCATGACATCCTGTGTTTGTTTTCTTTCAAAGTATATTTTATTTATATATATATATATATATATGTATATATATAAGTGTAGAGGGGCCGGGTTAGCTCAGTCGGTAGTGCGTTCGGCTAGAAACCACAAGGTTCCTAGTTCGATACCGGTCCTCGCCAACTCAGCATATGAGTAGCACAGGAATCTGTGCTGTAAAGTAAGGAGCTGATGGTAGGTGTGGCGCTCTACCTCAGATGCTAAAAACAATCTCCTTGGTCTAGCGCTATTGAAAAGAGGATAGACACCCTCGCTGACTGGCTGATACCGACTTTAGGCCGCCCCGACGACTTTACTTACTTACTTTTATATATATAAGTGTATATATCATAAATAAATAAATATAAGTATATATTTTCGGCAAAAAGCCATATCCAAACACACCGTGTTTACATACTTATCATATCGTTGTGTAATAAAAGTCACTACAAGAGGAATATTAACCTACTCTAAAAACAAATCATAAAATCTAAGAAGTCCATTTGGTGTAGGGGTTATGGTACTGGCCTGTCAGCTTGACAGTCCGGTTTCGACTCACGCACAGGGCGGTCTTCCTATCTACAGCTCTGCTGATGAGGCCTAATAGGCCGAAATGTACATACAGAGATTGATTTTTCTTGATTTGTTTAGCATTACATTTAAATAGGCATTCCCGCCTAATTAATTAATTATTAATCAATCAATTTTCAAAATTAGGTATGACTTCAATTAAGCACATATTCTCCCAAAAATTATCGGCAAAAAGCCATATCCAAACACACCGTGTTTACATACTTATCATAAGTATATATATAAGTATATATTTCATAAAAACTTTAAAGTCATCAAAAATTCTGATCTTCTAATGAACATAATATTTCTATTGAACCTTTGATCAATTTTCTTGATTCAATTTCATCTCTTATAACAAATAAAGTGATTATATATATATATATATATATATATATATATATATATATATATATATATATTATATATACACACAATATATATATATATATACACATATATATACACATATATATATATATATATACACATATATATACACATATATATATATATATATATGTGGTGTGGGAAAGTTTCTAGCACTAAAGATTGAAAACATAGTTGAAAAACTGATATTTGTCAGCAACTTTTGCCTCCTATGTTTAACATGTTGCCAACTAATATGTTGCTAAGTGTCATTTGTCAAGCATGAATGAATTAATGATCAGCTGTGTGATGTTTATGCCAGTCTTATAAAACAAATAAAGTGATTATATATATATATATATATATATGAAATAAATATTTAGAAAAAACAAACACTTCCATTCATTTTATTATATATATATATATATATATATATATATATTATATATTAGATTAAATAAATATAATAAATAAATAAATAAAAATATAAAAATTTTGAATTTCTAAGAAATAAATAGAAATGAATAAATGGAATAAAATAAATAAAATTAAAAGATGAATAAAAATAATAATAAATAAATAAAATAAATAAAAAAAGAAATTTCTAATTTTTAATTTTCAATAAAAATAAAAAATAAATTGAAATAAATAAATGAATAAAATAAATAAAAAAAGAAATTTTGAATTTCTAAGAAATAAATAGAAATAAATAAATAAAATAAGATAAATAAATAAATAAATAAAATCAATAGATAAATAATAAAAAATTAATAAATAAATAAAAAAGAAATTTTGAATTTTTAAATTTTCATTAGAAATAAATAAATAGATAGATAGATAAATAAATATTAAATATTTATATATATATATATTAATCATTCATGTTGCGAATTAATATGTTGCTAATTCCCATTTGTCAAACCTGAATGATTGAATGATCAGCTGTGTGATGTTTATGCCAGTCTTATAAAAACATAGAACTATTCTTCTGTACACAATGTGTGGATCTGATTTCTTTTCTTTCCCCCCTTCATCTTTTCATAACTGGTAATTAGCATGACAATTATCTTCTTTTTTCTTTTTTTTTTTTTTCTGACATTTTCAGTCTCAGTAAAGTTAAAGCATCAAAAACAAAGATATTTTATTGTCACATCTATTAATAATGGAGATTCGGTTCCGGTTTTTGTCTGTAAAAAAAACTGCGTCACTGCTTACGTCACATTACCCATCACATAATCCAACGTCATAACATAGAATAAATATACTCAAAATGTGAGCGTGCAATTAATTAATACTAGCAGGATCTGTCTATATACCACAGTATGATAATTAAATTATTACAACCTTTGAAATGTTTACTTAAGAGCTATTGCAAAATAGTTCAATATATAAAAAGTATAATAATCCTGATTTAACTCTCACTCACTTTTTTCTTTCTTTCCTTCTTTTCATCTTTTCCTTATATTCAATCGAAACAGATTAGTATTATCGCTCCTGTGCACTCACACCCTCTTTCTGTTTTTCCCCTACTCACTTTCTTTCTTTCTTTCTTTCTTATTATATTTTTTTCTGTCTAGCATGTTCTTTTTCTTCCCTTTCTTTCTTTATAATAAAAGCAGAATGGGTCCATTATTAAGCTGAGGTGACGACGCTGATAAAGATTCAAATTCAGCAGATAAGCAACACTAGATAATCAGGATTTACATTTTTGCATTTCACCTTGGATGATTTGTACAGTTTCATTTTTAACCAGAGGGTGTTGCAAGATGATAACGTTTGTACTTTTAAGGAACATGAGTATTAACATGTAGATTAGATTCACTGAATTTGAAGAAGCACAGTGGACGTATATGTTAAATAAAAGAAATTAAATCATGTTTATCTGATTAATTATTCTCTGGTGTATTTTGAGATGTTTGCAACTGTTGTTACATAATTATTAGATTCCTAATATTTATGTACAGTAGTGTAGAAACCAAAATGGCTGTTATAAGTTGCAGCCCACGGCCTTGAAGGATTGAATGACAAGGCTTGACCTCAGTCCTGATCCTTCCGGTGGATACCGTGTGAATCGGTGGAGAAGACCCTCTTCCGGTTTAGATTAGAGAGAGTTTTAGTCAGATCGGCCAAATCCACGATGGTGGTAAGTTGTGTTATGCATGCAGCCGACTCAATCTGTGCAGGTAGTCTGGTGGGGATTTCAGAATAAAATATGATCTAAGTTAAATCGAAGTCTTGTGTTATTATCTAAAAACTACCAAGGACACAGGGCTTCTGATAAAGAGAAATCTCCAATGGAAGACCAGACACGAAGTCCCCAAGACGAAGTTCAGATGCTAGAAGAGATGTTAGAAGAATAGAAGTAAGAAAGTAAGGAAAGAGAGTATACAACACTGTAAACAGTTGTTAAAAACTTTTCTCATGCACATTTTGTAGTGTTGCAAAGAAAATGCAAGTCTCCTCCCAAATATCAGAAATATATGTTCATGGCCCTGTGCCAAACTTAGTAAAATAGATTTTGGTTATTTCCTATAACTCCAACATAAAAAAGGGGAACCACTCTGATTGACTGATAAATTATTTATTTATTTATTGATCTACTAGAAAAAAAGAAGACCGGGCTAGGGTTAGTGTTTAGGGTTAGTTTAATGGGAAAATAATGGGTAGATTAATTAACAGATGAAAATTCATTCAGAGTGCTTCCCCTTTTTTTAGGTTGGAGTTAGAGGAAATAACCCAGATGTTATCATTGGCTGAAATCTCTGTAAGATTAGTATCAATGTTAATCTAAATTTGATGAAAATGTTGATATGGAAATCTCCAAAAAGCAAATTATGTGACTGAGATGAATATTATTGTTTACATTTTTGATTCTTCAACTTTTCAATCACTCACTTCTTTCTTTATTTATTTGCACAATCACCATGCATGCTTTAGTTTTGCAGCACGACACATGGTTGGGGATAATTTTTTTATTCATTGTAGGCATACATGAACACACATGCACACACACGCACATGTGCACACATAGATATATTTTCTAGGCATGTGCTATTGAACAATACGGAGTATTCTTTCTTCATTTTGTGGATTTTTATTTTTTCCAGTCTTCTTGCGATTTTTCTTGAATCTGGATCCAATTGGTAAATAATATTTCCCATACTTATATCCCGAGCACTTTTGACTGTTTCACCAGTCGTCATCATGGGGTACATAATTTTTTAAAGAACTAAAATAATCAATTAAAAAAAAAAAAATTATGTACCCTATAATGACAACTGGTGAAACAGTCGAAAGTGCTCGGGATATAAGTATGGGAAATATTATACACCAATTGGATCCAGACTCAAGAAAGATCGCAAGAAGACTGGAAAAAGTGCAGATCCAAAAAATGAAGAAGGAATACTCCGTGTTGTTCAATAGCATATACCTAGAAAATAACTTGTTGCCAAAATACACAACACACACACATATATATATATATATATATATATATATATGTTTGTGTGTGTGTATGTTTGTATGTATATGTGTGACTTTTTTAGGCTCTGCATGTAAGCACATAAACGCAATACAGAAAAACATAAGCATACAGCATTTTAATAATAATAATAATGAAATTTATTGTGTACAGTGCTCAGGTGCACCACAACTCATCAAAGTCTCATGTCAAGTACACAGAATAATGTATTAGTGTCAGGAACATGAACAGTTTACAGTAGTAATATGCATGTATGTGTACAGTGCTCAGGTGCACCACAACTCATCAAAGTCTCATGTCAAGTACACAGAATAATGTATTAGTGTCAGGAACATGAACAGTTTACAGTAGTAATATGCATGTATGTGTACAGTGCTCAGGTGCACCACAACTCATCAAAGTCTCATGTCAAGTACACAGAATAATGTATTAGTGTCAGGAACATGAACAGTTTACAGTAGTAATATGCATGTATGTGTACAGTGCTCAGGTGCACCACAACTCATCAAAGTCTCATGTCAAGTACACAGAATAATGTATTAGTGTCAGGAACATGAACAGTTTACATTTTAATGAAAGTTAAAAGATTTTTTGACATTTTAATCCCAATCAAAGATTTACAATTGTTTTTTCTTAGTATTATCTGCATTAATTGGACTATTGTCCTCATCTTCATTGTTATCTGTACAACGTTTCGGCCGATGTGCCCTATGGCCTTCTTCAGGTATTTCTTGTCGGACACATGGCCTAGTGAATAAAGGAGTTAGGTTTAAGACAGTTTTAAGAGACAGTTATCTCTGGACAGCAGGTTCAATCCTGGTCAAGGGTGGCAGTAACATAGAATAATAATTAACATGGCTTAACGCTTCTACCCCAGCTATGGTAGCAGAATGAGAACAGGATACCCCCGTGGGCTGAATAAAGGGTTAGGTTCAAATAAATTGTTATTCTTAGCAACTATCTTTTTTTTTAATTTTCTTACTGCAACCTTTGAAGCCAACAAGAATTTCTTTATATCCCATAAATATTCATTCACTTCAATTATATTTAACGACAAAATCTAACCCTGGTCCTCACTTAATGACTGGATTCTGTTTCAGTGACCATATTAAGAGTATTTACGGGATTCGAAGGAGCTCTTATTTCTCTGTGGTTGTAGGCAAATTGTCGGACAAAGAAGACAAACACACAATGGAAATTTAATACATGTATTGACAAATAATACAAGAACTTGTTGCAAATTTCATTGGTATTTGCTACAAGACTTATCTGTAAGTTTGTGTACAGTTCGTTGTAGTGATAAGTGATGAGGGATGCTATTTTAGAAGCTTCTCGCCTGGGTAACAGTTCCTTTAAATGACGGTGAATGGGCCTTTTTCAAGTAGACTATATGGTCTTCAGCCTTTTGTAGTGTGCTATTGTGACCACCTTGTAGTATGCGGACACAATGCCTTCGAAAGTGTGCTGTGAAAAAATGCCTCTGTCCAGGTCAACGGTCCGTAGATAAGTGGCCCTGTTTTTGGGCTAAGTGATGAGAGCGTTTATTTTTATATCTCTCCTCCAGTAACTGCTATGCGATAAGTGAAGTTTAGGGATTGCTATTTACGCGACTACCCTCAGTGAGTGCTTTGTGATAAGTTAAGAAATTTGGTTTTGGCGCCAACATACAATGGTGGCGATTGGCCCCCCTAGCGGCAGGGAGAGATAATTTACTATCGAATTTCCAATAATCTCACTAAATGATTTGGTTGAAAATAAAAACAAATGAAACATAATTTGTGTACATGCATTAAAAAAAAAAAAATCAATATTTGTTCAAATCTAACAAATTGATTTTTTTTTTCTGATTGGACCAATCTGATTCAGATGTACCAACAATTAAAATTTATTATCATTATTCAACCAAGAGGTTAGAAAAAAGATCATACGTAGAAAAGCAAATCTTGTTAATTATAACATTTACAGAACTTAAAAGAATATCACAAATATTTAATAAAATTATAGAAGTAAATATTAAAGAAATTTATTGAAATTCTTTGGTAAATTCAAAAGTTTTTACAAGTTGACTTAATATAATCCTTGTTAAGCAATTTTTTTTTTCAAGAGAACATCAAGAATTAAGTAAAAATTTAATACTACATCTGTCCTATAATAAATGTTACATTTAGTGTATTAAATATAAGTTTTAAAAAAAAAGAAGAAAAAGTGGACACTATGCCATCATCTTTAATAGACAGAAGGATGCCAACAAGACCTTTTAATACAACCATTAAGATTAATTGTTGATTTTATCTTTTGATGTTGTTGATACCTTTGCACCTTTGCACCATTCTTAGAACATTTCCTTATTGCAGTTACGTAGATTTTGAATTATTATTAACACTGTAGTTTTCAACTTGTAAAATCTTTTTTAAGCTTTCACACAATTATCTGTCGCACTGTAATTTTTCACCATAAACTTGCAGTTTGTTCTTACACTTTTTTCATTTGTTTATGATTTTTTCTTTCCAGAATATTTTTCGAAGTTTAATGTCAACCTAATATTAGTTCTGTACATTTGTTTTATTTTGCAAAGCTATTACTAACGTAGACAGTTTATAAGCTTACATCAAACAGAATTTGCTAGGGAGAGTTGTAAAGTTTGGTAATAAATAATACCTAATAATATCCGTTTTGATTGTATAATCTTCTGCAAGAAACAATAAAATCCTGGTATCTTTAATTCAAAAGAAAATTAACTTTTTTATTTAAAAAATGTTTTGTTCTTTCCTGGTGTCTATGTTGTCCTCTCCGGGTGTCTATGTTGTTTCCTCCTGGTGTCTATGTTGTCCCCTCCTGGTGTCTATGTTGTTTCCTCCTGGTGTCTATGCTGTTTCCTCCTGGTGTCTATGTTGTTTCCTCCTGGTGTCTATGTTGTCCCCTCCTGATGTCTATGTTATTCTCTCCCGGTGTCTATGTTGTTTCCTCCTGGTGTCTATGTTGTTCCCTCCTGGTGTCTATATTGTCCCCTCCTGGTGTCTATGTTATTCTCTCCTGGTGTCTATGTTGTTCTTCATTGAGGTAGCAATAATGATCCAAGTGAGTTGTGATAAAAATCAATAAGAATTGGGAATGGAAAATATAATACAAGTCAGAATTATCAATAATAGTGATTGAGTTAGAAGTATAACCACAACATTTTTAAAATCTTTGTCTCCCTAATTTAAAAATGTAACTAAAATATTTTCATTCTTATGTTTTCCCTTGTTCATAGAGAAAAATTCCTACATTTTTGTCTAAAAAGAAAATATATCTTTATCAATTATAATGTAAAATTAGATTGTTTTAAAATCAATTAAAAATCATAATGTTTATAAAATCAAAACGCCAATCAAACATTTCTTATTCAATGATATTATCATTGATGTTGACTACAAAACAAAACCAAAGGTCTAAACTGCATCACTCTTCACTTGGATCAACAAGAGACGTGTTCTGATATGTCCCCAGTGCTAAAAAAATTGAGCTATAGGACCCAAAACACATATACAAACCCAAAACAAACTTACTTAGAATCAAAAAAACATTCAAAATAGCAACTTTTGTTACCCATCTTTTGCATTTCTTTACTTTTTCTTATCAGTTTCAAACTTCCTTCTTCCTCCTGTTGATACACCAACATCAAACGCTGTCTTTTTCATCAAAGCTTCTTTTACCATCTCCATCTTTTAAACACAGTACAGATCAAATAAAAACAACAATTTTCTTTGTCTCCTTCTCTGATGGGGAAAATCTTCAGAGTCACCTTCTTCCTCGCACGGAAACGAGGATTAAAAGAAATACTCTCTTCCTGTCTGCATAATTTAACCCCTGTCCGTTCTTAAATAGCTATAGCAGACTGGAATCAAAATCCTTTCCTTACCAACTACCGTAAAAAGACAAAAGTATATATATATATATATATAGGGAAATGAATTTAGTACGGAATTGAGCCAGTTGAATCAGGGAATTTTCCATTTGAGAAAAAGAGAACGGAAAATATTTGGTCTTCCGTTGTGTTAAGCAGATCTGAACAAAAATTTGACCTTTATAGAGAGGACAGAATGAATTAAAAAAAGGGGGGGGAGAGAAAATAAAAACGAGAAGAAAGTGATGGTTGGAGAACGGAATGATTTTTTTTAGAATATTAAGATAAAAAATCAACTACCCAAGCTTATAGTGTTTGCTGCCAATAAGAAGATAGACATATGCATACAAGAGGATGGATATTTCCATAGTGAACTAGAATTAAAATATCATGAAACCAGTAATGGATGGACCTTTGTGTTGGCATCAGCATGGAAAAACTCCACTAATGCTGCCACTGAAAGTGTAAGAATGCTTCTTAGTCCTTGTGCTTTGATATCACTAAAAAGCATAGAGAAAATCCAACTGAGAATGGTGTGTACCACATTTAATGGCAACCCCTGCACAACAATTGTCTCGTATTATTGCTCTACTATTATCAGTGATGAGAGGATAGCACTACATTTTACCATGAGCTATCTTCCTTAGTCAGACATATCCCTAAATACAACTTCCTGATTATTGAGGAAGACATTAATGCTCAAATAAGACAAGAACAAAAGTAATAAAATTCTCTTTTCACAGCTCCCCTAACAGAAACAGTTAACATTTAGCCAAGTTTTCTCTTGAGAACAGACTTGTATGCCTAAACAGTAAACATTTAGCCAAGTTTTCTCTTGAGAACAGACTTGTATGCCTAAACAGTAAACATTTAGCCAAGTTTTCTCTTGAGAACAGACTTGTTAAACAGTAAACATTTAGCCAATTTTCTCTGAGAACAGACTTGTATGCCTAAACAGTAAACACTTAGCCAAGTTTTCTCTTGAGAACAGACTTGTATGCCTAAACAGTAAACATTTAGCCAAGTTTTCTCTTGAGAACAGACTTGTATGCCTAAACAGTAAACACTTAGCCAAGTTTTCTCTTGAGAACAGACTTGTATGCCTAAACAGTAAACACTTAGCCAAGGAGAGACTTGTATGTCTAAACAGTAAACACTTAGCCAAGTTTTCTCTTGAGAATAGACTTGTATGCCTAAACACCAAATATCAGAAAAGAATAGTAAACTATGAACTTATACCTACCCAAATGAGCACAGCTATATTATATAGTGATAAAAAAAGAATTGGATAAGCAGCGCTATGAAATGTGAGACATATTCCTCTTTTGAAGGAGTATCTACTGATCACAGGATCATCTCAGTAAAGATACTCCTAAGTCTCTGTAGAAATAAGAAGCAAACTGGTAAATCTGTATATGATTGGACCTCACTTGCCAACAGTGATCTATACAATAACTATTGCTAAATAAACGAAACAACATAAAAAAAGAAAATTCTTATGAAAAATCAAAACAAATTTTGGAGAAATTGGTCCACAATTTCTCAGATTCTGACTATTTGTCAAATCATCGAAGGAGTATGAGCAAAAAATCTCAAGGTAACACTTTTGTTTGTTGATTTTCTCAAAGCATTTCACTTCATACACAGAGGAAATATGAAGCAGATACTACTAGCATGTGGTCTGTTCAAAGAAACTGTTACCACTATAACATTACTTTACAAAGACACAAAAGCAATGGTTCATTCAGCTGATGGTGACACAGATTTAACATTGTTGCTGGAGTCCTACAAAGAGATACATTTGTATCAATTCTATTTATGATATGCCTAGACCAGGGGTTCCCAACCTTTTTCAGCTTATGGCCCACTTTGAAACCATAATTTTTTTATGGCCCATGAAATTATTATAATAGAAAAAACATTTCCATTTTACATAAAATATTTATTCAATCAAGATACAACCATATAGAATTATAATTGTTCCTTGGTCCGACTGAAATTTTCTATGGCCCATTTTGGCCATGTGGCCATAGGTTGGGAACTACTGGCCTAGACTACTTTCTATGAATGTAATTAGATCTAATGAAGGAAAAAGGTTTCACACTAAAAAAGGTAAGAAGCATACGATATCATGCAAAAACTATTACAGAGGTGGACTATGCAGATTATCTGATGCTTCTTACAAATACACCTGCCCAAGCCAAATCACTGCTGCATAGCGTAGAGAAGGTAGCAAAAGGCATTAGCCTCTCTGTGATAAAACTGAGCTCATGTGTTTTAAACAAGATGGAGATATCGCCATATGATGTTACACCTCTTAAATTAGTAGACCAACTCACATACCTAGTCAGCAATATCTCATCTATAGAAAGTGATGTCAATATAAGCATAGAAAAGGCATGAACTGCTATTGACTGTTACCATGTGTTTTGCCATCCTGTAGGCTTTAAGCCAGAGCGCTTGTCCAGTGGAATTGGATCCTTGGTAAAGAGTTCTCCGATAATGAATCCTTTGGTTTTTCTGGTAAAGAGTCCTTAGTTCCTTTGTCAATGGTCATAAGTTCCTCCTCAATGATTGCAAGTGAACTGTGGCAAGTATCCATGTTTAAGTAATGTATCAGCCATGCAGTATGGCTTGTTGATTGGCCGGAGGAGTAAACCACATAACCATGGCTAGTCTATAAATTTAGGTGGGGAATTGGAGCACACCTTATATACACTTAAGAAATTGACCTTATAAGAATTCTTATAAGCTTTAACTGTGTCGATACTACTGTATAGCTGCACCACTCGGACTTTAATGAAACACTTGAAGAAAAAGGTGGATGAGAATTACACAAGGATCATGTATACTGTCTTGAATAAATTCTGGAACCAGCATCCCACAAAAAAAAGAAGCAAGGGTTATTCTCTATAAGTCTAACATAAACAAAGGGAAACCACTCTTGACTGACAAATTATTTATTTATTTTCCCTTTAAACTAACCCTAAACCCTAACCGTAACCCTAAAGTCTAACCTTAACTTAAATCCTAAACCCTAACCCCGTCTTTTTTTTTCCTAGTAGATCAATAAATAAATAAATAATTTATCAGTCAAGAGTGGTTCCCCTTTTTTATGTTGGACTTATAGGAAATAACCGAAGTAAGATTAACAAAACATGCAGAACACTACTGGAGAAGTAAGGACGAATTCATAAGTGACATCTTTCTGTGGACACCAACTCATGGACACACCAACAAAAACTTGGTTATTTCCTATAAGTCTAACATGATCAAAGGGGAATCACTCTTGACTGATAAATTATTCATTTATTTTCCCATTAAACTAACCCTTAACCCTAACCCCGACTTATTTTTTCCTAGTAGATCAATAAATAATTTATCAGTCAAGAGTGGTTTCCCCTTTGATCATGTTAGATTTATAGGAAATAACCAAAAACTTACATTAATCAGCTCTGTGCTGATACTGGATGCCATGCGGAAGACTTGCAAGCAACAAGTATGGGTGGTGGAGAGAATCATTGGAATTCGTGCTGTCAGTACGAGATGTTGATGATAATGATCATAATTATTAGTGTTAAAATTATCCTCTTTCAATCGTAAGGTGATCAAAATTATAATAATCAGTCACAATTTTAGGTAAAAAGTTAAAGGGAAATAACTCGTAATATTTATATTAAAAGTAGCCTCCCTTTTCATACAAGAAAGCCTTTTCAAGAAATTATTACTTGCTTCTTAATAACTAATATCAACTTGCTTTTAGCAACATTAATGTTCATTTTGTGATTATCTGTTCGTGTCCCTTCTTTTAAAATAACACAAACACTCATTATATTCTGGTAGATTTTCACAATGGAACACAAAATTATTTATGCTGCTTATCAATTAAAAAAAACTTTTTAGAATTATATATATATATTATAAGTGAATTGTGACCCATCTGATGAGGCGAAAATTTGGGGAGCCGGTTTAAATCAACTTAGATTTATATGGGCCCCAATTTTTGTCGAAATAAATTTATTATGGGATTACTGTATTGAGTTCTTCCTTTATTGATAAATATTGCTCTGTATATAATCTAAAAGGTTATTTTACATTGAGCTCTCTTTAGTGATTTAATGATTCACTGTATTTATACATACTGGATCATCAATATTAGTACAGTGGATCTTGAAATCACATATAGAATCATCCCTTACTACCAAGTTTTGGATAAATCTCATATATATTATATATATATATATATATATATATATATATATATGTATGTATTAGCTCAGTCAGTCGAGTGTTTGGCTAGGAACCACAAGGTTCCTAGTTTGCCAACTTAGCGTATGAGTAGCACAGGGATCTGTGTGGTAAAGTAAGGAGACTGTTTCGACTTTATTAAGTCTCATCAGCGATGTATACTAACGACTTCCCTCCGACAGAAATATACATCGCTGATGAGACTTAATAAAGTCGAAACAGTCTGTACGATGTTCTACACACCGAGCGATCCTTTGCCGGGATTACACTTGTCAAGTTCATTTTTTATTAAAAAAAAAAAAGTATCGAATTTTATACGATACATGCATTGTAATTGCCTTCAAGCAAAAATAATATACAATATATATATATATATATATATATATATATATATATATATATAAGAAGAGGCAATTGCTTTAAAGTTTTTCACATGCAACACTAACAAGGGTATTCTAGGAAGATGAGGATTCCAAAGAGACACCCATGACAAGTGAATACTGTAGCCACCGATAGATGATGCGATTAATCCAGATGTAACCACTCACCAAAGGGGAACATTACATGAAAGCACATCCCAGTTCAACTCTGGTGCTACTCAACCCATCAGTCAATATTACACCACATTGCATCGGCTTTTATTGTCATCACCCAACAAGAATTCACAGACTGACACCATGATATTGAAAAAAAGGAAGACTGGTGCCATTTCATCTGGTCATTTTATTCCATTTCTTTCAAGCAGTTAATGGTTGGGTCTGAAGGAGAGTGGTTTTTGAAACATTGACTTCCAGGTTTGCCATTA
Organism: Doryteuthis pealeii; assembly: GCA_023376005.1. NCBI lineage: Eukaryota > Metazoa > Mollusca > Cephalopoda > Myopsida > Loliginidae > Doryteuthis > Doryteuthis pealeii. The sequence continues at coordinate 98,224,432 of CM042150.1, forward strand.
ATTTTTCATTCTATGTAAAAATTTGGGTTATCTGCCCCTGAATCGAGCCCGGAAGTGGGCATCGGAAATGTGGGGGCCAGGGACCCTAAGAAATCCTCAGAACAGCCTAGCACGCAGCAGGGTTCGGACATGCGTAAAAATCAACAGCAAGCAACAACAGACTAGTGCTGACTAGCAAGACTGTGACTAAAGTCAACAAGCAGAAGCAGCAGTGACAACTACATTCAACAAGAAACCGCAAAGCAAACCTAGTGTTGTTATAATCAAGGTTAACAGGAGTGTATGGTAGACTGTTTTCAACAATAAATGCTTAAATACACTAAAAAATTTGTAATACATTATTCTTAGAAAACCAAAAATAAGTAAAAACACTTGTCATTTTGTATATGTTCTCAACCCGCTGAGCAAATAAAGTTTAGCAAAACTAAAGTAAGGAGCTGATGGTAGGTGTGGCGCTCCACCTCAGAACCAAAAAAAAAAACAATCTCCTTGGTCTAGCACTAGTGAAAAGGGATAGACTCCCTCGCTGATTGGCTGATACCGACTTTAGGCCACCCCGACAACTAGATTAGAACTTAAACACTTACGACCTGAGGGTGCATATTCTTTTTTTACTTAATGAATGAGTAAGTGTTTTTGTTAAGGACCGGATATAACCCTTCCTAAAGGGTTAATACTTTATTAGTCAATGGTCTAAGGGAGGTAACTTCAGGTTACACTACAAAATGATTTGTGATTGGGTTTAGATCCAGGGGACCAGGACAACCACCCTAATTTACTTGTGTATTCAACATTTGTATCAGTAACTTTAGCCAAAATGTTGTCATTCCTGGCCGCACAGATCTTAGCTGCGCTACTCATGTGCTGAGTTGGTAAGGGCCAGTATTGAACCCAGAACCTTGTGGTTTGTAGGCAGATGCTCTACCAACTGAGCCAGACTATCCCGCTGTGATATGTATATGTATTATCAAAATTGCAAATAAGGTTAAGTGGGTTAGCTCAGTTGGTAGAGCGTTCGGCTAGAAGCCACAAGGTTCCTAGTTCGATACCGGCCCTCGCCTACTCAGCGTTATGAGTAGCACAGGGATCTGTGCGGTAAAGTGAGGAACTGATGGTAGGTGTGGTGCTCCACCTCAGACGCTAAAAATAATCTCCTTGGTCTAGCACTATTGAAAAGAGGATAGACTCCCTCGCTGTCTGGCTGACGACTTTACTTTACTTACTCTAATTAGCATTTAACAGTTATCTCTCTTGAGAAAATTATAATAATTGGGGTAAGTGTGAACAATGAAACACCCTCCAAACACGCACACACACTTACACACTCACACACACAATGTTGCATATTTATAGTAGGTAATAATCCAACACAGCAGTTCTAGAGAGAGCTCAACTCCCCAGCTTGTACTCTCTACTGAGACAACATTATCTCCTATGGTTGGGTCATGTACGTCGGATGGATGATGGACGAATCCCGAAAGACATCCTCTATGGAGAGCTTACGTCTGGTAAAAGACAGTTTGGTCGCCCCCAGCTGCGATTCAAGGATGTCTGCAAGAATGATCTCAGGTGCTTTGGCATTGTCCCTTCCAGCTGGGAAAATTTGGCTCAGGACCACCCACGGTGGCGGCAGAATCTCCATAGAAGAATGCTCATGTCAGAAGTCACCCTGACACAACACCATGAAGCTAAGAGGTCCAGAAGAAAGCAGCAGCAACAAAGCATCGGAACATCAACATCTTCAGGGACAGCCTTCTAATACAAAATCTGTGGTCGAGAATGTTTTTCAAACATCGGACTTCACAGTCACAGGAGGTGCTGTAAGTTCAGGGGCACAAAAACTTTATTATAGTCTTCCGAGACTGAAATGCCAATGACTAATCCAACACAAACGTCTAACTCATGTGTGCTGGTTGCTGTCCCAGAGACAGGAGAGGGTTCAAACTTTGTGCTTCCCTGATTAAATAGTCAGGGCCCCTAGCGATCAAAACCTGAATACAAGGGAAGATAACTCTCCCAGTCCAAACAGGGGCAGACAATTGCTACAATTTCTTCTTGTCTTGTTTCATTACAGGTAAGAAAAAAAAAAGAATAAATAAATATTGTTGCAGTGTTAAATCCACAATCAACATGTAAAGTGCACCTGTCAGTTTATTTATTATTTCCTAAAGGACAAAAAACAATTTTAAATGTGCAAATGTTAAAAATTTATCCAAAAGGTAAGAAAAACATTTTGAATGTTTCATAAAAACGATTAGCATTGAAAATGTTGGAAATCTTTACATGTCATTTGCCAACAGTTATTTAATACTAACATCCTCATCTTTGTTATTTTCATCCCTTAAGATGTTGCATAGCCTCTTTAGTATTACTATCTTCATCTTTTTAACTGCAAAGTCTTCTAGTTGGCTTTAGTTCTCTCATCTTCTGGATCATCTTGTGCTTAGCTGGGGGTGTTCCTAGGATTGCTGAATCTTGGTGTCTTAACTCTTAAAGTCCTATACCACCTCATTCCACCTGGCCAGAAGTCTCATTCATTTTCCTAATCCACTTCAAACGATAGCCTTTGTTTAAATGTAATATCAAACATATATTTAAAAGTCTTTGATTTAAGGGAAATAACAGGTAACTTTAGATGCAAAGGCCATTTTTAGCCATTTTTTAATATATCCTTATAGGAATGCTTTGGACTTAGAAAATTCTTAACAGGATGTTAAGAGTTAAGCAATATCTGAATGTTGGCTTTTAGGAATTCATTATAGGCAGCAGATTTGGTAAATGTTCACCTTCCAGGGATCAACCAATTTATTACTGGTATAAGAGGTTCACAGAGTGTTAACACTGGTTCTTATAAAGCATTAGGTTACTTAAAGGATAAGTACCCTATTGCGGAATACTTCAGTTAGGAAAACAACAAACACGTTAGTCACATTTATATAACTTTTATTATAACATATATAGGAGAACAAAGTTCCCCAGGCTATATAATGTCACAAGTGTCCAAACATACACAGTAGTGTTAATAGACAAAGTGGTAACCACTTACTGTAAATAGAGTCTGTAACGTCTGGCATGTACCATAGGTGTCTGCTGGAGAAAGATGACAAGCATGTCCGCACTTGTTCAGTAGCTTCGGCCAAAGAGAGTTCTCTTCTTGAGTTCCTGCGTCATGTGACCAAAAAAGGATCTCTTGACACAGGAGATTACCCAAAACCCTCAGACAAGGGAGACTGCTATTACACTGGTTATTCATGGCCAAAACATAACCCCTCCACTGAACAGGTTTATATTCCTCTTTCAGGTACAATGCATTTTGCCAATCTTTGGGGCAATTCAGCATCACATCTTCTATTAATAATGGAGATTGTCTGTATTTCTGTCTGTAACAAAAAACGTCATAGCTCTACGTCACAATATTCTTATGCTATATACACCCAAAATTTGAGTAAGCAATTTTTAAAATTATTTTTTACTCTCGGTCCTTTTTGTTTTACAGTAACAAGAAGTTAACTAAAAAGTTTACAAATAAATAAATACCTATGATTTTGTGTAAAATTGATGTGGAAAATATTCAAAATAATTGTTTGATTATTAGATGCACGCAACATTTTATTTGAGAGGGACGGGGCTCAGTTTTCATTTCAAATTGTTTTTTTTTTTACTCTTTAATAAATATGAGGATTTTGCTTACTTATACAAACCCTCTGACATTGAATTTTTAACTCCCACCCTCTCAGGCAATGTCTTTCAAAAATTAATTTTTATGACGCCCGGAGGGTGTTTTCTGTTTGCTAGTAACATTAATCTATGAATAGCATGTCATAGAAATTAATTTTATTTAATAGTTCACCCAGAAGGCACAGTGGTTCAACTTCAGAGGAGAGCGTGCATTTGGTTTGATGCCTATCTTAAAACTGTTGTGATGTGTGGTTTTGTGCTCCTTGTTGTAGTAGTAGCTGTAATTCTTCAAGCGTAATCGTAGCTCTAGGTCTCAGCTTCTCGTAGCTAATTCTCCTCAGTCCTCTAAACTGTCTCTATATATCTCCTGCTGTAATACACATATGTAAATGATCTGGATAAATGTGAAGGCATGACAATTCCTACTGATGTAATTAATTTTATTCAATTAACACCGTGAAACTGTAAGAAAACAAATAACATTTAATAACAGCGAATACAACAATAAGAACAATCCAAAAGAATCCCAAAATACAGAAACTTCAACAAATAGACATGATATTTTCCACGTACCCCACTTGTACGGGTCAGGCACGAAAGCCCTATTTATGTGGACCACCCACAAGCGAGACTCATGGGGTGGCGGGTGAAAAATTACGTCGATCCCGTCAGCATTCCCCCTCAAAGGGGGGCGCCTCAGGCACTGGGCAATAAACCCAGCCCTGCCCCTTTAAATCAAGGGGGCAGGTGTTGCCTGGGGGGATGGCCCCCTGGGATCAACGCTATTAACTCGTAAAGATCCAGGGCCGAAGCCACTGGACCCCCACCCTGTTGGGCGGGTTTACATTCAACAAATAGACATATCAAGAGATAGAAACTCACAGCTTGTTGCCCATTCCGACCAGCCTGGTAGCGCTAATCTAACTAAAGGTCCCCTTTCCACTTTTGGTTAGGGTTCCTGGACCGCAGAAACTAGTGCTCTGCACCAAATGCTGTTAACTCTTAAACTACCCTAAATTTAATACTCTTGGTGGTAGTTAATTTATACAAACAAAAATATTCATACAAAAATAAAACATAATTAAACTGGTCAGTTTTTAGCGGCAGCTACACTCCCACCAAATCACCCTGAATTACGAATTAATGGTGATTCTATGGCAACTGTTTTTAAAGTGTTGTGAATGTTCAATAGTTAACGTCAAATGACGTTTCAGTAAATTTATTGAAGACAAATGTTCAAAATGCTCTTTATTATTCCAATTCACTGCTTGCTAGTTTCTACCTTTTGTAGATCGGTTGTTTTCTTTACAGAATTCCGGCTTCGATATATTTTCCGGGGGTCTACCATGTCGTCTGGGAAATTTAAACAACGAAAATCCCAGTTTGTTTTTGTTGTGAAATCCTAGTGACTTCACAGCCTTTTTTAGTAGCTCTGCTTTTAATGGCCTGGGAGATGGTGGCCGACCTCGATGTTTGGCTAGCTTAAGAACCCTTAAGCTATTAGGCTGTGGAAGTCGTCCACGCCCCTCTGGAATTACAGATGACAACTTCTTTATTTTGATTTTGGAGGTTCTCTTCTGTGACTTGCTGATGGGCCTTGTAGCAGGTTCAGACAACTCTCCTGAACTTTCTTTCTCTGACCAAACACTAGTCTTATTGTTTGGGGATTTGCTTTTTGTGCTATCTTCATCAGATGAGGAGACAGCATTCTCTGGATAGTTGTCTTCCCTTGGGTGGAGGATGAAAAGGTTTAGAGTTTTGGTATTTTCCTTTAGTGTTGCAGATTCCTTATCTTTGTGCCTCTTTGGGATAACAGATGACAATTTTTCTGTGGCCCTCTTAGATATTTTACTTCGTTCCTTTTCTGGGTATATCCTATCTCTTTCTTTCCTGGTCGAAGAGGTTTTTGACAAGTCTTCTCTGGTCATGTAGATGATTCTGCTCAGAGTTAGCATCTTTAACTTTGTTCCTTATCTCTTTGGTAGCATCACTCAGAGCATCATCATTCATTGACGTTGTCTCAGTCTCTTTTACAGGTTCTATGCTTTTCAATGGCTTCCATACATTCAAGGTCCCAGGGTTGCTATCTGAAGTATTCATATCTTTCTGATAACCAAATTTTCCTTTTGGTAACTCTGGTGAGGTCTGACTGTGAATTGCACTGTTTTTTAGAGACGGTTCAGGTATAAGGTTGCAGGACTTCTTTGTGATCTCACATCTCCAAGGGTCATTTACTAAGGGTTTATTCAGCTGACCACTGCTTGTTAGTGATAGCTGGTTAAACAGGTTTAGTGAGGAAGAGATACGCTTTGGGGATACATTGAGTTTGACCAATCCCAGAATCTTGTTAGGATCAACTTCCTTTTTTAATGCTACTTATGAATCCATACTATGGCAATCATCCGGAGCTCTTATTTGTGCGGGTAGAAATTGTACCTTTTGGAATTTCCTATCTTCTTGTGCACTTCTCTTTAAAATGTCCGGTGACTGGTTATCAGCTTTGAATACTTTTGGACATGCTAACGGTGTTACAGGTGCTTGGTGATGGGTACCAGTGACTCTTGAGTTCTTACAGAGTGTCGCATTTCCCGCAATGCTCGACTCCAGATCAGTCTTGGTTGCAGAGAGTTTTTGATAGACTCCTATATTGACTTTCCTATCCCGTTTGCATTCCAGGTCTCTAAGTAGCTGACGTTGGGTATCAATAGCAGCTTGATACTTCATGGCTACTTTATTTGCAGCCAACTCTGCAGCTGCCTCTGCTCTCCGTGTTTTAGAGTGATAGTTCACTCTCGAGACTGTGGGTCTATCTTTGGAACCTGCATAGACACAGTCAACAAGTACATGTAGCCTATGCTCTTCTGCATTAGATCTTTCGTCTTTCTTGAGGCATAGTCCCATCAGTTTTAGTAACCCTGAAGTTACAATCTTACACGTGTTCATATTCCTGCAAGTCTCCTGGCTTGGTGTTACTTTATCCCACAACTGAAGATAAACCTCTCCCACGGCTGACTTAAGTCTTCCTATCTTATCCATCATGTCCTCTAGGTCGCTTTTGGAACACTTGCATTTTAATTTTGTGCGAGCCTCCATGACACATGTTGTCCATCTTCCATAGGCCACCGCAAATTTGTCAATTATTTTTTCCACTTCCCATTCTAACAGTCGAGTCATTTTCTGTTGTGTAAGGCTGAATTTTCTCTCTTTCTGTCTTATTTCAGCTGTTAAACGTGCTTCATTTTCTCTGTGTGTGGAGTCTGAAACTCCTGGCACGTTTTCCTGACTAGGCAACCTTACACTCTTAGATGAAATTCTGATTTGCACCGACATTTTTATTTTCTCTCTCTCTTTTTCTTTAATAACGTAAATAACTGACGGTGATACAGTTCTTTCAATTAACAAAATAATGACCGTAGTACTGTTTCTTACAAAATAACGAACGGTAGCACATTTCTTTTACAATAAGAACTAGTACTCTTGTGTGTGTGTGTGTGTTTTTTTTTCTTTTCTTTTTTGTCTTAAAGACAAATAAAACCGGTTCGAATAAAAACAATAAGAACCAGTACTCTTGTGTGTGTGTATATTTCTTTTTTGTTTTAAAGGCAAATAAAAGCCGGTCTTAACAAACAGGAACTGTAGTACTCGTGTGTGTATATACTTCTTTTTTGTCTTAAAGGCAAATAAAACCCGGTTTTAATAAAAGACAAACTGTAGTACAGTTGTGTGTGCGTGTGTATTTTTTTTTCTTTCTTTTTCTTTTTGTCCTAAAGCAAAATAAAACCCGGTTTTAATAAAAGACAAACTGTAGTACAGTTGTGTGTGCGTGTGTTTTTTTTTCTTTTTTTTTTTTTTTTTCAAACACAAATTAATGGCAACATTTCTTTAACAAAACGAAATGGAGAACAGTGTCATCTCTCTCAACAAATAGGGGAGGACAGTGACGGATTCCTTTCAAAATGACATGAAGAACGAGTGAAGGCAAAACTTAATTGTTTCTTGCTTTGTCTTCTTCATAATAAGCTTCACTCTATACTTGAGTCATTGATAAAGTTCGTTCGAATGGGAGAAAGTTTTCATAAAAAATGCGAGAATGCTTTTTACTCACCCAGGAATATACACGAGGGCTTGTCATGGGTGGTGTCGGCGTGGAAGTGGCTCGTACACATTGTCTGGACCGTTGTGTTACTGCTTTCTTCTTTTGCAGGTTTAATTTCTCCACGTTTACACGGCGGTTCCAACCTTTATGACGAATGTCCAACTTAGCCGATACTTTCTTCTTCCATGACGTACCGGCTAAGAGCTTTCACTCAAGCCCCACTGCTTTAAGCACTTCCATGGTGCTACAAGCTTTTCACTATAGCGGCTGCCCCATTCCGACCAGCCTGGCAGCGCTAATCTAACTAAAGTTCCCCTTTCCACTTTTTGGTTAGGGTTCCTAGACCGCAGAAACTAGTGCTCTGCACCAAATGCTGTTAACTCTTAAACTACCCTAAATTTAATACTCTTGGTGGTAGTTAATTTATACAAACAAAAATATTCATACAAAAATAAAACATAATTAAACTGGTCAGTTTTTAGCGGCAGCTACATACAACATGTAATGTTTTTTGAAGCTTTTGTTGCGGGGCCGATAAGGATGTCGACCCCACAGACTTTTGAATAAGTGAAACGACTGGAGGCAATGAAAGAGACAAAGGCAGAGGATTTAGATGGCAGGAAGTAACCAGGTGGTCAATTTATTCACGAGAATTGACAAAGGTAAATCGGCAAGTTGAGTTTTCGTCGCTCGAGGTTGGTCGCTCAACGTTCGGTCAGTCTTTCGTTAATCTGGGTGGATAGGTCGTCCGTTGTCGGATAGGCAGCTGGAATCCGGAATCGGGATACAGTGCGTCTACGGGTTTCGGTTGACGTCGTGGTCGGTCGGTAACGGTCTCGGCTTGCGGTTGTATCGGCTGCGAGCCCCGGTCGTAGTCCCGTCGAGGACTGTTCGGGTACGAGCGTGAAACGTAACAGCGACGGACCGTTCGCTTAGCACGTGCGTTGCTTGGGTCTGATTGGCCGCGGTTATGCGGGATTTCAGACCAGGCTGGTACGTGTGCGCAAATGCCTCGAGTAGCTAGGTGTTTGCTCGGCGGAAGATCGAGTCGGATCTACCAAGCTAGGACCTAGCGTACTGTCGGCGAGGGACGCCTATCTGGTCGTAAGATCCAGATCTTCTAGGGATTTCGCCCTAGGATCGCATTCGTGGTTAAGGAAAGACTGAGGTGAAAAGGCCGACTGGTTAGCTCTGAAAAGAGCTGGGTTTGTTTAGCCTTGAAAAAGGCTGATATTGCTGGACTGGAAATATTGGTGTCATCACAGCAAAGAACGAGGCTGGTCGTCTAGCGTCAAAGAAAGGCAGGTCGTTCCAGCAGCGTAGAGAGGCAGGGCGGTCAGGAATCAGGAAAGGCCATTTTTCAGAATAGGAATCAGGATCGTTAACTGTCGGTGGCTGGCTGGAACTGTCCTCGTCATCGCAAACGACTTTCTTAAATACCCGAAATTTGCCGGAAATATCAAATGACGTCAGGGAAAAGTTCGTTAGAAATGATGATGACATAGTTTTGGCTACGTGACCCAATACACGTTAAAGTGGGTGGAGCTTAAAGGGTTAAGGCTGGACAAAACTGGATATATCTGGTCAGAAATGGAAAGGGGTTTGCTTACGTGCGAAAATGCACACGCGTGCTCTGATTACGTGCGTTCGTTCAGAGAAAGGGGTCAAGGCTGTTTTGGCCCCGACACTTTAAAGCCCCAAGTGACTTTCAATAACTATTTACCACTCTTAAGTGGGCGCTTTCACATCTTAATTTTTGGTTATTTCCTATAATTCTGACATAAACAAAGGGGAACCCTCTTGACTGATAAGTTATTTATTCATTTATTGATCTACTAGGAAAAAAGAAGACTAGGTTAGGTTAGGGTTAAGGTTTAGGGTTAGGGTAAGGATTAGGGTTTAGGGTTGGGTTTAGGGTTAGGGTTATGGTTAGGGTTTAGGGTTAGTTTAATGAGAAAATAAGTAAATAATTTATCAGTCAAGAGTGGTTCCTCTTTGTTTATGTTAGACTGATAGGAAATGATCCAATTTTTAATCAGATTTCATTAATCATGTGGATTCCATATTTTTGTATCTTCCTTTGTCAGGTCAAACACTGTATGCAGTAGGATTTGTAACAAATTTCTGGATCATACTTCTCCTGGAAAAAATTATAGAATTAACATAGTGGATATTCAATTAATTTTTTTTATTTAGCAGTAAATAAACTAATAACAGATAAAATGCATGTTTTCTTTAATAGCTAAACATCCTTGTTTCTTAAAATATACCTTAAACAAAAAAGATAAAATTTTTAAATTTGTAACCTAATCTTTTTTTTTCAAGACATGGAGAGGAAAAAAATTGTTTCTTTATTGGATCCAACTTGTATCCAAAATGTGTTTACAAATGTATTTATATCAATCATCCCAGTGTTGTCATTCAATTGATTAACTTAAGACACTTAAACAATGAGGACTGTTCATGTCAGAAGTCACCCTGACGCAATACGATGAAGCTAAGAGGTCTAGAAGAAAGCAGCGGCAACAAAGCACCGGCACATCACCATCTTCAGGGACAGCCTTCAAATGCGACATCTGTGGTCGAGAATGTTTCTCAAACATCGGACTTCACAGTCACAGGAGGCGCTGTAACTTCAGGGGCACATAAAAAACTTTATCATAGTCTTCCGAGACTGAAATGCCAATGACTAATCCAACACAAACGTCTAACTCATGTGTGCTGGTTGCTATCCCAGAGACAGGAGAGGGTTCAAACTTGGTGCTTCCTGATTAAATAGTCAGGGCCCCTAGCAATCAAAACCTGAAAACAAGGGAAGATAACTCTCCCAGTCCAAACAGGGGCAGACAATTTATATATGATATTAAACAATGAAAATAAAATTGAGATATGAACCAATCAAACTCATCATCCAAAGATTTGGACTTAAAGTAAAAAAAAAAAAATGTTAAACTGCTTTCATTTGCCGATTATTTTCTATAAGTCTAACATGATCAAAGGGGAACCACTCTTGACTGATAAATTATTTATTTATTTATTGATCTACTAAGAAAAATGAAGATGGGATTAGGGTTAGGGTTAGGGTTTAGGGTTAGGGTTTAGAGGTTGTTTAATGGGAAAATAAATAAATAATTTATCAGTCAAGAGTGGTTTCCCTTTGATCATGTTAGATTTATAGGAAATAACCCATTTGTCTTTGTAAGAAATACATGTTTAGTTCTTTCTTTTCTGATTAAGTTCTTTGCAAATGTTCTGTACCTCAGCTAATTTAATTCAAATTTGATTTAATTCAAATTTAATTTAATTTAATTCAAATTTAATTTAATTCAAATTTAATTTAATTTAATTCAAATTTAATTTAATTTAATTCAAATTTAATTCAATTCAAATTTAATTTAATTCAAAATTTAATTCAATTTAATTCAAATTTAATTTAATTTAATTCAAATTTAATTTAATTTAATTCAAATTTAATTTAATTCAAAATCTAATTTGATTTAATTCAAATTTAATTTAATTTTATTCAAATTTAATTTAATTTAATTTAATTTAATTTAATTAATTTAATTTAATTTAATTCAAAATTTAATTTAATTTTAATTTAATTCAAATTTAATTTAATTTAATTCAAATTTAATTTAATTCAAAATCTAATTTGATTTAATTCAAATTTAATTTAATTTAATTCAAAATTTAATTTAATTTAATTCAAAATTTAATTTAATTCTGTACCTCAGCTAATTTAATTCAAAATTCAGGGTTAGGGTTTAGGGTTAGTTTAAAGGGAAAATGAATAAATAATTTATCAGTCAAGAGTGGTTCCCCTTTGTTTATGCTGGACTTATAGGAAATAACTCATTTTTCTTTTGTAATTTCTTTTGTTGTTTCAGGATGAAGCACATATCACATCGTCTTCATTTTGGTTTGATTATTTCTTTTCTTCATGTTTAATTATCTGTTCATTTTAATCTATTTATTTTTTAAACCAATTTTCTGAAAAATGGCTGCAAATAATGCAATATAATTGCGAATAAAACCTTTATTGAATCACCAAAAGATCTTAAGAATTTCATCAGAATTTTCTTATTTATCTAGTTTACTTAGTCTAGCACACAGACCTTCAGTTACTTATAATACATGCTATTTCTATCTGGTCACCCATCTATGTACTGTGCAAGATCATTGCTTCTTAACTTTGGTGAGAACTTATGCATTCTGTGTGATTTGACTATTGGTACACAATGAATTAGAATCCTGATGGGAAAACTTATAGGTTTCAAATAGAAAGAATCCAACCACATGTCATTTTTTTTCAAATGTTTTCATAAATGTCTATAGTTGTGTAATGTCTATAATTAACATCTAAATCAATCTCAGGGTTTTCCGTCTCTTCCACCCCCAACATGAAAAGAGAAGAAATGAAAATATGAAATAAAAATTGTTTAATGTGGCCAAAATATGTTTTGTTTTGCCATTTATTCTTTTCTGTTTCAAAAAACACAAAATATACAAAATGTCATTTCATAATTGGTTCCTTATAAACGTTATTTTGTCAATTCTTTGAAAGTCAAATATACCAAAAAAATGGAAAGACAAACTTTAAAATATCATAATTTTATTTTTTAATTTTTTGTCCTCAACATTAAAGTTGAATTTTTGAATTGATTCCTTAATTACATTAATTCCTCTGAATTTAATTAAAATGAAAAAGTTGATCCTTCATTTATAATTCCATGATTATTTGATTGGATTAGTTCACTCAATTTGAATTCAAGTTATCTAACATCAAAACAAGTTAACATTTCAATTTCAATTTCAACTGATATAAAATCTGCTAAAAAAATCTGAGAAAAAAGTTTGGCATTTATATAAAACAAATATACGTGTATTATAGGATATCATAAATTCTAGAAAATTAAGATCTTAAATAATATTTCCATTTCTATTTTGACACTAATCCACAGAATGAATTTAGCTGAGGAATTTCTTTCATACATTAAAAAGTTTGATTTGTAGAAAAAAATCATTGTTGATTTTTGTAGTGATAACAATAAAAAAAACTGATTATACACATTTTTCAGTTATTTCCTATAACTCCAACTAAACAAAGGGGAACTACTCTTGACTGATAAATTATTTATTTATTCATTGATCTGCTAGATAGGGTTAGGGTTAGGGTTTAGGGTTAGTTTAAAGGGAAAATAAATAAATAATTTATCAGTCAAGAGTGGTTCCCCTTTGTTTATGTTGGAGTTATAGGAAATAACCCATTTTTCTTTTGTAATTTCTTTTGTTGTTTCTTTTATCTCTTTTATTTATTTATTTAGTTAGTTTGCCACTGTTAAAGGGACATAACCTACCAACTCACAATCATAAATCTTAAACTTCTGATATTATCTGATTGGGTCAGTGTATTTTTTGCTATCATTAACCAAAGAATTAATTAGCTTTGATATATTTTGAAATTAAGAAATGATTTCTTTACACTTGTTCCATTTTAAATTCTAATAATCAAAGAAAATGTTTAATTATTCAATATAAATAGCAGGAACGTCTGTTGTCCGAGAATTCAAGGGAGATAATTCTCGATAGAATGATGCCTGTAAAAACAGAAAAACAAACAAAAAGAACAACACCAACACTGTATTTGGGGATCAGTTAAAATCTTTACTCACAAATTTTAGTTAAATATTAAATTATTTTCAGAAGTATTTTTCAAAATGCAAAAATTTCTTGATTTTCTTCTTTATTTTTGTTTGTTAGTTTTTTTTTTTTTTTTTTTTTTTCATCATATACCAAAATATACACAGCAAATTGAAATCTTCTGTTAAAATCAGTCACACTATTAAGTCTCACACATTCTGCTCATACATCAGTCATTCACTATAAACTAAAAATGGACTGGCAAGTTAGCAAGTGGCACGACCACCGCTGGACAATCGTATTTCTTAAGGTATGAATTAAAATCATACAAATCATATTTATAAGTATTCAGAAAATACTTTTACAAATCATTTGTAAACAGAATTTGGACTCCATTTTTCATGTTGTTCATTTAGTTAAATTTCAGTTGATATTTGTCTTTTATTTTGACATTTTTGTAGACAACAATTTTTTTTTATGATTCTTGGTTTAATAAATTATAGAGTTTTGCAAAATAAAAATTTTGCTTATTTCATTTTGGGTTGTCAGAATTTGATAAATTCTGATAAATTTGAATATAAGTAATAAAACTTATCAATACCTCATCCAAATCAATGCATTTATTCTACAATAAGACACAGATTTCATAAAAGTTAGTTTTCTTTTTAATATATGATAATACATTCAATTGGTAATTAAGTGGAGTCAGTTTTCTTACCAATGTTTAATGAAGGTACCTAAATTAATATGACTAAAAAAGACAAGTAATCTTATATATATATATATATATATATATATATATATATATATATAATACTAATGATATTATTGTTAGAGGGAAAATAAAGGGTCTACCATGGTTTCAATCAAATTGAAATGATTTCCTCAGGACCCTACCCTATGTTAACTAAGTCGATGTAATTCCTTAGTTAAATTGAAGATATATCTTCAATTATATATGTATGTATGTATGTCAGATGGATGATGGACGAATCCCGAAAGACATCCTCTATGGAGAGCTTTCATTTGGTAAGAGACAGATTGGTCACACCCAGCTGCGATTCAAGGATGTCTGCAAGAAGGATCTCAAATGCTTTGGCATTGCTCCTTCCAGCTGGGAAAAATGTGGCTCAGGACAGCCCTCGGTGGTGGCAGACTCTCTGTAGAGGATTGCTCATGTCAGAAGTCACCCTGATGCAACACCATGAAGCTAAGAGGTCCAGAAGAAAGCAGCGGCAACAAAGCACTGGTACATCATCATCTTCAGGGACAGCCTTCAAATGCGACATCTGTGGTCGAGAGAATGTTTTTCAAACATCAGACTTCAGTCACAGGAGGCACTGTAACTTCAGGGGCACAAAAACTTTATTATAGTCTTCCGAGACTGAAATGCCAATATATATATATATATATATATATATATATAAATATAAACTGAAATAAATGCAAAAACACATAAGACCAAACTTATTAGAGAAAGTTTCATGATGTTTTAGTCTTTTCTGCTTTTGTATTTGATGTGTAGCTCTAGTTGCAGATATTGAGCATTGTTGTTTTAAAGTCTGTAGATAAACCATGTTATCTATTGTCAACATCATCATCATTATTATTATTATTATTATTATTATTATTATCCTCTTGCAAGTTTTTTGCAGAAGTTCTAACTGCGTTTTTTTTTTTTATTAATGTCTGAGTTACAGCAAGTATTCTAAAATCTCCAGGTCTCTTCCAAGTATTCTAGCTGATTTTAGCAGTGCTGTGGTCTGGATGGTCTTTATTTTTCCTCTGATCTCCAATTCTTATCATCATCATCATTGTTAGGGAGAGTTATCTCCCCCTTACGATTCGAACCGGACTCTCTGAAGAGGAGGGGGAAAAAGACTGCACGGCAGATCAGAACCGAGCAGGTGACACGCGTATCCGAACATCAAGCAAGAACTCTAATCCAAACCCATCCACTGTATTCCCTGTCAGTGAAGAATAAATAAAACAAGTATTGTTATTGTTAACAATTTCCCTGTTTTTATTATCATTTCTGTTATTCCTACATCTCGGATACAACAATCATCATCATCATTATTTATATTTATATTAGAAATGTGAATATTTAAAAAAAATAAGAAACTGTTTCTTAATTGTCAAATAAAAATCAGTTTTTTCGGTGAAGTTTGTTTTTGACTTCCAATCTGGTGAGTGCGTTTCACTTGCCAACTTCTCAGTCGCTAAAACTACAAATTCTGTACAAGCAGCGCTGGTGATTGAATCTGCAAATCCAAGCTGGACGCTTCCAAATATCAGCCTGCTTTACACCGGGCTGTACATTCATCTTCAGTGCAATAGAAACGTAGATAGAGAGATAGACAGAGATAAAAAGAAACAGAGAGAGAGATAGATAGAAAGAGAAAGATCAACACAAGACAAGTTTCTATTTGTTTCTGTTCAAAAAGGATGAAAGGGAAAAAAATATCTACAAGGTCGGAAGGCACAAAAGGCCAGCAACAGAATTCTTTACTTTGAATAAATACTCAACTACGAAAAGAAAACAAAAAGGGGGGGAGGTGTGAAACAAGTAAGATGGATAAATATATTTTCAGAAATTCATTCATGTCACTTGTTTGTTTATTTGTTTGTTTGTATTTTATATTTTATCTGACATGTATATATAACAACCCCTCCGCATGAGCAGGATGTGACACAAGGTCAATTTCTTAAGCGGAGTTCAACTGGTTTGAATTCAGAGTTTTCCTTCTCCTAGACCGGTTGCCTAACCAACGTTAAAAAGCTCAGTCTGCCCTACTATTTATCCATAGCTGGAGGGAGAGTAGGATTCATACCTTTCCTGAGGGTATTATCGCTAAGTGAAATGCAATTACCACATCTAGGATTTGAACTTGGGGCAACGAGTCCATTTCCTATGACTTTAACCATTACACCACGTGCTTTCATTTTATCTGATATAAGTAGGAACATTTAAGCCTCAAATTATACAATTGTTTGAAAAAAAAAATTAAGAGATAATTTACCTTAATATTTGAAACCTGTATGTATTTGTCAAAATTGTGTAAGCTTTTTCTCACTCAATAAAAAAATTCAATATGGAATCTAAAGGTATTAAATATTCAGGTAGATTAACTCTTAACATCCTGTTCAGAATTTTCCAAGTCTAGAGCCCCATTCCAATAAGAAATTTATCAAAAAATGGCTAAAAATGGCCTTTTCATTTAAATTTACATATTATTCTCCTTAAATCAAAGACTTCTAAATGTTTAATATTACATTTAAACAAAGTCTATCATTTGGTGTAGATTAGGAAAACAAATGTGACTTCTGGCTGGGTGGAATGAGGTGGTATAGGACATTAAGAGTTAACTCTCATTCTTATTGAATCCACTGAAAGATACAAAATCTGAACACAAAATGATAAGCAAAAGAAAAATAATTCTAATAAGAAAATTTATCTAAATTTAAAAGTAAATCAGGAAACCTAATTTTTTTCTTTTCATTGGTTGAGTATTTTATTCAAAGAATAAATTCCAAATGGAATTCCTTATAATAATATATATACATGTATGTGTGTGTGTGTGTGTGTGTTTGTGTGTGTGTGTGTGTGTTTGTAAAGGTGATTCAATAAGCCTCTTGAGGTAAAATGTATGTGGATGGGATAAATGCGAGAAAATTATTTGATAACATTTATCAAATATAGTTATGGATAATCAATATATTAATTAAGAAAAACTTATGATCAGTTATCATACAACCAATTTGCCCACATATTCACATGTTTAAATGTATATTATATATTGATACTAATGCATGCACAACCACACACACACACACACACACAAACACACATATATATAAACACATACACATATGAATTGAATTAAATAAATATATAATATTATTATTTTCACAGAATATATTTACAGAAATATTTTAAAGTATTTAAATATTTACAAATCAATAAAATTGTTCATTCATTCTCTACTGATTAATACATCCATACACCAATACACATGTATATATTACACTCAGTATGTGTGTGTACATACATAATGTGTATTAACCCACTGAATACCGAGGCGTTCACTTTTGTTTGACATAGCAAAGCAAAGAAAAAAAAATGTTGTAGACCAAAGAATATCATAGCAACCCTTATATGGAATATTTTACAAGCACCTTGAAGTGTAAGAAATGTCTGCAATATCTATAGAAGCAGAAATAAAAAAATAAAATAAAATAAAGTAGTTGCAGAAGATTTTTTACCATGTTTTATATTGCAAATGTGCTTTATATATATATATTTTTAATAAATGAAAAATACAGGTACTTGAAATTATCTAAAGTAAAACAAAATAAAACAAATATCAAGGAAAGAATTTTAGAAACAGTAAAAAAAAGAAAGTTTCACTTTAATTAATTTTTGGTTATTTCCTATAAGTCTAACATAAACAAAGGGGAACCACTCTTGACTGATAAATTATTTATTTATTTATTGATCTACTAGGAAAAAAGAAGATGGGGTTAGGGTTAGGGTTAGGGTTTAGGGTTTAGGGTTACGATTAGGGTTTGTGTTTAGGGTTAGTTTAAAGGAAAATAAATAAATAATTTATCAGTCAAGGGTGGTTCCCTTTGTTTATGTCTTATAGGAAATAACCTGTTTTTTTTAATTTGCTTCAATCTTGTTTTCAAATAAAGAAATTAATTTTCTATGAATTTAAGAACTAATTTTGCTTAGAAGGAAACAAATATTTGAAATAATTTTAAAGTCCTTTTAATTACATTTTGTGTATTCCCATTAAGATAAAACTGCTATTGATTATTATAGATAAGGCACATTTGCAATATAAGAGATAACAAAAATATAATCTTGCTGGCTGCATCAGTCTATGGAGGGTTAATGACATTGTTGTGTACAGAGTTATAGATAAAGCAGTAACATTCAAAATAAAAGGTGAAAAATAATGCACTCAGAATTTAGCAAATTGCTAATAATTACATTTTCTGAAAAAATAAGTTGCATTATCTTCCAAGAAAGGAAAGCAAAATCCAAAATGGCTGACCATTTTGATGAGTTAGCACTTAATTCTTTAACAACATTTAACTAACAAAAAAGATTGAGTCATATATTTACACTAAAAAAACAAAAAATAATTCAATGCCAACAAAAAGAAAAAAATAATGAATAACAATTCATTTGTTTTTTTGTTTTGTTTCTAATTTTGACTGAATAACTGGAAATAAGGAGGCATTTAATAACAGAACATTTTTTCCTATCCCATCATTTAACTATTTTTATTCTTCCAGTTCTAAGATAAAGATTTAACAGATGATGGGCTTATCTTATATAATTATATAAAAAGGAAAAAATGGCTTCTATTCATTTGCTGATCTGTTTATAGTAATTCAATTTCTATTTGTTTCTTTTCTAATGATGTCCTTATTTGTGGAAAGACCCCAAAATTGTAAAAGAAAAAAAAAACATACAACAAAAAAATTAAAGTTTGTTTTTGTGAATGAAATCAAATTTTGCAATCAACATCTTTCATCAGAAAGAAAGGGATAAAAGTATAAATATATTTTTCTTATATTTTCTTTTCATTTGTCAGTCACTGATTTTTTGTTTTGTTCTTATGACCTACATTCAAGATGGAAGAAGATATTGCTCCAAATTTCAAATTTATTGAAAATTATCAAAGTTTTTTTTTTCAGTAGTTGAAACGTTTTTTTTTCTTTATATTGTATTTTTCCATGTCTCTTTTTTTACTTTTTTTTTTCAAAAGCCTGTTTAGTGACATTTTCTCCAAAAAAAGAAAATCACATTCTTTGTTTTTCATTTTTGTCATTATAACAAATACAAATTGATCACGTTGTTTCTCTTTTTCAACTCGAGGGAAGAGAATCGTCAAAGGGAGATAACTGCATGTAAATGAAAAAATTAGCAAAACCAAAAATAAAGTAACATATGACAAAAAAAAAACCATAACAACCTTCTCAATCCTTCTGTTTCTGTTACATTGGATTTTACAAGAATTCTGACCATTTGTGATCATTGTTATAAATATCTTCTTTTTGTCTTTTTTTTTGCTGTTAAATTTCAGTCAGCCAGAATTAATTTTGACTGGTTATCAAATCAAAGTTTTTATCACTTGTTCTGAATCAGTTGCTGTGGCAATTGAAAAAAAAAATTCACTCCACAAGAGAAAATATTTATGAATACAATAAATAAGGATATTTCATTTAATTGTATGTGTTTGTATGTATGCACACGCATGCATACACACGTGTGTGTGTGTGTGTGTGTGTGTGTGTGTGTGTAAAAGTTTTCCTCGTAATGTAACAGTGACATTAATTGTTTCTTTCAAAATTATATAAAATATTAAAAATCTATGTAATTAAAATGTATTTTAAATGTATTGATAAATCAGTGAAAAGAACCAATTTATTTTCTCATTATCTGCAGCCGATTCAGTGTTGCAGCCCTAAGAACTATTTCAGTGTTGCAGCCCTATTGCAGTCTTACAGCCCTATTGTCTGCCGCAGCCTTGTAGCAGCCTTATGGTCTGTTGAACTGTTGCAGGTGTATTTTGTATATTGCAGTCTTGCATTATTATCATCTATGACAGTCAGCCAGCAGTTGCTACACTTTCTGTTACAGTTTTGCAGCCGTATTTTCAGTAAAACTCAAAATAATTAATTTCCAAACATTTTTTAAATGATTCATAATAAATATTTGTAAATTATGAAATTCTTTTCTATTTTTTTTTTTTTTGGCTCAAAAAAGATGTTTTTGACTGGAAAGCATAAAAAATATTTTCAATGTTTAATAAAAAATCAAATTGATAATCTGAATTGGGTTATTTCCTATAACTCCAACATAAACAAAGGGGAACCACTCTTGACTGATAACTTATTTTTTTATTTATTTATTTATTGATCTACTAGGAAAAAAGAAGATGCGGTTTGGGTTAGGGTTTAGGGTTAGGGTTAGGATTAGGTTTAGGGTTAAGGTTAGGGTTAGGGTTTAGGGTTAGTTTAATGGGAAAATAAATAAATAATTTATCAATCAAGAGTGGTTCCCCTTTGTTTATGTTGGAGTTATAGGAAATAACCCTGAATTGTGTATATTGGAAGAAACAAATTAGCATTTGTTTAGCAAGGATTATAAATGCAAATAATTTTATACTCAAACTTTTTACCCTTGTGGAACCCTTGAAATAGTTTCCATGTTTCAGGGAACCCCAGCATAAAAAAAAAAAAATTATACTTATCATCCAATTATTACTTATTAGCCTATTTATTAATTAGCTTATTTATTAATGTTTCTCGTGGAACCCTGATGGACCTTTTGCAGAACCCTAGGGTTCTGAGGAACACTGGTTGGGAAACACTGCTATATTGAATAAAAATAGATTTTTGCTTATGGGGGAGAGGAAAATGCGTTCAACAATCTGACACGCAAATAAACGAGTATTTATTGACTGAAGTAGAATTGGTAAAAAAAACAAATGTAGTGATTTAGATCTCCAGACAAGTTCCAAGATCTCCCCTACCCGCCACTTCTTTTTGGTCCGTCACACGTCATTCGCTAAATAATGAAGCTAAGTCAGTATTGTTTATTACTGTTATTCCCTGTGTTCACAAGGAATATTTTTTAATTTTCTATTAATGAATTTAGGCTTCATATTTGTCTCAAAATTGGAAAAATTAATTACCTGAAACTGCCATTTTATCTCAATGAAGCGGAAAAATGAAACAAGTTTCCAATTTTGAATTTTGTTACAGTTGAAACTGAATTTTGTTATCTTTTATTTCAGAAATTCGACTCATAACATTTTCTTTATTTTGTTTCTACTTTTAATTTTTTTCTAATCAAAATGTATTAGTTATTTATTACAATATATATCACTATTCTGCCTTGCATATAATGAACACAAATATGATAAAAGAAAACTTAATACTATAGTACACACACACACATGCATATATATATATATATATATATATATATATATATATATAAAGAGACAGACAAACAGACAGACATGTACAAATAACTGGTGATCTACTAGATTTTTAAAAGCCCAGGATAGGAAAAATGATGAAGTCTCACAAATTCAGACAAAACTGACGATTCAAAATGAATTCAAATCTCACTGATTATTGTTCTTGATCTTGTTTTTTTTTTTTTTTTTTTTTGTTTTTTTTAGTATTCTAGTAAGAGTTTTATCTGATTATACTTAGATATAGATTATGAATTGAAATCTGATAGATAATTATCAGTAATTGTATTCAGTTAAAACAAGAGCAAGAATAAACTTAAGATGAATAATTATGCACACACACACACACACAAACACACACACACACAAATACATACACACACACACACATATATATATATATGCATACATACATACATGCATATATATATATAATATATATATATATATATATGCATGTATGTATGCATGTATGTATGTATGTATATTCTCAGCCTAACAATTGTCAGGTAAATTAATTAAATTTACAACACTGTACAAGCATAAATAACAGAAAATTGGTATTATGCATGTGATTGTGTGTATAGGCGTGTATGTGTGCATGTGTGCATGTGTGTGTGTATGAGAGAAAGAGGTGGGAGAGAGTCAAGTATGAAACTTGATGTACTCTTCATTAAAGATAATTTGTATAATAATTTATGGCAGTATCAAATTCATTATCTGAACGTATATATATATATATATAGATAGATAGATAGATAGATAGATAGATAGATAAAAGGATATGAAAACACACAATGCTGTTAAATTGAAAATATTTTATATCATATTCATAGCTAATATTGAACAATATTTCGATTTATGAAAATAAAAATATTGTCGCTGACCAAGAAACACATGGCGGATGTGCTTATGAAGAAACGACCGCATGATTTTTGGAACATCAATGTTTTTTGTTTTGAATTCAAATTATTTTCAGCTCCTCTCTCAATGAGTCCGGATTAAAAACAAGCTCTGATGATGATTTTTATAAATCGAAATATTGTTCAATATTAGTTATGAATATGATATGAAATATTTTCAATTTAACAGCATTGTGTGTTTTCATATCCTTTTATCTATACTTATACCGTCGGATTTATTTCCTTTCTCTTAACTTATATATATATATATATATATATATATATATTTGTATGGCTGTGTAAGGTACAGAATTTTATGTAATAAGTTACAAATAGTTCACGCTGAGAGTTGCGAAGACATGGAATAAACTGCCCACGTCTGTTGTAGGCTGCCGAAGCACTGAGTCTTTCAAAGCCTCCATGCATCCTGTAGTCCACTGACACTATACCTGATGCCACTCTCCACATACATATGCACACATGCGCACACATACATGCATATTACTACTGTAAACTGTTCATGTTCCTGACACTAATACATTATTCTGTGTACTTGACATGAGACTTTGATGAGTTGTGGTGCACCTGAGCACTGTACACAATAAATTTCATTATATTATATTATAAGATTATAGATAGTTGTTTTAAGAACAGAAAATATTCAACACAAAGTAGACAAGATTTGTTAAGGCTTTAAAATCAATGTGTTAGTGTGTTTAGAACAACACTTATATCAATATATTAATATATTAATAGTTTGGTACGATATTCATAGGTTCACTGAAATTCAACAAAATTAACCAAAACTGAATGAATCTAAAACAACGAGTAAAACCCAATAAAGAACTTCAAATAATTTACAAATCTGTGTATATGACAGAAAAAAATATTTTGTTTTCTGTTAATAAAGAAAATCCAAGCTGAAGAAGTGCATTGGTTCGTAAAGCCCTTTTGCAATCTTCTTGGGTTTTGGTGGAATTTGAGGTAGGAGCTGAGGTTTCCCAGGAGTAGATGAAGGTCATTAATATTCAACTTTGAACTCCTAGAAATTGATCTTCATGGTGAAAGTCATTTTTTTTTTTTTTTTTGCATCTATGTTTCTTAATCTTGCTCACAAAATCATTATTACGTGGTATGAAGGCAATGTATTTTCCTAGTAGCAAGTGTAAATAAACGATTTCATATTGTTGTTGTTTTTTCATTAATTTCACTTTAAAACAGTTGTTTTGTCTATAAAGGCCCTGAGTTAAAACTTTTTTGAATGTGGCAAAGTTGGCCCCTCAAAATGCATTTATTTGGGAGAGGACTGTTTCTAATACAGTGAGGTGAAATATCATAACTTTTAATGAGATAAGAAATTTGAAATAAAATAATATCTAACTCTAAACCCCTAAATTTATTGATTTTAGCCCAGGAGCGAATAAGATTTTTTTTTTTAAATTGCAAGGAACTTTGTTTTTATGCTTAATTTTAAAATACTTCATTTTTATTCTTTCAATTTTTTTTTATCCCAAAACTAAGAATCTAAGTTTATATAATTCATGTGTAAAAGAAATAAAATACTCATTATAATCAATTTTGATTAATTGTTTATGTTTCTTTGAAGTGTTTGGACATTTTTTTATGATGAAGAAATGGATTAGAAAAGAAGTATTCAAACTAAATGACTTTAACTATAAAAATTGTTTTTATCATATAATTATATATTCATACTATCTCAATATACAGGGTGCGACATAAGTAACGCACTTTGTTTAATTAATTTAATTAATTTAATTAATTGTAATTAAATTAATTAAAGTAATTAATTTAATTAATTAATTTTAATTAATTAATCAAATTAAACAAAGGGCATTACTTATGCTGCACCCTGTATTTATATCATCTAAATTAATTAATTAAACAAAGGGCGTTACTTATGCTGCACCCTGTATTTATATCATCTAAATTAATTAATTAAATTAAACAAAGGGCGTTACTTATGCCGCACCCTGTATTTATATCATCTTTCATGAATAATAGATTTCACCAGCTCTAGACTAATTGCTAAGAACAAACATAACTTCATTTGTTATAATATTGTCCTTTTCAAACGAATTTTAAGAGGAGTTGAGTTTTTTTTTTAAACTAACTCTTCTATATAATCTTCATTAAATATCTACAAAGCTGAGTTTTCTAATATTAAAATAAATACATGTTTTTTATTTTAAAACTGATCACAAATTATTCTAATCATATGGTAAAAATTGGGAAAATATTTTACTTCTGCATAAAATCTTTTTCTGAAGATATTTTGAAATAATTCTTACTATAATGGATTTTGATACATTAAGAAATTTCCACATGGAAGTAAAAACTATTTGAACATTATTATTTTTCAAATAAAGTCTTTAAAAAACTTTATGTCACAATTTAATGATGAAGAATTATTTCAACTCATTAGCTTTTTCCCAATTTGATTTCTTTGAATTCATCACACAGCACATTTAATTGAAGATGACCAACAATGAACCAAGACAAACAATGTAAAGTCTAAAGCCATTGAATAAATAGAAGAAAAAATATCCCAAAATGGTCTTTCAAAAAATATTTTTAAATATTTCAGTACCACATAATTATTTTTGATTAAATGAATCTAAAAGGATTGACTCCGATAAGTTTCCTATGATTATTAAGAAACCAACAGATTAGCCTTTAGATTTCTAATAAAATCTATGGTATCTTTATTGAGAGGTTATTTACGATTTACAAAATAACCATAGATAGAGTAGATTTTTTCTTTCAGATAAAAAGAACATAAAATTGGTTGATAGGTTATAAAAAAATACAACCTCATTGGTTATTGAAAATAAACAAAGAGAATTAAGTTTAGATTCCTGGAAATCTTGAAGGAATCTCCAGGAATTAACAGTGAGGAAATCATGGATGTGAAAAAAAAAATCAAATTAACTATTCCGAGAATTTTACATTCAAAGGTGAATTGAATAATTTTACTTTAAAACTAATTAACACTCTGTTAATAGACAGAGGGTTTTTTTTGGCTAAACTTGCAAATCAGTCGGGAAATTAGAGTGACCCAGAAAAAAAAGAACCCACAATTTTGTAATAAAACTGTTAATTTTAACTAGGGGGTTTAGGATTATGGTTAGGGTTTAGGGTTAGGGTTAGGGTTAGGGTTTAGGGTTGGGGTTGGGGTTTAGTTTAATGGGAAAATAAATAAATAATTTGGGTTCTGTTTTTGCTGGGTCATTATGTATACAAGGTGACCCAGAAAAAAACAGAAGCCACAAATTTTGTAATAAAACGGTTAATTTCAACTAGGGGGGTTTAGGGTTAGGGTTAGGGTTAGCGTTGAGGTTGGGGTTTAGGGTTAGTTTAATGGGAAAATAAATAAATAATTTGGGTTCTGTTTTTTCCTGTAATATGTTTTAATTTTCTGACCAATTTGCAAGATGAGCCATTTTTTAAAATGAATTTTATGATTGGATTTTATTTTAATAAATAAGACAATTAAATAATCAGGTATCCAGCAAGAAATTTCAATGTTAATGGGTGTGTAAGAGGAGAACAAAAACAGAACTCAGCATGTTATACAATTGAAAAATTTTTACATCATTATTAACATGTGTACACACTTATTATGGTCAATGTATGTTAGACTGATATATATATATATAAATGCTAACAAACTAGACCTGTGAAAGCCCCTGGTAGAATATTCATCAACCATTGAATAGATTTCTCTATTTTGATTTAGAATCAAACAAGGGTCAGTTTCCCATTGTCATATATATATATATATATATATATATACATATATATATATATATATATAGGTGTGTGTGTGTGTGTGTGTGTGTGTGTGTGTGTGTGTGTGTGTGTGTTTCTAATTGGATTTAACTGACTGGACAAAACTGGACACCAAATACCTTTTTTAATGGCCAGTATTTTAAGGGGGCATAATTTTCAGAGGGAAAATGAACCAGTCTTGAATATAATCAAAATAATTTTTCTCTTTCTTTTTTTCTTTTTAATATAAGCAGATTAAAGGAGGGAATCATATATGTATTTGCTTCTTTCCATGGCGGCTTTCCATGATTATGGATGTCAGATGATGGAAACGATGAGGAGAAAGAAAACCAAAAATTGGATGTTTGGTTTATCTTTGTCATTTTACAGCAGATGTTCAGGTCCATTGTGCCAGACACAACTTCTTTGGACGTAAAAGGAAATTCTTCTTTAGAAGAAATTGTCAAAACTTCTCTCCAAATATTTCTTGAATTAAGCCACCTGAAAAAAGAAAGAAGAAATAAATGTCATGAAACAGATTTGAAAATATCAACACAAATTACAGCACGTATAAATTTTTAACATTCTAAAAATTTCAAAATGGAAATCAGAAATTGAAATTGATGAGAGGAATATGGCCGCCATATTTATACAATGAAACCATTAATTTTTTAATTTGATATTCAACAAAATACTTGGTTATTTCCTATAACTCCAATATAAACAAAGGGGAACCACTCTTGACTGATAAATTATTTATTTATTTTCCCATTAAACTAACCCTAAACACTAACCCTAAACCTAACCCTAACTCTAAACCCTAACCCTAACCCCGTCTTCTTTTTTCCTAATAGATAAATGAATAAATAAATAAATAATTGATCAGTCAAGAGTGGTTCCCCTTTGTTTATGTTGGAGTTATAGGAAATAGCCAGATATTTGACTTTATGAAAAATAATACAACAAATAATCCTCAATTATACACACATTAAATGTAAATAATCACTGAAAATATCTATTTTAGATGAGTAATGTTTCTTTCACTATTTTTAAATTCGAAAAATTTATATCTATAAAAAATAATTGCTTATTTCCCATAAGTCCAACCTAAAAAAGGGGAACCACTCTGATTGGATTTTATCTGTTAATTAATCTACCCATTATTTTCCTATTAAACTAACCCTAAACCCTAACACTAACCCTAACCCTAACCCAAACTCTAACCTCATCTTCTTTTTTTCTAGTAGATCAATAAATAAATAAATAATTTATAAAATTCATTCAGAGTGGTTCCCCTTTTTTAAGTTGAAGTTATAGGAAATAACCAAATAATTTTTACAAAATGCATAAGTAATAAACTTGTGAACTGCTCAACATATCAATTTACCAGATTTATTGAAATTCCATTTCTGATTGACAGAATAAAGACAATTAACATCTAAATATGACTATGATCATAAATAAACTGTAGTTAATACTTTTGCAGAGTTTTCAGAAGTTAAGAGTGCTGTTTCTTCAATAAAAAATAATGATTAAATATCAGTAAATTAGAAATTTCTTTTAGGAATATAGAATTTAAAGTTGAGATAAATTATTATCGTCATTTAAATCAGTTTTTTAATATTACATTTTTTTTATTTAATTATCCGGATTAGTTTAATTCATTCTAAAATCTATGGTTCTTCATTGCAGATAACAAAACACTTAAATGTCTGCCGAGTAAGGGAAATAATTCCCTCGACAAATTTTAAGCAAGTTTGAGTTATTTCCCTTGTATAACATTTATCACCGCAAAGTCATTTTAGGTGTAATTTTAAAACTTGTTTTCTCTATAATCTACCAATCTAAAGAGTTTGAATTTGATTAAAGAATCAAAAGAAATTTTGATTAATTATACCAAAAACAAATCCAGGATACAAATTCAAATATAAAAAATATATATATATAAAATTAAAAGATGTACTCGGTATTCGGGACTATGGTCTTTTGATTATTTCCTATAAGTCTAATATGATCAAAGGGGAACCACTCTTAACTGATAAATTATTTACTTATTTTCCCATTAAACTAACCGTAAACCCTAACCCTAATCCTAAACCCTAACCCTAACCCTTACCTATCCCTAACCCTAACCCTGTCTTTGTTTTTCCTAGAATATCAATAAATAAACAAATAATTTATCAGTCAAGAGTGGTTCCCCTTTGATCATGTTAGACTTATATGAAATAACCGGTCTTTTTATGTGCATTTTTGTTTGTTAGCGAATCTATGTTGGTATCTATTATGTTTTGATTGATATGGGACAGGACTATAGTAGTGATGCGCCCAGTGAGAAACGAACTCATTGCTGTAATAATGGTCTGATTAATCTGATAACCACTACTTTGTGATGTTTATTGCCACCATGTATATTCCATTGTTTTTTAATATGTAGAACAAGTGAATTGGGCCGTTGTTTCGCCCTTATCTATGAAAAACATTCTTTTTTCTTTTCAAAAGAGTGAATGACACACTGGTGCGATATTAAATCAACGTTTACCCATCAATTTATGCACCTGATTAAAAAGTCGTCCCCCAAATCGATATCCCTTTAAAGACAAAAATTAAGTAAACGCGTTCACCTTCCGCGCACGCGCACACACACACACACACACATGCGCGCATGCGTGGGTGATGTGTGTACTTGTGGGTCTATGTAAGATCGCATACAGCGCACCTCAATACCCCCAAACTCAAGCAAACACCTTTTAAAGTAAATATTTTCGGTTATTTCCTATGACTTCAACATAAACAAAGAGAACCACTCTTGACTGATAAATTATTTATTCATTTATTGATCTACTTGGAAAAAAGAAAACGAGGTTAGGGTTTAGGGTTAGGGTTTAGGGTTAGGGTTAATTTAATGGGAAAATAAATAAATAATCGATCAGTCAAGAGTGGTTCCCCTTTTTAAGATGGACTTATAAGAAATAAGCGAATATTTTATTTGTCTTGAATAATTTATTTATCATGCGTGTGTGTGTCTTTTTTCTGCGGGGGTGAGGGGTATTTGTTCTTTTGAAATACACTGTCCAATACTAGAGAATTGAAAAGCAATTATAGTTAGATTTTAAAGATCATTAGTCATTGAAAATTATCGTTACCCCTAATCTTTACACTGGTTGATAAATTAAAATTGTGAATAAAGTGCATTAACTGGGGGGAAATTATGGGTTGAAAAACAGGCGAGGAGCTAAGATAATGTTCAGTCATGTTAATTTGGTTTGGTTTGGTTTGGTTTACGGCTTATCAACCTCAGTGGGTCATTTAATGCTGACAAAGTTATTAAATGTATTCATTCTTAAATGGATACTCATTTCTTTTATAAACACATTTTTCTATTTAACCCATAGATGGGACCCTAACAGGTACTACCACTCCGAGTCAGAATGGACTATGGACCAATGGTGATGAAGGAGTGCTCCAAATTCCTTAAGCCTCCAGAACTGGAACCTCACCATCAGATAGAGTTTAACGTCATTCCCAGGACATGTAGACCCTCAGCCACCGTCTTCTAGCATCCACATGATAAAAAGCGTTGGGGCTTGCCATAAGGGCAATAAGGTTGGGGCAATCATATAGGTGCTAGGGCTTGACGTGATCAGCCGATTGATAGGAGGGGGCCTCTCCGACCGCCCGTCTAGCCCAAGAAAGGGCCAAAGTGGAGTATTACATGTCATGACAATCATGATGAGAGGGTAGCATTCAGTTCACATCTGCTGAAACGGCAAACATTGTTTGCAAAGTTTTTTTAAAAAACGGGTTATTTCCTATAAGTCTAATATAAACAAAGGGGAACCACTCTTGACTGATAAATTATTTATTTATTTATTTATCTACTAGGAAAAAAGAAGACGAGGTTAGGTTTAGGGTTTAGGGTTAGGGTTAGTTTAATGGGGAAATAAATAAATAATTTATCAGTCAAGAGTGATCCCAAAATTTGTGGGTTATGTTTTTTCTGGGACACCATAATTTACTAAACAAAAGTTCATAATTACCAACAAATCGTTGCCCTTCAGCCAATGAGAAAGTGGAAAGTAAAAAAGAAAAAAAATATGACGAACAAACGAAGAAGGAAACAATAAAATAATTGATAACTTAAATCCAATTGGACACATGGCCCAGTGGATAAAGGAGTTAGGTTAAGACAGTTCTAAGTGACAGTTATCTCTAGACTGCAGGTCAAGGGCAGCAGTAACATAGAATTATAATTAACACAGCTTACCCCAGCTATGGTTAGCGGAATGAGAACAGGATACTCCTGTGGACTGAATAAAGGTTCTAAGTTCCGTGATGGCTCCCGATTACAAGAAGGTTCCCGAGTTCGAAAAGAAGGTTACCGAGTCCAAAAAGAAGGTTCCCGAGTCCAAAAGAAGGTTCCCGAGTCCGAGAAGGTTCCCGAGTCCGACAAGAAATACCCGAAGAAGAGCCGTTGTACAGATAACAATGAAGACGAGGACAATAGTCCGAATAACGCAGATTATACTAATCATCAAGCCTCATCTCAAACATTTAGAGAAATAATAAACCCTTACGTTTTCGGTTTCTGTAATTACTGATTTTTCTGTTGATGACATCACGTGACTAGATATAAGAAAAGTCGTTTTACACACTTGTGTCGGTATTAAGTTTTATAGATTGAAAGACAAATTTACGAACAAATAAATAAATAACGTTTATTTGTCCAATTTATGAAACAATAATTCATCCAACTGCCACAATACTTTCATAAATTCACAGTACCTTCAATCCACACACGAAATGTCGACTACACCCGTGTTTTTTTTTGTTTTTTTTTGTTTGTTTGGGTTTTTTTTTCAGTTTTTTCTCGTCAATTTTCCGATCTTTTCTCGCCGCTGACCGAAATAGCGTTCTTCCCACTTCCTCCTCTCGTCCACCTAAGCTGCCTCTCGCGACACAACAAGTTCGATAACTAAAAATCGTTGTCACAAGAGTTATCTCCCTTAGTTCACAAAATCCGTAGTGTAGTGACGAGTCGAATTTACCTGACTCAAAGCGTCCTCGGTGCCTGGCCTGCGAAACTGTCCATGGCAGAAGAAGGAATGTAGTTGGAGCGGTACGCCATTGCACCCACTCTGAGTAAAAAGTGTCAAGAAGTTGGAGGGGCAGAGTGGACTTTTTATAGAGGGTGCGAGGCAAGGGGCCGGGTTAGCTCAGTCGGTAGAGATTTCGGCTAGAAACCACAAGGTTCCTAGTTCGATACCGGTCATCGCCAACTCAGCGTATGAGTAGCACAGGGTTCTGTGCGGTAAAGTAAGGAGCTGATGGTAGGTGTGACGCTCCACCTCAGACGCCAAAACAATCTCCTTGGTCTAGCGCTATTGAAAAGGGGATAGACTCCCTCGCTGACTGGCTGATACCGACTTTAAGCCACCCCGACGACTTTACTTTTTACTTTACCCATGGTGCATTGCAAATTTTTATTTTGTTATAAAAGCGACTCATTTTTGCCTGAACGGTGCATTGCATTTTTGTTCTTCAGTAACAGAGTGTCGAGAAAGAGAAAGAGAAAGAGAAAGAAGAGAAAGAAGAGAAAGAGAAAGAGAAGCTGGTGGACAATTTTCAAGTAGTTTTCTGCTAGCGGTTTTCAAAGACAAGTCGCTTCTATAACAGGTTTTACAGAGGGATCTGATAATATGTGTAACGGCAACACCCAACAAGGAAATGAATAAACAGAGTCTGACTGATGAAAACGCTTTTATTTGGGTAAATACGGGAGGCTGTCACTATCCTCCTGTTTCGCAACGGTCTTCAATGTGAAACTACAATAGAATACAAATAGACTATGTAGTTTCTCTAATACAACTACTAAAATCGAAAAAGAGGAGGAAAAGTTCCAAGCCTGTAATTACCTTCTTGCCGTCTTCAAATCCTGCTGCTAAATGGATTCGAAATCCCGCGTCACGCAAACACGTGACTTTTACCGGTGTCAAACGGTGCCCGTACCCACGCAATAGGATGGCCGAATAAAACAAGGGAGATAATTATCTTGCATTTACAATGTGGCTATGTATTTATGAATCATTTGTAGCGTAGCGTAAGAAAGAGGTATAAAATGAGGATCAAACTCTCAGTGCCAGCATTGAACTTTCAGATTGTCTTGTTCAACGGAAAATCCACTTGAGAAACTTTACAAACAATTGTGTAAAATGCGTGTATGACATCAATCGATCTGAAGACGTGGATAAAAATATTTGTTAAAAAGAACTGAAGTGTGAAATCGTTTTTCCAACTGAAATAACGTTAACAGCCCAGCGTCCTGATATTGTCATTTGGTCTGTTAATCAAAAAAAGACCCACAATTTTTGTTTTGTTTACATGTGTTTTTTAGTTTCTTGGGTTTTTTATTTTCAATTTTTTCCCACCCCCTCCATCGCCAATCATCAATATTGGGAAATTTTTAAGTAGGATACATGCATAGAGCGAATGAGGTATATTGGTGGAAGGGAGCTGCGCAAGGAGAGAATGCAAGAATTTTATTTTTATTTTTGAATGAATCGGTCGGTGAGTGAGCCTAGCTAGATAGATCCGTGTAGTGATATGACCAGTTTTATCACCTCTCCCCCAAAACCAAACTTCCGGCTACATGCTGAGTTGTGTGCACATACGCTGTACCTCATTTCCGAATAAATAAAAAGTTTGTTTGGAGTGAGTGCACGTATGTGCTCACTTCAAATAATCTGTTAATCAAAAAAAGTTTTTATCGTTGAATTAACAGTTCCTTTTGAGGAAAATCTTGACTGCACACATCAGCGTAAATTGGAAAAATATGAAGATTTACGAGAACAATGCGTCAGAAATAGATGGATAACGGATATATTTCCTATCGAAGTCGGATTTCGGTGATTTATTACAAATTCAACCATGGCATTTTTGTTTAAACTTGACTTTCTCCACCAGACAAGAGCAAATACATAAAAAAAACAAACCCAGGATAAAGGTCTAACCGCATCAGCGTGGATATGGCAATCCTACAATGTGACATCAAACCGACAAAGTATGGTGGTATCGTCAAATACTGCTGGCGCGCTCTGGGTTAGTGGTAATGATGCTTCGGCCCCGAAACCATGCCTGAACACAGAGTCATCATCTGATGAAGGCTTTGTTGGTTGCAATGCAACTGTGTAAATAGGAGTCATTGTATGAAGATTATTCATTCGGTAACCAATCAAAACTTTGTTTCTATTTGAGGCTGAGATTGTCGCGATTTTTAGCCAATGTTTGAGATGAGGCTTGGTGATTAGTATTATCTGCGTTATTCGGACTATTATCCTCATCTTCATTGTTATCTCTAATCAGTGGGGGGGGGGTCACAGTCAAGTCTGACTCAAGGCTCCAATCGACAGTCCAACTACTCCCAACTGTATCTCGCTCCAAAATCCAATACTATTTCTTTGTCCCGCTCGTCTCGACAACAAAATACTACTGCAGTCGTTCTTCCTGGTCTGTGAGAATAAGTCCTTTAAATATACCCCAATTTCACCACATTCGGGCTCTTTACTCATAATTGTCCGTTCAGCACGTGCGACACTCGCCAGCACGGCGCGACCACCCACATCCGGGCCACTGTGCCATTTCCTACTTCACCGATCGTCCACAGCTCTCACATTCTGAAGGAAGCGGGTTCGACTCTAGGTCAGTCCTACACGCCAGGCAAAGCCTAGCCCGCTTCCTTCGAGAATACGGCAAATCTTCACGCCCGCCACCCTCTCCGTCACACCGTGTTGCACGAAGCAGGTTTCCTCTCTCACTACATTATCTGTACAACATTTCGGCCGATATGCCCTCCGGCTTTCTTCAGGTATTTCTTGTCGGACTCGGGAACCTTCTCGGGCACGGGATCCTTCTTTTCGGACTCGAGAACCTTCTTTTCGTAATCGGGAACCTTCTTGTCGTAATCGGGAGCCATCACGGAACTTTGAACCTAACCTTTTATTCTGTCCATTGGGGTATCCTGTTCTCATTCAGCTAATCATAGCTGAGGTAGAGGCGTCAAGCTGTGTTTATTATTATTCGGCCGAAACGTTGTACAGATAACAATGAAGATGAGGACAATAGTCCGAATAACGCAGATAATACTAACGTATCAATGTGTTTTATTGAAGTTATTTGATGCATTCTAAAACAAATGCCGTCTGAAGTTATTAGGCAAACCAAATAATCGCATTTTACTTCAATAAAAAAAGTAATAAAATGATCAAAAATTGATCAAAATCTTTCATATAACTAAAAACAAAAATACATATGATGAATATTTGAATCCTTTACATTTTAATATAATTAACATTCATCTCAATAACAGCCAATACTCTATTATCGGTTATTTCCTATAAGTCTAACATAAACAAAGGGGAACCATTATTGAATGATAAATTATTTATTTATTTTCCCTTTAAACTAAACCTAAACCTAAACCCTAAACCCTAACCCTAAACCCTAACCCTAAACCCTAAACCCTAACCCTAATCCCGTCT
This sequence comes from Doryteuthis pealeii, assembly GCA_023376005.1. Taxonomy (NCBI): domain Eukaryota; kingdom Metazoa; phylum Mollusca; class Cephalopoda; order Myopsida; family Loliginidae; genus Doryteuthis; species Doryteuthis pealeii. Next base: position 98,259,077 of record CM042150.1, read on the forward strand.
TCTTTTTTCCTAGTAGATCAATTAATAAATGATTTATCAGCCAAGAGTGGTTCCCCTTTGTTTATGTTAGACTTATAGGAAATAACCCTATTATCCATTGATTTTTTATTTTTTTAATTTTTAATTTTTATTTCAGCAGGTTTAATTTCCGTCTTGGTAGTTTTAAATGCTTCGCATAGGTCTGCTCTGCTGTTATGTTGTTTGTCACCTCAATATAATTTCATATTCACAATTGACCATATATTTTCGATCGGATTCAGATCAGGCCATTCCGTAATCTTCTCTCCAGTAAATATTTTATGCTCAAAGATTTCGCGGGTAAGCTTAGATACACGAGAAGGAACATTTTTGTGCATAAATACCCAATTCACTTTGAAACACGTCTGAATTATATAAAATACATCCTTTGGCCCATCCATCAAGTCAATCAAATGTCATTCGCCATTTTAGGCTACAGTCCCAGGGGCGAAAAGTGCTTTACTTTTTAAAATTCGTCAGGTGTAAAAGATGGCTCAATAATTTTTACGTATTTTACTTATTAAAAATTTAATTAATTAATTACAAAACCAAGATACTTATATGTGAAAAGTAAGTATACTTTTTTTGTGATTTTATCTTAATCATTACGTAAAAGTTATTAAGCCATCTTTTACATCCGACAGAACTGAACGAAAATCGCTTTGGGACTATAGCCTATAAGTGGTCTAGCGCTAGTGAAAAGGGGATAGACTCCCTCGCTGACTGGCTGATTGGCTGATACCGATTCAAGGCCACCCCGACGACTTTACTTACTTTAAACCCATAAAACTTGCTATTGAGTTTCGCCACAAACTACGTTCATTTATTGAAACGTTGTAAGCCAAGAATCTTTCTCATAACATATAGACAGAAATATGCTAAAGTTGCAAAGCGGTTTTCGTTCAGTTCTGTCGGATGTAAAAGATGACTCAATAACTTTTACGTAATGATTAAGATAAAATCACAAAAAGAGTAGACTTACTGTTCGCATATAGGTATCTTGGTTTCAACTCTTCTATTTATCGACATATTCTACAAATTGTAAAATTTTGTACTTTTTCTGATTGGCTGATTATAAAATGGCAGATAAAATCGCTAATCTCATTGGTTAATTTTTATTTCGGAGCTAAGTAGTTTTTTTTACGTATTTTACTCATTTACAACTTAATTAATTAATTATGAAACCAAGAAACCTATGTGCGAAAAGTAAGTCTACTCTTTTTGTGATTTTATCTTAATCATTACGTAAAAATTATTGAGCCATCTTTTACATCCGACAGAACTGAAAGAAAATCGCTTTGGGACTGTGGCCTATTTGTCCGTGAAAATTACTTTAAAAAGTCAATTTTTATGTATTTCTTGGCACAATGTTGATGCTTTAAAATATTTTCTTAGTGAGAGGAGGTTGTTTTTACATATCCCAAATCACAGATTATTCTACACCTATTTCCTTCTTGACTCTCTTAATTCCAGCCTTTTCAAAGATTTGAACGGGTCAAAAGTGTTTGTTTTGCGATAACTCGCTTTATGTTCATCTCAAGGAAGCAATTTCTTAAAGACATTTCCTTTGACTCAAGTTCTTAACTTATATTTTCAACAACCTTCTTTATCGTTTGATGATCTCTGCAAAGTTCCTCTGATATTTCCAATGTGGACATTTCATAACAAAATAATTTCGTTATTTTTTGCTTTTCAGCATTTCTTAGATCCTTCCCTTTATCCACATCTCGACACATTTCATTGATAAAAAGAAAAAAAAGTTTTTATAAGATTTCAGAGGTCTTAAACTAATATTGGTAATTTATGAGGAAGTGCGTCCCGGTCTCCCGCCTCAAAGACCGCTATCCGGTCACTATCAAAATAACAACCCCAGCTCGTCGTAATTATTATTTATTTATCGTAATTTGTCGTAATTCTTGTTTAGATATGAAGATGGATATATAGTTTTGAATAGACTGAGATAGATAGATAGATAAACAAACAAAATAATATAGATAGATACGAACAAATAGAGATAGATAGATATTTTCGACAAGTAAATGTATTGGGGGGGGGGTCGCTTCTTTTTTTGTTGTAATTCTTGTTTATTTAAACTAAAAACAAGACATTAAACAAACATGAATAAAAAATATCTTAGTATTTAAAGTAATATAGATAAATATGACCAAATTGAGATAGGTAGATAGATGGATAGTTTTGAATAGCTTGAGCTGGGTCGTTATTTTAATAGTCACCGGGCAGCAACACTTGAGGCAGGAGACCGGGACGCACTTCCTCATAAATTACCCTAATATTAGTTTATTCTGCCTACTAACTTCAGTCAGACCATTTTTATAAATTCCAAATATTTAAAAGAAAAAGAAAAAAAAAGAAAGTAACTATCAGAAGAGTGACAGAAAATTTAGTTAAATATTTTACTAAGGATAGAAATGGACGAGTTTAAATTCGACAAAAATTGGTCCAAAACCTTTTGAGTTATTGAGATTTATTTGATTTGCATAATAATTTCAGACAGGTTGAAAGAATAAAAAGGGTTATTTCCTATAAATTCAACATAAACAAAGGGGAACCTATCACGCCTCTTAGTTGACGTCTTGTCCTATCCAAGGTGCAAGACCTCCTTAATACGTGTAGGTAAACCTCTCCAACAAAAAAGTACAAATAACCGTGGGTAGAGTTAAGACTTTTATTTTAAAGGAATTGGTAAAAAGCGTGTTGCCTAGAATAATCTTTAGGGATGGAGAGGAACTTTAGACACGTCCACTCGGACAATGTTAGGGTTCGGAAAGGAATTAAAAGCCCCGCTTACTCAGAGGGAATGCTGGGTAGCTGGAAGATCGTCCTTCCGGTAGCGAGAGATAGTATCAAATAGTAAACAAGGCGAGAAAGAAATAAAATGGTGTAAGGGGCGCAACTCCTACGGGAATTCTAAATCTGGGCGAGCCAGGACACAACCACTCTTGACTGTATAGTCGGTAGAGCACTTGCTTAGGTAATCGCAAGGTTCCGGGTTCGATACCAATCCTCGCCAACTCAGCGTATGAGTAGCACATGAGTAATCTGATCTGCGCGGTAAAGTGGAGAGGTTAAGGTAGATGTGGGGCTCCACCTCAGCTAAAAAAACAAAACATTTCCCCAGCGCTAGGGAAAAGGGGATAGATTCCCTCGGTGTCCAGCTGATACCGACCATAGGCTACTCCGACAACTTATTCTAGTGAGAAATGAACTTACTTCTTTAAACCGGCTCTATTTCTTATCATGTGTCAAATTTAGCTTTGATAAATTTTTTTTTTAAATTGATAAAACTGAATACCTCGAGGGAAAATAAAAATCTTTTAATAAACAAATCATCTTTGTGTCCGGAATTTGTGTCGGATTTATTTATATTTCAAATTTCAGACCGAGTTGATCCCCATTAAAAGTTAAACAGAAATATATCTCTATTAATAATGGAGATTCGCTTCCGGTTTTTGTCTGTAACAAAAAACTACGTCACTGCTTACCAAAATCGTCATAACATAGAATAAATACACTCAAAATTTGAACATGCAATATTAGACAGTCCTCATTGGTTTTTTAAACAAGTTTTAATAAATACATACCTGGTTTTATCTATCTGTATATAGTTTGTTTTATTTTAATATATATTTAAAGTTATTAGAACTAAGTTTCCATTTCAATTTTTTGATTCTTTACTCCTTTAATAAATTTATTTCATTTTTTACTCTTTTAATAAATTTGATGATTTTACTTTACTTATGATATAAACTCTCTGATATTAAATTTTCAACTCCCATCCCCCCAGGCAATATTTATTTTACGTCGCCCAGAGGGCATTTTTTATTTTGCTAGTTACTATAATAATACATGACCCCAATTAAAAGTTCAGAAACATTTACGATCCTTTAAACGACAATTTGTGAATAAAGAGTAAAAAATGATTAAGAAAATGAAATAATATTAATATCATATTTTTTTAAAAAATGGAAGCGCGTGTTGTATTGGTTAAAGTCATTGGAAATGGACTCGTCGATCCGAGTTCAATTCCTGGATGTGGTAATTGCATTTCACTTAGTGCTAATACCCTTGGTAAAGGTATGAATACTACTCTCCCTCCAGCTATGCATAAATAGTAGGGTAGACTGGGCTCTTTAACCTTGGTTAGGCAACCGGTCTAGGAGAAGGAAAACTCTGAATTCAAACCTGTTGAACACCGCTTAAGAAATTGATCTTGTGTCACATCCTGCTCTTGCGGAGGGGTTGGTAAATGTATATAAAAGAACATTGATCCAGAAAACTAATCTAAGTTTTATGGCCTTAACGGCAGATAAAAGGTCCAACATTCTAAGATCTCATATATCAATTAAACCATAAATCTATTTTATTGTTATTGTTGTCTACCACAATATTTTTGTACTCTAACTGCTCGAACAAACAGCATAAAATTAGAAATAAAAAAAAGTAGTTTTGGATAAATTTGAACTCGTATCCTACAGATATGGAGCCCATTTTTCATGCTTGCATTTCGGTCTACTGAATTGTAGGAAGCAAGTTCAAGTACTAACACGTATACATACACACGCACATGTGCGCACGCAATAGGAAGTAAAAATAACAACCAACTTTTGAAATGATCGCCCTTATCTAACTCAAACACCCATTGTTGCCTTCGTGGTATATATATATATATATATATATATATATATATATATATATATATATAAGAGAGTTTCATAATTTGCTTGAAGAATTGTGTATGTATTGGTTAGGAGGTAAGAAAGAATAAAAAATACAAGTCAACACACAACACCATTGTTACCGTATTATTATTTTTTTTATTTATTCCAAACTGCATTGTGATAGCCTTCTAAATCAACCTCCTAACCAATATATATATATATATATATATATATATATATATATATATATATATATATATATATATAGAGAGAGAGAGAGAGAGAGATAGATAGATAGATAGATAGATGTTAAGAGTAAGGAAATGAATCCGACGGTATAAGTATAGATAAAAGGATATGAAAACACACAATGCTGTTAAAATTAAAATATTTTACATCATATATATATATATATATATATATATATATATATATATATATATAGAGAGAGAGAGAGAGAGAGAGAGAGAGAGAAAGGTATGAAAAACACACATTGTTGTTAAAATGAATATATTTTTTATATCATTTTCGTTGCTAATATTGATAATATTTCGATTTAAAAAAATCATATATATATATATATATATATATATATATATATATATATATATAGTTGTAGAAAAGTGTTTCTCCCTACCACGGTTTCGGTGTTCAAGGTACACCTTCCTCAGGAGAACTAAAAAAAAAAAAATTAGGTAGCTAATATTATATATACTTGCCTGTTTAGAATTATTTTTATTTCTCTATGTCTCCTAAAAATAAACTTTTTGTCCCAAAGACTAAACTTTTTCCTTTGAAATTAATGATTAGTTTACCATATATTCACCCGGCAAATGTAATTTGTAATTCTATCTATCAGCTTTTTCTAATTTGATCCTCTTTTTTTATTATTCATTTTGTTTATATCCTACTTGTTTGTACTTCTGAAATTCAAGTCTTCTGCTAAATCTATTAAAATAGGTTTTTTTTTTGTAATAATTAGTGCAAGTATTATATCATATCTATATTAATCTAAATAATACATTAATGAGTTATGCAATCTTTGCCCCCCCCTATCAATCGGCTGGTCACATCAAGCCCTAGTACCTATATGATTGCCCCTACCCTATTGCCCTTATGGCAAGCCCCCTTATTATCATATGGGTGCTAGAAGGCGGTAGCTGAGGGTCTACATGTCCTGGGAATGACGTTAAACTCTATCTGATGGTGAGGTTCCAGTTCTGGGGGTTTGGGGAATGTGGAGCACCCCTTCGTCACCATTGCTCATGACCAGGAGTGGTAGTACCTGTTAGGGTCCCATCTATCGGGTTAAATAGAAAAATCTGTTTATAAAAAACATTGAGTATCCATTAAGAATCACTTTATTTCAAAACTTTATCGGCATTAAATGGCCCACTGAGGTTGATATGCCGTAAAACAAAACAAGCCAAACCAAACCTTACTGTAGATCAAACCACAACACAAAAAGTTATCTAATTTTTTTTCTGAAAAATAAAATTAATATATCTACCGACAAAATTGATGTTCTTATAGAACTAAATCTACAATTATTCTATTTATTTATTTTTTTAATTATTTCAAAGTTATATTTCCTTTATTTTGTTAGGTATATGCATCGTTATTAATTCGCCAAATCTTAAAATAGAAATTGACAACGATTCCATTGAACTTCCGCCTAAATTTGCATTTATGTTACAAAATAAAAATATTAAAATTGCTCTTTCGTTGTTCCCTGCTACGTATGGGGCCGATAAGAAGGCATTAGGTTAATTAAAATTGACATAAAACACATAAAGAAACGTGAGGGGACAGAGAAAGGAATTATCAGATGACCATATGCTGTCAACTTGGGATGAGCTTATTACACACCCACAAAATGTCCCAGCGACTTTTTGTGAATCGAAATAAGTGTACTCGAATTACAATTAGATAAAAACGAGTTTCTATATTTTACTTATTTATGTCTTATTAGCATTTTAAATGCAATTGGCATAAAAAGACAAAATACGACTTACTAATCAGAGAAAATGTGGGGGTTAGAAAAAATATAAAAATAAAATAAAAATGAAATAAGCAACAAACCCCCATGGGGCCTTGACCGGAAGAACCCTATTGCACATGCCCGACAAAAAAGGACTGACTCCCTACCCTCAAAAGAATAATTCGGCCATTTGAATCTAGGCTGCAACAGAGGGGTAGTCATTTCCTAGCCAGTGGGCAATTCCCCTTGGCTACGGCCGACTATGCCCCGTTCAATAAAGCCTAAGTCGTAAAACTACCTCTTGCCTTTGTCTCTTTCCTCTTTCGTGCCTTTTCGTTACTAAGTTCCATTTCAGCTGACCAGCCAACAAGAACAAAGAACCAGCTTTTATTGGGGACAAGAACCAGTACCAAACGAACCTAAAGATTTTCAATAAGGATAACGCATTTCTCCTGGTGACTCCAAAATGAGAAGCTCAGAAGTATTTTTGAACGTTGTTTTGAATCAATTGATTGGCTAAAAATCGCGACAATCTCAGCCTCAAATAGAAACAAAGTTTTGATTGGTTACCGAATGAATAATCTTCATACAATGACTCCTATTTACACAGTTGCATTGCAACCAACAAAGCCTTCATCAGATGATGACTCTGTGTTCAGGCATGGTTTCGGGACCGAAGCATCATTACCACTCGACTTTACAAGAAAAATCTTTACATATATAAAGGGCAACATTAGTGCATCCATGTGTTGGTGTCCACAGTCTCTCTCTCTCTTCTCTCTCTCTCTCTCTCTCTCTCTCTCTCTCTCTCTCTCTCTCTCTCTCTCTCTCCACTCGCCCTTATCGATCATCGTTTCTGACCAGTCCTCCGCACGGCACCCAGTTCCGCACATAATCATAGTAATTTTTTGCTGGTTAGCCAACATTAGTGCATCCATGTGTTGGTGTCCACTATAGAAAGTCATTCGTGAGTTTGTCCTTATTTCTCCAAAAGTGTTCAGCATGTTTTGTTCGTCTTACTTGGATGGTTCGGATGATAGGAGGCTAGTGGCCATACAGTTGCTTTTTTGTGAGGCTCTGCTTCCAAGACTTGTTTCAAACTTATTATTTATAAATATAGTAAATTACATACATACATATATAAAGGGCAGTTGTGTGTATATGTATGTCCGGAGGAAACTTCGAAAATAAAACAATTAACGACAAAGTAAATATATATATATATACACATTAAATATCACCAGGGCTTGGTTTTTGAGCAAAAGTAATGGAGACTTGATTTATATTCGTGAAGATAATAAAAAGATAAGATCTAAATGATAACAGCATGTTTTGTTTTTTTTGTTTTTGTTTTTTTAATTTAATATTTTAGATAGTAGACATTAACATTTCTTTTCAGAGTAGCTGGATCAATGCAAGGTCTTTTCTTTTTTTACATAGGGATTTAAATGGGGTACCCCACGAGGATTCAACTCACGATTCAGTAATAATGGATCTGCGGGACTAACTTTTAAAAAATCACCCTTTACCCAGGCGACGCCGCGTAGCCGCTGCTAGTGCAACATAAGTTGGATAGATAACGCCACAGCTTTC
>CM042150.1:98269847-98281316 GCA_023376005.1 Doryteuthis pealeii
TTTCGACTTTTCGACGCGTACAATTAAAACCTGAAACAACTTATTTTCCCTTCAAGTTTTTTGCAAAGGGTATTCAACTTTACTCCCAGAGGCCACAGCCTAACATATCATACCATTTTGGAATCAAGTTGACTCCGTGAGCAAATTAAACGCATTCTGAACCAAATCCAGACCTGCTATCCTGAAATTTTGGATTTCCAAGTTTTAATTTCTGTGATTGTTTTCAGTGATTTTTTTACATGAATTTTTATAACAATGTTTTTTTGTTCGATAACAATTTTTATAACTAGGAAATAAATTTGGGAATAATCAAAATTAATTGTGAAATCCAGCAAAAGTCACCCATGAAATAGAAATAATTGTTTATACTGGAAGTAAGGCACTACATATATCAAATTGTCTTAAAATTAAGTGACAGCAGAAGACTTATACTGAAAATTGTTAATTGATTCAAAAATATTGCTCAAGTTTAATAAAATCTAATATTTACTCAATGCATGAAGTGTCATTGCTAGCTTAATTGCCACACAATTTAAGAAGAAATAAAACAACAATAATTCTGTATTATCATCAACTGGATGACTTCTGATTTAGGTCGGAAAAATAAAACGGAAAGTTTTTTGGTGGTATCCAATGACAGTTTAACTACATGAATTAACATTTTGCGAATTGGGTTAAGGTTTTAGGGGATTAAGATTGTTTTTTAATTACGTATTGCTTAAAAAAAGATTTAAAAAAACAAACTACTATACATTTAATTAACCATTGGAATTAATTATTGAATCTATTATTGAGACAGTTGTTTGTGTTAGTATTGCAATGAATAATTTCAATTAAACTTAGATTAAAAAAATATTTTTCAACATTAAATGTATAGTAATTTGGGTTTTTTGTTTATTTATTTTTTTTAAAGCAATACGTAATTAAAAACAACCTTAATCCCCTAAAACCGTAACACAATTCGTAAAATGTTAATTCATAGACTGTAGTTAAACTGTCATTGGGTACCACCAAAAAATATTCCGTTTTAATTTTCCGACCTAAATCAGAAGTCAATCCATTAACTTCCTGAAAGTCGTTAACGATAATTGTCCCGGAAAATCAACTTCTTTCGTGGTGATTGACTGAGTCAATTTATTTCATAAAACACATCTGAAATTAAACCAACTGATGAAAAGCATTTTGTATCCGACAAGATACGACAATAAAACTTTAAACATACAAGTCAATCTGTTCATTTATCTTGTAAGTTTCTCATTTCTCGCAAAATATTTCACTTCGTTTTTTGAAAGCAGCCTGATAGGAAATTTTTAAATCAATTTGTGATTATTTCCTATAACTTCAACCTAAAAAGGGGGAACCACTCTGAATGGATTTTATAAATTATTTATTTATTTATTGATCTACTAGGAAAAAAAGAAGACGGGGTTAGGGTTAGGGTTAGGGTTAGTTTAGGGTGGGAAAATAATGAGTATATTAATTAACAGATAAAATTCATTCAGAGTGATTCCCCTTTTTAAGTTGGAGTTATAGGAAATAATCCCAATTTGTTTTCTATCAATTGTTCTTTCGTTGAGGAAACTATTTCGTGTCAAAGAAGTCCTCGAAATTTAACTTCTTATTTATACACACAAAAATCAACACACACACACGCACACACACACATCCTCCTTCCAGCTTCCACACCCCTTCATATAATTTCTACGAATTCCCCTCCTAGTTCCCCTCACTACTACTAACTTGAAAAAAAAAACTGGAACACAAACACATCACCCCTGATAATGGCACTTGGAAGTGCCGAAAGTACTTGGGATAAAAACTTCGGTTGACTAATCGTTAATGAAATTGTTAAACAGGAGACGAGTCTTTTATTTAATTCTACGTCTATAAATGAAAGAATGCTACCCAAACACACACACACACACACACACACACACACATATATATATATATATATATATATGTGTGTGTGTGTGTGTGTGTGTGTGTGTGTGTTAGATCAAGGGAGATTCTTTCAGAGATTGAAAATTGATATTTAGTTTTATCATCATATTCAATCTTAAATACAATCTTTTTTCAACTATATATATATATATATATATATATATATATATATAAAGTCTCTCTCTCTCTCTCTCTCTCTCTCTCTCTCTCTCTCTCTCTCTCTCTCTCTCTCTCTCTCTCTCTCTCACGCATATTCTTTTTGCCCGCGTGTGTGTCGGGGGTGATGCTTGCATTATTGAATAAGACAATTCATGAACTTGTTAATGGAAGCATGAAGGTGAGTGAAAAGGAGACAAAACTTTTCACACCTGCAATATGAACACCTGTAAAATAGGCAGGTGCTTGTGTGGACGCGTATGGGAATGTTATAAATAAGTACAATTAATGAAGCCAATCAGAAAAGTTTTTTTTTTCTAATTCTCTTCTGTTTATTTATCTATTTATTGATCTACTAGGAAAAAAAGAAGACGGGGTTAGGGTTATGGTTACGGTTTAGGGTTAGGGTTAGGGTTTAGGTTAGGTTAAGGTTAGTTTAATGGGGAAATAATGAGTAGATTAATATATATATATATTATATATATATATATATATATATAAAGTCTCTCTCTAAAGTCTCTCTCTAAAGTCCTAAAAAAACTCCTAAATATTTGGGATATTCTATCAACTATTTAATGTTAACATCCCCTGCATTTTAAAGTTAGTAAATATTTGGTAGCAAAGGTATTCTATGTCAAGAGCGTGTGTTTCAAAAATAAGATTTTAAAGACCAATGTGTGAATTTAAAGGGTTGGTTTTCTGTCGGTAGAGCTCAGTCGGTATAACCAAGGTTAAAGAGTCCAATCTGTCCAACTATTTCCCATATCTAAGGTGCACCGAACTATTCTCCTGAATAGTTGAATGCACCTTATATTTAACAAAGTCCAATATTGACTTAATATTAAGATGAAAGAAAATACTAGTAAAAATTAATGACTGATAATATTTCGTCTATTAATTTTTTTAAATGGATTCTACCGGCATTATCCAACAGAGACAATCTCATTTTAATGCACTCGACGATATCAGGTAAAAAAATCATAATTGATGAAGAACAGGTAAATTTATTCTTAAAACAATTTAGATATCTTCACTCGGATGTAGAAATGAAGTAACAAGAGATTGTTTGGTTATTTCCTATAAGTCTAACATAAACAAAGGGGAACCACTCTTGACTGATAAATTTATCTATTTTCCCATTAAACTGACCCTAAACCCTAAACCCTAACCCTAAACCATAACCCTAACCCTAACCCTAACCCCGTGGCTGTGGAGTCAGAAGAAATTAAGGGGTCATAGGAGTTGGAGTTGGTAAAATATACAGACTCCTGTTATTTCCTATAAGTCTAACATAAACAAAGGGGAACCACTCTTGACTGATAAATTATTTATTTTCCCATTAAACTAACACTAAACACTAACCCTAACCCTAACCCCTAACCCTAACCCCAAACTCTAACCCTAACCCTAACCTCGTCTTCTTTTTTCCTAGTAGATCAATAGATAAAGAAATAATTTACCAGTGAAGAGTGGTTCCCCTTTGTTTATGTTAGACTTATAGGAAATAACCGATTTTTTCAAGTATATGTATGTTTGTGCAACTGTATCTGGTCTGTATCTATCTGTGTGCTGCCATTTTGTGTGTTCTTATATACATGTATGTGTATATGTGATATCTGTACATTTGTGTTTTGGTGTGAGCGCGAGTCTGTGCGTCTCGAGAATCATCCAATGCTTTAACTTTCCCCCACAACATTTGAGGCTAATCAAAGCAAAATATCCTGATTTCAAGGCAAGTTGTGTTTGTACCCAAATTTTGATTTTATAGGGTTAACATTTAGATTAGTGGTTCCCAACCTATGGCCACATGGCCAAAATGGGCCACAGTAAATTTCAGGTGGGCCAAGGAAATATTATAATTCTATATGATTTCAGAGCATTCACTTTTTATATACAAAATCCAATCATATATGTGGGAAATTTATATTTTCTAGAAAGTAAGATGTCAACTAATTCACAGTAGGGGAGAGTGGGGAGAGATTTACGCCCCTGATACGCCCCTATATGCCAATTGAATAAGATAATGAACTTAGAGCGGTTAAAATTGCAAAACGTTGTCAAAATGGTTGTATCTTGATTGAATAAATATCTTATGTAAAATGGAAATATTTTTTTCTATTATAATAATTTCATGGGTCACAAAGAAAATCTGGTTTCAAAGTGGGCCATGATCTGAAAAAAGTTGGAAACCCCTTATTTAGAAGACTTAACTTGTTGTTGGGTAATGTCTTAGGTTGTTAAAAAATCAATTCATCTGTCACATGGTGGTTTTTGATACGAAGTTGAATCAAAAATACATTTAAGAATTCAATTCATCTGATAAGGCAAAATAGATTTAAGAAGTCAATTTAGACGAAGAAGGATCATAATCCTCGTGGATTTCAATCCATCTGTCACAGGACGTATTTCGAGACGGTGATGGATTTAAGAAGTCAATCCATCTGTCACAGGACGTATTTCGAGACGGTGATGGATTTAAGAAGTCAATCCATCTGTCACAGGACGTATTTCGAGACGGTGATGGATTTAAGAAGTCAATCCATCTGTCACAGGACGTATTTCGAGACGGTGATGGATTTAAGAAGTCAATCCATCTGTCACAGGACGTATTTCGAGACGGTAATGGATTTAAGAAGTCAATCCATCTGTCACAGGAGGGATTTCGAGACAGTGATGGATCCTCGTGGATTTAAAAAGTCAATCCATCTGTCACAGGAGAGATTTCGAGACAGTGATGGATCCTCACAGATTTAAGAAGTCAATCCATCTGTCACAGGAGGGATTTCGAGACAGTGATGGATCTTCACAGATTTAAGAAGTCAATCCATCTGTCACAGGAGGGATTTCGAGACAGTGATGGATCCTCGTGGATTTAAAAAGTCAATCCATCTGTCACAGGAGAGATTTCGAGACAGTGATGGATCCTCGTGGATTTAAAAAGTCAATCCATCTGTCACAGGACGTATTTCGAGACAGTGATGGATCTTCACAGATTTAAGAAGTCAATCCATCTGTCACAGGAGGGATTTCGAGACGGTGATGGATCCTCACAGATTTAAGAAGTCAATCCATCTGTCACAGGAGGGATTTCGAGACAGTGTTGGATCCTCACAGATTTAAGAAGTCAATCCATCTGTCACAGGAGAGATTTCGAGACGGTGATGGATACTCACAGATTTAAGAAGTCAATCCATCTGTCACAGGAGGGATTTCGAGACAGTGATGGATCCACACGAATTTAAGAAGTCAATCCATCTGTCACAGGAGGGAGTTCGAGACAGTGATGGATCCACACGAATTTAAGAAGTCAATCCATCTGTCACAGGAGGGAGTTCGAGACAGTGATGGATCCACACGAATTTAAGAAGTCAATCCATCTGTCACAGGTGGAATTTCGAGACAGTGATGGATCCACACAGATTTAGGAAGTCAATCCATCTGTCACAGGAGGGAGTTCGAGACAGTGATGGATCCACACGAATTTAAGAAGTCAATCCATCTGTCTCAGGAGGGAGTTCGAGACAGTGATGGATCCACACAGATTTAAGAAGTCAATCCATCTGTCTCAGGAGGGAGTTCGAGACAGTGATGGATCCTCATGAATTTAAGAAGTCAATCCATCTGTCTCAGGCGGGATTTCGAGACAGTGATGGAACATAATCCATTTAATAAATCAATCCATCCGTCACAGGGGGCCTTTGGAGACGTTGATGGATCATAATAATTTTAAGAAGTCAATCCATCTGACACTGGATGCCTTTTAAGACGGTGATAAATTTAAAATGCCTATTTTGCTGAAAAAAGAATCGCTAATATTTCTTTTTAGGAAATTTTTTAAATATTGCATTATTTGTTGGAGAATTTGGCATATAAGGTGTGCTCTAATTCCCTATCTGGATTTATAGACTAGCCTAAGTCACATGGTTTATTACTTCGCCAATCACCAACCGTACTGCGATGCTGATACACTACTTAAACCCCCCACACTGGCCATAATTGCACTCATTGAGGAGGGACTTACAATACCAGACGATTACTAATACACAGAACCCTTTACCATGGATCCAATTCCACTGGACAAGTGTTCTGGCTTAAGCCCCACAGGATGGCAAAACAGATTGTAACAGTTCAAAGGTTAAATGCTGTTGTTTACATTTCGCATAGTGATAATTGGATTCAGGGAAGTGCACATGACACAATAAAAGGAAAAATATATTTTAAAAGAAACATTATTTATTACTTTTAATACCGAAAATTCAATTAAAATCCGATAAGTCAATTTCTGATGAATTGCTAATTGAACTTTCTCCGAGCAAGATCTACTGTTGGAATATCTTTTATATAAGGTGTGCTCTAATTCCCCATCTGGATTTATAGACTAGCCTAAGTCACGTCGTTTATTACTTCGCCAATCACCAACCATACTGCATGGCTGATACACTACTTAAACCCCCTACACAGGCCATGATTCTAATTGCACTTCATTGAGGATGGACTTACAATACCAGACGATTACCAATACTCAGGACACTTTACCAAGGATCCAATTCCACTGGACAAGCGATCTGGCAAAACACATTGTAACAGTTCAAAGGTTAAATGCTGTTGTTTACATTTCGCATAGTGATGATGATTGGATTCAGGGAAGTGCACATGACATAATAAAAGGAAAATATATATATATAATATTTCTTTTTAGAACATTTTTTTAAATATTGCATTATTTGTTGGAGTATTTGGCATATAAGGTGTGCTCTAATTCCCCAATTGGATTTATAGACTAGCCTAAGTCACGTGGTTTATTACTTCGCCAATCACCAACTATACTGCGTGGCTGATACACTACTTAAACCCCCCACACTGGCCATAATTCTAATTGCACTCATTGAGGAGGGACTTACAATACTCAGGATTACCAGACGATTACCAATACTCAGGACACTTTACCAAGGATCCAATTCCACTGGACAAGCGCTCTTGCTTAAGGCCTACAGGATGGCAAAACACACTGTAACATTATTTCTTATTTGTTTGTTTTTTTAATTCTGTTTCCCTCATGATTTCACATGCGCTAAAACTGATTTTGCAGGAATAAATCCGATTTACTTTAAAATAGAATAATTGTTTTACTGTAAAGTAAGTATAAGCACTTGACTGACCGAAGGAAAAAAAAAAGAAAATTTCTAATTCTTCAATAGCATGTATTCTATTTAACATCAATCAATGTGTTAAAAATGAATAAAACCACTTAGTCTACTATAACCGGACAACAGTGGAAGGATGTAAGATTATGTTTTATGATATTGTATAATATGAATAACTATGTTAAATCAATCAGAATGCTTTTCATAAACACCCCTCTCCAACCCGCAAAGTCACAATCAAAATATTTATGCACAGGGGGTGGTTTCCTCTTCACAGCAGCCATGTTATTTATTCTTAATCTTTAGATGATACGTCTGTCGATTCTATTTTTTTCTTTTTTTCTTTTTTTTCGCTTTTGGAAATAATCAGTTTCCAAAACTCTATTTGAAGGACAAAATGATTCTCAATCTATTAATATATATAGATCCAAATCATATATATATATATATATATATATATATATATATATATATATATATCTGTGAGTGTGTGTGAGTGTGTGTGTTTGGCCAGCATTCTTTCATTTATACATGTAGAATTAAACAAAAGGCACATCTCCTGTTTAACAATTTTATTTTTGATCTTTTCTAATTTTCTGGCCAACTTTTTAATGTTTGGGTGGAATTGGTGGATAAGTCCACCAAAGTTCAGTTCACAAGTACTTTCGGCACTTCGAAGTGCCATCATCAGGGGTGATGTATTCCAGTTTTGTTTTTGAAATTATATTAATGTGGAGGCTGGAAGGAGAAGAATTGGGGAGAAAGGTGTTATAAGCATTTTAGAATGTGTGTACTGTATTGGAAATTAATTTTGTTTAAGGATGGTTTGTATTGTTTTATGTATAAAGCTTCTAGTATTTGGAGTTTTGTTTATTTTTTTCTTTGTGCATAATGGTGTATTTTCCGTTAGAATATTACTCGGAACTGAACTTTGGTGGACTTATCCACCAATTCTACCCAAACATTAAAAAGTTGTCCAGAAGATTAGAAAAGATCAAAAATAAAATTGTTAAACAGGAGATGTGCCTTTTGTTTAATTCTATATATATATATAAATCTCAAATCCGCGCATAGTACAATAGCACTTCATTTTAACACCTTATCACACAACCTTACACACCTCAAATGCATCTTATTAGAACACGCATTTCCAACAACGCAATCTAGAAAACAATCAGAAACTAAATGGATTCTAAAATTACAAACGCACGTGAAGGGATTAAACGCAGATATCGGAACTCTCCGTTATTACAAATATTTCACAAACGCTGCCACTGTCGACAACAACAGAGACAAAGAAACCGTTGAACAGTAACATTTGACAAAGGGTATCTAACGAACCTGAAAATTTATGAGAAAAAAATAATTGAAAAATAAGTGAATCCAATACTCCATAATATCGAGTTCATTCATTTATTTATTTTTAATGCTTCACAATAACGCCCAATTTTTAAAAAAACATTTTTTTTAAATATATATATATATATATATATATATATATATATATATATATTCAGATAATCTCTACCGCCATAGAACGATGCAATATGTGAAATCGATATTTTGTTAACCCTTACGATCTATAAACAATTTTAACATAAAAGTCTTTAAATCTTTTTTTTTCTTTTAAATTATTATTAACTGTTTTTTTTTAATGAGGTTGGTTGGCAGCTTCCGTCTGCGAGAGACGATGGAGTAGTGTCAAAGTTTTATTTTCTGAACTTTGAACTACATAGTCTTGGCGGGTTCATATGGAGGATGACCTGTTGCCCATGCAGCAAATCCCCCTTCTCCACACTGCCGCTGTGATCAAAAGGAAAGGTAAGGGACCAATGCAGTTTGGTAACGGTAGTGTCGTAGGAGTTAATGGGTAGCAGTGGATTTCAGCATCACACCACCTTAGGGACTCCAGTTCCTGATTTATTTTCGGGGTTTACTTCTGTAGCCTTTCCTTGAAAGTCAGCAGAGGTTTTGTGTCGGACTTCTCATTGAATTGATGAATTGCCGACCAAGGCTTAAGAGCCCCTTATTCATTTGTATTTCATTGGTAAATTATTTTTTTTTATCTATACCAATATTAACTTTCATCTTTAAGACATAAAATCATAACAGACAACTAAGTACAAACTCAATGTACATTGGATACCAAAATATATATTTGCCTTTGTTAATTATCAAACAATGATTATATTTTTTCCATATAGAGTAATAAACAAACTTTTGTCCTATCACAATTACATGGTAATTATAAACTCTATTTTAACTCGGGGTAAGTTATATCAATACATTTCTCTCTCTCGGAAAGCGCGTGGTGTAATGGTTAAAGTCATAGGAAATGGACTCGTCGCCCCGAGTTCAAATCCTGGACGTGGTAATTGCATTTCCCTTAGCGCTAATACCCTTGGGAAAGGTATGAATTCTACTCTCCCTCCAGCTATGGGTAAATAGTAGGACAGACTGGGTTCTTTAACCTTGGTTAAGCAACCGGTCTAGGAGAAGGAAAACTCTGAATTCAAACCTGTTAAACACCGCTTAAGAAATTGACCTTGTGTCACATCCTGCTCGTGCGGAGGGGTTGGTAAATATATATATCAATACATTTTTTATTTTGTTGTAAAGGATTTTATATTTTGATTCATTGTGTAACTGTCGCTAAACCGACCAGTTAATTATGTCTTATTTTCATATGAATATTTTTATTTATAAAAATTAACTACAACCACAGTATTCAATTTAGGGTAGTTTAATGGGTTTAATATCATTTGGTGCCGACCACTAGTTTCTGCGGTCTGTGAACCCTAACC
This sequence comes from Doryteuthis pealeii, assembly GCA_023376005.1. Taxonomy (NCBI): domain Eukaryota; kingdom Metazoa; phylum Mollusca; class Cephalopoda; order Myopsida; family Loliginidae; genus Doryteuthis; species Doryteuthis pealeii. Next base: position 98,279,896 of record CM042150.1, read on the forward strand.
GGAAAAGGGTAAGGGAAAGTTATAGTTAAAGTTTTTCGTCAACTGGTCGGATGAGGCAAAAACGGTAAGTTTCCATTTCTTTGAAGAATTTTCTATTTCTTTGAGGAATTTCGCATTTCTTAAAGGTATTTGCTGTATACGTCATTGAATGTTATTTGTTTTTTCCTTGTACAGTTTCACGGTGTTTATTAAATAAACTTAATGACATCAGTAAAGAATCGTCATGCCGTCCCTTTGTTCGAGACTAGTTGGCAGTTAAACATTGAATTACTTAAACCTTTCCATTTTTTACGTTTATTGTTGAACTTGAAAAATGAATGAAAATTTCCATTAATTGTTAAAAGGAAAAATAACAATCATTAATTTCAATATGATCACTTTTGGTATCCATCACTCAGCAATATACAACTTAAGATGAACGGCTGTGGCGTTAGAATGCGCCGACTGCACCTCTGCAGAGGGGTAAGACTCCCCCAATGGGGCCAGCTGTTGGCCGTGGGTGGCGACCAGTGATGCTTAAGGATAGAACCCAGGTTTTTGAACAGTCAATGTCTTGCAATACTCCACTTTGGCCCTTTCTTGGGCTAGATGGGTGGTCGGAGAGACCCCTCCGATCAATCAGCCTTCACATCAAGCCCTAGTACCTATACGATTGCCCCAAATCTATTGCCCTTATGAAAAGCCCCGATCCTTTCTATCATATGGGTGCTAGAAGACGGTGGCTGAGGAATGACGTTAAACTCTGTCTGATGGTGGGGTTCTAGTTTTGGAGGTTTGGGGAATGTGGAGCACCCCTTCATCACCATTGCTCCCTGGTCCACTCTGACCCGGAGTGGTAGTACCTGTTAGGGTCCCATCTATGGGGTAAATAGAAAAATGTATTTATAAAAAAATTGTGTATCCATTAAGAATTAATTTATTTTAAAACTTTATCGGCATTAAATGACCCACTGAGGTTGATATGCTGTAAAACAAAACAAACCAAACCTTAAGATGAAAGAGTAAAGTTGAAGTTGCATTGATTTATTTTTTCATATGAATTGGATCAATTCAGTTTCCTGGAGGAATAACATTTTTTTATGTTTTATACGAAGACATGCCACATTGACATCAACACATGGGAGGCTTATGCAGAAGACTGTATGACCTGACACCTCCTCGTCAAACAAGGAACGAAAAGGAGTGAAAAAAGAGTGGAAAGAAGCCGCCACAGAAAATACAGCCTTAAGGAAGGAGAAACAACAGCAACTCCAGCAAGCATCACGTTTGTTTGCAATCACTGCACCAGAGATTGCCATTCAAAAACATTGGTCTGTTCAGCCACTCACGCATTGCAGATAAAAAAAAATGGACATTACGCGCCGTTTCAATAAGCAATTCCAACCCATGTTTAATACGAATAACCATTATACACCTATTAT
>CM042150.1:98281416-98353916 GCA_023376005.1 Doryteuthis pealeii
AAAAAGAACTGAAATCGTTGAAATCGTTTTTTCCAACTGAAATTAACGTTAACGGCCGCAGCGTCCTGATATTGTCATTTTGTTCTGTTAATCAAAAAAAAAGACCCACAAGTTTTTGTTTTTGTTTACATGTGTTTTTTTAGTTTCTTGGGGTTTTTTATTTTCAATTTTTTCCCAACCCCCTCCAGGTCGCCAAATTACACAATATTGGGAAATTTTTAAGTAGGATACATGGCATTAGAGCGAATGAAGGTATTTTGGGCTGGAAGGGAGCTGCGTGCCAAGGAAGAATGCAGAATTTTATTTTTATTTTTGAATGAATCGGTCGGTGAAGGTGAGCCTACTAGATAGATCCATGTAGTGATATGGACCAGTTTTATCACCTCTTCCCCAAAACCAAACTTCCGCTACATGCCGAGTGTTGCACATGCGCTGTACGCTCATTTCCGAATAAATAAAAGTTTGTTTGGAAGCTGAAGTGCACGTATGGTGCTACTTCAAATAATCTGTTAATCAAAAAGTTTTTATCGTTGAAATTAAGCAGTTCCCTTTTGAGAAATACTTGACTGCCACACAGTCAGCGTAATTGGAAAAATCATGAAGATTTACGAAGAACAATGCGTCAGAAACAGATGATAATCGGATATATTTCCTATCGGAATCGGGATTTCGGTGATTTTATTTAACAATTCAACCATGGCATTTTGTCTAAACTGGACTTTCTCCACCAGACAAGAGCAAAATACATAGAAAACCCAGGATAAAAGGTCTAACCGCATCAGCGTGGATATGGCAATCCATACAATGTGACAGTCAAAAACCGACAAAGGTAGGTGGTATCGCAATATACTGCTGGGGCGCTCTGGGTTAGTGGTAATGTGCTTCGGCCCCGAAACCATGCCCTGAACAGCAGAGTCATCATCCTGATGATAAGAGCTTGTTGGTTGCAATGCAACTGTGTAAATAGGAGTCAATTGTATGAAGATTATTCATTCGGTAACCGAATCAAAACTTTGTTTCTATTAATGAGGCTGAGATTGTCGCCGATTTATTAGCATCAACATCAGTAGCGATGAGTGTGGCAATTCAAACAACACACGTCACAAAGCACAGAGCAACCGGAAGTGGAAGAAACATTTGAATACTACATACTGTCTGAATTCGATATTATAGCAAATCACATTAATTCAAAGCAATCAATTCAGATGTCAAACAAAGCCAGAGTTTAAAATATTTAGGTACGTATCAATGTTATTCCTCTGAATGTTTGAGATGAGGCTTGGTGTTAGTATTAAATCTGCGTTAATTTCGGAACTATTATCGCGTCATACTATTCACTTGTTATGATCTCCTATATAACAGTGGGGGGGGGGATAATCACAGTCATAGTCTGACTCAAGGGCTCCAATCGACAGTCCAACTACTCCCAACTGTAATCTCGCTCCAAAATCCAATACTATTTTCTTTGTCCCGCTCGTCTCGACAACAAAATACTACTGCAAGTCGTTCTGCCTGGTCTGTGAGAATAAGTCCTTTAAATATACCCAATTTCACCACATTCGGGCTCCTTACTCATAATTGTCCGTTCAGCACGTGCGACACTCGCCAGCACGACGCGACCACCCACATCCGGGCCACTGTGCCATTTCCTACTTCACCGATCGTCCACAGCTCTCACATTCTGAAGGAAGCGGGTTCGACTCTAGGTCAGTCTACACGCCAGGCAAAGCCTAGCCCGCTTCCTTCGAGAATACGGCAAGTCTTCACGTTCCCGCCCGCCACCCACCTCCGTCACACCGTGTTGCACGAAGCAGGTTTTCCTCTCTCACTACATTATCTGTACAACATATTTCGGCTGAGATATGCCTCCGGCTTTCTTCTCGGTATTTCTTGTCGGACTCGGGAACCTTCTCGGGCACGGGATCCTTCTTTTCGGACTCAGGAACCCTTCTTTTCGTAATCGGGAACCCTTCTTGTAATCGGGGAGCCATCACGGAACTTTGAACTCTAACCTTTTATTCTGTCCATTGGGGTATCCTGTTCTCATTCAGCTAATCATAGCTGAGGTAGAGGCCGTCAAGCTGTGTTTATTATTATTCGGCCGAAACGTTGTACAGATAACATGAAGATGAGGACAATAGTCCGAAATAACGCAGATAATACTAACGTATCAATGTGTTTATTGAAGTTATTTGATGCATTCTAAAAACAAATGCCGTGAAGTTATTAGGCAAACAAATAATCACATTTTACTTCAATAAAAAAGGAATAAAATGATCAAAAAATTGATCAAAATCTTTCATAGAACTAAAAAACAAAAATACATTATGATGAAATTCGAATCTTTACATTTTAATTATAATTTAACATTCATCCTCATAACAGCCATACTCTATTATCGGTTATTTCCTATAAGCTAACATAAACAAAGGGGAACCACTATTGACTGATAAATTTTTATTTTTATTTCCCATTAAACTAACCCTAAACTAACCCTAAACCCTAACCCTAAACCCTAACCCTAATCCCGTCTTCTTTTTTCCTAGTAGATCAACAAATAAATAATTTATCAGTCAAGAGTGGTTCCCTTTGTTTATGTTAGACTTATAGGAAATAACCCTATTATCCATTGACTTTTTTGTTTTGTTTTGTTTAACTTCCGTCTTGGTAGTTTTAAATGCTTCCCATAGGTCTGCTCTGCTGTTATGTTGTTTGCCACCTCAATATAATTTCATATTCACAATTGACCATATATTTTCGATCGGATTCAAATCAGGCCATTCAATAATCTTCTCTCCAGTAAATATTCTATGCTCAAAGAATTCGCGGGTAATACACGAGAAGGAGCATTTTTGTGCATAAATACCCAATTCACTTTGAAACACGTCTGAATTATATCAAATACATCCTTTGGCCCATCCATCAGGTCAATCAAATGTCATTCGCCATTTTAGGTTACAGTCCCAGTGCTTTACTTTTTAAAAATCCGTCAGGTATAAAAGATGGCTCAATAATTTTTACGTATTTAACTTATTCAAAATTAATTAATTAATTATGAAACCAAGATACCTATGTGCGAAAAGTAAGTATAACTCTTTTTATGATTTTATCTTAATCATATACGTAAAAGTTATTGAGCCATCTTTTTACATCCGACAGAAACTGAAACGAAAAATCGCTTTGGGACTGTGGCCTATAAGTGTCTAGCGCTAGTGAAAAGGGGATAGACTCCCTCGCTGACTGGCTGATTGGCTGATACCGATTCAAGGCCACCCGACGACTTTACTTACTTTAAACCCATAAAACTTGCTATTGAGTTTCGCCACAAACTACGTTCATTTATTGAAACTTTGTAAGCAAAGAATCTTTCACATAACATATAGACAGAAATATGCTAAAGTTGCAAAGCGATTTTCGTTCAGTTCTGTCGGATGTAAAAGATGACTCAATAATTTTAACGTAATGATTAAGATAAAATCACAAAAAGAGTAGACTTACTGTTCGCATATAGATATATTGGTTTCAATTCTTCTATTTATCGACATATTCTACAAATTGTAAGATTTTGTACTTTTTCTGATTGGCTGATTATAAAATGGCAGATAAAATCACTAATCTCATTGGTTAATTTTTATTCGGAGCTAAGTAGTTTTTTTTTACGTATTTTACTCATTTACAACTTAATTAATTATTATGAAACCAAGAAACCTATGTGCGAAAAGTAAGTCTACTCTTTTGTGATTTTATCTTAATCATTACGTAAAAATTATTGAGCCATCTTTTACATCCGACAGAACTGAAAGAAAAATCGCTTTGGGACTGTGGCCTATTTGTCCGTGAAATTACTTTAAAAAAGTCAATTTTTTATGTATTTCTTGGCACAATGTTTGATGCTTTAAATATTTTTCTTAGTGAGAGGAGGTTGTTTTTTACGTTCATTTCCCAATTCACAAATTATCTACACCTATTTTCCTTCTTGAGTCCCTTAATTCCAGCCTTTTCAAGATTTGAACGCTGGTCAAAAGTGTTTGTTTTGCTATAACTCGCTTTATGTTCATCTCAAGGAAGCAATTTCTTAAATACATTTCCTTTGACTCAAGTTCTTAATTATTTTCCAACAACCTTCTTTATCGTTTGATGACCTCTGGCAAAGTTCCTTTGATATTTCTAATATGGACATTTCATAACAAATAACTTCGTTATTTTCTGCTTTTCCAGCATTTCTTAGATCCTTCCCTTTATCCACATCTCGACACATTTCATTGATAAAAAGAAAAAGAAAAGTTTTTATAAGATTTCAAGGGTCTTAAACTAATATTGGTAATTTTGAGGAAGTGCGTCCGGTCTCCCGCCTCAAAGACCGCTATCGCGGTCACTAATCAAAATAACACCCAGCTCGTCGAATTCTTGTTTATTTATCGTAATTTGTCCGTAATTCTTGTTTTAGATAGGAAGATGGGTAATATATAGTTTTGAATAGACTGAGATAGATAGATAGATAAACAAACAAAATAATATAGATAGATACGACAAATATGAGATAAATAGAATATTTCGACAAGTAAATGTATTTGGGGGGGGTTGCTTCTTTTTTTATTGTAATTCTTGTTTATTTAAACTAAAAACAAGACATTAAACAAACATGAATAAAAATACTTAGTATTTAAAGTAATATAGATAAATATGACCAAATTGAGATAGGTAGATAGATGGATAGTTTTTGAATAGCTTGAGCTGGTCGTTATTTTAAATAGTCACGGGTAGCAACACTTGAGGCCAGGAGACCGGGAACGCCACTTCCTCAGAAATTACCCTAATATTAGTTTATTCTGCCTTTAACTTCAGTCAGACCATTTTTATAAAATTCCAAATATTTAAAAGAAAAAGAAAAAAAAGGAAGTAACTATCAGAACAGTGAGAGAAAATTTAGTTAAATATTTTATTAAGGATAGAAATGGACGAGTTTAAATTCGACAAATATTGACACTTTTGAGTTATTGAGATTTATTTGATTTGCATAATAATTTCAGACAGGTTGAAAGAATAAAAAGGGTTATTTCCTATAAATTCAACATAAACAAAGGGGAACCTATCACGCCTCTTAGTTGACGTCTTGTCCTATCCAAGGTGCAAGACCTCCTTAATACGTGTAGGTAAAACTCTCCAACAAAAAAGTACAAATAACCGTGGGTAGAGTTAAGTCTTTTATTTTAAAGGAATTGGTAAAAATCGTGTTGCCTAGAATAATCTTTAGGGATGGAGAGGAACTTTAGACACGTCCACTCGGACGAGGTTAGGGCTCGGAAAGGAATTAAAAGCCCCGCTTACTCACAGGGAATGCTGGGTAGCTGGAAGATCATCCTTCCGGTAGCGAGAGATAGTATCAAATAGTAAACAAGGCGAGAAAGAAATAAAATGGTGTAAGGGGTGCAACTCCTACGGGAATTCTAAATCTGGGCGAGCCAGGACACAACCACTCTTGACTGTATAGTCGGTAGAGCACTTGCTTAGGTAATCGCAAAGTTCCAGGTTCGATACCAATCCTCGCCAACTCAGCGTATGAGTAGCACAGAATGAGTATTCTGATCTGTGCAGTAAAGTGGGGAGGTTAAGGTAGGTGTGGCGCTCCACCTCAGCTAAAAAAAAACTTTTTAAACATTTCCCTAGCGCTAGGGAAAAGGGGGTAGATTCCCTCGGTGTCCGGCTGATACCGACCATAGGCTACTCAGACAACATATTCTAGTGAGAAATGAACTTACTTCTTTAAACCGGCTCTATTTCTTATCATGTGTCAAATTTAACTTTGATAAATATTTTTTTTTTGAATTGATAAAACTGAATAACTCGAGGGAAAATAAAAATCTTTTAATAAACAAATCATCTTTGTGTCCGGAATTTGTGTCCGGAATTTGTGTCGGATTTATTTATATTTCAAATTTCAGACCGCGTTGATCCCCATTAAAAGTTAAACAGAAATATATCTCTATTAATAATGGAGATTCGCTTCCGGTTTTTGTCTGTAACAAAAAACTACGTCACTGCTTACGTCACATTACTTAAAATCGTCATAACATAGAATAAATACACTCAAAATTTGAGCATTCAATGTTAGACAGTCCTCATTGGTTTTTTAAACAAGTTTTAATAAATACATACTTATTATCTATCTATATATAGTTTGTTTTATTTTAATATATATTTAAAGTTATCAGAACTAAGTTTCCATTTCAATTTTTTAATTTTTTACTCCTTTAATAAATTTATTTTATTTTTTACTCCTTTAATGAATTTGATGATTTTACTTTACTTATGATATAAACTCTCTGATATTAAATTTTCAACTCCCATCCCCTCAGGCAATATTTATTTTACGTCGCCCAGAGGGCATTTTTTATTTTGCTAGTTACTATAATAATACATGACCCCAATTAAAAGTTCAGAAACATTTACGATCCTGTTAAACGACAATTTGTAAATAAGGTAAAAAATGATTAAGAAAATGAAATAATATTAAGATCATATTTTTTAAAAAATGGAAGCGCGTGTTGTATTGGTATAAAGTCATTGGAAATGGACTCGTCGATCGAGTTCAAATCCTGGATTGGTAATTGCATTTCACTTAGCGCTAATACCCTTGGTAAAGGTATGAAATCCTATTCTCCCTACAGCTATGCATAAATAGTAGGGTAGACTGGGCTCTTTAACCTTGGTTAGGCAACCGGTCTAAGAGAAGGAAAACTCAGAATTCAAACCTGTTGAACACCGCTTAAGAAATTGATCGTGTGTCACATCCTGCTCTTGCGGGAGGGTTTGGTAAATGTATATAAAGAACATTGATCCGGAAAACTAATCTAAGTTTTATGGCCTTAAGGCAGATAAAAGGCCCAACATTCTAGAGATCTCATATATCAATTAAACCATAACTCTATTTATTGTTATTGTTGTCTACCACAATATTTTTGTACTCTAACAGCTCGAACAAACAGCATAAATTAGAAATAAAAAAAAGTAGTTTTTGATAAATTTGAACTCGTATCCTACAGATATGGAGCCCATTTTTCATGCATTCATTTCGGTCTACTAAATTGTAGGAAGCAAGTTCAAGTACTAACACATATACATACACACGCACATGTGCGCACGCAATAGGAAGTAACATTAACACCCAATTTTTGAAATGATCGCCCTTATCTAACTCAAACACCCATTGTTGACTTCGTGGTATACCTAATATATATATATATATATATATATATATATTATATATATATAAGAGAGTTTCATAATTTGCTCGAAGCATTGTGTAATGTATTGGTTAGGAGGTAAGAAAGAATAAAAAATACAGGTCAACACACAACACCATTGTTACCGTATTATTATTTTTTTTATTTATTCCAAACTGCATTGTGATAGCCTTCTAAATCAACCTCCTAACCAATATATATATATATATATATATTATATATATATATAGATATATATATATAGATAGATAGGAGAGAGAGAGAGAGAGAGATAGATGTTAAGAGTAAGGAAATGAATCCGACGGTATAAAAGTAAGATAAAGGATATGAAACACACAATGCTGTTAAAATGAAAATATTTATATCATATAATATATAATATATATATATATATATATATATATATATATATATATATATATATATTATAGAGAGAGAGAGAGGAGAGAGAGAGAGAGGGGTATGAAACACACATTATTGTTAAAATGAATATATTTTTTATATCATTTTCGTTGCTAATATTGATAATATTTCGATTTATAAAAATCATATATATATATATATATATATATATAATATATATATATATATATATAGTTGTAGAAAGGTTTTTCTCCCTACCACGGTTTCGGTGTTCAAGATACACCTTTCAGGAGAACAAAAAAAAAAATTAGGTAGCTAATATTATATATACTTGCCTGTTTAGAATTATTTTATTTCTCTATGTCTCCTAAAAAATAAACTTTTTGTCCCAAAGACTAAACTTTTTCCTTTGAAATTAATGATTAGTTTACCATATATTCACCCAGCAAAAGTAATTTGTAATTCTATCAGCTGTTTTTAATCTGATCCTCTTTTTTTATTATTCATTTTGTTTATATCCTACTTGTTTGTACTTCTGAAATTCAGGTCTTCTGATAATTCTATTAAGATAGTTTTTTTTGTAATAATTAGTGCAAGTATTATATTATATCTATAATAATCTAAATAATACATTAATGAGTTAGGCAATCTATGTCTGCATGAGTTATGCAATCTATGCCCCCCCCCCCGATCAATCGGCTGGTCACACCAAGCCTAGCAACTATATGATTGCCCCTACCCTATTGCCCTTATGGCAAGCCCCCTTTTTATTGGTGCTAGAAGACGGTGGCTGAGGGTCTACATGTCCTGGGAATGACGTTAAACTCTATCTGATGGTGAGGTTCCAGTTCTAGGGGTTTGGGGAATGTGGAGCACCCCTTCATCACCATTGCTCCCTGGTCCACTCTGACCAGGAGTTGTAGTACCTGTTAGCGTCCCATCTATCGGGTTAAATAGAAAAATGTGTTTATAAAAAACATTGAGTATCCATTAAGAATGACTTTATTTCAAAACTTTATCGGCATTAAATGACCCACTGAGGTTGATAAGCTGTAAAACAAAACAAGCCAAACCAAACCTTACTGTAGATCAAACCACAACACAAAAAAGTTTTTTTTATTTTTTTTCTGAAAAATAAAATTAATATATCTACCGACAAAATTGATGTTCTTATAGAACTAAATCTACAATTATTCCATTTAATTTTTTTTTTATTTCAAAGTTATATTTCCTTTATTTTGTTAGGTATATGCGTCGTTATTAATTCGCCAAATCTTAAAATATAAATTGACAACGATTCCATTGAACTTCCACCTAAATTTACATTTATGTTACAAGATAAAAATATTAAAATTGTTCTTTCGTTGTTCCCTGCTACGTATGTGGCCGATAAGAAGGCATTAGGTTAATTAAAATTGACATAAAACACATAAAGAAACGTGAGGGGACAGAGAAAGGAATTATAAGATGACCATATGCTGTCAACTTCGGATGAGTTATTACACACCCACAAAATGTCCCAGCGATTTTTTGTAATTCGAAATAAGTGTACTCGAATTACAATTAGATAAAAACGAGTTTCTATATTTTACTTATTTATGTCTTATTAGCATTTTAAATGCAATTGGCATAAAAAGACAAAATACGACTTACTAATCAGAGAAAATGTGGGGGTTAGAAAAAATATAAAAATAAAATAAAAATGAAATAAGCAACAAACCCCCATGGGGCCTTGACCGGAAGAACCCCTTTGCGCATGCCCGACAAAAAAGGACTGACTCCCTACCCTCAAAAGAATAATTCGGCCATTTAAATCTAGGCTGCAACAGAGGGGCAATCGTTTCCTAGCCAGTGGGCAATTCCCCTTGGCTACGACCGACTATGTCCCGTTCAATAAAGCCTAAGTCGTAAAACTACCTCTTGCCTTTGTCTCTTTCCTCTTTCGTGCCTTTTCGTTACTAAGTTCCATTTCAGCTGACCAGCCAACAAGAACAAAGAACCAGCTTTTATTGGGGACAAGAACCAGTACCAAACGAACCTAAAGATTTTCAATAAGTATAACGCATTTCTCCTGGTGACTCCAAAACGAGAAGCTCGGAAGTATCTTTGAACGTTGTTTTGAATCAATTGATTGGCTAAAAATCGCGACAATCTCAGCCTCAAATAGAAGCAAAGTTTTGATTGGTTACCGAATGAATAATCTTCATACAATGACTCCTATTTACACAGTTGCATTTCAACCAACAAAGCCTTCATCAGATGATGACTCTGGGTTCAGGCATGGTTTCGGGGCCGAAGCATCATTACCACTAGACTTTACAAGAAAAATCTTTACATATATAAAGGGCAACATTAGTGCATCCATGTGTTGGTGTCCACAGTCTCTCTCTCTCTCTCTCTCTCTCTCTCTCTCTCTCTCTCTCTCTCTCTCTCTCTCTCTCTCTCTCTCTCTCCCACTCGCCCTTATCGATCATCGTTTCTGACCAGTCCTCCGCACGGCACCCAGTTCCGCACATAATCATAGTAATTTTTTGCTGGTTAGCCAACATTAGTGCATCCATGTGTTGGTGGTGTCCACTGTAGAAAGTCATTCGTGAGTTTGTCATTATTTCTCCAAAAGTGTTCAGCATGTTTTGTTCCTCTTACTTGGATGGTTCGGATGATAGGAGGCAAGTGGCCATACAGCTGCTTTTTTGTGAGGCTCGGCTTCCACGACTTGTTTCAAACTTATCATTTATAAATATAGTAAATTACATCTATACATATATAAAGGGCAGTTGTGTATATATATATATGTATGTCCGGGGGAAACTTCGAAAATAAAACAATTAATGACAAAGTATATATATATATATATATATGAATAAGATATAATGAAAAAACAAACGATGTTTACAACTGAAATAGGCTCATCAGAAGAGAAAGTGTGCAAACCGTTTCGGGGCCAAATCTCTTGATATATATATATATATATATATATATATATATATATATATATATATACAGAGCTTAGTTTTTGAGAAAAAGTAATATAGACTTGATTTATATTCGTGAAGATTATAAAAAAAAATAAAATCTAAATGATAACAGCATGTTTTTTTGTTTTTTTTTTTTTAATTTAATATTTTAGATAGTAGACATTAACATTTCTTTTCAGAGTAGTGGATCAATGCAAGGTCTATTTTCTTTACATAGGGATTTAAATGAGGCATCCCACGAGGATTCAACTCACGATTCAGTAATAATGGATCTGCGGGACTAACTTTAAAAAATCACCCTTTACCCAGGCGACGCCGGGTAGCCGCTGCTAGTGCAACATAAGTTGGATAGATAATGCCACAGCTTTCGATTTTTAACGCTACTTTTCCAGTTTGTTTGGGAAGAAGTGTTTAAATGTGAAGCGTAAACAAATCGAGAAAAAGTCATTTATTTAAAGTTGTTTACGCTTCACATTTAAACAGATATATTCGCCTAATTCATTAATTATCAACTAATTAATTTTCAAATTAGGTATGACTTCAATTAAGCACATATTCTCCCAAAAATTGTCGGCATAGCCATATCAAACAAACTGTTTGCGTACTTTCATACACACACACACACACACACACACACACATATATATATATATATATATATATATTATTAAAGAAATGGATACAATAGAAACCTACTCGAGTTTCACCATAAGGATCTTCAGGGTTAAATCCACTGAATTAATCGAGGTACCGATTAATTGCAGCCGATTACACGTGTGTTCATTGAATAAGATATTTCGTTATATATATATATATATATATATATATATATATATATATATATTATATATATATATAAAGAAGAGAGAGAAGGAGAGAGAGAGAGAGAGAGAGTCACGATATGTTATTATTGGGTTCTTTTTTTAACTAGCAAATATATGCACCCCGGGTGCAAGTATTTTAAGTTTTAATGTAATAAAATATTGTATTAAATTAGAAAGGCTAATGAAACTAAATAAGAATACAGATAAAAAGATTTGAAACAGAGGGAGTATAATAAAAAATGGAACAACCGAAACTTACTCTTCCATCACTCTCGTCTCTTCATTGTTATTTTTCTAATTTAAGTATTTATTTTTATAAGAGGAAGTAAAGAATAAAATGACAGTTATTTCTTGTTAATGGATTTCATTTAAGATTCATTGAAAGAGATTTTTGCTTATATTCATTAAAATAAAACCCAAACAGTTAGAAATCAATAATACTAAGCACATATTTATTAAATTCGATTTTTTAATATTAATATGCAAATTAGCCTTCCCGTTCACACTGTAAACCGCTATTTTGTTGTATATATAAATATATTGCATGTTGTCAGTATGTAGACATAGTAACAGTATTAATAATGTAAGACAATTTTATTAATAATTGAGGTTTAGATAAAAATAAAATCATGGAGAATGTGATGTCAATAACTGAGAGAATTGTGACTTGAGTAGGAATATAGTTTCGGTTACAGACAGAAAAACACACAATCTCCATTATAATAAGATATATTATATATATATATATTATATATATATATAAAAGAGAGAGAAGGAGAGAGAGAGTCACGATATGTTATTATTGGTTATTTTTTTAATATAAGATCATTCAATACCCAATATGTATGCATATATGTGTGTTTGCAGGTTTGGTTGTACTTGTGTTTGTGAGGTGCGCGTGTATGTGTGTGATTGCTTGCTTGCTTGTTGTGTGTGTGTGTGTGTGTGTGTGTGTGATTGCTTGCTTGCTTGCTTGTGTGTGTGTGTGTGTGTGTGTGGTGTGTGTGTGTGTGTGTCAAAGGATATTTACATTTCGATCGACAATCTTAGTAACCGCATATTCAGTAGTTGTTCATTTGTAAAGAAGTTAATGTTAAAAGGAATTTAAAAATTATCGTTCATAGAAATTTCAAATTTAAAGGAAATAAAGAATGAAGAGCCCGTGCACCCCCCTAAACACACACATTCATATATAGATATATATAGAGAGAGAGAAAGAGAGAGAGGAGATAGAGAGGGGAAGAGAGAGGAGAGAGAGAGAGAGAGTAAAAGTGACAAAATTGACAGATGATACAAGAAAATCCAAGTAATAATCCATACACACACACTCACGCACACACACAAATTACACACACACACACTCACACGCACGCACACACACACATAAATTCACACACACACACACACACACTCACACGCACGCACGCACACGCACAAATTCATACACACGCGCGCACACACACTCATATATAGATATATAGAGAGAAAGAAAGAGAGAGAGAGAGAGAGAGAGAGAGGGAGAGAAGGTGAAGAGAGAGGAGAGAGAGAGTAAAAAGTGACAAAATTGACAGATGATACAAGAAAATCCAAGCAATACCATACACACACACACTCACGCACACGCACACGCACACACAAATTCAACACACACACACGCACTCACACACACAAATTCATACACACATACACTCACACACGCGCACACACACAATTCATAAACACACACTCACATGCACGCACACACACAAATTCATACACACACACACTCACACACACTCACACACGCACGCACACGCACAAATTCATACACACACACACACACTCACACACAGACATTCATATATAGATATATAGAGAGAAAGAAAGAGAGAGGATATAGAGAGAGGTAGAGAGAGAAAGTAAGAGAGAGAGGAGATAGAGAGAGGAAGAGAGAGGGGGAGAGAGAGAGAGAGAGTAAAAAGTGACAAAATTGACAGATGATAAAAGAAAATCCAAACAATGTGAATTTATATGACCAACACCTGACAAAGTTTTGATAGCGAAAATATGGCCAACTGAAAATATTCGAGAAAAATAACAGAACAAAACAGCTGTGATTCTATTTACTGACAAAATAGAATCACGTGATCAATATGAGCATCACGTGATCATGAGAAACAAAAACAAAAAAAATTAGGTGTTTACGAGGCAAAATATTCACAATGTCAAAAAAAAAATAATGGATTAGTTTTTTTTCTATGCAAAACTAATTGTTGAAAGAAATCAACAGATGTGTGTGTGTGTGTGTGTGTGTGTGTGTGTGTGTGTGTGTGTGTGTGTGTTACGAAAGAATACAGGTAGACTGTGAATTCAGGGGCGTAATTTTTTACCATAGTCTACCGGACAGATGTTAGTGGAATATGAAATGAAGTCCAGTGTATATATTTTTAATTTCTCAACTTATATTAGTACTTTTAATAAAAATGAAACTCTAAGGAAGACATAACTTAATACATTAATTCATTTATAAGTTGTGTGGGTTTTTTTATTAATTGAACGACATTATTAATTGATGTATATGTTTAAAGTTTTTGCGTAGTGATCTATACAACATCAATTGATGCTGTCGTTTTATTTTTTTTAAAAACTGATATCAAATTCAGTATAAATCCCAGTTGAGAAATTAGAAATATATACATTGGACTTCATTTCATATTCCACTAACTTCTGTCTGGTAGACTATGATAAAAATGCATGTCCCTGAATTCAGTCTACCAACAAACAGTTGTTCATATTTTTTCGACTTTTCGACGCGTACAATTAAAACCTGAAACAACTTATTTTCCCTTCAAGTTTTTTGCAAAGGGTCTTCAACTTTACTCCCAGAGGCCACAGCCTAACATATCATACCATTTTGGAATCAAGTTGACTCCATGAGCAAATTAAACGCATTCTGAACCAAATCCAGACCTGCTATCCTGAAATTTTGGATTTCCAAGTTTTAATTTCTGTGATTTTTTTACATGAATTTTTATAACAATGTTTTTTTGTTCGATAACAATTTTTATAACTAGGAAATAAATTTGGGAATAATCAAAATTAATTGTGAAATCCAGCAAAAGTCACCCATGAAATAGAAATAATTGTTTATACTGGAAGTAAGGCACTACATATATCAAATTGTCTTAAAATTAAGTGACAGCAGAAGACTTATACTGAAAATTGTTAATTGATTCAAAAATATTGCTCAAGTTTAATAAAATCTAATGTGTACACAATGCATGAAGTGTCATTGCTAGCTTAATTGCCACACAATTTAAGAAGAAATAAAACAACAATAATTCTGTATTATCATCAACTGGATGACTTCTGATTTAGGTCGGAAAATTAAAACGGAAAGTTTTTTGGTGGTACCCAATGACAGTTTAACTACAGTCTATGAATTAACATTTTACGAATTGGGTTACGGTTTTAGGGGATTAAGGTTATTTTTAATTACGTATTGCTTAAAAAAAAGATTTAAAAAAACAAACTACTATACATTTAATTAACCATTGAAATTAATTATTGAATCTATTATTGAAACAGTTGTTTGTGTTAGTATTGCAATGTATAATTTCAATTAAACTTAGTTTAAAAAATATTTTTCAACATTAAATGTATAGTAATTTGGGTTTTTTGTTTATTTTTTTAAAAGCAATACGTAATTAAAAACAACCATAATCCCCTAAAACAGTAACCCAATTCGTAAAATGTTAATTCATAGACTGTAGTTAAACTGTCATTGGGGACCACCAAAAAACTTTCCGTTTTAATTTTCCGACCTAAATCAGAAGTCAGTCCATTAACTTCCTGAAAGTCGTTAACGATAATTGTCCCGGAAAATCAACTTCTTTCATGGTGATTGACTGAGTCAATTTATTTCATAAAACACATCTGAAATTAAACCAACTGATGAAAAGCATTTTGTATCCGACAAGATACGACAATAATCTTTAAACACACAAGTCAATCTGTTCGCTTATCTTATAAGTTTCTCATTTCTCGCAAAATATTTCACTAGTTTTTTTTGAAAGCAGCCTGATAGGAAATTTTTAAATCAATTTGTGGTTATTTCCTATAATTTCAACCTAAAAAAGAGGAACCACTCTGAATGGATTTTATAAATTATTTATTTATTTATTGATCTACTAGGAAAAAAAGACGGGGTTAGGGTTATGGTTTAGGGTTAGGGTTAGGGTTAGGGTTAGTTTAGGGTGGGAAAATAATGAGTATATTAATTAACAGATAAAATTCATTCAGAGTGATTCCCCTTTTTAAGTTGGAGTTATAGGAAATAACCCCAATTTGTTTTCTATCAATTGTTCTTTCGTTGAGGAAACTATTTCGTATCAAAGAAGTCCTCGAAATTTAACTTCTTATTTATACACACAAAAATCAACACACACACACACACACACACACACACACATCCTCCTTCCAGCTTCCACACCCCTTCATATAATTTCTACGAGTTCCCCTCCTAGTTCCCCTCACTACTACTAACTTGAAAAAAAAACTGGAACACAAACACATCAGCCCTGATGATGGCACTTGGAAGTGCCGAAAGTACTTGGGATAAAAACTTCGGTGGACTAATCGTTAATGAAATTGTTAAACAGGAGACGAGTCTTTTATTTAATTCTACGTCTATAAATGAAAGAATGCTACCCAAACACACACACACACACACACACACACACACACACACACACATATATATATATATATATGTGTGTGTGTGTGTGTGTGTGTGTGTGTGTGTGTTAGATCAAGGGAGATTCTTTCAGAGATTGAAAATTGATATTTACGTTTTATCATCATATTCAATCTTAAATACAATCTTTTTTCAACTTTATATATATATATATATATATATATATATATATATATATATATATATATATATATATATAAATAAATAACAAAAGACTTATAGATCTTGCATTATAGACTATTTCAGGGAGCTTAGACAAAAATGTCTAATTCTCCCGACTCATCAGATGCGAATGATGAATTCTTTATTTTTAAGGCATTTGAAAACAGATTTTTTTTTTTTTTTTTTTTTTAAATTTGTCCTGTCCTGCTCAGCTGTAGAGTAATAAAAATAGGAATAAAAATGCAAATAATAGTAAACAATAATAAACCAAAGACATCTGACCGCTTGTCAGTAATTTGTTAGGAGTTACTGTTAATTCAATTAATTCAGAATTCAGGGACACCCCTGTTCATTTATTTAGTAGTTTTTGTTTGACTTAATTTATTTTCCTTTCTTTCCATATCGCTTCAACTATACCCACCCCTACATATCTATACAAACTTATACATATACATACATATGCATACACACACATACATACACACACATACATCTATATATACACATATATACATATATATACACACATACACACATATTTACATATATATACACATATACACATATATATATACATACATATATATACACATACACACATATATACATACACCTATACACACATACACACACCCACATATACATACCTATATACAAATACACATATACACATACATCTATGGAGTTAGCCTGTATTCTGTAAATTATCATTTAGCTAGTACAAATTATGTATTATTTCCTCCTTATTTGGAGGGTGGACCTGCAAAAGTTATATTGCATTATGTTAAATTTGAACACGCATATATACGTGTTCAAATTTAACATAATGCAATATAACTTTTGCAGTTATGTATATATGTGTGTATGTGTATATATATGTATGTATATATATATGTGTATATGTGTATATATATGTATATATGTGTGTATGTGTGTATATATATGTATATATGTGTATATATAGATGTATGTGTGTGTATGTATGTGTGTGTATGCATATGTATGTATATGTATAAGTTTGTATAGATATGTAGGGGTGGGTATAGTTGAAGCGATATGGAAAGAAAGGAAAATAAATTAAGTCAAACAAAAACTACTAAATAAATGAACAGGGGTGTCCCTGAATTCTGAATTAATTGAATTAACAGTAACTCCTAACAAATTACTGACAAGCGGTCAGATGTCTTTGGTTTTATTATTGTTTACTATTATTTGTATGTTTATTCCTATTTTTATTACTCTACAGCTGAGCAGGACAGGACAATTTAAAAAAAAAAAAAAAAAAAAAAAAAAAAAAATCTGTTTTCAAATGCCTTAAAAATAAAGAATTCATCATTCGCATCTGATGAGTCGGGAGAATTAGACATTTTTGTCTAAGCTCCCTGAAATAGTCTATAATGCAAGATCTATAAGTCTTTTGTTATTTATTTAAATATAAATTTGCTCTGTGACTCTAACAATAAGAGCACACATTGATCTCTCAAACTGCGACAAGTTGTTTTTAAAAAAAAAAAAAAAACCTATGTCGTAAGGAAGATTTCTTCTCTGGACTTTTGGATTATATATATATATATATATATAAAGTCTCTCTCTCTCTCTCTCTCTCTCTCTCTCTCTCTCTCTCTCTCTCTCTCCTCTCTCTCTCTCTCTCTCACGCATACTCCCTTTGCGCGCGTGTGTGTTGGGGGTGATGCTTGCATTATTGAATAAGACAATTAATAAACTTGTTAATGGAAGCTTGAAGGTGAGTGAAAAGGAGACAAAACTTTTCACACCTGCAATATGAACACCTGTAAAATAGGCAGGTGCTTGTGTGGACGCGTATGAGAATGTTATAAATAAGTACAAATAATGAAGCCAATCAGAAAAGTTTTTTTTTCTCCTTCTAATTCTCTTCTGTTCACTTTAGAATTTGTTCATAAAAATGGAAAATACTTTGCTGATTTGGAAGTTCATTTATTTCCCCATGAAATCCATAACAGAAAAGTGATCCAATTGGTCGCTATCAAACAACGAGATGTTTATGTCATTTTTAAAATAGCTTTATTATGCTTAAAAGAAAATCGGGTAATTTATGAGGAAGTGCGTCCCGGTCTCCTGCCTCAGAAATTGCTACCCGGTAACTATTAAAATAATGTCCCCAGCTATGTCGTCTCAGATTTTATTTTATTCATGTTTGTTTAATGTCTTGTTTTTAGTTTAAATAAACAAGAATTACGACAAAAAAGAAGCGACACCCCACAAATACATTTACTTGTAGAAAATATCTATCTATCTCCATTTGTTCATATCTATCTATATATGGTACCCCTTTGTTTATGTTAGACTTATAGGAAATAACCGATTTTTTCAAGTATATGTATGTTTGTGCAACTGTATCTGGTCTGTATCTATCTGTGTGCTGCCATTTTGTGTGTTCTTATATACATGTATGTGTATATGTGATATCTGTACATTTGTGTTTTGGTGTGAGCGCGAGTCTGTGCGTCTCGAGAATCATCCAATGCTTTAACTTTCCCCCACAACATTTGAGGCTAATCAGAGCAAAATATCCTGATTTCAAGGCAAGTTGTGTTTGTACCCAAATTTTGATTTTATAGGGTTAACATTTAGATTAGTGGTTCCCAACCTATGACCACATGGCCAAAATGGGCCACAGCAAATTTCAGGTGGGCCAAGGAAATATTATAATTCTATATGATTTCAGAGCAAACTTTTTATATACAAAATCCAATCATATATGTGGGAAATTTATATTTTCTAGAAAGTAAGATGTCAACTAATTCACGGTAGGGGAGGGTGGGGAGAGATTTACGCACCTGATACGCCCCCTATATGCCAATTGAATAAGATAATGAACTTAGAGCGGTTAAAATTGCAAAACGTCGTCAAAATGGTTGTATCTTGATTGAATAAATATCTTATGTAAAATGGAAATATTTTTTCTATTATAATAATTTCATGGGACACAAAAAAAAATCTGGTTTCAAAGTGGGCCATGATCTGAAAAAGGTTGGGAACCCCTGATTTAGAAGACTTAACTTGTTGTTGGGTAATGTCTTAGGTTGTTAAAAAATCAATTCATCTGTCACATGGTGGTTTTTGATACGAAGTTGAATCAAAAATACATTTAAGAATTCAATCCATCTGATAAGGCAAAATAGATTTAAGAAGTCAATTTAGACGAAGAAGGATCATAATCCTCGTGGATTTAAGAAGTCAATCCATCTGTCACAGGACGTATTTCGAGACGGTAATGGATTTAAGAAGTCAATCCATCTGTCACAGGAGGGATTTCGAGATGGTGATGGATCCTCGTGGATTTAAGAAGTCAATCCATCTGTCACAGGCGGGATTTCGAGACAGTGATGGATCCTCGTGGATTTAAGAAGTCAATCCATCTGTCACAGGAGAGATTTCGAGACAGTGATGGATCCTCACAGATTTAAGAAGTCAATCCATCTCTCACAGGAGGGATTTCGAGACGGTGATGGATCCTCGCGGATTTAAGAAGTCAATCCATCTGTCACAGGAGAGATTTCGAGACAGTGATGGATCCTCACAGATTTAAGAAGTCAATCCATCTCTCACAGGAGGGATTTCGAGACAGTGATGGATCCTCACAGATTTAAGAAGTCAATCCATCTGTCACAGGAGAGATTTCGAGACAGTGATGGATCCTCACAGATTTAAGAAGTCAATCCATCTCTCACAGGAGGGATTACGAGACAGTGATGGATCCTCACAGATTTAAGAAGTCAATCCATCTCTCACAGGAGGGATTTCGAGACAGTGATGGATCCTCACAGATTTAAGAAGTCAATCCATCTCTCACAGGAGGGATTTCGAGACAGTGATGGATCCTCACAGATTTTAGAAGTCAATCCATCTGTCACGGGAGGGATTTCGAGACAGTGATGGATCCTCACAGATTTAAGAAGTCAATCCATCTCTCACAGGAGGGATTTCGAGACAGTGATGGATCCTCACAGATTTAAGAAGTCAATCCATCTCTCACAGGAGGGATTTCGAGACAGTGATGGATCCTCACAGATTTTAGAAGTCAATCCATCTGTCACGGGAGGGATTTCGAGACAGTGATGGATCCTCACAGATTTAAGAAGTCAATCCATCTCTCACAGGAGGGATTTCGAGACAGTGATGGATCCTCACAGATTTAAGAAGTCAATCCATCTCTCACAGGAGGGATTTCGAGACAGTGATGGATCCTCATGAATTTAAGAAGTCAATCCATCTGTCGCGGTGGGGAGTTCGAGGCGGTGATGGATCATAACGGATTTAACAAATCAATCCATCTGTCTCAGGCGGGATTTCGAGACAGTGATGGAACATAATCCATTTAATAAATCAATCCATCCATCACAGGGGGCCTTTGGAGACGTTGATGGATCATAATAATTTTAAGAAGTCAATCCATCTGACACTGGATGCCTTTTAAGACGGTGATAAATTTAAAATGCCTATTTTGCTGAAAAAAGAATCGCTAATATTTCTTTTTATGACATTTTTTGAATATTGCATTATTTGTTGGAGTATTTGGCATATAAGGTGTGCTCCAATTCCCCACCTGAATTTATAGACTAGCCTAAGTCACGTCGTTTATTACTTCGCCAATCACCAACCATACTGCGTGGCTGATACACTACTTAAACCCCCCCACATTGGCCATAATTGCACTCATTGAGAAGGGACTTACAATACCAGACGATTACCAATACTCAGGACTCTTTACCAAGGATCCAATTCCACTGGACAAGCGATCTGGCAAAACACATTGTAACAGTTCAAAGGTTAAATGCTGTTGTTTACATTTCGCATAGTGATGATGATTGGATTCAGGGAAGTGCACATGACATAATAAAAGGAAAATATATATATATAATATTTCTTTTTAGAACATTTTTTTAAATATTGCATTATTTGTTGGAGTATTTGGCATATAAGGTGTGCTCTAATTCCCCAATTGGATTTATAGACTAGCCTAAGTCACGTCGCTTATTACTTCGCCAATAACCAACCATACTGCGTGGCTGATACACTACTTAAACCCCCCACACTGGCCATAATTCTAATTGCACTCATTAAGGAGGGACTTACAATACTCAGGATTACCAGACGATTACCAATACTCAGGACACTTTACCAAGGATCCAATTCCACTGGACAAGCGCTCTGGCTTAAGGACTACAGGATGGCAAAACACACTGTAACATTATTTCTTATTTCGTTTTTTTAAAATTCTGTTTCCCTCATCATTTCACATGCGCTAAAACTGATTTTGCAGGAATAAATCCGATTTACTTTAAAATAGAATAATTGTTTTACTGTAAAGTATAAGCACTTGACTCACCGAAGGAAAAAAAAAGAAAATTTCTAATTCTTTAATAACATGTATTCTATTTAACATCAATCAATGTGTTTAAAAATGAATAAAACCACTTAGTCTACTAAAACCGGACAACAGTGGAAGGATGTAAGATTATGTTTTATGATATTGCATAATATGAATAACTATGTTAAATCAATCAGAATGCTTTTCATAAACACCCCTCTCCAACCCGCAAAGTCACAATCAAAATATTTATGCACGGGGGGTGGTTTCCTCTTCACAGCAGCCATGTTATTTATTCTTAATCTTTAGATGATACGTCTGTTGATTCTTTTTTTTTTTCTTTTTTTTTTTTCGCTTTTGGAAATAGTCAGTTTCCAAAACTCTGTTTGAAGGACAAAATGATTCTCAACCTATTAATATATATAGATCCAAATCATATGAAAAAAAGAGAATATATATATATATATATATATATATATATATATATATATATATATATTGTGTGTGTGTGTGTGTGTGTGTGTATTTGGGCAGCATTCTTTCATTTATACATGTAGAATTAAACAAAAGACACATCTCCTGTTTAACAATTTTATTTTTGATCTTTTCTAATTTTCTGGCCAACTTTTTAATGTTTGGGTGGAATTGGTGGATAAGTCCACCAAAGTTCAGTTCCCGAGTACTTTCGGCACTTCGAAGTGCCATCATCAGAGGGGATGTATTCCAGTTTGTTTGTTTTTTAAATTATATTAATGTGGAGGCTGGAAGGAGAAGAATTGGGGAGAAAGGTGTTATAGGCATTTTAGAATGTGTGTACTGTATTGGAAATTAATTTTGTTTAAGGATGGTTTGTATTGTTTTATGTATAAAGCTTCTAGTATTTGGAGTTTTTGTTTATTTTTTTCTTTGTGCATAATGTGTGTATTTTCCGTTAGAATAGTACTCGGGAACTGAACTTTGGTGGACTTATCCACCAATTCTACCCAAACATTAAAAAGTTGTCCAGAAGATTAGAAAAGATCAAAAATAAAATTGTTAAACAGGAGATGTGCCTTTTGTTTAATTCTATATATATATATAAATCTCAAATCCGCACATAGTACAATAGCACTTCATTTTAACACCTTATCACACAACCTTACACACCTCAAATGCATCTTATTAGAACACGCATTTCCAACAACGCAATCTAGAAAACAATCAGAAACTAAATGGATTCTAAAATTACAAACGCACGTGAAGGGATTAAACGCAGATATCGGAACTCTCCGTTATTACAAATATTTCACAGACGCTGCCACTGTCGACAACAACAGAGACAAAGAAACCGTTGAACAGTAACATTTGACAAAGGGTATCTAACGAACCTGAAAATTTATGAGAAAAAAAAAATAATTAAAAAATAAGTGAATCCAATACTCCATAATATCGAGTTCATTCATTTATTTATTTTTAATGCTTCACAATAACGCCCAATTTTTAAAAAAATTTTTTTAAAATATATATATATATATATTATATATATATATATATATAATATATATATATATATCAGATAATCTCTACCGCCATAGAACGATGCAATATGTGAAATCGATATTTTGTTAACTCCTTACGATCATTAAAACAATTTTTAACATAAAAGTCTTTAAATCTTTTTTTTTCTTTTAAATTATTATTAACTGTTTTTTTTTTAATGAGGTTGGTTGGCAGCTTCCGTCTGCGAGAGACGATGGAGTAGTGTCAAAGTTTTATTTTCTGAACTTTGAGCTACATAGTCTTGGCGGGTTCATATGGAGGATGACCTGTTGCCCATGCAGCAAATTCCCCTTCTCCACACTGCCGCTGTGATCCAAAGGAAAAGTAAGGGACCAATGCAGTTTGGTAACGGTAGTGTCGTAGGAGTTAATGGGTAGCAGTGGATTTCAGCATCACACCACCTTAGAGACTCCAGTTCCTGATTTATTTTCGGGGTTTACTCCCCTAGCCTTTCCTTGAAAGGCAGCAGAGGTTTTGTGTCGGACTTCTCATTGAATTGATGAATTGTCGACCAAGGCTTAAGAGCCCCTTATTCATTTGTATTTCATTGGTAAATTATTTTTTTTATCTATACCAATATTAACTTTCATCTTTAGGACATAAAATCATAACAGACAACTAAGTACAAACTCAATGTACATTTGATACCAAAATATATATTTGCCTTTGTTAATTATCAAACAATGATTATATTTTTGCATATAGAGTAATAAACAAACTTTTGTCCTATCACAATTACATGGTAATTATAAAATCTATTTTAACTCGGGGTAAGTTATATCAATACATTTCTCTCTCTCGGAAAGCGCGTGGTGTAATGGTTAAAGTCATAGGAAATGGACTCGTCGCCCCGAGTTCAAATCCTGGACGTGGTAATTGCATTTCACTTAGCGCTAATACCCTTGGGAAAGGTATGAATTCTACTCTCCCTCCAGCTATGGGTAAATAGTAGGGCTGGGTTCTTTAACCTTGGTTAAGCAACCGGTCTAGGAGAAGGAAAACTCTGAATTCAAACCTGTTAAACACCGCTTAAGAAATTGACCTTGTGTCACATCCTGCTCGTGCGGAGGGGTTGGTAAATATATATATCAATACATTTTTTATTTTGTTGTAAAGGATTTTATATTTTGATTCATTGTGTAACTGTCGCTAAACCAACCAGTTAATTGTGTCTTATTTTCATATAAATATTTTTGTTTATAAAAATTAACTACAACCACAGTATTCAATTTAGGGTAGTTTAATGGGTTTAATGTCATTTGGTGCCGACCACTAGTTTCTGCGGTCTGTGAACCCTAACCGGAAAAGGGTAAGGGATAGTTAGTTTTTCGTCAACTGGTCGGATGAGGCAAAAACGGTAAGTTTCCATTTCTTTGAAGAATTTTCTATTTCTTTGAGGAATTTCGCATTTCTTAAAGGTATTTGCTGTATACGTCATTGAATGTTATTTGTTTTTTCCTTGTACAGTTTCACGGTGTTTATTAAATAAACTTAATGACATCAGTAAAGAATCGTCATGCCGTCCCTTTGTTCGAGACTAGTGGGCTGTTAAACATTGAATGAACATAAACCTTTCCATTTTTTGCGTTTATTGTTGAACTTGAAAAATGAATGAAAATTTCCATTAATTGTTAAAAGGAAAAATAACAATCATTAATTTCAATATGATCTCTGTTGATATCCATCACTCAGCAATATACAACTTAAGATGAACCGCCCTGTCGGCTGTGGCGTTAGAATGCACCGACTGTACCTCTGCAGAGGGGTAAGACTCCCCCAATGGGGCCACTTGTTGGCCGTGGGTGGCGACCCATGATGCTTAAGGATAGAACCCAGGTTTTTGAACAGTCAATGTCTTGCAATACTCCACTTTGGCCCTATCTTGGGCTAGACGGGTGGTCGGAGAGGCCCCCTCCGTTCAATCAGCTGGTCACATCAAGCCCTAGTACCTATATGATTGCCCCAAATCTATTGCCCTTATGACAAGCCCCGATCTTTTCTTTCATATGGGTGCTAGAAGACGGTGGCTGAGGGTCTACATGTCCTGGGAATGACGTTAAACTCTATCTGATGGTAAGGTTCCAGTTTTGGAGGTTTGGGGAATGTGGAGCACCTCTTCATCACCATTGCTCCCTGGTCCACTCTGACCCAGAGTGGTAGTACCTGTTAGGGTCTCATCTATGGGGTAAATAGAAAAATGTATTTATAAAAGAAATTGTGTATCCATTAAGAATTAATTTATTTTAAAACTTTATCGGCATTAAATGACCCATTGAGGTTGATATGCCGTAAAACAAACCAAACCAAACCAAACCTTAAGATGAAAGAGTAAAGTTGAAGTTGCATTGATTTATTTTTTCCTATGAATTGGATCAATTCAGTTTCCTGGAGGAATAACATTTTTTATGTTTTATACGAAGACATGCCATATTGACATCAACACATGGGAGGCTTATGCAGAAGACCGTACGACCTGGCACCTCCCTGTCAAACAAGGAACGAAAAGGAGTGAAATAGAAAGGAAAGAAGCCGCCTCAGAAAAGAGAGTCATAAGGAAGGAGAGACAACAGCATCTCCAACAAGCATCACCGTTTGTTTGCAATAACTGCACCAGAGATTGCCATTCAAAAATTGGTCTGTTCAGCCACTCACACAGTTGCAGATAAAAAAAAAGTGGACACTACGCCGTTGTCTTCAATAGACATTCAACACAATGTTTTATACGAATAACCTTAATACACTTTTTTGATTAAATCAAATTTTTCTGCATTGATCATTTTATTATAAATACTACGAACACCTCAAAATATTTAAGAATTATTTGGGCAATTACAGAAAAAAATAGATACACAAATAAACATTGTGTTTTATCATAGCAACTGAACTTAGTAAAGTGCGCCTTCGAGAAAGGTTTGTAATGTTCATCTGAGGTTCCAGTTTATTCTAGTCACTGACTAAAATGAACAAACAAATACGCGTGGTGTTTAAGTATGGTAGATTATGTTTAGTTAAGTCCTGTATACTACATCAACTCTTATTGATTGGTTAAAATATTTTGGTTTCTAAAATCATTTTATCCCTCAGTATATTTATATATATTTACCAACCCCTCCGCACGAGTAGGATGTGACACAAGGTCATGTTTAACTGGTTTGAATTCAGAGTTTTTCTTCTTCTAGACCGGTTGCCTAACCAAGGTTAAAGAGTCCAGTCTGCCTTACTGTAGGGAGAGTAGGATTCATACCTTTCCCAAGGGTATTAGCACTAAGTGAAATGCAATTACCACATCCAGGATTTGAACTCGGGGCGACGAGGCCATTTCCTATGACTTCAACCATTACACCACACGCCTCCTTATATTTATAAGTACACAATGTTTATACGCGAGTGTGTGTACAAATACATACATATAAGTTGGATTAGTAGATAGGTGCATTAAAAAGGAGAGAGAGGGTGCTTGCACATGTGTGTGTGCGTGTGTGTGTGTGTGTGTGTGTGAGAGAGAGAGAGAGAGAGAGAGTGTGTGTGTGTGTGTGTGTGTGTGTGTGTGTGTGTGTCTCGGTAATACTGATAACATTTTTTGTATTATACATATTTGAGCCCAGGAAAAAGTCAGTAGTGACAAAAGTGGTCTTCAAAGGTTATATGCTCTTCCCACTTGAAAAGTTTGGTATATTCGCCGAGTTCCGTCCCGGCCTGCTGCCTCAAAAACCGCTAGCCGGTGGCTTCTGAAAAAAAGTCCGTAGCCGAAGCGGTGTCACTTGAAAAAAATAGGGTTAGGGTTTAGGGTTAGGCTTGGGGTTGGGGTTTAGGGTTAGTTTAATGGGAAAATAAGTAAATAATTTGGGCTCTGTTTTTTCTGGGTCACCCTGTATACAGGGTGACCCAGAAAAAACAGAACCCACAAATTTTGTAATAAAACTGTTAATTTTAACTTGGTAGTTTAGGGTTAGGGTTAGGGTTTAGGGTTAGGGTTAGCGTATGAGTAGCACAGGGATCTGTGCGGTAAAGTGAGGAGCTAATGGTGGCGCTCCCCCCCCCCAGACGCTAAAATAATCTCTTGGTCTACCGCTAGTGAAAAGGGGATAAACTCCCTCGCTGTCTGGCTCGACGCCGACTTGTACTTATGCCCACATAAGCATGTGTGTGTGTGTGTGTGAGAGAGAGAGAGAGAGAGAGAGAGAGAGAGAGAAGAGAGAGAGAGAGAGAGAGAGAGAGAGAGTGTGTGTGTGTGTGTGTGTGAAGGTGGGTTACATTTTTAAAATGGCTTCGGATAGCTACGCTGCCTTTTATTATCGCGATACAAGCAATGCAGTCTATGCCAGTCAGCTCGGAATCTCACGCATATTTATGGTCCAATCTTTAAAATATTTATATCTTTAGAAATAAGATGAAATAGTCTTTCTGAATATGTAACGTATGTGTTTTTATATATTAAATTATTTTTTACAGCGAGTTAAAAGAAAGAGTGTGAGAAAACTATTTCTAAATTTATGGCATGTGAATATAAGTTATTTATATTTGTCCCGAGATTATAAGTTTTTACCTTTTCGCATAATGCCTGGGAATGTTTACGCCGATCAGACAAGCTGTATAGATTAATTCCTATACTGATTTATTTTTATTTTATTTCGTACCCTTCACGGCCGTTCAAAAATCCAATGCCGGACACACATGCCGCCAATACACGAGGTGAAGAGCGAAATATTTGACCAAGATCAGCTGTTTTCGGTTATACTTGCAAATCGTCGTCAAAATTAAAACGGAAACTTATTTGGTGGTGATCCATGGTAGTTTAACTACAGTGTATGAATGAACTTTTTTTGCAAATTGGGTTACGGTTTAGGGGTTTGGGCATTAAGGTTGTTTTTAATTATGTATTGCTTAAGGGAAAAAAACAACAAATTACTATACATTTAATGCTGAAAAATATTTTTTAAACCAAGTTTAATTGAAATTATACATTGCAATACTAACACAAACAACTGAGACTAATGTGTCTACCGTTGGATTCAATAATTAATTTCAATAGTTAATTAAATGTATAGTAATTTGTTTTGTTTTGTTGTTTTTGTTTAAGCAATACGTAATTAAAAACAACCTTAATCCCCAAACCCCTAAACCGTAACTCAATTCACAAAAAAATGCATTCATACACTGTAGTTAAACTGTCATGGATCACCACCAAGTAAGTATCGGACCATATGACTTTTAGCCCCCCCTTTTGCGATCTCGTTTCATAAGGACATTTTTTCATTTACACCGTCAAAATCCGGTTATTTGTTAACAGATGAATTTTAGAGTTTTTTTTAATTATAAAACTAACCCCTAACAAACAACCGGATTTTGACGGCGTAAATGAAAAAAATGTCCTTATGAAATGAGATTGCAAAAGGGGTGCCTAAAGCTTATATGATCCTAAGTTTCCGTTTTAATTTTGTCGATGATTTGCAAGTTTAACCCTGTTTTCTTTGTAAAACCATTGAGACATCCGG
This sequence comes from Doryteuthis pealeii, assembly GCA_023376005.1. Classification (NCBI taxonomy): domain Eukaryota; kingdom Metazoa; phylum Mollusca; class Cephalopoda; order Myopsida; family Loliginidae; genus Doryteuthis; species Doryteuthis pealeii. The sequence goes on from CM042150.1 coordinate 98,310,110, forward strand.
TTAAAAATGATTGAAATCAAAGATAATTCAATTCTTAAAAGATGACAGCAGACCCCAGGGCAGTAATTACATTTTATTGGCCCCATGTTTAAGGAGATAATGAAAAAAAAAGTTTTGAGGTAAATATTGTTTAATGATACTGTTTATTTGTGTGCATTTCCACCCATAAACGTCGTTGGCGGCGGGGAGGGCGAGATTTTGGCCTTCATTGTTCTAATTCTAACAAGTATAATTTGTAACTATTCATACTGTCATACCTTACACAAAAATAATTCATTCATCTCAATCATATCGTTATTATCAGGCCTCCTAAGTCCTACGATGAAAGCTAGCCATGATATTTATGGACAGTTAAATAAGTTAAATAAAAATGAACCATGACAGAATGGAAGTACCGACCTGTCGGCTGGGGCGTTAGAATGCACCGACTGTACCTCTGCAGAGAGGCAAGACTCCCCCAATGTGGCCACCTGTTGTGTGGCGACCCGTGATGCTTAAGGATAGAACCCAGGTGGTTGAGCAGTCCATGACTTGCAATACTCCACTTTGGCCCTTTCTTGGGCTAGACGGGCGATCGGAAAGGCCCCTCCGATCAATCGGCTGGTCACGTCAAGCCCTAGCACCTATATGATTGCCCTAAACCCTATTGCTCTTATGGCAAGCCCCAACCAACAAACCAAACCAAACCAAACCAAAGAATGAAAGTAAGAAAAAAAAATCTTATTAAAAAAGCAAAACAAAAAACAATAGATTTAAAACAAAAACAATTCACCTTGGTCCATACTCGAGGAAAGAACGACCATTGTCTTCAGAGGGAGAGGTGTCCAAACCAGAGACAAAGAAAACGTGTTTGCTAGGCAGGTGGGGCTATGAGAGCACAATAAGGAGGAAAGTTGTCTATTAAAGATGAAAAGTAGGTGCAAAAACTGAAAGTTAGAGTGAGAATCTTGATTTGTTTGTTTGTTTGTTTTACGGCATATCAACCTCATTTTTTGAAATAAATTAATTCGTAATTGATACACATTTTTTATGAATACGTTTTTCTATTTAACCCATAGATGGGACCCTATAAGGTACTACCACTCCGGGTCAGAGTGGACCAGAGAGCAATGGTGATGAAGGGGTGTTCCACATTCTCCCAACCTCCAAATCTGGAACCTCACCATCATATAGAATTTAACGTAATTCCCAGGACATCTAGACCTTTAGTCACCGCCTTCTAGCACCCATATAATAAAAAGGGTTGGGGCTTGGCATAAGGGTAATAGGGTAGGGGCAATCATATAGCTGCTAAGGCTTGACGTGACCAGCCGATTGATCGGAGGGGACCTCTTCGACCGCCTGCCTAACCTAAGTGGAGTGTTGCGGGTCATGGACTGCTCATCCAGCAAGACTCCGTCCTGGTCGCCACCCACGGCCAAAAGGTGGTCCCATTTGGGGGAGTCTTACCCCTCTGCAGAGGTGCTGTCGGTGCATTCTAACGCCCTATCCGACAGGGCTGTGAGAATCTTGAGGAAGACCAATGGGGTGAGTCAGACAGAGTAAATCTTGACAGCGTGTCGACTACCCTAACAAGAGGTGGGTTCCGTAGGGAAGTCAGTCCCCTTGTAATATGCAGCGACAAAGAAAACCATAAGAGTATCCCATCGTGGTGTAATGGTTGGTAAGCTAGTTTTGCAGATCCCTTACTACTGAATAGCGAGTTCTATCTTCGCTGGATGCCCCATACTTGCGACTTTGTGTCACATCCTACCCGAGGCGAACGGGTTGGGTAATTATATACGAGAGAAGTCAGTCAACTTTTCTCTTTTTTCTTTTCATATATCAAATTTACTATATTCATTCAACTTTAGCTGAAATATGTTGTGTTCAATTGTTTCTTGTTGCATCTTCTTCACCCCTTAAGATGATGTTTGAAGTAAGAGATAAGATCAGGATAAGTTATCGAGATATCTAACATCTGGTGGTTAAGACAAAAGATCGAGAGTAGAGTTCCTCTGTATTAATATATATATGACAAAAAAAAAACAAAAACGCCCATTCACAGAAATACAGCCACGTGACAAAAGGAACGAATCAGATAACAGAACGTAAATTGATAACATTCGATTATTTTTCTTTGTGTCGTAGATTAATGAAAAAGCATACGATAGATTATTTACACTTAATGATTAACACAGCTGATAATATTGGTCATAATACATTAACATAATGACACTGTGTGACGTGTGTGCACACACACGCACGCACTCGTGTGTGTGTGTGTGTGTGTGTGTGTGTGTGTGTGTGTGTGTGTGTGTGTGCGTACCCCGTGTCTGTGCCTTTGTTTGTAAATTGATTACATTATCGTCTGCTTGTCAAGCATTTTTTTCTTGGTTAAAAGAACAGCAAAATATAAATCAATAATTGATACGGCTGTTTCTTTGGATTGTCATTGATCAAACTGTAGTAACTGTTCTTTAAGGATTAGTTTCAAGTCTGTAAAAGTTTCAGGGTTAAATCCTACTAAACGGACATAAATTCTACCATCGTATGTTACCCTGCCGAAAGAAAAAAATACTAAAAGTCAAGGAATTAACCCAATTTATTGAAATTTTCAGTGTTGATATATTAATGAATAAAATATATAATGCACCAGTTATTTTATTTGAAAACTCTTATATTTTTTTCAGGTCAGTTAACTTAGAACCTCATATCTTTGAGGCGTAACACAGATTCGCAAACATACGTGGTTCAAAGTTAATTGACCTGAAAAAATGTAAACGTTTTCAAATAAAATAACTGGCGCATTATATCTTTTATTCATTAATATCTCAACACTAAAAATTTCATTAAATTCGGTTAATTTCTTGATTTTTAGTATTTTTTTTTCTTTCGGCGGGGTGACATTCGATGGTGGAATCTATGTCCGTTAAGTAGGATTTAACCAGTTTCAGTTAATCAGTAAGCTAATGAGAATATTTTAGTTACATTTAATCGTATATATCAACATACACACACTTGACAGTGACAAAATGGTTACATAGAAATTAATAAAATATTGTAGAAATTTAATTAATGTTTTTGTTTAATTTTAATCTGGCTATAAATATCTTAAAATAATTAAACAGAAAAATGGAGTTTGAGAAATGGGGGAACCCTGGATAACAGTAGGTTTATTTTCCCAGTACCCCACTCGTACCGAGTCAGGCACGAAGGCCCTATTTATGTGGGACCACCCACAAGCCGAGACTCATGGGTGGCGGGTAGAAAAATTGCGTCGATCCCGTCGGCATTCCCCCTCAAGGGGGGCGCCTCAGGCGCTGGGCACTAAACCCAGCCCTGCCCCTTTAAGTCAAGGGGGCAGGTATTGCCTGGAGGGATGGCCCTCTGGGATCGACGCTATTAATTTACCATCTCACCGGTCCAGTGGCCGAAGCTCACTGGACCCCCGTCCCGAAGGACGGGTTGGATAACAGTAGGTACCATAAGCAATTTGAGGTCGGTTTTATTATAGTTTGCCTTTTTATATCCCAGTTTATAAAAAGGGTAACTGTGAGTTCTTTAAGGGAGAATAAACACACTCTGATACCAGGATAAGAACTGAGTTTTATTTCAAAGATTTGGCGCCTGTCAGTCTATGTATGTGTGCGCATGTCCGGAAATGAATCCTTTATTTATGAGGTTAAAACAGGTTTGTGCCAGATTAAACAAAGCTTAGTATATTCTCTGATCAAGTAAAACAATTTTTTTTTATTATTGAAGAAATTGTATTTGTTTTATTTTTATGAATAAAAATGGGAGAACACACAAGTGTGGGTACATACATAGAAAGAAAGGAAAAGAGAGATAATTTGGTTATTTCCTATAAGCCCAACATAAACAAAGGGGAACCAATCTTGACCGATAAATTATCTATTTATTTTCCCATTAAACTAACTAACCTAACCCTAACCCTAACCCTAACCCCCCATCTTTTTTTTCCTAGTAGATCAATTTAGTAGATCCTTGTCGTCAATATGGAAGACTACCGTACACCCAAGGCAGTTGCTGGTATAAAGTTCACAGAGGTCACCCTATATCTGAAAAATAATCTGCGGTTATTTCTTATAAGTCCAACATAAACAAAGGGGAACCACTCTTGAGTGATACATTATTTATTCATTTTCCCATTAAACTAACCCTAAACCCTAACCCTAACCCTAAACTCTAACCCTAACCCTAACCCGTCTTCTTTTTTCCTAGAAGATCAATAAAAAAAAATATTTTTTCAGTCAAGAGTGTTTTGTTTATGTTGGAGTTATAGGAAATAACCGATATTTTTTAAAAATTACATCCAAAACGGTTGTCTGTGCCATTTATGATGATAAATGGTTGAGGTGAATTAGAGTCGATGCTGATTGGAAAAGAATTTCTATTTATCCCAGATTGATGGTGAGAGTAAACACTTTAGATGCCCCAGAAAACTTAGTAAGAATGACCTGCTGGTATTTTGGCTCGTGTAATATCAATGCACAATTATCTACAAAGATCTACGCTTCATGAACAAAACTGGAAAACATCTTTATATTGGTAATCAATCTGGGCAGATTGAATATGGAGGCATCGTAGTGGTAACGGTTATTTCCTATAATTCCAACATAAAAAAGGGGAACCACTCTGGTTGACTGATAAAATATTTATTTATTTATTTATTGATCTACTAGGAAAAAATGCATTGCCGCAGCAGACAGACCTATCCCTGAAAAAGATTGGGGTCGGGTGTACGCGCCCGCCCCGGGTTAAAATCACGAGCGTCGATCCCAGGGGGCCATCCCCCCAGGCAACACCTGTCCCCTCGATTTAAAGGGGCAGGGCTGGGTTTATTTCCCAGTGCCTGAGGCGCCCCCTTGAGGGGGAATGCCGAGGGGATAGACGCAATTTTTAAACCCACCACCAATGAGTCTCGGCTTGTAGGTGGTCCCACGTTAATAGGGCCTTGTGCCTAACCTAATACAAGTACAAGGATAATAAACCCTGAAAAAGATTGTGTTTGTGACTTTGTCCTACCATTGTAAGAATAGGGCACAGGGCACGTTAAAGAAACCTCTATAGCTGTTTCAAGTGCCCTTGGTCCATGCTTCCCAGTTGCAACAGTGACGGGAGGACGACAGCGTTGAGTTTTGTGGTTCGGGTCATAGAACGATGGACATGACTTTCACAGCGAGACAAGTTCAAGAGAAACAAAATCTTCATTTGACCAAGGCTTTTGATACTGTCAGCGGGAAGGCTCTTAAGATCGTGGTTTGATGATTGTCTGTGCAGGTTAGTCCAAATCATTAGACTTTTCCATAATGGCACGGGTGAGCGAATGCTTTCCAATAGTGATCAGTCGAACCCCTTCAGAAATTCGAGTAAAACAGAGTTGAATTGTGACACCTAACCTGGTCAACCATTTGTTTTATTTGTATCATCAAACAGACATTGCTGTAATTAGAAGAGGGCAATGTACATAAGTTACCACGGTTATTTCCTATAACTCCAACATAAAAAAGGGGAACCACTCCGAATTAATTCTATCTGTTAATTAATCTACCCATTATTTTTCCATTAAACTAAACCTTAACCCTAAACCTTAACCCTAACCCTAACCCTAACGTACATAAGTTACCACGGTTATTTCCTATAACTCCAACATAAAAAAGGGGAACCACTCTGAATTAATTCTATCTGTTAATTAATCTACCCATTATTTTTCCATTAAACTAAACCTTAACCCTAAACCTTAACCCTAACCCTAACCCTAACCCGTCTTCTTTTTTTCCTATTAGATCAATAAATAAATAAATAATTTATAAGTCAAGAGTGGTTCCCCTTTGTTTATGTTGGACTTATAGGAAATAACCCAATCTGCAGTGCTGCGACATTTCCCCTACTGTACTTGATGGCACGGAGTATGCTGATGTACTTTCACAAGAAAGGTATGAAATGCACTAGAGGAGAAGTGTTGCAACTAAATTCAGGCGGCCAGAGAACATCAACGTTAGCTTAGAGTTCCAGTACTCCGTCTGCTCACTTTGACTCTGCAAGTCCTGACTCGGCCTGCAGAATAACCCCCATGTCCATAGATAATTGCATAGCCACATTTTCGTCGAAGACCCTGCGTCCACTACCAGTTATATGCGTACTTACACACACACACGTAGACATATTTTTTTTCTGGTGGCTGTATATACATGAAAACTTGATCCACGTAAAAATATCTAAATTTGAGTTACATGTGTATCTGTTTTTATCAAAACTCGGTAATCTCATCACGTGCTACAAGCGTTCTTTTCTACCAAAAGAAGATTGACGTTATACTGAACACTGATAACTGCTCACAAGGATTTCATTGGCTAATAATTGTAAGTTTATTTTATCGGTGTTAATCCTTGGAAAGTTCGTTAAAATCCCCAGAGTCAGTGTGATCTGTGCCTTTGAAAGGGCTTCTTCACTTAGAATTCTTTTTTTCGTTTCTTTTCAATTTAACATGAGTCGCAGTAAGGGCATGGTGACCTGGTGAAGAAGAATTTCGGGCTTGGTATTTTCGTTGCTGGGGTTGCGAACATCAAAATCGATATGTCGTAAAAAAAGAAGTTAATTGCAATAACAACATAAAAGGAAATATTTGCTAAAAAAAAAAGTCGAAGCAATTTACAAAAATCAACGAGCATCTTAAAAAATATTTAAGTCTCTTTAATTTCACTACACGGAGACCATTTGAAAAAAGGGTTTGTATTCAGGACAAATTTCTAAATGAAAAAAAAAGACAGCAAATACTAATCCTAATGTGGTAAATATGAACAATGATATCTTTTGTTTTATTCAAAGGATTTATTATCTAGATATGTTTACTTATCATAAACTGTTCTAGGTTATTTCCTATAAGTTTAACATAAACAAAGGAGAACCACTCTTGACTGATAAATTATTTATATTCCCATTAAACTAACCCTAACCCTAACCCTAACTCTAACCCCGTCTTCTTTTTTCCTAGTAGATCAATCAATAAAGAAATAATTTATCAATCAAGAGTGATTCCTCTTTGTTTATGTTTGATTTATAGGAAATAACCCTGTTCTATATATTTAATTTGTCAACTTTTTTATTTACTTATCAATAAGAAATATTTCGCGTCAAGTGTTTCAGTAGCTCACGGGGTTATCAAGTGCGACACCAAAATCAGGATATCGAAGACATTCGAGAGAGATCAAGACATTATCGACGAGTTCGTGTTCGCTAATCTCATAAAAAGAGAAATGATAGATAGAGAAAATTTGGTTGTATTAAGAAAATGAATAAACGTGTATATATATATATATATATATATATATATATATATATATATATACCAAACTTGTTGATAAACCCTTGCGGTAAGAAAAGACCCGGCAAATAGTTTGATTGTAAAAATATACTACCAAACATCACCTGGTGAAAAATATTGAAAAAAAGAAAAGACTAAGATATTCGTATCAACCGAAAATAATCGGTTGATACTATAATACTTGGCCAAAAGAAAAAAAATTACACACATATATATATATATATAAACCACCAGGATTATCTAAAGCTAAAAAGTAAAGAGTGCTCAATACCTAAGTAGAGCAAATAATAAAGTTAAACCGAAGTCAGATATACCTACTATACTCGCATCGTAGCTCTTCAGGGCAAAAATCTGACTCTGGACTTTTTTGTCAGATCTGGTTTTCACTAAAGTCTTAAGTGGCAGCAAGTCTCTTCAGCTCTCCAGGACTCTTCTAAGTATTCAATTTTGTTAGCCTTTTTAAAAAATTTTGTTTTCTCGGTTTCATAATTTCTGTTTTTCTTAGTGTTATTTTTTCATTGTTTTTGTAGCCCTTCCTTGGCTGTTGTAATCTCTCTCTCTCTCTCTCTCTCTCTCTCTCTCTCTCTCTCTCTCTCTCTCTCTCTCTCCTCTCTCTCTCTCTCCTCTACTTTTTGTGTTTTCTTCTTTACCACATCAGCATAATATGGCGAGTGCTCTTTCTTCCCGCCCTGTCGGCTGTGGCGTTAGAATGCACCGACTGCACCTCTGCAGAGGGGTAAGACTCCCCCAATGAAGCCACCTGTTGGCCGTGGGTGGCGACCCGTGATGTTTAAGGATAGAGCCCAGGTGGATGAGCAGTTCATGACATGCAATACTCCACTTTGGCCCTATCTTGGGCTAGACGGGCGGTCGGAGAGGCCCCCTCCGATCAATCGGCTGGTCACGTCAAGCCCTAGCACCTATATGATTTCCCAACCCTATTGCCCTTATGGCAAGCCCCACCCCTTTTTATCATATGGATGCTAGAAGGCGGTGGCTGCGGGTCTACATGTCCTGGGAATGACGTTATCTGATAGTGAGGTTCCAGTTTTGGAGGTTTGGGGAATGTGGAGCACCCCTTCATCACCATTGCTCCCTGGTCCACTCTGACCCGGAGTGGTAGTACCTGTTAGGGTCCCATCTATGGGTTAAATAGAAAAATGTATTTATAAAAAAAATTGTATTATCCATTAAGAATTGATTTATTTCAAAACTTTATCAGCATTAAATGACCCAACTGAGGTTGATATGCCGTAAAACAAAACAAACCAAACCTCTTTCTTCTTCATTTCTTTTTAACATTTTATCGTCATTTTAAGAGTTTAAGTTCTTATATATAATCATAAATTTTATTATGTGGTGTATATTTCTGAGCTTCTCTCTTGTCCCGTTTTTTTAAAAAGGCCAGAGTATCTTAGAAAGAAGGCTGCTCAGATAGTTATTCCTTTAGTTAAATTTCAACAACATAATTTAGTCTCGAGTAATTTTCTTGTTCAAGTCCTCTATATCGTTTCTTTGAACTCTGTTTAATGATATCTGCTTCTAATATTCACATGTATTCCTCCTAACTTTAATTTTCTCCGACTGTTCTGATGCTTTCATGATTGACTAGTTGTGTTCCTTCTGTTGTTTCACTTTTTTTATTGTAAGAATTGCACATTTCTCAATTCCAAATTCCATTCCGATATATTGGCTGAAGTTTCTAACAGTTTATATTTTAGTAATATCAGATTATTGTCCTCATCTTCATTGTTATCTGTACAACGTTTCGGCCGATATGCCCTCCGGCCTTCTTCAGGTATTTCTTGTCGGACTGGGGAACCTTCTCGGACTCGGGAACCTTCTTTTTTTTCGGACTCGGTGGGAGGGCATATAAGCCGAAACGTTGTACAGATAACAATGAAGATGAGGACAATAGTCCGAATAACGCAGATAATATTAATCATCAAGCCTCATCTCAAACGTTTAGAGAAATAGTTTATATTTTGATCTCCAATTTATTTTTCATTCTTGCAAAAAGTTCATGATATCATCCATAGTTGATATCATCATGCGGTAGTTGATATTATTTGGTTATTTTGTGAACCAGTACCCTCCTTATCATTTTCACCCAGTTTTTTTTCCAAATATTTTTCCCATGTCCTTGGTGGCCGATCCAAAGGCACCAACTATAATTGCTATCACCTTTACCCTTATGTTCGACAGTTTGTTTTTTTTTTTAGTTCTCTGGCATGCTCCAATTATTTGTCTATCTTTACGTTTTCTTTCAATTTCACTCTGTGGTCTGCCGGAATGACAAAATCCACTACATGACAAGTTCTCTTCTTGTTAACGCTACGTCTTATTCTGTCCGTGATTAGGTGATCTGTTTTTATCTTAAAATCTAACTTAATTTTATGCGTCTCATGCTCTAGGATGGATACCATTTAGTAGTATTGTTAATTTCTTACATAAGTCCCAGCGCATCACCTTTCTCACCCAGTCATGTCCAGTCTTAAACCCCTTTTGTGCTAGTTTGCTAAATTCGCTTATAATATGATTGGTATTTAGGTATAGGGATAAGGGTTTAGTTATTTTTTTGAAATCAAGTTTTCTGTTGAGGATTTGAACATCAAAAGAGTGTGTGGGTGATTTTTTGTAGGTCTATGAACTTACATCCTTGATAGGAGGCCGGGTCTTTTCAAAAAGTTTAATATGCTCTTGGGATCTATTTTTCCAAATAGTTTGTCCTATAACTATACCTAGATACCACTAGCTGTACCTTACAAATAAATGAAATAAAACGTATTCGGCATAAAATAACCCAATAGGTTGACATGCCGTAAAACACAACCAACTAACCAAGCTTATGATATGTTTGGTTGTTTCGTCTTTGTCCTCATGCATCCTAAACTTGCTATTCTGCTGCGTCTTATCTATTTTTGCTTTGATATAATTTGTTCTTATGGTATTGTATTGTGCTGCAATTCTGAGCATTTAAGTTTCTCCTTCTTGACCATGTCCAGGTCTTTACGTGTGCGATCTCTTCCAGTGTGTTGCTTAAAGTTTCTGGACCATATGACCTTTAGGCACCCCTTTTGTGATCTCGATTCATAAGGACATTTTTTCATTTACAAGGTCAAAATCCGGTTGTTTGTTAACAGAAGATTTTTAGAGTGTTTTTTTTAATTATAAAACTAACCCCTAACCCTAACCCTAATCCTAACCCCTAACAAACAACCGGATTTTGACGGTGTAAATGAAAAATTGTGTCCCTATGAATCGCGATCGCAAAAGGGGTGCCTAAAGGTCATATGGTCCAAAGTTTCTGTATAATTATTTTTCTTCCCATTTCTGTTTTCTAGTTTTTGTTGTTTTCTATTTGTCCATATGTTGTTACAATCTGCTATAATTAGTCTTTCTTTGTTCTTTTAGTGTATTCTTCGAGTGTTCGAATTGAAATACAAGCCTGACAGATTAACGTTTTTGTTTTTTTTTTGTTTTGTTTTGTTCTGTTTTGTTTTTGTTTTTTTTCCATAAAACGCACACTACCCGATGCCTTTACGTAACAATAAATGAACTCCCTAATTTCAACTTTTAAAGAGAGTTGGTATAATGCTCTTAAGGACTTTAAACTGAGTCCAGTCTTGTCATTGCTATTTATTTTACACATCTTTGTTTGCTACGTGATTGACGGATCAGCTTGTTAAACATTAACTTCAAAATAATTTGATTCTGGTCTGTGATGACTCAAAGAAAAAAAATCATCTACTTCAGCCTGTTTTAGTCTTTTATGTATCGAAATGATACTCAGTGTTTCATAGGACTTTTTATTGGGTTCAAAATCACTGACCATTATTGCATTACTCAAGTGCAACATTCCTGATCGAGAAAAATCGATAAATACCAACTTGTGTAATACAAAGAATACATTTTTCTTTCTTTTCTTTTCCTTTTTCTTTTTCTTTTTTTTTTCACTTTTAAGTTAATTAGTTCAGAATTTTCGCTGATTCTTACTTAATATATTCTGATGGAATTGTAAATTTAAATAAGTAACGCTGTTTAACCAGTAAACATTTTTTTAAAAGGGGTAGGCCAAATTCTGGAATGATAAATGAGATACACACACACACACATAAAAAAGAATCAGATGATCCTGTTAATAAACAAAAAAGTTTATGCTTAGAGGGTGAGCCAGATCTGGAATGATAATCAGAAACTGTTGAACAGGCACACACGCGTAAGCACACAAACACACAAACACATACACACACACACACACACAACACACATAAACAAACACCCCTCCCCACACACAGACAGAGAGTTTGGAAGGCATGAGACAGCCACTAGCAACAACTTCAGTTCCGGAGATCTTCTGTATAAGAGATTTTTATCCCGAAATATTAAGAATAAATCACAGGTTAACAAACAAGACCATAGTTACCTTATTTTTCTTTACATTTGCATTGTGATAGCCTTCAAAACCAACCACCAAACCAATAAACATTACTATTATTTGACTCTTTACAAGTTTTTAACACCAGATCTAATTGGTGGTTTTCCACTGAGGTCTAAGAGACAGCAAAACTCTTCAGATCTTCAAGATGCTTATCAGTATCTTAGCTGATTTTAGCAGTGCTGTGGTTTGGATCTCGATTCTTCCACTGATTTCTAGGGCCCCCATTATATTTCCCATGTTCTTGGGAACTGTTCGAAGTGTTCCAGCTACGATTGGCATCACCATCACCTTCATGTTCTACAACATATTATTTCACATCTCGAAAGTTTTTCTCACAACCGTTAGCGAGTGGTCTTTCACTAGAGTCTGGTGACTCCGGCCTCCAAGACTATTCACTCAATGAAAGTATTTCACACCCGCCTTAGCTGGGGATTTACTAGAGGCTGAGTGACAGCAAGTCTCCTCGGGTCTCTAGAACTCTTCTGAGTATTCTAGCCGTTTTTTAACAATGTTGTTATTTGGATGGCCTCTATTCTTCCTTTGATTTCCAACTCATCCAGACTCTTTTCCAAACCCTTAGGGACTGTTCCAAGGGCAACAATTACAATTGGCACGACCTTTCTGTTGGAATTATTTGTATATAAGGTGTGCTCGAATTCCCACCCTGAATTTATAGACTAGCCGAGATCTCGTGGTTTATTCCTTCACCAATCACTAGCCATACTGCGTGGCTGATACACTACTTAAACACTGATACTTGCCATAGTTCTATTGCAATCATTGAGGAGGGACTTACAATAGTCAGGATTCTTTACCAGAGGATTACCAAAGATCAGGATTCTTTACCGGAGGATTACTAAGGATCCAATTCCACTGGACACGCGCTCTTGCTTAAAGCCAACATGATGGCCCATAAGATTGTAACACTTTACCTTCATGTTCCACAATTTTTTTTCAGCTCTCTGGCAAGGTCCAAGTATTTGTTTATCTTTTTGCTCTCTTTCACTTTCACTCTTTGATCCGCCGGAACGGCAAAATCCACAAGTTGACATGTTCTCCTTTTCTTGTTAATTAACTCTGGTCTCCTGGCTGGGATTAGGTGATCCTTCTGTATCTCAAAGCTCCAAAGAATTTTATGAGTCTCATTCTCTATGACATATTTCGGTTGTTGCATATACTATTTAGAACTGTCGTGTAGCAAGTCAATAAAAAGTGGAATATAAATAAGTTCAAAACAGACGAAGAATCTGAGATTGGCCAGCTGGTGTAGTGGTTAGAATCTCCGCCTGTCAGCTTGGCAGTCGAGGTTTCGAGCCACACACGGAGCAGTCTCCCATGTCTATAACCTTGCTGATGAGACCTAATAGGTCGAAATGTACATTCAGGGATTGACATTTTCTCGATTTGTTTAGCCTTACATTTAAACATATGCCCGCCTAAATTCATTAATTATTAACTAATTAATTTTCAAAAATTAGGTATGACTTCAATTAAGCACATATCCTCCAAAAATTGTCGGCTAAAAAGCCATATCAAATAAACACAGTGTTTATTTACGTACTCTCATATACTATTTAGTAGTATGGTGAAATTTTAATTTCTTGTACAAATTACAGTGGATAAGTTTTCCCACTCAGTCGTGCTTAGTCTTGTACTCTCTTTGTGCTAGTTTGCTACATTCGCTTGTTATATGATTAACCGTTTCGTCTTTGTCTCCACACATTCTGTATTTGCTATTCTGTTGTATCTTATCTATTTTTGCTTTGATATAGTTTGTTTTTGTGGCATTGTCTTGTGCAGCAGTTAAGAGAGATTCAGTTTCTCTCTTGAGGTTTCCATTTCTTAGCCATGTCGATGTCTTCTGATGAGCGATCTTTCTAGTTTGTCAATTGAAGTATCCAGAGAGTTGCTTTTCTTCACCGTTTCTGTTTTCTAGTTTTAATTGTATTGCTACTCGTCCAGATGGTACAAGTGCTATTTCTGGCTGCTGCAATTAGTCTTCCTTTGCTCTATTTAATGTACTCTTTGAATGCCTGAATTGTCGCATTTATGCAGTCTTCAATGTTGGCGAGACCGCTTCCTCTTTCCTTTCTTGACACATATAGAATATCGATGTCGTCTCCCGGGTGTAGTGCCTTCTGCATTGTCATAAATTTCCTTATCCTTTGGTCCATTTGGTGGAGTTCTTCTTTTGTCCATTTTAAGAATCGTCCAGAGTACCTTACAAGAGGGACAACCCAGGCGTTTATTCATTTGAAGAGATATTATTATTATTATTATTATTATTATTATTATTATTACTGAGCTATATTGTTGCTTAGATTATTAATTTATAGGCAAAAATCTAGGCCTTCAGCAAGTCTTTTACAGTCACTAGCCAATTCGTTATTTTGTAAAATATGTTATACCCAAAGGTTAATGAATTACACTTTTTTTTGGGGGGGGGGTTGTTTTTATGTTTGTTTGTTTTTTTTTTTTTATACAAACGACCCCCGGAAGGAAATAGATTAAAAGGAAGTATATTCTGGGGGGGGGGCAATAAAAACTCATAAACTCCACTTTCCTGGATTTCGGTGATTTTTGTACATCTCCAGTTAGTATTATCTGCGTTATTCGGACTATTGTCCCCATCTTCATTGATATTTGTACAACGTTTCGGCCGATATACCCTCCGGCCTTCTTCAGGTATTTCTTGTCGGACTCGGGAACCTTCTCGGACTCGGGAACCATCTCGGACTCGGGAACCTTCTTCCGGAGGGTATATCGGCCGAAACGTTGTACAAATAACAATGAAGATGGGGACAATAGTCCGAATAACACAGATAATACTAATCTTCAAGACTCATCTCAAACATTCAGAGAAATCTCCAGTTAGTGCGTTATAATTGACTCCAATTTCTGTTTTGAACCTTATCAATATTTAAGACGGTTTAGAAACACCAGATATTGTAAGGAGCTTCTGACTTTGTATCAGGCTTAGCAAAGCTAAGTAAATAAAAAGCATATATATTCTATTTGGCAGGGTACAGTTACCTTCCCATAATTCATAGTAACATTATTTTGAACCAGCTGACAACTATAACGATTGATTCTGGGTACACCTTGACCCAAGGACCTTTCGTTTTAATTAGAGAATCATATTCGATCGATTCTTGTTATTGAAAAAAAATCCCCCCCCTCCTAACAAAAACAAAAACAAAAAAATCTATTCAGACCCATACAATCGCATTTTGAGTGTTGCATTGCCTGGAACAGCTTGAATAAATTAACCTCTTTAATATTTCAGACTTTATTGACTGAAGAGCTATGCAACCTCTTTTTTCTTTCTTTCTTTTTTCATAAAAACAGGTGTAAGTGTGCAAAACTATGTACGGGAAAAGGAGACTTCTACAGCAAAGTTCTTATTTAATTTTAATTCAGTGAAGTAATTATTCAAATTCTTATGATTGAATTTTTATGTAGAATTAAAAACAACACCATGCATCTTCCTCTTTCTAGAGTCTCCCTTCTTATGTCTGTGAACAGCACAAGATGTAAACTGCTAAGTAACGTATACAATTCATTACCACACATACACACACGCACATACATACACGCACATATATATGCATACATACACACACACATACATACATAAAAAGATACATATATATATATATGTCTATATTAAACAAGTACAGTATTAATAAATAAAAAGCCTATATATGTAAAAATAAGTATAGAGAGCAAGTGAGTTGAGTTGGGTTGGTTAATCAGTTCATTGAGTGATATAAATTATTGTGTATTTATTCTTAAAGTTTTATGAAGAAAGAAGAATAAAATGAATGAAAAAATAAAAAATAAATGTTTTGTTTGTTTTTAAACAAAATTATTGTTTGTTTGTTTGTTTGTTGTTGTTTTTTTTGGGGGGGGGTATATTTTTTAACTGAAATTAGTGTAAAATATTTTGGCTAAACTTGCAAATCGGTCTCAAAATTAGGGTGACCCAGAAAAAACAGAACCCACAAATTTTGTAATAAAATTGTTAATTTTAACTAGGAGGGTTTAGAGTTAGGATTAGGGTTTAGAGTTAGGGTTAGGGTTAGGGTTGGGGTTGGGGTTTAGGGTTAGTTTAATGGGAAAATAAATAAATAATTTAGGTTCTGTTTTTTCTGGGTCACCCTGTAATATTTTTTTAATTTTCCGACCGATTTGCAAGTTTAGCCAATATTTTATCTACCTTCTGATAGAATTAACATAGAACAGTATTTGATGTGGGCAACACAAAGAGTCGCTCCTGTCTTTGCATTCATAAATGTAAACATTGAATGGATAATAATCTATTATTGCAAGTAAATCTATTTTTTAAGAAGTCCAGCGATTTAAAACAGAAATATATATGAGTTAATTAATTAGGGTAGATGAATATGCCCATTAAAGATTTAAATAAATATTCCCTGGGAACAATTCCCCCCAACTACTACTATGTCCGCTGTGGTAAATATTCGGGCTTTTTAAAGACATAACATTTAGCGCCTCAAACTCAAAAATACAAATGGGCCTCTCTAAGTCGGATTAAATATTTTAGACAACTTCGATGGTACAGAATTACGGGCAAGTGAATTCTCTTTAGAATCTTTTTACATTTTTTTTCCACTTATCTTTTTAGACTCATTGTGCAATAGAAAATAGGAAACAACTGATTGGACGTTCTCCACCCCACTCCCTAAAAAAAAGGTTTTATTTCTAAATTCCGTTCCATAGATTATGCCATATTTGCAAGTCTTCAGGTTTTCATTAATCCGGGATAGATTTTTTTTTCTCTAGTCTTCCGAACTGTTGAAGTAAAAATACACACACATACTCACAAACACTCACAAACACATACACAAACGCACACGCTCACATATGCATACACACGCACGCACTCACACACACACGTACTCACATAGATGTGTGTGTGTGTGTGTGTGTGTGTGTGTGTGTGTGTGTGTTGTTTACTTTAAGCCAAAAACTAGTACATACGATTCTATAATCTTTATATAATTAAAGCATTGAAAACTCTTTCCTTCTCATTTTCTTCTCTATCTATTTGCCTCTCTGTCCTTTTCTCCCCCCTCTCTCTCTCTCTCTCTCTCTCTCTCTCTCTCTCTCTCTCTCGTCACACACACACACACACACACACACACACACACACACATACACACACACAAGAATCTGTCCACTAGAAACATGTCAGAAGTGCTTCATGAATGAACCCAAGTAAATAATAGAATATAAACAAATAATTTTAAAATGTTTTACATCTTTTGAGATTGTTATCAAGTTTCATTAAAGAATAAATCTGACTTATTTTGAGATTTTGAGTAGTAGATAGCATTTCGTCTTTTAAATACTAAACAACTAAAAATCCTTAGATGAAAAGAAACCAAGATCACCAAATAGACACAGAAAAACAGCCACTTCTTAATCTCGTTTTTTTTTTTTTTTTTTTTTTTTTTACTATACAACCATAAATGTCCAAAATCAACAAATCTATTCGTTTATTTATAAAAGAAAAAAAAATTGACAGACCAATTATAAATATTTTTTAATCAGTCACACAGTAAGGTGCATACTCCCACACAAGAAACACACACACACTCACATATGTCCAGACAAACTGTTAAAAAAGAACAATATACCTTTATATATATAAATATTTATTTAGAAATAAAATCCACAATCTGACTTTGTGCGGCCGAAGTGGAAATATGCAACAACAACAACAACAACAACATCATCATCAACAACAACAACATCATCATCATCATCATCATCAACAACAACAAACATCTAAAATGAATAATAGTCATCTCGAAACATAAACAAGTACTGACAGTTAAGAGAGCGTATGTTTTCTTCCGCAAATAAATACCTATAAAACATATACACATCAATGAATTAAGGGCTTTGTACTGACTTCTAGGCTAACAGACAGACAGACGATCGAGCACACCCACAACAGCAGCAGCAGCAGCAGCAACAACAACAACAACAATAACACATAGAATAAACGAAAAATATATAACTAGACATACACATCTATACGCGTATATGTCCGTTCAACGTATTTATGGGAATCTATGTTTTCTACTTTTGTCAATTTTAAATTGCTTTCTCTGTTTTACTTTATGTCACTTTCTATCTCTCTCTCTATCTATCTCTATATCTATCTATCTATCTATCTATCCTGTCTATCGATCTATCTATCTATCTATCTATCCTGTCTGTCAGTCTATCTATCGATCTATCTATCTATCTATCCTGTCTGTCTATCTATCTATCTATCTATCTCAGTTCACCACACCTATTCAGAAAAAAACTAAATGAACCGTAATAACAAAATACGTTAAGTTGCAAATACACACGCCCGCATACACGCACATACACACAATCAGGAAACGGTAGGTTTATCGTTTATAAAGAAAATCATCGTATATTCTTAAGACACCGACTCAGACGCAAACACACCTACAATAAATCATTGATTCCTACCGAAGTAAATAAATAAATATAACGTCTGGCTCTTATTATTCAATAAACAAAAAAGTGCAAAAATATCTTTAAAGATTGTATTATTAAAAAATAGATAAAAAGAAATAAAAGCAGTGGTGATAATAAGAACATTTAAGAAAGGAAAAGAAAAAAAAACAGCTGATATATGATTGTTATATTTTGGACTAACCTGTATATATTTTTTCGAAATCCGTGGGTAAAATATTCCTCTTTGTATAAAACCAATTTATTGCATTTTCATTTTCCTTCCACCAGAAAACTATTTTCTCTTTTCTTACAATCATGTTTGTTGTTTTTAAGGGAATAGCGTGACTTTCCTCAGAATTGTAACATAATTCTTGCTTGTGTGTAGAGGATTGTTTGTTTTTCTTCCTTAATGTCTTTCTTACTTCTTTTTTTTTTCTTTCTTTCTTTCTTTCTTATTAGTGCGTGCGTCTGTGTTAGTGCTAAGAATGGTTTTATTCAATTTCGATGTTGTGTTGTTTTATTAATTATTGAAGACAAAGTTCTATATTCTTTTCTTTCCATCTTTTACCCCTTTTTTCTTTTTTTTAAACCAATCTCCTTGTCTTTCAAATTACAACAGAATTTTTAAAAATATTTCTCCGGTCAGCGAAACACTTATTTTTAATTTAGTTTTTTTTTTTTTTTTTTTTTTTTTTTGTAAATGTTTATGTGTACGTATGTGTATGTGTGTCTGTGTTACTGTTTAGTGTTTATTATAACTCAATTGAAAACTCCCTTCTTAGAGAGTGTGCGTCTAAATGTTTACTCCGCTTCTAAATGTAATCTTTTGTTTTCCTCGTTTCTTTTGTTAAAAAAATCTATGAGTTTATAATCATCTGTTTGTTTGTTTTTTTGTTGTTGTTGTTGTTTTTGTTTGTTTTTTTAGTTGTTAAACACAAACTCGAGGTTCATGTTCGTTGGCGATCTCCACACATCACGTATTCGCATTCGGCGCGCGATCGAGCGTCAGTACGCGTCTTCCGCGAAAAACGTGCGTTTATTTGTGAAGCAGACTCTTGTGTTGTGTCTGTGAATGTTTTCTATTTGTAATGGTGCGTGTTTTCTAAGTGATCCCATCTCCCGAGCGCGTACATCTCTGTTGTAGGCCCCCAGATGAGACCGTCAGGAATAGTTGTTCTTATTCCATCCAGTGCCAGGGACGCTACCCCGCTCGCCCCTTTTTCTTTCGGAATACGCTTCATTTTCCTTTCCTTTTTCTTTCACCTTCTTCTTCTTCTTCTTCTTCTTCTTCTTCTTCTTCTTCTTCTTCTTCTTCTTCTTCTTCTTCTTCTTGGCCGCCGTGGTCGTCACTCAAAAAACACTTACACATATTGTTGTCCGTATATTCAGAAAATGAACAAATTAAAACCATCCGCCGACGAAAAAATCTCCGACAAAATCTGTTCCGATCTTTTCTGAAACATCCATACTGCAACGAACATCAACACAAGATCGAGACGAAGCAGCGAGAGAAAAAAATTGAAACAACACAAACAAATCTCTCTCTCTCTCTCTCTCTCTCTCTCTCTCTCTCTCTCTCTCTCTCTCTCTCTCTCTCTCTCTCTCTCTTGGTCTGTTCTCCTCTTCCTTCGTCTCCTCACTGTTCGATGAAATGTCTGAGGGAGTGGGGGGTGAGGTAGTGACAGAGAGAGGGAGGGAGGGAGGGAGGGAGTGAAACACTACAGGAAAAGTTCAACTACTGTAGTAACTACAAGTGACACTCGATAACATTGGTAACATCAGAGAAACGGATTTTTTTCTTCTTCATCTTTTTCATCTACCCGGTCGGCAGCATTTTGAAAAGGGATGACCGACCGGGTAGTTGAAATATTTTCTTATTTTCCTCAAATCAAACAACGATTGTGGCATTTATATTTTATACATACGTCGTTGTTATCTAACGTGGACGCAAGCCAAGGCAACACACTCGCTGCTGATTGGTTGATAAGAAGGGCACCTGCTAATGACGTAATAAGAGAACTTGTTGGTTTATTATGACAGGATGAACACAAATCTAGGTCGAGTATTGTCCTAATTCGAGTGATCTCGTCAAGCGCACCCGTCCAACAAACCACCCACCCGTTATTGTGCTACTTTTATTCAATTTTTTCTTTATATATAACTAATTTCATACCAGCTGTATTTCATCTCATTCGACAAGGAATATTGACACCCAAGTATTTTATTTTTGTTTTTGTTTTATTTAGTTGGGTTTTTTTTTTTGGGGGGTGCGCTTAATTTTATTAGTTTTACTAGTACAAAATTTTTAAAAACACCCCCCGGGCGATGTAAAAATACATTTTTGAAACAAAATTGCCTGAGGGGTGGGAGTAAAAAAATTCAATGTCAGCGAGTTTGTACCCTAAGTAAGTAAAATCATCAAATTCATTAGAGGATTAAAAAAATAAAACAATTTGAAATGTAAACTTTAAATATGTATTAAAATAAAACAAACTATATATATATATATATATATATATATATATATATATATATATATATATATATAATACCAGTCATGTATTTATTAAAACTTGTTTTAAAAAACAATGGGGACTGTCTAATGTTGCATGTTCAAATTTTGAGTGTATATATTCTATGTTATGACGATTTTGGGTAATGTGACGTAGGCAGTGACGTAATTTTTGTTACAGACAAAAACCGGAAGTGAATCTCCATTATTAATAGATATATGCTTGTAATTGGGAATATGAGACAAAATGTGTACCCTTACCTGGAATACTAACCCACTTAAAATTTAAAAAAAGAAAATTTAAAAAAAACATTAATATCTACTCATCCTATAAATCCATGATATATATATATTTACTGACCCCTCCGCACGAGCAGGATGTGACACGAGGTCAATATCTTAAGCGGAGTTCAACTGGTTTGAATTCAGAGTTTTCCTTCTCCTAGACCGGTTGCCTAACCAAGGTTAAAGAGCCCAGTCTGTCCTACTATTTATCCATAGCTGGAGGGAGAATAAGATTCATACTTTTCCCAAGGGTATTAGCGCTAAGTGAAATGCAATTACCACGTCCAGGATTTGAACTCGGGGCGACGAGTCCATTTCCCATGACTTTAACCATTACACCACGCGCTTCCATATAAATCCATGATATATCCACACACAACTCTGTAGATCTGCTAATCTTAACTAGCTTTCAATGTTCAACCCCCCTACACCTACACACAAGCACCTGTCGTGTAGATCTATGTCATTTATCAATGCTATACCAGAAATGATTAAAATCATTTAATGATCATGAATTAATATGCGGTCACGAAATCATTAATGAATCAATAACGTATTTATTGTTTGTTAATCAAACATTGATTCCTTAAAAGATTTATACTTTTTATCGATTAGCAATATATACACATGAACAAGAATGTTTTTCGGAATTACTTTTACCATATATACAGGCGCGAGCGTGCGTGCGTGCGTGCGCGTGTGTGTGTGTGTGTGTGTGTGTCTTATAACAGCTGTTTTGGGATGTAAGTATTGGAGTAGGCGTATCGTCTTCCGTTCTTGCACGAGTGGAAAATTAAGAGTTCGATAGTGGAACTCAGGATCCTAGAGAACTTCAAAAAGAAACAAGAAATCTGCCCTGGCGATGACAACTTGACCCCCAGAACTAAAATTTTGATCCAAACAGGAATAAAGATATTTTGATTATTTCCTATAAGTCTAACATAAATAAAGGGGAACCACTCTTGACTGATAAATTATTCATTTATTCATTGATCTACTAGGAAAAAAGAAGACGGTGTTAGGGTTAGGGTTAGGGTTTAGGGTTAGGGTTTAGGGTTAGGGTTAGGGTTTAGGGTTAGTTTAATGGGAAAATAAATAAATAATTTATTAGTCAAGAGTGGTTCCCCTCTGTTTATGTTAGACTTATAGGAAATAACCGATATTTTTTCTTTCTAATTTGGTTAGGTGTGAACCATCTTGGGGGGAAATTCCCAGTTTTCAATCGCTGAAGATTTGGATGAATTCTTATTCTTTCTACCCACGCAGTGTGGCGCCAATTTATAAAGATGTTTCGGCTGATTTGTATTTCATGCCACAGTTTTTTTTTATTTGGTGTGACACTATGGTTAAGGGAACATGGTCAGAAAAAAATAAATAAATGAAAATAGAATGTGTTAAAGCCCGGGCATGTAATTTTACATATATTCAGTCAAGCTGCAGCCTTTAGTCAGTTTTGAGCCCGGTAGTTGGGGTGATAGTATCGTCAGTAGCAGCAGAGATATAACTTAGTCAGGGACCCACATCGGTGAAGCCAGTAGTCGACTTAGACTTAAATAACTTTCTTGCCAGCTGACATAATCCACCACAAACTGTACAAGTGTCACAACTTCCTCTTCCGTCAGCGTCCAGTTAACAGACTTTGTGTTTTGTTTTGTTTTGTTTTTTAATCCTTGTGAACCTGTCTCTGACTCGTGCTCTTCGAATCGGCCAGCACGGAATGTCACAACGTTGGGATCTAGACATTGTGCAGACCGGGTCCAGGGGTCCAGACCGGGTATTCTCACAGGTGCCAAAATGAAGTATCTTTATAAAGTTGTCCATTTAAAAATGAGAGAAATTAAATATCAAGTTTATTAAATTACATATTTTATTAGATTAGATACTTTTATTAATTTATTTACAATTGTATTGTTGACAGAATAAATACTTTTTGACGTATATTCAGTTTTTATTTCGGTAATTTAAGTTGAAGAAAAAAAGATCGAATTTATAAAGATAATTCCAATTTTCAGACATAAAATGGTAATCATGAACTTTGGTTTAGTAAATTCCTACTGTAGCGATTGTCTGCCCCTGCATTACCATAAAATTATGCTTGCGAATTATCTGAAATGAACTTAATTGTTATTAAGAACACATTTTATGATATTTTTGTGTTAAAGCATGCAGTTGTATTGATTCGGACAAGTTTGTATTTTTTTTAATATATTTTTTGTTTATATCGTATGATAATTCAAAATGTGCTTTGGTTTAGTAAATTCCTACCATAAAATTATGCTTGTGCATTATCTGAAATGAACTTAATTGTTATTAAGAACACATTTTGAATTATCGTACGATATAAACAAAAAAGTACAAACTTGTTCGAATCAATACAACTGCATGCTTTAACACAAAAATATCATAAGATGTGTTCAACAAGGGTTGACATGCCGTAAAATCCAACTATTCATCCGACTGATATTTGAATTTCCAAATGTTAAGACCAAATTGTGTATACGACCTCAAACCAAAGCATTGATATTGTCACTATTAGTACTTTTTAATGCTAGTGTGGTTTTAGTATCAATGGATATTTTTACGGAAGAACCGAACTGAATGTCTGTCAAACATTAATTGTTGTATACTCTTCTTTTTCTTACTTCTATTTTTCTTCTGTTCATCTTTGGTATCTTACGTTCTTCTTCCAGCGTCTGGACATAGTCTTGGGGACTTCGTGTCTGGTCTTCTAGATCAGTCTTGTTACCAAGACATTCATCAACCACAACACCATATTATTTATTTAAACTTTTATTTCTTAACAAAACATTTCATGTAACTAACATAACGCGCGTATTCAGTGAGCTCCACTTAAGGCTGTACATCTTCTCTGCCTGACGTCCAAACTGAAACTGAAGACCCAACCAGATTCCACGTGACTTCACGTATTTCGCGGGCTTTCTGTAATATTCCATGGAAAGTCCCGCCCGTAATATGAAAAGGGGCCATCCACTCAGAAATACAGGGGTTGACAATAATCTATGCATAGATTACGTAACATAATTTCTTGTTATTAAATTCAGAACAAATTCTTTTCTTTCTTTTTTTTTTTTTTTTTCTCCAGTTTCAGTCACGTCGAATCTTTTGAACTCTTGTGAACTTTTCAAAAAATAGAAATGATCGTCAAATTTTCATTATCCATCGATTCTTATTATCTGGTAAAGATTTTCTGATAATTATCAGTGTATACACGCACACACATTTTATTAGAGTTATCATTGTTATTATTTATTTTTTATTAGTTTATCCATTTTGTGCAGCAGATTTCCATGTGTTTAATTGTGATTTCTAATTGATCAACAAACAATGATCTATGAATAAAAGCATAGATCATAACGTTGGAGTAAGCGATACTCATAGAGTTTCTTAAATACTTACACAAGAGAACGAACTTTGTGAAATAAAATATATCAAAAGAACTGACAAACAAGATTTTATCTTTATTTTGAGAATCTTTGAGATTGACAAAGCAGATTTAATATATATATATATATATATATATTATATATATATTATATATATATATATATATATATATATATGTATATGAGTGTTTTGTTTTTAAGTTGGTCATTATTACGAAGCATCTAAAATTAATAGCACTTCACTTTAACACCCTACCACACAACCTTACACACCTCGAATGCATTCTAATAGAACACGCATTTCCAACAAGGCAATCTCGAAAACAAGCAGAAACTAAATGGATTCTAAAATTACAAACTCACGTGAGGGGACTGAACGCTGACATCGGAATACTCCGTTATTATAATTTTTTTTACAGACGCTGCCGCTGTCAATAACAACAGAGACAAAAGATCCGTTGAACAGGAACAACAGTCATTTGATAAAGTGTATCTAACCAACCGGAAAATTTATGATAAAAAATAATAATAAAAATATAAGTGAATCCAATACTCCATAGCATCGAGTTCATTCATTTAATTTTAGATGCTTTGTAATAACGCCCAACTTTTAAAAAAACATAAAAATATATACCGAAAGAAGCATACGGAGACCTCCTAAAATACAACACATATATATATATATATATATATATTATATATATATATATATGTGTGTGTGTGTGTGTGTGTGTGTGTGTGTGTGTAATATTATGAAAAATTGAAAAAATACAAGTTCATAAACGAGTAATGTTTATTTCGCCTACGCTGCAGTGTTTCGATCTGTTTCAATAGATCTTCATTAGGGCTTTCGTTAGTTTGAGAAAAAATAAATGTATCACAGAAAATAAGAAATCTGCGAGACTCTTTTGCTTAGTCGGTCAGTCTATTTCTGTGATACATTTATTTTTTCCTCAAACTAACGAAAGCCCTGATGAAGATCTATTGAAACAGATCGAAACACTGCAGCGTAGGCGAAATAAACATTACTCGTTTATGAACTTGTGTGTTTTTTCAATTTTTCATAACATTACATACTGTCAGATTCGCTTACACTTTTTCCTCACAAACACACACACACACACGCACACACACACACACACACACATATATATATATATATATATACATTTGTATTTAAATGGGATAGAGTTCTACTACCGCCCCCCCCAAAAAAAACAACATTTTGTCAAACGTCATATAGCGGCTATTGTTGGTGGTTGTACCAGAGTTTGATCACCTCTGATAGGGTCATCAGGGCGAGGGAAGTCTGATGTTGGAAGACCCGAAACTTCCCAATGAACCCTGCGGATTTCATCACTGACGACAACCACCAGCGCCCCAAATGTAGGAGCGTATATATATATATATATATATATATATATAATATATATATATAAATGTTGTTCTGGTTCCAACGGGAGAAAATTCAATATTTTATTAAAAAAAAAGGTCCGCAAAATGTATTTTGTTCTCAGAAAAAATTTTTAAATTCTTTTTGTTTTACATATGCAACACGTGTTTCAGATCTTCTGGTATCTTCTTCAGGTTTTGATTGATAATATTATCAATCAAAGCTTGAAGAAGATACCAGAAGATCTGAAACACGTGTTGCATATGTAAAACAAAAAGAATTTAAAAAATTTTTCTGAGAACAAAATACATTTTGCGGACCTTCCTTTTTTTATAATATATATATATATATATATATATATATATATATATATATATATATATATAATATCATCTTAAAATATATCAGATTTTATTAAAGAGTTTATAGCGAGTCTCGTTTAGACTGTCAAAGCAGATTTACACTTGAACAGTAGCATGAAATTTAGACTAAAAACAAAATTGAAACAGAAATTAACAATTTCACACTTTAGGCAATGTGTGACAATACAGAGAGATGACAGATGATCAATTTATTTGTCATCTGGGTTTAGCATTCAACTAACCAGGTAAGTTTGGTTTGATAATTGACTTTAAATTGCTCTGAAATTGAAATGAAAGATGTTAAGTGTATAGTGAATCTGTGAATATGATGTTATTAACCGTTAATTTTTATATGCGCGCTTGTTTATGAAAACCAATGACGTTATCAATGCATGTGCAAAAATGGAAGATGAAGATCATTTTGTCCCTCACATAAACATTACTTAACAGTGTCCTGAAGATGGTACAATATACCGAAATTCTTAAGTATTGACACATAAAGTTGTTTCCCCAAATCATAACACGCTGTGTTTGTTATATTTTTAAAATATTTTCTTCTCATATATATATATATATATTATATATATATATATATATATATATATATATGTGTGTGTTGTGTGTGTGGTTGTGTGTGTGTGTGTGTGTGTGTGTGTGTGATTTTATATGAAAAGGGTGACTTACAATATCTTGATTAATTCGGTGGATTTAACCCTGAAGATCCTTATGATGAAACTCGAGTAGGTTATACCTGTGTATACCATTATATATATATATATATATATATATATATATATATATTACTATTGTTGTTTTTGTATATAGTTAACTTGAAACTAACGACATTTCTTCTGGGTATTCATGTCGATGATCTGGTTTTGTTTGTTTGTTTGTTTGTTTGCTTAATTCTTGCTGAGTTATCCGTACACACATTGGTTACATTTTTGGCTTTGTCAATTAAATCAATATTTATATCAATGATTTGACGAATTCAATTGTTTAGAACGAATTAGGTGATGTTCAACGTTATGACGAAAGAGTTGAAATCATTAGAAAATGCAGCTGTCGAACCATAGACTCTGCTGTACTCCCATACATATGAGCTGAGACCTTAGAAGGATTGCCATTTCCTATTTGGAAAAAAACTCATATTGCATCGCTATGAACCTCTCAGATCGGGTAATTGTTTGCTAAGATTTACACCGTCTGGTTGATAGGCCTCATATTGCTTACAGTACCTACTGGTCACTAAATGGTCACTCATTTAAGTGCTGAACAAGCTCTCCCTTCTCGCCTAACTTTGGTGATCTTTTAGCTGTGACTTGACCATAAGTTGATGTTTTGTAAATTTCTTTATTTCAAGATCGTTCTTGTGTCAAGTACGACAGGTTAGTGAAATCAAACTTTTATTGCCTCATTTAACAAAAACACTGATTGGTTAATTTGCATACTAAGGGTTTTTTGAAAGAGACATCTCAATTTCAATGAATGTTTGAGATGAGGCTTGATGATTAGTATTATCTGCGTTATTCGGACTATTGTCCCCATCTTTATTGTTATTTGTACAACGTTTCGGCCGATATGCCCTCCGGCCTTCTTCAGGTATTTCTTGTCGGACTCGGGAACCTTCTCCCGATTACGACAAGAAGGTTCCCTACTACGACAAGAAAGTTCCCGAGTTCGAAAAGAAGATTCCCGAGTCCGAAAAGAAGATTCCCGAGTCCAAGAAGGTTCCCGAGTCAGAAATACCTGAAGAAGGCCGGAGGGCATATCGGCCGAAACGTTGTACAAATAACAATAAAGATGGGGAAAATAGTCCGAATAACGCAGATAATACTGAGACATTTCAACTATCGATGGCAAACTCCTAAACTCGGTAGAACAATTTAGGTACTTAGGCAGTAATATCTCATCCACAGAAAGCGATGTTAATGCACGCATAGGAAAGGCATGGTCCGCTATAAATAAATTATCAGTTATATGGAAATCCAAGGAAGTGCGTGGTGTAATGGTTAAAGTCATGGGAAATGGACTCGTCGCCTCGAGTTCAAATCCTGGACCTGGTAATTGCATTTCATTTAGCGCTAATACTCTTGGGAAAGGTATGAATCTTACTCTCCCTCCAGCTATGGGTAAATAGTAGGGCAGACTTGGCTGTATAACCTTGGTTAAGTAACCAGTCTAGGAGAAGGAAAACTCTGAATTCAAACCTGTTAAACCCCACTTAAGAAATTGACCTTCTGTCACATCCTGCTCGTGTGGAGGGGTCGGTAAATATATATATATATATGGAAATCCAAACTCACAGACAAGTTAAAGAGACTTTAATTCTTCCAGGCCGTTGTCGTGTCAGTGCTGCTGTACGGCTGCACCACCTGGACTCTAATGAAGCGACTAGAGAATAAACTAGATGGGAGCTGTACAAATGAATTTGTCAAATCATTGATATAAATATTGAATTAATCGACAAAGCCAAAAATTTAACCAACATGTGTACGGATGACTCAGCAAGAATTAAGCAAACAAACAAACAAACAAAACCAGATCATTAACAACAAGGCATCATCATAACTTTACGTGATACTAGAAGCGGCTACCCGGCATCGCCTGGGTAGAGGGGGGGGGGTATTTTTTAAAAGTTAGTCCTGCAGATCCATTATTACTGAATCGTGAGTTGAATCCTCGTGGGATGCCCCATTTAATCGTTTTTTACAAATATAAATCAAACCATCATTATTTTTGCTCAAAAACCAAGCCCTGGTGATATTTAATGTGTATATACATTTACTTTGTCGTTAATTGTTTTATTTTCGAAGTTTCCCCGCGGACATACACATACACACAACTGCCCTTTTATACATGTATATAGATAGATGTCAAGTATGTTTAAGCCTAACATTTACCTCGACAATATCATAAATTTCATTCTTTTATAATAAAAAAAAAGTGAAGCAAAACGCCTCTGTATACTTTTCATCTAGATCACGTGACGTCATGTTGACGTCAGTACAAACAGCTGTTTTCGAAAGTCTTTTTTTCTTTTTTCTAAGGCGTTGTACTTTTAATACCGCCAACACAGTTTCTTCTCCAACTTGTTGCGCATGAAAATAACTCAGCTGTCAAAGGAATCCAGTTAGGTACACTAGCACCGAGCCGGTAGAATAAACAAACAAGTGAGTGTGATAAGAACTCTTTACGATTATGTTCGACATTCCTTTAGACACGTGTTCATTTGGTTGGCCAACCGGCCGGCCGGCCTGTTAACAACTCGCTCGTTTGGTCGTAACTGGACGATGAAGTGGGTGGCTTGCAAATTGCAAAAGGCCAACAAGAATTCCATCGTGAGTTTAGCTGATCATTGTGCAAGACTCTTAAGACACCCAGGCAATACCTGCCCCCTTTGGGGCAGGGCTAGGTTTATTGCCCAGCACCTGAGGCGCCCCCTTGAGGGGAAATGCCGAAGGGATCGACGCAATTTTTGTTCTTTCCCAAACATGAGCTTCGGTTTGTGGGTGGGCCAACATTAAAACGAGGCCTTGTGCCAAGCCCATACAAGTGGGGTATGAGGCAAATACCTCTTAAGACCAGAAAGAATTTTTGATTTGTGTCTAGTTACGCATAAAACCATGATTCCCGCCAGATCAGCGATGTTAAGTAATGATGAACCCGTTCAGTATTTAAGTGGGTGACTATTCAATACCAACAGGTAATGTAAGCAACCTGAGACCTGTGTGCCAGACTAAGTAAAGTTTATTAAATAACAATACAAGTAAGAATGTTTTGTTACCAACACAACATAAAAATGTAACAACAAAAAAACCCAAATTACTATACATTTAATGTTGAAAAATAATTTATTTAAACCAAGTTTAATTGAAATTATACATTGCAATACTAACACAAACAACTGAGACTAATGTGTCTACCGTTGGATTCAATAATTAACTTCAATGGTTAATTAAATGTATAGTAATTTGCTTTTTTGTTGTTGTTTTTTTTAAGCAATACGTAATTAAAAACAACCTTAATCCCCAAACCCCTAAACCGTAACCCAATTCGCCAAAAAGTTCATTCATACACTGTAGTCAAACTGTTATAGATCACCACCAAATAAGTTTCCGTTTTAATTTTGACTCCCATCTATGGGTTAAATAGAAACATTTATTTATAAAAAAATTGTATTATCCATTAAGAATTGATTTTTCAAAACTTTATCGGCATTAAATGACACACTGAGGTTGATATGCCGTAAAATAAACCAAACCAACCAAATTAATTTTGACAACGATTTGCAAGTTTAACCACAAAATTATAAATAAATACCAAAATATTTTCCAGAATGTTACATATTGTTTTGAACAGATCCTCGAAGCAGCAGCCAAAAAAAAAACAATTGTACGGCCACTTACTTCCCATCTCTATCCAAGTAAGACATGCTGGGCGGGATAAGTAAGGACGAACACATAAGCGACGTTCTCCTATGGACACCTACACATGGACCCACCAGTGTTGGCCAACCGACAACAACTTTCATCAGCTCTGTGCGGACACTGAGTAGCGTCTAGAAGACTTGCCTAGAGCAATGGGCTAAACTTGTAAATCGTCGTCAAAATTAAAACGGAAAATTTTGAAGACGATTTGTAATACACCAAACTAAATTTTGAAATTAAAATTAATTTTAAAAATCAGATTCAAAAATGGTAAAAAAATCCCAAAAAATCTCACGAACTTTTTTTTTAAATTAAAAAAATCTTTCACTTTTTTATATTTATTCATTTACTTTTTTATTTTATTTTTTTATTTTCCTACTTGACTTTTCTTTTCTTTTTTTTTTTTTTTTTTTTTTGGTAAGTCAGGTAAGTAATTGTTTTATTTCATTTATTTGACGAATCTTGAAATATTTTCTAAACTGCACATAAATATTTCAGTTTAGAAAATATTTCAAGATTCGTTAAATAAATGAAATAAAACAATTACTAACCTGACTTACCAAAAAAAAAAAAGTTAAGTTTTTGAATCGGATTTTTAAAATTAATTTTAATTTCAAAATTTAGTTTCATATGTTGCAAATCGTCGTCAAAATTTTCCGTTTTAATTTTGACGACGATTTGCAAGTTTAGCCGAGCGATGACTGATAGGGACGGCTGGCGAGAGAAAGTCAAAGGAATCAGTACTGTCAGTTGTAATTCATATATCACTCTACTTGGAAAAATCGTAACATATTTTCCAATAGAAAAGAAATGGGGTTTAATATTCTTACTTACAACATCAACTACCAAAATACCCAAAATACAGTTTGAAAAGAATACTAAGATTGATAATTTGTAAATGAATTTTAGAAAGGAAAGTTGATTTTAAGATAAAGAAAAATACGGACGCTTTAACAGGATCAAATAGCTGTAACTCAGTGTTCGAAGAGAGAGGGTCACAGTTTTTAGGAGTACAGTTCGAAGACAACCAGAATGTCTGCGTTGTGTCAATATAGATAGTTTAGACAATCAGATTGACATGTTTCGCTAATGTCATCAGCGATCTTCTTTCTTTCATCATCGGTTTTCATTCCAAACTTATATAAGGAAGCGCGTGGTGTAATGGTTAAAGTCATGGGAAATGGACTCGTCGCCCCGAGTTCAAATCCTGGACGTGGTAATTGCATTTCACTTAGCGCTAATACCCTTGGGAAAGGTATGAATCCGACTCTCCCTCCAGCTATGGGTAAATAGCAGGGCAGGCTGGGTTTTTTAACCATGGCTAGGTAACCAGTCTAAGAGAGGGAAAATTCTGAATTCAAACCTGTTGAACTCCGCTTAAGAAATTGACCTTGTGTCGTATCCTGCTCGTGCGGAGGAGTTGGTAAATATATACTTATATATATATACTTATACATATATACCTATACACTTATATATACTTATATATGTATACCTATATATATATATATATATACTTATGTATACCTATATATATATATACTTATATATACTTATATATGTATACCTATATATATATACCTATATATATATACTTATATATACTTATATATGTATACCTATATATATATACTTATATATATATACTTATATATGTATACCTGTATACTTATATATATATACTTATATATGTATACCCGTATATATACTTATATATATACTTATATATGTATACCTGTATATATACTTATATATATATACTTATATATGTATACCTGTCCGCCCCTTCCATTTAAAATCCAAAATTTAAGCCAAGAATCAAGATATTCTATTAATTTTAGTAAATCTGAATCCATAGTAATTTTTTTCTGAAACTTTTAAATGCATGGAGCACTTTTATATTCATTTATAATTCCAACTTATTCTATTACTTATTTTTAATCGACGGTCAAAATTGTGACTCGCAAGAGAACTCTGATTGAATTGAAACCATTTTGAATAGCTCCAAAACAAATATTTTTGTGAGATTAAAATAATTCTTGCTAATAAACCAATTTCAAACAATGCAGAATTTACATCTATGGAAAAGAATCTGAAAAAAAGATGTATTTTGCTCTTACTCAAAAAATCCCTCTTATTTATTGAATGACCCTCGTATATGTATATATCTGATATAATGGAATGACCCATCTCCCCCGTACCTTAACAGTGGCGATGGTTCTAGTCACTATTTAAGAACACACAGATTACTTTGTGCAGAATTCACCGGAAGTACTTAGACGACGGACTCTCCTCCTAATACTCATGTGACCTTACTATATAACAAAAGACATGTAAATCAGGCCACGATATATTGAAAATATCGAACAGAATGACATAGAACTTCCCATGGAAGTGTTATACGACACATTTGAGATCACACCTCCCATTAACCAAAAAGTACCTGTGAATGTGCCGCCTGCACCATCAACTTCTTATTCTCCACAAATTCCACGAGCATCCCCCATCGTCAACCGTGGGTGAGGAGAAAAAGTTTAAGAGAAAAGAAAGCGGTAAAACGACTACGTCCAAATCCAAAAATGAAGAAATATTAAAAGTTAAATTCCAACGGAAGAATTTAGCTCAGGGAGGGGTGATATAATGGAATGACCCATCTCCCCCGTACTTTAACAGTGGCGATGGTTCTAGTCACTCTTTAAGAACACACAGATTACTTTGTGCAGAATTCACCTGAAGTACTTAGACGACGGACTCTCCTCCTAATACTCACGTGACCTTACTATATAACAATATCGTAATGATATATTGTTATTGTTAGAGAATTGTAATGGTAAACAAAAAATTATTGCGCCACAAAGCAGTTGATAAAAATCTTTAAGAATTATGGCTTGATTTAGAAGTAACGTCTAATTTAAAGACGGTTAACTTTCCAGACTTTACGTGCAATTTAGATAATGATACGTGGCAACTACAAGAAAAATCAAACAAATACTGGTATATATATAGACCAAATCAGACCATCCACCTCCGATCACAAAACACATCCATTAGTCTGTAGCCCACAGACTAACTACTAATTCCAGCAGCGAAATATATATTCAATAAAACCAAAAGGGAATATGAAACAGCTCTAAAAAATAGCGGGATATTTAATCATTTTTTAAATCCAAAACAGTAACAATAACGAATCTAAATACACTGAAAATAGAAATATAATATGGTTCAACAAACCATCCCCCTTACCCATAGAAAAAAACTGTCAGAACTAACGTGGGGAGATCATTTTCCAGTTTGAAAAAAAAAAACATTTAGAAAAATCTGCAAATTATTTAATAAAATGTTAAATGAAAAAGAATGCCAATTGCAACTGCAGGGATAAAGAAAGATGTTCTTTGAACGGTAATTGCCTGAATGATGATATTATTATCAGAAAGGAAAATGCTAATAATGATAATGATAAAAGATACACATCGATGCTACAAAATTAAATTATAAAAGTAAAATCTATGATCATAAACTTAGCTTCACCAATAAAAATACGATAGTAGGATTACATTATCGAAATATGGCAAATAAAAAACGGAAGTAATAAATCTGCCATAATAAAATGGAACATTGTGAAAAAAAAGCACCGGCATATAAAGAAGGTTATAAAAATTGCAGATTATGTCTAGAAAAAGCAAAACACTTTTATTTGTTACTTCATTGAACTATATATATATATATATATATATATATATCGTCCTGAGGTAGTAGAATATGCCGATTACACTTCTGTAGAGGGGCAAGACTCTCCAATGGGGTCACCTGTTTGCCGTGGGTGGTAACCCGTAATGCCTGAGGGCAAGATCGGCCTTGGGCTGACGGGTGGTCGGGTAAGGATAATGAATCGCTGAACAAAAAAAGTGAATTGATTTCTAATTGTATACATATGAACACATTTCTTTTATGTCATTTACTACCTGATTCCAGATGGATTTTACCCAACATTCCTACGTATTTCGAACAGTTCAGATAGTAAAAATTCATAAATAACTTTTTTTGTATCATGCGCACAAACATCATGCTACGTAATATAATTTTTATACCTTAAATTATGGTCGGGAACATTAGAAGCAGATATTATCAATCAGAGATTAAAGAAATAGTAAGAAGGAAGCGACTCTGAAGAATCAAACTCTGTAACAAGAACCTAATCAAAGTAATAAATACTTGGGTAGCTTCCGTAATGGGCCATACTCTGGACCCTTTTTAAACTGGACAAGGGAGAAGATCAAAATCATGGACCACAGAACGAGGAAATTGATAATAATGTACAAAATCTCAGTTGAAAAATGATGTTTTCAGACTGTATTACAAGAAAATAAGGAAAAAGTGAACTTGCCAGCATTGAGGATTGCGTGGATGCGGCAATTCAGGGACTTGAGGAATATACAAAAAAAGAGAAAAAAATTGACTAATCCTCATAACAAAAAAAAAATGCAACAACAAAAATAATACACAGAGAAAAATAAAAATTATCGAATCGAGAAAACAAAAATAGGAAGAAACACATCTGCATGGAGCCACCAGAAAGACAAACGCATAAAATTACATACGAGATGACCTGAACATGGATACGCAGAGGAAACCTAAAGAGAGATATTAGATTGCAACCCAAAATAATCTTATAGAGACTAATTACGTAAAAGCTTTAATAGACAATAATCAAGAGAATAGTAAGTGTGGAGAGAGGGGAAAACAGTAAAGCACATAATAAGTGAATGCAGCAAATTGGCATTGAAGAAGTGCAAGAGTATGTACGATTGGGTGGGGAAGGTGATCCACTGGGAATTGTGCAATCAACTAAACTTTGGTCACAGTAACAGATGGTGTGTGTACAAACCAGAACCTGTCCCATGAAATGTGAACACAATTTTTTTCTTAGATTTTGAGATCAAACCTAATATTAGTTAACAAAAAGAAAAGAACTTGGCAACTATTTCGAGCAAAAAAACTGGAGAAATGCCAAGACTCTGTCAGAGAGCTGGAACCGTCATGGAACATGAAGGTGAAGGTGATACCAATGATAGTTATAGCCCTTGTAACAATCCCGAAAAAATTTGGAAAAGAGATTGTGGGAGCTGAAAATCCATATAAGAATTGAAAGTATGTAGTGTTGGAATTTTTTGGATATATATATTGACCAACCCCTCCGCATGAGCAGGATGCGACACAAGGTCAATTTCTTAAGCGGAGTTTAACAGGTTTGAATTCAGAGTTTTCCTTCTCCTAGGCTGGTTACCTAGCCATGGTTAAAGGGTCCAGTCTGCCCTGCTATTTACCCATAGCTGGAGGGAGAGTAGGATTCATACCTTTCCCAGGGGTATTAGCGCTAAATGAAATGTAATTAACACGTCCAGGATTTGAACTCGGGGCGACGAGTCCATTTCCTATGACTTTAACCATTGCAACACACACTTCCATTTTTTGGATATAAGGTGTGCTCCAATTCCCCACCTGAATTTATAGACTAGCCAAGGTCACGTGGTTTACTCCTCCGGCCAATCAACAGCCATAATGCGTGGCTGATTTACTAACACTGATATTTGCCACAGTTCACTCGAAATCATTGAGGAGGAACTTGCGGCCATTGACGAAGGAACTGAGGATTCATTATCAGAGGATTACCAAGGATTTCTGCTGGACAAGCGCTCTTGCTTGAAGGCCTAAATGATGGCCTATAAAAACTTAGCACACGGCACTGAGATCGGCTGGTATAATTAAGAGTCCTGATGAGCTAAGGTGACTTGCTGTCACTCAGAGTTCAGTGAAGCCGAAATATGAAAAATGGTAATGAGATGATAGTTATTAACAAAGAATGTTCGATCGGAAAGTGAAGATGAGCAACATAAAGACAGGATAATTCGTGTGCATAAGAAATGTTGCACAAAGAACCTTTCAAAGATGAAGTTCCAATTACCGTCGAACTGGGAAGACAAGGCAACAAACGATTGTAACTTAATACAAACCCGAATAGTCACAAAGTCTACTGCAGAATGACAGGATATTTGTAAGACTCCACAATGTCATTCAAATCAAGCAGTCAAGCAGCCAATCAGAACTCAAGGAATGGAATCACCCAAATCACCCAAATTCATGAAGTTCTCAACCGGGGTCCATATTGACCCCCGGGGACCATATAACATTTTTTGGGACCCAGGCAAGTAAAATGTATTTAACTATAAAAATACAATGGGATTTTTAAACAACGAATGGCTATGGGGGGTCCACCAGATTAAAATAGGATTAAAAGGGGGTCAATAGGTAAAAAAAATGGTTGAGAACCATTGATTTAGACGGTCTGACTTCTAAAAGAATATTTAGTAGCTCAGTCGGTAGAGCGTTCGCCTAGGAATCACAAGCTTCCTGGTTCGATACCGGTACCCGCCAACTCAGCGTATGAGTAGCACATGGATCTGTGCGGTAAAGTGAGGAGCTGATGATAGGCGTGGCATCTCACCCCAGACGCTAAAATAATCTCCTTGGTCTAGCGCTAGTGAAAAGGAGATAGACTCCCTCGCTGTCTGGCTGATACCGACATTAGGCCGCCCCGACGAAAAAAAAAAAGAAGAAAATTTTTTTTTTTAATAGAAAAGTGTAAAATACTTGAGAAGAACTCTGGGTTGTGACCCTCAACGACAATCATCAATCTTTTCATGTGAACATACAAATGCAGTCAACAGAATAAAAAAATCGATTTGTATCGATGATTATAACTTTAATGAAAATAGGAAATAAATGATAAGATCGATAATCATGATTGATGGAAATTAAAAGAGACAAAACATGTCCAATTCATTACCTTGTTTTTCTTCGTGAAAAACGATACAGACAAGAGCAAAGAAAAGAAATATTTTAAGGATACAAAAGAAAACCATTATTAAGAAAACCCTGGCATTCGATTGTTGGTCGGGCGGTTATTTGGTTGATTTTACCGGCAGGTCAATTCTTCTAGGATTATTTTATGCCTATAAATTAGAAAATTGTGTTCATTGTACGTTTATATTTACATTTTTGTGTAGTTTCTTAAGAGTCTTTTATACACAGTTAAATGATATCAAGTATTCCTATTCAATATTAATAATTTTAAACGGATCTATTTGACCCATAGATGTGATCCTAAAGGTGTTAGCACTCCAGGTAAAAGTATTCCTATCCAATATTAATAATTTTAAACGGATCTATTTGACCCATAGATGTGATCCTAACAGGTGTTAGCACTCCAGGTCAAAGTATTCCTATCCAATATTAATAATTTTAAACGGATCTATTTGACCCATAGATGTGATCCTAACAGGTGTCACCAGGTCAAAGTATTCCTATCCAATATTAATAATTTAAACGGATCTATTTGACCCATAGATGTGATCCTAACAGGTGTTAACACTCCAGGTCAAAGTATTCCTATCCAATATTAATAATTTTAAACGGATTTATTTGACCCATAGATGCGATCCTAACAGGTTCTAGCACTCCAGGTCAAAGTATTCCTATTCAATATTAATAATTTTAAACGGATCTATTTGACCCATAGATGTGATCCTAACAGGTTTTAGCACTCCAGGTCAAAGTATTCCTATCCAATATTAATAATTTTAAACGGATCTATTTGACCCATAGATGTGATCCTAACAGGTGTTAGCAGTCCAGGTCAAAGTATTCCTATCCAATATTAATAATTTTAAACGGATCTATTTGACCCATAGATGTGATCCTAACAGGTGTTAGCAGTCCAGGTCAAAGTATTCCTATCCAATATTAATATTTTAAACGGATCTATTTGACCCATAGATGTGATCCTAACAGGTGTTAGCACTCCAGGTCAAGTATTCCTATCCAATATTAATATTTTAAACGGATCTATTTGACCCATAGATGTGATCCTAACAGGTGTTAGCACTCCAGGTCAAAGTATTCCTATCCAATATTAATAATTTTAAACGGATCTATTTGACCCATAGATGTGATCCTAACAGGTTTTAGCACTCCAGGTCAAAGTATTCCTATCATATTAATAATTTTAAACGGATCTATTTGACCCATAGATGTGATCCTAACAGGTTTTTAGCACTCCAGGTCAAAGTATTCCTATCCAATATTAATAATTTAAACGGATCTATTTGACCCATAGATGTGATCCAACAGGTGTTAGCACTCCAGGTCAAAGTATTCCTACCAATATTAATAATTTTAAACGGATCTATTTGACCCATAGATGTGATCCTAACAGGTTTTAGCACTCCAGGTCAAAGTATTCCTATCAATATTAATAATTTTAAACGGATCTATTTGACCCATAGATGTGATCCTAACAGGTGTTAGCACTCCAGGTCAAAGTATTCCTATCCAATATTAATAATTTTAAACGGATCTATTTGACCATAGATGTGATCCTAACAGGTGTTAGCAGTCCAGGTCAAAGTATTCCTATCCAATATTAATAATTTTAAACGGATCTATTTGACCCATAGATGTGATCCTAACAGGTGTTAGCAGTCCAGGTCAAAGTTTTCCTATCCAATATTAATAATTTTAAACGGATCTATTTGACCCATAGATGTGATCCTAACAGGTTTTAGCACTCCAGGTCAAAGTATTCCTATCCATATTAATAATTTAAACGGATCTATTTGACCCATAGATGTGATCCTAACAGGTTTTACACTCCAGGTCAAGGTCAAAGTATTCCTATTCAATATTAATAATTTTAAACGGATCTATTTGACCCATAGATGTGATCCTAACAGGTTTTTACACTCCAGGTTAAGTATTCCTATCCAATATTAATAATTTTAAACGGATCTATTTGACCCATAGATGTGATCCTAACAGGTTTTACACTCCAGGTCAAAGTATTCCTATTCAATATTAATAATTTTAAACGGATCTATTTGACCCATAGATGTGATCCTAACAGGTTTTTACACTCCAGGTTAAGTATTCCTATCCAATATTAATAATTTTAAACGGATCTATTTGACCCATAGATGTGATCCTAACAGGTTTTACACTCCAGGTTAAGTATCCTATCCAA
The DNA here is from genome assembly GCA_023376005.1 of Doryteuthis pealeii. Lineage (NCBI taxonomy): Eukaryota > Metazoa > Mollusca > Cephalopoda > Myopsida > Loliginidae > Doryteuthis > Doryteuthis pealeii. The sequence goes on from CM042150.1 coordinate 98,349,844, forward strand.
TATTAATAATTTTAAACGGATCTATTTGACCCATAGATGTGATCCTAACAGGTTTTTACACTCCAGGTCAAAGTATTCCTATCCAATATTAATAATTTTAAACGGATCTATTTGACCCATAGATGTGATCCTAACAGCATAGATTATGTAACACACCCTGTTTAGCCTCCTGAATAAGGTGTGTCTTGAACACTGAAACCGTGGTTGAGAGAAAATCTTTTTTCTACAACTATTAATGCTCTATCTTTTATTAAACATATCGAGCACTTTTTGGATTAAATACTAATGCTACTACAATGAAAACGCATAAGTACCAAATGAACAATATATACATATATACTAGCAAAAGTACGCAGTCCATGACCGGACTATATATAAAGATTGGATCATAAATAGGCGAGAGATTCCGAGCTTAACGGCTTAGACTGCGATTTTGGTCACTAAAATGAAACTAAACAGCTGGTATAGCTATAATAGAAAGCAGGCAGCGAACAATATTTTATTATCAGCAGCAGGTGGTAGACGGACAGTTCTGAAAATCGGTTGATTTTGGTTTAATTAATTAAATATATCCCTTAATCAGTAAAAATAATTATTAAATCTGGAGTGTGTAAGATTTTGAATCTGAGTGACTTCCCGTTTCGGAATTATACGTCAACACGTACATACCAAATTTTCTTTATATATATATATATATATATATATATATATATATACCTGCATTGTGATAGCCTTCTAATCAACCTCCTAACCAAATATATACACAATGCTTCAAGCAAATTATAAAAACTCTCTTATATATATATATATATATATATATATATATATATATATATATATATATATATATATATATATCCTGTTTTGAAACACGAGTAAATTTTCTGAGTTCCACTCGAGTGGAAGATTTTCGGTTACGGCTTGATAAATCAGGACATGAAGTGAATTTATTTGTATGTTCTGACACTCCTGTGTTACCCTCTTGGATTACTGGGAGATGAAATCCTGTACAGCTACTGTAGATTCTTGCTAATCAGGATACTTAATACTAACTTTCATTAGATTCACATCAGTAAGGTCTACTTGGTCTACTAATAGGTTCGTTCTAGTTATGTCGAACAAACTTACATAGAAGACCAAGTCCTCTTGACATCAAACAGGATGGAAGACAATTTCCACAATTTAATTATATCTTCCAGGGTTATTTCCTATAAGTCCAACATAAACAAAGGGGAACCACTCTTGACTGATAAATTATTCATTTATTTTCCCATTAAACTAACCCTAAACCCTAACTCTAAATCTAACCCTAAACCCTAACCCTAACTTCTTTTTTCCTAGTAGATCAATAAATAATAAATAATTTATTATAATTTGTGTGAATACTAACTACAATTGGTTATTTCCTATGTCCAACATAAACAAAGGGGAATCACTCTTGACTGATAAATTATTTATTTATTTTACCATTAAACTAACCCTAAACCCTAACTCTAATCTAACCTAAACCTAACCCTAACTTTTTTTTTCCTAGTAGATCAATAAATAAATAAATAATTTATTATAATTTGTGTGAATACTAACTACAATTGGTTATTTCCTATAAGTCTAACATAAACAAAGGGGAACCACTATTGACTCATAAATTATTTATTTATTTTACCATTAAACTAACCCTAACCCTAACCCTAAATCTAACCCTAACCATAACTCTCACCCTAAACCCTAAACCTAACCCCGTATTCTTTTTTCTTAGTAGATCAATAAATAAATTATTTATCAGTCAAGGGTAGTTCCCCTTTGTTTATGTTAGACTTATAGGAAATAACCTCTTTCAGCTTTAGTTTTACCTGGGGGATGGTAAGATCTGTTCAACTTGATGTAATTCCCTTTCGACAAAGGTACTCTTTGAGCTCCTTGGATGTACCTCTTATTGAAGTCAGCCAGTCTACTTGTTGGTTTGAACAACAGCAACTGGCTAAGCACAACTGAAGTAGTGTCCAGGACAGTTGGTATTTATGGGAATCAAGAATAGTCCATTCATGTATTTAGGTGATTCTATTCCTTGAGTTCTGATTGGCTGCTTGGTTTCTTTGATTTTGTGGAGTTTCATAAATACCCTATCATTCTGCAGTAGAGTTGCAACAAGATAGGATCGTATTAAGTTACGACTGCTTGTTGCCGTGTCTTACCAATTCGACGGTAATTGAACTTAACTTGATTATTCTACACCTCTATTTGAATGAATAAATTCATACATACCAAAAGGGGAGGATGCCCCAGTGTGCCCAACAAGCAAAGTACAACTTACAACCAAGCATATCCTTCTAAATTGTAACAGCCTTAAACATACCCGCACTAATTACTATCAAGCAAGAAACCCGAGGGACATCTTTAAGAATACAAACCCTGAAAACATTTTAAATTTTCTAAAAAAAAAAGTAACCTATCCAACAAGATATAACAAAACATAATCGAATATCTCCATAGAACCACTACTTTAAAGACTGAAATCCAAAATAACCTTTTTGGCATTAAATGACCCACAGAGGTTGATATGCCGTTAAACAAAACTCAAACTCAGAGAGAGAGGGGAGAGAAAGAGCGGGAAAGAGAGAGAGAAGAATTGTTTTAAACAACTTTAAACATTTTATTACAGTCCTTTGAATGTATATATGCACATGGAAAGACAAATGGAAACCGTGAGTATTTATCAACAACTGTCAGCATGTAATGGTGTACTGTGATGGCGAAGGCCCCTTAAAGACTATAATCAAGCGTTCCATAAGCTAGATAATCTTCCATTGGTTGATATAAATGAGGCTTTTATCCTGCACGAACTTTACAAGAAACAACACTGGAATAACAACATCCACAATAAACTCTTCCTAATCAAACTCAATTTGGGAGGCTGGACACCAACTTTAAGGAAGTCTAGAAAGGAACAAGTCATTGTGTCCCGATTACGCATGGGTCATACAAAACTAACGACTCCTATATACTCAAACAAGAACAACAACCACAATGTGAAACATGTCAAACTCCTTTGACAGTTAAACACTTATTCATGGAATGCAGGTTGTTTGCTCCCATCAGAAACCGTTATTTTAAAGCAAACAATATGAAAGATCTGTTTGAAAACGGCAACATGGAGGAAATTATCTCTTTTTTGAGGGAAATAAAATTATACCATAGAATATAGACATGAAACAAATCAATACCATACAACATAATCCCCAATAATGCTAACATATTGTTAAAACTAATTACTAAAAAATATAAATATAAATACACGATATGTATCACTTCCTAACCGTTAGGCATGACATAACCCCAGACGGGTTGATATGCTGTTAAAATCAATAAATAAACAAACAGAAAAAATAAATCACCTCATGTACATGAAGGATATAATGATGTTTTGCTTTAAATGAAAACGAACTATAAACCATTGGACAGACCACAAGAATATTTAGGCAAGATGGAATGGAATTTGAGATCGAAAAGTGTGACAAGATGAAAAAAGAGAGAAAAACAACAGAAGAATATAACTGCAGAATCAGGACAATATAGATATTTACTAACCCCTCCGCACGGGTAGGATATGACACAAGGTCAATTTCTTTAGCGGACTTTAACAGGTTTGAATTCAGAGTTTTCCTTCTCCTAGACCAGTTGCCTAACCAAGGTTAAAGAGCCCAGTCCGCCCTACTATTTACCCATAGCTGGAGGGAGAGTAGGATTCATACCTTTCCCAAGGGTATTAGCGCTAAGTGAAATGCAATTTACCACGTCCAGGATTTGAACTCGGGGCGACATGTCCATTTCCCGTGACTTTAACCATTACACCACGCGCTTCCATAGAATCAGGACAATATAAGAACACTTGGAGAAAAAGAAAATTACAAGTAGCTGGGAATATTGGAAGTGGACACCGTCAAACAGAAAAGAAGGAATAAATAAATAAAGAGTACCCCAGAAGAACAATTTTTTTCTTGAAACCAAACTCTGCAGCAGAAATCTTGCCAAGGAATAAACGCCTGGGCTGCCCACGAGTAAGATTCTCTGGACCA
>CM042150.1:98356416-98377001 GCA_023376005.1 Doryteuthis pealeii
TGTGTGTGTGTGTGTGTGTGTGTGTAGGGTATTGGGTTAGAATCTCAAGTGCCTCTTTGTCAAAGGTTTAGGAAAATCATAAAACCCGAATCGCCGAATATGAAAGGTCTAAAAAATTAATGTCTTCCTCTTTTAAGTGCCCTCGGTGACATGAAGTCTGAAATCTCAAGTTATGGTTTATTTTGTTGAGGGTCTATCCGCTAGTTAAATGGGGTGTCATCTGCATATATACCCCTCACTATGGACCCAGAAGAATCAGTGACATTTGACAATCAGAGCCAAGTACCTTTCGGGAGAGGAGCTGAGTGGAGCTTTTTAGCCAAGCCGGATAGCAGCAGTGGGTTGATGGAGTTAGACGCGCACTAGAGAACAGATTTGCTGAGAGTGGAAGAACCGGACCTCGAGAGTTCAAGAGTTTGGTAGTGAAAAAGAATAAGGAATAAGGCTAGACGGATATAGCACCAGAGAATCATTCTCTATCTTGCTGTTTCTTTGTTCATTTTATTTTCCCTTGTGACCCCATCTTGGGATCAGGTGTAACTTCGACTGTAAACAACGATGGGGTCTGATGCTGAAGACAACACGGTATGACGTACGATACGATGAGCGAAGCAAGTAGTACACCGCCCGAACGAAAAAAAAAAGAAAAGACTGGAGGAATTAGAAATCAGAGGAAGGATCGAGACCATCAAGACCAGTAGTTCTCAACCTTTTTTTTTACCCATGGACCCCTTTTTTCTTGGTGGACCCCTTCAGAATATCTGTACTAGGAACTTTTGATATCTTTTACCTTTTCACGATGGAGTTCAGCGTTAAACTGAAGTTAACTGCTTGGGTCAAGTTCTGTAAGAAGAGTAACACGAATCGACCGTCTCATACGACGTACTAAGTCCAGAATGCAAATGGCGGCGCCCACCAGTCATTGATTAGAGACTTCCCGACGCCCTGTCACTGATATTTGCATAACACTGTTGTATACTCTCTTTACTTCTATATTCTTCTGCTCGTCTTTGGTATCTTACGTTCTTCTTCTAGCGTCTGGACTTCGTCTTGGGGACTTCGTGTCTGGTCTTCCATTGGGGATTTCTCTTTATCATAAGCCCTGTGTCATTGGTAGTTTTTAGATAATGACCCAAGACTTCGATTTGCTTTAGATCATATTTTATTCCGAAATCCCCACCAGACTACCTGCGCAGATTGAGTTGGCAGTGCGCTTAACGCGACTTACCACCTTCGTGGTTTGGCCGATACTGAACTAAACTCTCTTTCTAATCTAAACCGTAAGAGGGTCTTCTCCACCGATTCTCACGGTATCCACCGGAAGGAGGATCGAGATGAGGTTAAGCGGTGTCACTCAATCCTTCAAGGCCACCAGCTGCAACTTATAACAGCCATTTTGGTTTCTAGACTAACGTAAATAAGTGTTAGGGTACTAACAATTATGTAACAACACCACAAACAGTCACTCTAAGTTACTATTAATAAAGGAAGGTAACTCTAACCTACCCACACAAAGTCGACATTTTAATAGATTTTCCCCTAGAAGGGTTTGACAGATCGAAGTGTTTCTATAATAAATTTACTAAGGAGATTAGTATGGAAGAGCGAAAGTCGGACAGACAATATAATAGGAAAAGAACCGACTGCCTGAGGCGCATATTTAAAATCAGCTCTTATCACTTCTTTTTTTTTTCTTTTTTTTTTTTTTTTCTTGCTTTCAAGACAATTTTCTGTTTTTTTTTTTTTCAAAATCTAGAAAATACATCCAACTTCGTTTGAATGTCTTCTTCAGCTTTCTACCAAAATTACAGTAGAAATTGAATTTTTAATAATAAAAACCATTCTGAGTCGGTTTTCTTCATGGACAACCAAAATATCATTGTGGACCCCCAATTTGTTATGTTTTGCCTGTGGACCCCAGAAATATGCTATGGACCCCTTGGGTCCGGGAGGACTCCGGTTGAGAATGCATGATCTAGACGATAGTATTGGAAGCTGGACACCTGGGAAGACTGGTTATCACTCAGACTTCGGTGAAATACCACCAACTAACGCTGATGTGAAAACTCGCAAAATGTGACATTCTCTAGGACTTTGAGATCCCGACGTTCACCATATCCTAGCCAAAAACCGGACATCATATTGATTAACAAGAAAAATAAACCTTGTCAGCTGTTAAATTTTGCAGTCCCTGTCGATCACATGGTGAAGGTAAAAGAAAACGAACATATTGAAAAATACCTGGACCTTGCAAGGGAATTGAAAAAAGAACTGTGGAATATGAAGGTGAAAGTGATACTTATTGTAGTTGGTGCCCTTGGACCGGTCCCCAAGAAATTAGAAAACAGACTAGAGGAATTGGAAATCAGAGGAAGAGTTGTGACCACCGAAACAACAGTATTGTTAAGATCGGCTAAAATACTCAGGAGAGTCCTAGAGACCTGAGGAGACTTGCTGTCCCTCAGACTCCAGAGAGAGTTCATCAGTTTACACTGTTGTTAAAAATTCGCAAGGAGGGAAATTTGACAAGTCATCTTCATCTAAAATTCCCAAGAATTAAATTACTTGGCAAAACGATATATATATATATATATATATATATATATATATATATATATATATATATATAGAGAGAGAGAGAGAGAGAGAGAGAGAGAGAGAGAGAGATATTTAAGAATTTTTTTGAGATGAAACAAAGAAATCACAGTGCTCAACTACAAATTTGTAGGAGCTTTATTTATTTATTTGTTGAATTTTTTTTAAATATAATTGTTTTCCATAGGCAACTACCCAGGTTTCAGGCTATTTTGACATCATCAGGTTGCTAATAATTCTAATAGTTTCTAATATATATATATATATATAAAGCTTAGGAACAGTGCGTTATTCTATCCTGAGTCTCTTTTTTTCTATTCATAAGTCGTCGGGGTGGATTAAAGTCAGTATCAGCCAATAAGCGAAGGAGTCTATCCCCTTTTCACTGGCACTAGACCAAGGAGATTGCTTTTTAGCCGCTGAAGTTGAGCGCCACACCTACCATCAGCTCCTTACTTTACCGCGCAGATCCCTGTACTACTCATACGCTGAGTTGACGAGGGCGGGTATCGAACTAGGAATCTTGTAGTTTTTTAGCCGAACGCTCTACTGATTGAGCTAACCCGGCTCTTTAAAACAGGAAAATTCGGACATTCAAATATTCATTGAAATATAAAAGCTTTAAGATTATCTTCATTTCTTGAATCATTTCTTATCTATGCGATGAAAAGATTAAATAAGATACAAATCTAGAAATAGAAAGAAAGAGAAATAGAAAGAAAGAGAGAGAGAAGAAAATAGAAAGAAAGAAATAGAAAGAAAGAAAGAAAGAAAGAAAGATAGAAAGAAAGAAAGAAAGAAGAGAGAAAGAGAGAGAAAGAAATAGAAAGAAAGAAATAGAAAGAAAGAAAGAAAGAAAGAAATAGAAAGAAAGAAAGAAAGAAAGAAGAAAGAAAAAAAAGAAAGAAGAAATAGAAAGAAGAAAAAGAAAGACACAGAAAGAATGAAAGAAGAAAGAAAAGAGAGAGAAAGAAAGATAGAAAGAAATAGAAAGAAAGAAAGAAAGAAAGAGAGAGAGAGAAAGAAATAGAAAGAAAGAAAGAAAGAAATGGAAAGAAAATGAAATAGAAGAAAAAAGAGAAAGAATGAAGAAATAGAAAAAAAGAAAGAAAGAATAGAAAAAAGAGGGGGAGAGAAAGAAAGAAAGAAAGAAATAGAAAGAAAGAAACAGAAAGAAAGAAAGAAAGAAACAGAGAGATTGAAATAAATAGAAAGAAAGAAAGAAAGAAAGAAAGAAAGAAAGAAAGAAAGAAAAAAAGAAATAGAAAGAAAAAAAGAAAGAAATCGAAAGAAACAGAAAGAAAGAAAGAAAAAAAGAAAAAAGAGACTTGTGCTTTTCGCACGCGTCTTGTGTGATTGAAAATATTGTCGTACCGACTTCTGTTTGTTAGAAAAACACAACGACTAAAAGTAAGAATAAAAAAAAACTGTAAGAAAATAGTCAAATGACATTAAGTCAAAATGGAGGGGGGGCTAATATTGTGACCATTCTTTATTCGTCCCCTTTAGAGCAAAGATGATGGAAACAGGGGATGTTAGTTGGTAAAAAGGTGTCTACGCACAAACAAATATCAATCATCTTCCGTTTGGTTCAATTAAGGCCCAACATCTGAATGACAAAATATCCAATTAGTTTTTCCTCCGGCCGCGTCTGGTAACACATCCGGGCTAATTAGATTTCCTTTGCTATTTCATTTTTTCAATCTCCAATCAACTTTACTTCACTGTCAATCTAGATACTTCATTGTAGCTGTAGATGTTTGTTGAAAAGACAGACACTTTGTATTGCTTTTAGCGATTTTCTTTTTCTATAGTCGTTGCTACTACTAAGAAATAAAGAACCGAGATATCGAGTTAGTGAAAAAGATCGTGCCATGGCTTCGGTTACGTCTTGCATAATAACAATTTTTATCGGTGATTAAATCGAAATACAAAGAAATAGAAAGAAAGAAAGAAAGAAAGAAATAGAAGAGATAGAAAGAAAGAAAGAAATAGAAAGAGAGAGAGAGATAAAGAAATAGAAAGAGAAAGAAAGAAAGAAAGAAAGAAAGAAATAGAAAGAAAGAGAAAAGAAAGAATAGAAAGAAGAAAGAGATAAAGAAATAGAAAGAAAGAAAGAAAGAAAGAATAGAAAGAAAGAAAGAAAGAAAGAAAGAGATAAAGAAATAGAAAGCAATAGAAAGAAAGAAAGAAAGAAATAGAAAGAAAGAAAGAAATAGAGAGAAAGAGAGAGATAAAGAAATAGAAAGAAATAGAAAGAAAGAGAGAGATAAAGAAATAGAAAGAAATAGAAAGACAGAAAGAAAGAAAGAAAGAAAGATTTATATTTACTATTGTTAAAGTCTTTCCTACTTAAATATTTATGAAATTGTGACAGAGAACACGAGGTGAGTGGCGAATGTCAAGGCCTGCCGTATTCTCGAAGGAAGCGGGCTAGGCTTTGCCTGACATGTCGGACTGTAAAATCGAACCCGCTTCCTTCAGAATGCAAACATTGTCACCGAATTCGAGAAGCTTCTGTCCCGGGTGTAAGCGCCCGGTGCCCGGATGATAGCTATGAGGATTCCGGCGGCCGGGTTTGGCTCGAGAATCTCGTGTGTGGGGCGCAGACACTCGGCTGTTGAGGAGAAACTAGTATAAGTAGAAGTGGGGTGACGACAGGAGTTGAGTCGCGATTTTGAGTTGCTGAAGATTTTACGACGACGGATTTTTCAGCTGCTGAAGATTTTGAGTAGAAGATTTTTTGACGGCGACGACATTGTCAACAAGTCGAATGTTTATTATTTTTCCCCTCTATTTTTTTTTTTTCATTCTTGAGAAATATATTAAAAATATAATAAGGTTTGAAAAATAGTTCAAATTGGAGAGTGTTACAATCTTATGGGCCATCCTGTACGCTTTAAGCAAGAGTGCTTGTCCAGTGGAATTGGGTCCTTGGTAATCCTCTGATAATGAATGCTTTGGTTCTTCTGGTAAAGAGTCATGAGTATTGTAAGTCCCTCGTCAATGATTGCAAGTACAGCTGTGGCAAGTATCCGTGTTTAAGTAGAGTATCAGCCACGCAGTAAGGCTAGTGATTGGCGAAGGAACAAACCACGTGACTACGGCTAGTCTATAAATCCAGGTGGGGAATTGTAGGACACCTTATATAGGGTACCTCTGGGCACCTCATGTGGTGTAATGGTTAGCAAGCTTGATTCGCAAACCATTGTTAGTGAGTTCGATTTTCATTGGGCGCCCCACACTTCTGGCCTTGTGCCATATCTAAGCTAAGCTTAGTAAATAACTATATAGGGTACCTCTGGGCACCTCATGTGGTGTAATGGTTAGCAAGCTTGATTCGCAAACCATTGTTAGTGAGTTCGATTTTCATTGGCGCCCCACACTTCTGGCCTTGTGCCATATCTAAGCTAAGCTTAGTAAATAACTATATAGGGTACCTCTGGGCACCTCACGTGGTGTAATGGTTAGCAAGCTTGATTCGCAAACCATTGTTAGTGAGTTCGATTTTCATTGGGCGCCCCACACTTCTGGCCTTGTGCCATATCTAAGCTAAGCTTAGTAAATAACTATATAGGGTACCTCTGGGCACCTCACGTGGTGTAATGGTTAGCAAGCTCGCTTCGCAAACCATTGTTAGTGAGTTCGATTCTCATTGGGAGCCCCATACTTCTGGCCTTGTGCCATATCTAAGCTAAGCTTAGTAAATAACTATATAGGGTACCTCTGGGCACCTCACGTGGTGTAATGGTTAGCAAGCTCGTTTCGCAAACCATTGTTAGTGAGTTCGATTCTCATTGGGTGCCCCATACTTCTGGCCTTGTGCTATATCTAAGCAAAGCTTAGTTTATTTAGGGCACCTGACACGGTGTAATGGTTAGCAAGCTATATTCGCAGACCATTGTTAGTGAGTTCGATTCTCACTGGGTGCCCCATACTTCTGGCCTTGTGCCACATCTAAGCTAAGCTTAGTAAATAACTATATAGGGTACCTCTGGGCACCTCACGTGGTGTAATGGTTAGCAAGCTCGCTTCGCAAACCATTGTTAGTGAGTTCGATTCTCATTGGGAGCCCATACTTCTGGCCTTGTGCCATATCTAAGCTAAGCTTAGTAAATAACTATATAGGGTACCTCTGGGCACCTCACGTGGTGTAATGGTTAGCAAGCTCGCTTCGCAAACCATTGTTAGTGAGTTCGATTCTCATTGGGAGCCCCATACTTCTGGCCTTGTGCCATATCTAAGCTAAGCTTAGTAAATAACTATATAGGGTACCTCTGGGTACCTCACGTGGTGTAATGGTTAGCAAGCTCGCTTCGCAAACCATTGTTAGTGAGTTCGATTCTCATTGGGAGCCCCATACTTCTGGCCTTGTGCCATATCTAAGCTAAGCTTAGTAAATAACTATATAGGGTACCTCGTGTGGTGTAATGGTTAGCAAGCTATGTTTGCAGACCATTGTTAGTGAGTTCGATTCTCACTGGGTGCCCCATAATCTGGCCTTATGCCACATCTAAGCTAAGCTTAGTAAATAACTATATAGGGTACCTCGTGTGGTGTAATGGTTAGCAAGCTAGATTAGTAGACCATTGATAGTGAGTTCGATTCTCATTTGGGCGCCCCATACCTGGCCTTGTGCCATATCTAAGCCAAGCTTAGTTAATAACTATATAGGGCACCTCGTGTGGTGTAATGGTTAGCAAGCTAGATTCGCAGACCATTGATAGTGAGTTCGATTCTCACTGGGTGACCATACTTCTGGCCTTGTGCTGCATCTAAGCTACGCTTAGTAAATAACTATATGGTGTAATGGTTTGCAAGCTAGATTAGCAGACCATTGTTAGTGAGTTCGATTCTCACTAGGTGTCCCACACTTCTGGTCTTGTACCACATCTAAGCTAAGCTTAGTAAATAGCTATATGCCGAAATAATTCCAACAGAGAGAATCCAGAATCAAGAGTAAATTTAAACATAAGTTTGGACCAATTCAACAAATATCTTTTCGGTAAGTGCTCTACAACTTCAATGAATGAGAAATATTAGAGTGAAAGTAATCCTTATAAACATGAGAACACCAGGATTAAGTGATGCGAATAGAATTTAGAACATAAGTAGAAATAAAGTCGTCTGTGGTCCAACTAATACAAGAATATTGGCATAGCAGTTCGGAATCTAAAAGAAAATTTGTTGATTACCTACAATAATCACCAAAATTTATTATGAAACATTAAGTAATGTTCATATATATTCTTTATAGAAACTTCAAGATATTTTAATGTAAAAATGTGTCTTTAATATAAAAACCTATCTTTCGTTTAAAGTTTTTATTTGGCGAATTGCCAGTTCACTTGGGTGAGGATACAAATAAAGACCTCCTGGTCAAGTTTAAACGGGGAAAAAGCTTGCAACAAACCTTGTTGCGACCTTGCTAGAGGGTAAAAAGGAATCGTAACGTTAGGTCTAGTAGAATTAGTCCAGAAGAAACGTAGTACCTTCGTGAGTGGTGACAAGGTATTTATTTACTAATTCGACCAATCAAAAGGAAAGTAGACACCAACCACATGTATAAATTACTACGCAATCTTTATTCCTGCTTTCTTCCCTCAGAAGATTGCGGGTGAGTAGTTTTCATTTTTTTTCCCGACATTTAAAACTTTTTTTAAAAATCCTATAGAATTAACAAGAACATGAAATAACTATTTTTTTTATTAAAATCGAAAACTATTTTAGTATAGATTTGTGCCTTTGGGTTGTAAATATACATGAACAAACTTTTTAAAAACCTTACAGTGAAATTCCAATGCAAAAAAATCTATTGTTTGTAAACAAACAAACGGAAATTTACGGTAAAAAGCAAAATGTGTTCCTTTCAAAACAGCTCCCAGCTGGGGGTGCTTATTGGTTACTTGGTCCAAACTTCAAAAGTTAAGAAGAGATGTCAAGTGAACAAGTAATTGGATTTAAAGAATGTATTAAAGTTGTCAATAAGTGAAACGAAAATACGAACAAGTGAATTTGAGGAGACGAGACGAAAAACCAATGAACAAAGAGAATTTACACGAAACGTCAAATGTGGAATTGCGACAAGGAGGAAAAATATAATACCGTTCCTTTTAGTAATCGTATGAATTGTGAATCTTCTGTGGTCAGTAGTTGCTATAAAGTATTCCTAAAATATGAACGTGAAATTGATATCTCAACTTCCCAATAAAATTTAATCATTCTTTTCTTTCGAGGTGGTTATTTGTAAGATTTGTAAGTTTGTAAGATTTACATCTCTCTCTCTCTCTCTCTCTCTCTCTCTATATATATATATATATATATATATATATATATATATATATATATATATATATATATATCTCATATCAATTATGAAACATAAAGTTTGTAAGATTTACATCTCTCTCTCTCTCTCTCTCTCTCATATCAATTATGAAACATAAAGTTTGTAAGATTTACATCTCTCTCTCTCTCTCTCTCACACACACACACACACACACACACACACTCACACACACGCACTCTCGCTCTCTCTCTCTCACACACACACACTCTCTCTGTCTCTCTCTCTGCCTCTCTCTCTCTCTCCTCTCTCTCTCTCTCTCTCTCTCTCTCTCTCTCTCTCTCTCTCTCTCTCTCTCTATCACACACACACACTCTCTCTCTCTCTCTCGTACACATACACACACTCTCTCTAACACACACACACACACAACACTCTCTCTCTCTCTTCTTGACGTTGATTCCCCTCCCCCCTCTCTCTCTCTCTCTCTCTCTCTCTCTCTCTCTCTTCTCTCTCTCTCTCTTATATTAATCATGAAACATAAAGTTATCTCTAAGTCGGTGCAAAGTCATGATTATAGAGAAACCTGTGAGGAACAAATTCGCTGCGAATAACCTGCGTGACCAGTCGACTCTGATTCTAAGTTTTGTTTGAAAAGTGAATATTCATGACATCATTAATTTATATTTTGCCAGTTTTGAACAGCAAACGATATCTTAACGCCATTCGTATCATTATTCTCAACCAAACCATATTTCAACCAAACTTGAATAAAAATTTTAAAAAGACGACATCTTAAGAAGAAAAAAATCAAGTTTCCATTGGCAATATAATTATACAAGTGAAATACGACGTGAAGGTCGTGAATGAAGTTTACGGTTAAAAACTCAAGTTTCCATTGGCAACATAATTATACAAATGAAATACGACGTGAAGGTTGTGAATGAAGTTTACGGTTAAAAACTCAAGTTTCCATTGGCAACATAATTATACAAATGAAATACGACGTGAAGGTTATGAATGAAGTTTACGGTTATGTTACGGTTTAATTTCAGGCAGTAACTTAACCATGCTCGCTTAGAAACAGAAAAATAGAGACAGTTTTTTTGGTTTAATCAGTCTAATATTTTATTGTGCAAGAATATGAGGAGAAAAAAACAACAGACATGATTCACTCGACAACCAAAGAAAAGAAATTGAAAGTGTTATTGAAATATTCAAGTTATTAACTTAGCTCTAATGGAAACAGTCAGTAATCAGGCTTCATTGAATACAGCAGAAAATTCATTATCTTGTTTGGAAAAAAAAAAGTGTTTTAATTACTTCACATGGACAGTGAAAATTCTTTTAATTATTTTGTTGAATTTATTTTTCTTTGCTTATATGAATTGTTCTCCTTCTTCAAAATCTGTTGGAGGAGAAGAGCTTCTTTTTTTTTTATTAAATGTTTATGTTGTAGGATTTAATGTTATTATTATATTCGGCTGGGAGTCTTAGGTGGCCTTCCAACGTGGGTACATATAAGTACCAGAAATATTCCGAAAAAGGAGTTGTGAAGTGTAACAAACAGATTTTAATACATGAGGACGTGGAGAAACATTTATGCAGCGTAATTATTGTGGTCTACGTGCATTTCAAAGAGAAAGAGAGGAAAAAGAAATAAGAGCAAACAAAGGTTAAAATTTGGAAGAGTAAACACACAACGAGGTGCCAGTAACTTGACCGAGGAATGACCTCGGAAGTGGATTTGAAAGTAAAAACGGAAGTTCCGGGTGTTGATCGGAAGCGGATGTGACTCCGGGACGAGTAACGGTAGAAGAAGAAAATCTGTCTCTTTTCCTTTCGGTTGTAGCAGGGGTCAGACGTGCTCCTGGTCCCTCGTGTGGGACAGCAGTACAGATGATGATACCATGTTAGAAGGTAGAATAATTTAACCGTACCCTCTCTCTTTCTCTCTGTCTTTCCTTCTCTCTCTAAGAAAGAGCCCACGAGCCTGGAAATAAATACTAAGTCCCTTGTGACTATACAACTTGCGTGTATGTTGTTCCTTGACCTAACGGCTACTAATAATGACGACTGCTACTAAAACTTGAGCTGGCCCATACGACATACATCGTTCTGACACATTATGCTACATGCATGAATACGTTTACAAATGACAAAGTAGATACATAAGTAACACATATACGAATAGAAGTTATACAAAGGTGTATAAAGAACAGATACACAATGTACTATAAAGAAGGTAGGACGTAGGCCTTCGTTCTAAAGAAATGATGGAGAGTCCATGAAGTAATGTCACTTACTTAAGTTGGCTGGGTGGCGAAGCCACCCATATAAAAGGCCTAGACGCAAAATGTCTAATCCATGTTTGCTGTTTGCTGTCCCGGAGAGAAGAGAGGATTCAAACTTGGCGCTTCCCTGATTAAATAGTCAGGACCCCTAGCGGTCAAAAGCTGAAAACGAGAGAAGATAACTTTTCCAGTCCAAACAGGGGACAGACAATCGCTACAATGTAAAGAGAATTCAACAGCATTTTGTCAATTGTTTATCAATTGTCCCTTCATTTCAAGATTTTCGCGTATAAACTCTAAAATGCCAATTACTTTCTAGAACCAAATCTTTTAGTTGGTTTTAGTAAATCATTTACCAAATTTCCTAAATTGATTCTTTTTTTAAGTTAACAAAGTACTAGATATATTCAAATTAAAATGAAATTTTAAAATTTAGATTATAAACTCTGTAAATATGCCACTATATCTGTTTTATTCTGAGGAAAGGATATTGAACACAACAGTTTTAGAACATTTCAGTCGTTTTTAGTAGCTTTCTAGTTGCTACTCGGATCTTACAAATCATTAAAAGAAAACACCGGAGGGCTATGACACTCAATGGTTAACATACAAACCATCTTAATGTTGGTTGGTTGGTTGATTGGTTGGTTGGTTGGAATCCTTCCGTCTACGAGAGACGATAGAGTGGTGTCCAAATATTTTTTCTTTTTCTTTTTTTTTGGAACTACGTAGCCTATGTGGGTTCATATGGTGGGTGAGCTGTTGCCCAAGCAGCAAATCCCCCTCTCCACACTGTGATCCAAAGGAAAAGTAAGGAACTAATGCAGTTTGGTAGCGGTAGTGTCGCAGGAGTTAATGTTATCCGTACAACATTTAGACAAACCTTCTTCAGGTATTTCTCGTCGGGACCTTCTCGAACTCGGGAACTTTAATGGGTAGCACTGTATTTAAGCATCACACCACCTTAGGGACTCCGGCTCCTGATTTGTTTTCGGGGTTTACTCACTTAGCCTTTCCTTAATGTACATTTCGTTTATGTCTGAAAGATAAAATAACTATAAAATGATGATAGTAACTCAAACTCCAGTGAAAGACCACCATTTAAGCTGATGTGAAAAACTCACAAGTAATGGATATAATAATAATAATAATAATAATAATAATAATAATAATAGTTCTCTGAATTTTTGACATGAGGCTTGATAATTTGTATTATTTGGACTATTGTCAGCATCTTTATAGTTATATGTACAATGTTTCGGCCGATATGCCCTCCGGCCTTCTTGAGGTATTTATTGTCGGACTCGGGAGTCTTCGTGTCGTAATCGGGAGCTATCACGGAACTTTGAATCCAACACTTTATTCAATCCATGGGGGTATCCTGTTCTCATTCCGCTTACCATAGCTGGATACAAGTGTTAAGCTGTGTTAATTATCATTCGATGTTACTGTCACCCTTGACCAGGATTGAACCTGCAGCCTAAAGATAACTGTCACTTAGAACTGTCTTAACCCAACACCTATATCCACTATGCTATGTCTCCAATTGTTTCTCGAGTTCGAAAAGAAAGTTCCCGAGTTCGAGAAGGCTCCAGAGTCCGACAAGAAATACCTGAAGAAGGTTTGTCTAAATGTTGTACGGATAAGATAAGGACAATAGTCCGAATAATCCAAATAATACATAATAATAGTTGTGAAACATGTAGATAAACAGTGATACCAATTGTAGTTGGAGCCGGTTATTTCCTATAAGTCTAACATAAACAAAGGGGAACCACTCTTCTGATAGATTTTTTATTTATTTCCCATTAAACTAACGCTAAAACCCTAACACTAACCCTAAACCTAAACCCTAAACCCAACCCTAACCTCGTCTTCTTTTTCCTAGTAGATCAATAAATATAAATATTCATCAGTCAAGAGTGGTTCCCTTTGTTTATGTTACACTTATAGGAAATAACCTTGGAGCCTTGAACAGTCCCTGGAGATTAGAGAAAGAATTGAAAGTACAGAACTAAAAAATTAGATATTTAGAAGAGACCTGGAGAATGATGGAGCTTGCTGTCACTCAGAGTCCAGTGAAAAACCATCAGTTAGAGCTGTGGGAAAAACTTGAAAGGGACTATAACTAATAATAATATAATAATAATTAATGTCGGTTACTCAAATTATTCATGACGTCATTAATGATCAATATCAGTGGATTATCACCACTTGATTAGTTGACATAAAAAAGGGTTATTTCCTATAAGTCTAACATAAAACAAAGGGGAACCACTCTTGACTGATAAATTATTTATTTATTTTACCATTAAACTAACCCTAACCTAACCCTAACCCTAAACCCTAACCCTAACCCTAACCCTAAAACCTCGTCTTCTTTTTCCTAGTAGATCAATAAATAAACAAATAATTTATCAGTTAAGAGTGGTTCCCCTTTGTTTATGTTTCGACTTATAGGAAATAAACCATAAAAAATTACTTTTATCATCAGCTTGGCAAATATTATGAGGTCAAGATTTGATGGCTTAATCGTTTTATAGACATACTTTTTCTAAGTCGATAGATATTTCTCTCACTTAAACGAAAGAAATGGAATCAGAGAGAAGAAGAGTTATTTATAGGCGGAGAATTAAGAGAAAAATGAAACTTTTAGTAAAAGAGAGCAACGGAGCAAAAAGAAGAAAATATTTTCAGCTGAAGTTCTTTTTTTAGGTTAAACTGCCAAATGTGACGACGCTAAGTTTCACTTTTCTACTAAAAAAAAATGTTATTTAGTTTTCGGGAATTAGGGTGAGGGTTATTGCTTATCTTGTAAAGACTTTTTTATTTTTTATTTTTTTATTTTATGAATTTATTACCCGGTGAACCAGACTAAAAGAAAATAAAACTCAAAATCAATTAGAAATTTTTCATAACATTTATCTACAAACGGTCATAAGTGTGAAAATATTCAAAACTTATATTCAAAAAGAAAGAAAGTAGGAAGCGTGTGGTGTAATGGTTAAAGTCATGGGAAATGGACTAGATGCCCCGAGTTCAAATCCTGGGCGTAGTAATTGCATTTCACTTAGTGCTAATACCTTTGGGAAAGGTATGAATCCTACTCTCCCTCCAGCTATGGGTAAATTGTAGGGCAGACCGGGCTCTTTTAACCTTGGTTAGGCAACCGGTCTAGGAGAAGGAAAACTCTGAATTTCAAACCTGTTGAACTCCGCTTAAGAAATTGACTTGTGTCACATCCTGCTCGTGCGGAGGTTGGTAAATATATAATATATATATATATAAAAGAAATAGAAAATTTTACTTAAAACTATTTCATTCAACATATTTACTCCACGAGAAAACAATATTCAAAAAATCTGTTTTCAACTTAATAATAATTAATAAAGGAATCCTCATTTTGCGTCTGATGATGGGACCGAAAGATAATTCCTCTAGTTTCCCCTGAAATAGTCTATTATGCTTACAACCTAAATCTTTTTTATTGTATTTATTTTTCTTTTTCCTAATATTGTCTCTGTGACTCTGACATAAGAGCACACATTGAGCTCTGCAATTAGCCTTTCTTACTGTTGGGTTTGTGTCGGTAGAGTTCGGCTAGAAACCACCAAGGTTCTAGTTCGATACCGGTCCTCGCCTACTCAGCGTATGAGTAGCACAGGGATATGTGCGGTAAAGTAAGGAGCTGATGGTAGGTGTGGCGCTCCCCTCAAGACAAAACAATCTCCGGGTTGCGCTATTGAAAAGGGGATAGACTCCCTCGCTGACTGCTGATACCGACTTTAGGCCGCCCTGATGACTTTACTTTTACTTACTGTTGTTAGTGTATTCGTCAAGTGCTATTGTTCGGGTTCAATCTTTATTTGGTAGCGATATTTAAGAAGTAAACAAAAAAAAAAAAAATAAATGTGTGCAACTTTCGGTACTATTCGCAGAGTTCTGTCCGGGCCTCTTGCCTTAAAAAACGCTAGGCGGTGATAGCTCAAAAAATAAACCCACCTATGAATGAAGACCCTAGCTGAAGCGATGCCTGCTGTATATGAAAAATAATTTGTCGATTGAAGGTGTTTTTATCCATAGATTATTTTTTAGTGGTATGAAGGCGTTAAAAGTAAGCCATATTTTTGAAAATATTGACCCCCCCTCAAAAAAAAAAAAAAACAAGCTGCGCTTTTCCCAAAAAGTTAATGCAATATTTTACCACCTCCAGTCTTTTTTTCGACAAGTAAATGTGAATATTTTAACCTTTTAAAATATGGCTTACTTTTAACGCCTTCAAACCACAAAAAAAAATTGTCGATAAAAACGCCTTTAATCGACAAATTTTTTTTCATTTACAGCAGGCACTGCATCAGCTAGGGATTTCATTCATAGGTGGGTTTATTTTTTTATATATCACCGCATAGCGTTTTTTAAGGCAGGAGGCTGGGACGGAACTCTCCGAATAGTACGCAACTTGTTTTTTTTTTTAATATTTTAGAACTTTGATAAAAAATGGAAAATTATCTTTTTACTGTTTTCTTTTACGTTTAATATAAAGAACAATTCCAATTTTATATGTTAAAAAAAGAAAAGAACAGATAACTGTTACACATAACGTACGTTTGTATTGTTTTTAATCATCTTTCGATTAATTGTTTATTTTTCATATATTTCCCGCCAAAATAGAAGGTAGGGTCATTCTCTATGACAGGCCATAATTGTCATTTTTACCGCATTATCAGCAGCAGCAGCAGTCAGCACTAGATGACACTTTCAGATACGAATATTGTGATGTAAACGGCTCTCGTAACAAAAAAAAAGACAACAAATTTTACTTCAAAAATTATTTTAAACATTTCTTTTTTCATAAAGACTATCAAAATTGAATTTCATTATTTTTAGCTATATATTTTTAATACAACCTTTTCTTTAATTAAATAAATATGCCTTTGTCAGACAGTGAACGGGAGAATTTATTTTACATTTATAAATTTCATTTCTAAAATAAAATAAAAAGTAGACAAGTTGAACTTTTAATAATATATTCCTTAGAATATAAGCAAACGATTAATGAAAAAAAGGATAAATATTTTTTCTAATTTACGAGACTTACGTTTCAAAATGTAAGACGACCTACAACCGATTTTTTCAAAATATTGATTTTTTTGACAAATGTTCCGTCATTAAATTCTATTTCCAAAAAACACCAAAAAATACAAAGATAACAAAAGAAAACCCGTAGGCGTTTGATATATATAAAAGGAAGTCAGGGATCCCAGGTCAGTGAGAGAGTCAGACAGCGGACGGCGAACAGAGCACAAGGAGCGACCGTCGACACGGCCCATCGCTGCCAGCGAGCAGTGAGGTTCGTCCACCCCTTCCACGTCACCAACGCTAGTCATCCCAACAGTAGTAGGTAGTCATCGTCAACCCTTGGACAGATTCCTATTGTCACGCTCGCCACCCACCAGCCGAGGGAAAGAAATAAAGTCAAAACTCCTACTATACCCATGTGTTGTAGATTTCATTAGGCGACTACTACATACATAGTCTAGGGTTAGTGACGATACCCGCTACGTATGCAGATACACGAAGTAGGGCCGTGAATTTGAAGCCGCATATAACATATAGAATTTGATGCCAGTATGCACATCTTTTTCAATGGCCAACATTAAAAATCTCATCAATCGCCGATCTATTTCATCTATTCAATTATGCTGAGGATTACTAAACTTAGCTTAAGTCTGGCATAAGGCAAAAATTCCGAAGATGAATATCGGATAAGAAGATTGTGTTATTTCAAATTTCCAAGTGTTTGCGTGTCTTGAAAATCAGCTTTCCAAAATTCCAGGTGGACCTGAAATCACACCAACCACTAGTTGCGGTGGATAATATTATGCTACCAAAAGATTTGAAGCTCTAGCAAACTATCAGCTTGTACGAATTGCAAATCGCCCCAATTGGGGGGGGGGTGCTATAATTAACGGTGTTGATCCCAGGGGACCATCCCCCTAGGCATAAGCTGCCCCCCTCGATTTAAAGGGGTAGGGCTGGGTTAACTGCCCAGTGCCTGAGGCGCCCCCTTGAAGGGAATTCCGACGGGATGAACGCAATTTTTCACCGCCCCACCCATGAGTCTCGGCTTGTGGGTGATCGCACATTAATAGGGCCTTGTGCCCTAACCCTTACACGTGGGGTACGAGGTAAATCTAGCTTGTATGAATTATCTGCAGCAAATGGAATTGCTCTTTAAATTGAATGCTATTTCGAATATTGCCGTTAGTGTTTGTTTTGTTTTTTTTGTTTTTTTTTTTTTTTTTTTGGGTTTTTGGGTTATACTCTTCGGAGACATAGTCTCTGATATATTTCTCCTCGTGATAAGAAAGAATAATCAATAAATCTTCTTATAATTATTTTATAGTTCATATTGATTTTGCTATTAAATTAAAAATAACGAATTGCTCATTCACTGTTGCATTTATACAACTAGAATCTCATAATTACTTACGCCGGGAAGTGTTTTTTATAGTCACAGAACATATCTCTGGCTTCGCTATCTAGAATTAACAAATCGGATTTTTATTTAATTCCATAGAGTTCCTTTATTTAATCCAATTTAATCTTTTCATCCCACATTATAATTTATTAATCAACTGTTCCCATTTCGTTGTCGACTGGTACAATCAGAGTATGATAATAATTTCTCATCTAAAAATTTCCACTAAGAATAAAACGAAAAAATTTCTCATATAACTTGAACATTTTTTATCAGATTTTATGATTCCCTTAAAAAAAGGTCAAGGTATATTTTTATTAATGTTTATTCAAGAGAATGATCACTTTGTTTGGACAAGGCCGGGGAAATTTGTGCCATTAGTGGATATGCAACACTTATGCTGGAACGATAAGAAATGAATTCTGCTAAGAATATCCGTAAATCCCTAAAGGAGACCGGATAGAAAAGGATCACCACATTCCAATATCTGAAAACATTCTTCCAGACGGATTTCTTTTCAAAGAATGTCACTCTACTCTACATTGATTTCAGGCAACTCATTTGCAGTTTTCACATTGATTTTCAACATTTTCCCGGCCTCCTGGCTAAGATCGAGTGTAGTATCTGTTCTTATCAGCTTAATATCTGATAGGTCTCCTCTGTGGGGACTACGTATTAAACTGATAAAACAACCCACTTGATACACACTTTAAAATACCTTTTACAGACTTAAAAAGACACATAAACATATACACAAAACAAAAAATGCAAAATTATTGGGAATAACTTCCAAAACAGCCAACTACATGAAATAATGCCACAAATAGGAAAACTTCAAATAAATCAACCTAAATATCCAGAAAAGAAGAAATAATATTATCCAGACTAAGAATAGGACACTCATACATTACCCATTCATACCTCTAAAAAAAAGCAGCCCCATATGGCATACACATGCCAAAAACCCACACAATCAAACACATATTTAACAGAATGTAGCAACCCTAAAACAAATACGAAAAAAATACTACCAAACAACAAATCTAAAACAGATATTCTGCCAAATAAACCCAGAAAAACTACTTGGATACATAAAGAAGCAGACATCTACAAGAAAACTAAAAGTCTTAAAAATAAATGAAAACACAAAAATATATGTTTAAAAAACATTCTAAAAGTTTCATTTCACAAAAAATATGTCAAAAAAAAAACCTTTAGAAAAATTAAACATTGTCACAATTCATTTCAAAAACGTAGTCGGCATTAAAGACCCATTGAGGTTGATATGCCGTAAAACAAGAACAAAATCAATTTCACATTAATTTTACATCTTGTATTTTTGTGTGAACTACAATTGAAGGAATGATAGATTTAGAAATGATCCATAATGATATGCCTTAAATAATTCAAAGTTATAGTCCTTTTCGTGTGCCACAGGCTGGTGGCCCAGGGGTAGAATCTCTGATTCTGCGTGCTGGGTTCCCGGTTTCGATTTATCTCGGAGGGAAATCGTAGGTATACACTGCTATGAGACTTAATAAATTGAAAAGCTGTACGGTGTTCCACGTCGCGCCCGTTATTTGCCGAGTTACTTGTCATGATTATTTTCAATAATTATCGAATTTTATACGATACACGCATTGTAATGGCCTTCAAAAATATAAACAATAATATACTTTGTTTAACAATGCTCCAAAAAGCCAAATTTTCAAATCCTTTTGTTTCAGTTTTGCTACTTCTCTTTTAGTGTCCAACGATGATGAAATAAAGAAAATGTGAAGAGATAAATTGAGGATGCGGAAGACAACTAAAAACAGTCTTAGGTTACAGCGGTCTGAACGTTGTGTCTATACACAATAAAGATGAGGACAACAGTCCGAAATGTCAAAATTATTCATATCAAGCACCATCTCATGAATACAGACAAATAAAAGTAAATTGAAATAGAATTAAAAACTTAGTAAAAAAATAATCCGAAAAGAGAATTAGCTGACAACAAACAATTTAGTAATTGGCCAATGTTTGTTTTTTTAAATGGACTAAGAAAACAAAAAAGCATCTAGAATGGAAGATCCAGTAAAATTCATTGACGACCTCATCCAATCTTCATCCGATTAGAATGTGTTAAGTTTTTTATGGGCCATCTTTTGGTCTTCAAGCGAGAGTGCTTGTCAGCAGAATCCTTTGGTAATCTCTGGTAAAGAATCCTGAGCATGTAAGTTCCTTCATCAATGATCGCAATATACTGTGAAAGAATTAGTGTTTAAGTAGTTAATCAGCCGAACATTATGGCTGTTGATTGGCGAAGGAATAGATCACGTGACCGCGCCTAGTCTATAAATTCAGGGTGGGTATTGGAGCACACCTTAGTGTCCAACAGAATGTAACCGCGAGATCCAAATGATGGTCTGCTAAATCATTAAAAAAAAAGTCTCAACAGTTCAAAGTAAGATATCCCCTGAAAATATTTGAAATTCCAAAGTAGCTATCTGAGTAGAATTTGCGAGTTTCATTCCTTTCTACAAAACAGCAACACGTTGATTGATTTCATTCCGTTGACGTTAGTCGATAAAATATCTACCACTTGTTCATTTATATCAGTGGTTCTCAGGTGGGGTCCATGTGGACCTCCGGGGACCATATAACATTTTTTGGGACCCAGGTAAGTAAAATGTATTTAATTATAAAAATACAAGGGGATTTTTAAACAACAAATGGCTATTGGGGGTCCACCAGAGTAAAATAGAATTAAAAGGGGGTCAATAGGTAAAAAAGGTTGAGAAGCATGGATTTATATTATGTCAGCTATTATAAAAAGTAAATTCATTCATTGCAGAAATTTATTTAGCATTCAAATAAGTTGGCCCCAGCCTCATTCCATGTGTCTCGAAGATAATATACTCTCATACTAATCTCCTCCTCGCTCCCT
>CM042150.1:98377101-98432101 GCA_023376005.1 Doryteuthis pealeii
TTTGAAAGAACACATTTTGCTTTTCCCGTAAATTTCCGTTTGTTTTTTACAAAAAAACAGACGATTTTTTGCATTAAATTTTCACTGTAAGATTTTTAAAAAGTTTGTTCATGTATATTTTACAACCCAAAGCAACAAATATATACTTAAAATACGTTTTCGATTTTAATAAAAAAAAAATTAGTTATTCATGTTCTTGTTAATTCTATAGGATTTTTTAAAAAAGTTTAAATGTCGGGGAAAAAAAATGAAACTGCTCCCCGCAAAATCTTCTAGGGAAGAAAGCAGGAATTAAAGATGCGTTAGAATTTATTTAACATGCTGTTGGTGTCTACTTTTCCTTTTTGATTGTCGGAATGGTAAATAATTTACCTTGGTCACCACTCACGAAGGTTACTACGTTTCTTCTGGGACTAATTCTACTAGACCTAAAGGTTTACGATTCCTTTTTTACCCACTTGCAAGTCGCCAACAGTTTGTTGCAAAGCTTCCCCCCCTTTTAAACTTACCAGGAGGTCTTTATTTTGTATCCTCACCAGTGAACTGGCAATTCGCCAAATTAAAAAGCTAAAAAGATATGAATTCTTCACTTCATACAAAAGACAAAGGAAACTTGTCAAACAAACAGAAAAACAATTGTCTTCTGCTACATAAACAGTGCTGAAAGTTGTTGCAAGCTTTTTCCCCGTAAAACTTGACCAGGAGGTCTTTATTTTTTGTATCTTCACCCAAGTTGAACTGGCAATTCGCAAATAAAACTTAAACGAAAGATAGGTTTATATTAAAGACACATTTTATATTTAAAATATCTTGATGTTTCTATAAAGAAATATATTTGAAGATTACTTAATGTTTCATCAATAAATTTTTGGTGATTATTGTAGGTAATCAACACATTTTCTTTAGATTCCGAACTGCTATTGCCAATATTCTTGTATTTTAGTTGGACCACAGACGACTTCTAATTTCTAACTTATGTTCTTAATTCTAATTCGCATCACTTAATCCTTTGGTGTTCTCATGTTATAAGGATTACTTTCACTCTAATATTTCTCATTCATTGAAGGTTGTAGAGCACTTACCGAAAAGATATTTGTTGAATTGGTCCAAACAACTTCTGTTTTAAATCTTAACTCTTGATTCTGGATCTCTCTCTGTTTGAATTTATTTCCCGCATATAGCTATTTACTAAGCTAGCTTAGATGTGGTACAAGCCAGAAGTGTGGCGACACTAGTGAGAATCGAACTCACTAACAATGGTCTGCCTAATTCTAGCTTTGCTAACCATTTACACCATCAGTTTACTAAGCCGTAGCTAGAAGAATGCAGCACAAAGGCCAGAAGCTATGGTCACCAGTGAGATCGACACTCACTATCATATTGTCTGCGAATCTAGCTTTGCTAACCATTACACCACACGAGGTGCCCTATAAAGTTATTAACTCAGCTTGCTTAGATATGGACACAAGACAGGTATGGGGCCCAACCATGAGAATCGACACTCACTCAACCCAATGCGTCTGCAAACATAGCTCTCCTAACCCATTACACCACAACGAGCGTTACCCCTATTAGTTAATTTACTAAGCTTAGTTAGATTGTGCATAAGGCCAGATTATTGGGGCACCCAGTGAGAATCTGGCCTCTATGCCAATCTAACGCTAAGCTTAGTAAATAACTATATAGGGTACCTCGTGTGTGTAATGGTTAGCAAGCTATGTTTGCAGGACCATTGTTTAGTGAGTTCGATTCTCACTGGTGCCCCATTCAATCTGGCCTTATGCCACATCTAAGCTAAGCTTAGTAAAATAACTATATAGGGTACCTCGTGTGGTGTAATGGTTAGCAAGCTATGTGCAGACATTGTAGTGGAGTTCGATTCTCATTTGTTGGGCGCCCCATACCTGTCCTTGTGCCATATCTAAGCCAAGCTGAGTTAATAACTTTATAGGGCACCTTCGTGTGGTGTAATGGTTAGCAAGCTAGATTCGCAGACCATTGATAGTGAGTTCGATTCTCACTGGGTGACCATACTTCTGGCCCTTGCTGCTGCATCTAAGCTACGCTTAGTAGTAAATAACTATATGGTTGTAATGGTTAGCAAGCTAGATTAGCAGACCATTGTTAGTGAGTTCGATTCTCACTAGGTGTCCCACACTTCTGGCCTTGCTTACCACATCTAAGCTAAGCTTAGTAAATAGCTATATGCCGAAATAATTCCAACAGAGAGAATCCAGAATCAAGAGTAAATTTAAACAGAAGTTTGGACCAATTCAACAAATATCTTTTCGGTAAGTGCTCTACAACTTCAATGAATGAGAAATATTAGAGTGAAAGTAATCCTTATAAACATGAGAACACCAGGATTAAGTGATGCGAATAGAATTTAGAACATAAGTAGAAATAAAGTCGTCTGTGGTCCAACTAATACAAGAATATTGGCATAGCAGTTCGGAATCTAAAAGAAAATGTGTTGATTACCTACAATAATCACCAAAATTTATTATGAAACATTAAGTAATATTCAAATATATTCTTTATAGAAACATCAAGATATTTTAATATAAAAATGTGTCTTTAATATAAAAACCTATCTTTCGTTTAAAGTTTTTATTTTGCGAATTGCCAGTTCACTTGGGTGAAGATACAAATAAAGACCTCCTGGTCAAGTTTTAACGGGGAAAAAGCTTGCAACAAACCTTTCAGCACTGTTTATGTAGCAGAAAGACAATTGTTTTTCTGTTTGTTTGACAAAAGTTTCTTTGTCTTTTGTATGAAGTGAAGAATTTCATATCTTTTACTTTTTAATTTGGCGAATTGCCAGTTCACTTGGGTGAGGATACAAATAAAGACCTCCTGGTCAAGTTTAAACGGGGGGGGGGAAGCTTGCAACAAACCTTGTTGCGACCTTGCAAGTGGGTAAAAAGGAATCGTAACCTTAGGTCTAGTAGAATTAGTCCAGAAGAAACGTAGTACCTTCGTGAGTGGTGACAAGGTATTTATTTACCAATTCGACCAATCAAAAGGAAAGTAGACACCAACCACATGTATAAATTACTACGCAATCTTTATTCCTGCTTTCTTCCCTCAGAAGATTGCGGGTGAGTAGTTTTCATTTTTTTTCCCCGACATTTAAAACTTTTTTAAAAAATCCTATAGAATTAACAAGAACATGAAATAACTAATTTTTTTTTATTAAAATCGAAAACTATTTTAGTATATATTTGTGCCTTTGGGTTGTAAATATACATGAACAAACTTTTTAAAAATCTTACAGTGAAATTCTAATGCAAAAAAAAAATCGTCTGTTTTTTGTAAACAAACAAACGGAAATTTACGGGGAAAAGCAAAATGTGTTCCTTTCAAAACAGCTCCCAGCTGGGGTGCTTATTGGTTACTTGGTCCAAACTTCAAAAGTTAAGAAGAGATGTCAAGTGAACAAGTAATTGGATTTAAAGAATGTATTAAAGTTGTCAATAAGTGAAACGAAAATACGAACAATAAGTGAATTTGAGGAGACGAGAAGAAAAACCAATGAAGAAAGAGAATTTACACGAAACGTCAAATGTGGAATTGCGACAAGGAGGAAAAATATGATACCGTTCCTTTTAGTAATCGTATGAATTATGAATCTTCTGTGGTCAGTAGTTGATATAAAGTATTCCTAAAATATGAACGTGAACTTGATATCTCAACTTCCCAATAAAAATTTAATCATTCTTTTCTTTCGAGGTGGTTATCTGTAAGATTTGTAAGTTTGTAAGATTTACACTCTCTCTCTCTCTCTCTCTCTCTCTCTCTCTCTCTCTCTTCTCTCTCTCTCTCTCTCTCTCTCTATCTATCTATCTATCTATCTATCTCTATCTCTCTATCTATCTATCTCTCTCTCTATCTCTATCTCTCTCTATCTCTCTCTCATATCAATTATGAAACATAAAGTTTGTAAGATTTACATCTCTCTCTCTTCTCTCTCTCTCTCTCCTCTCTCTCTCTCTCTATCACACACACACACACACTCTCTCTCTCACACACGCACTTTTCGCTCTCTCTCACACACACACACTCTCTCTCTCTCTCTCTCTCTCTCTCTCTCTCTCTCTGCCTTCTCCTCCGTCTCTCTCTCTCTCTCTCTCTCTCTCTCTCTCTCTCTTATATCAATTATGAAACATAAAGTCATCTCTAAGTCGGTGCAAAGTCATGATTATAGAGAAACCTGTGAGGAACAAAATTCGCTGCGAATAACCTGCGTGACCAGTCAACTCTGATTCTAAGTTTTGTTTGAAAAGTGAATATTCATGACATCATTAATTTATATTTTGCCAGTTTTGAACAGCAAACGATATCTTAACGCCATTCGTATCATTATTCTCAACCAAACCATATTTCAACCAAACTTGGATAAAAAATTTTAAAAGACGACATCTTAAGAAGAAAAAACTCAAGTTTCCATTGGCAATATAATTATACAAGTGAAATATGATGTGAAGGTTGTGAATGAAGTTTACGGTTAAAAACTCAAGTTTCCATTGGCAACATAATTATACAAATGAAATACGACGTGAAGGTCATGAATGAAGTTTACGGTTATGTTGCGGTTTAATTTCAGGCAGTAACTTAACCATGCTCGCTTAGAAACAGAAAAATAGAGACAGTTTTTTTGGTTTAATCAGTCTAATATTTTATTGTGCAAGAATATGAGAAAAAAAAAAACAACAGACATGATTCACTCGACAACCAAAGAAAAGAAATTGAAAGTGTTATTGAAATATTCAAGTTATTAACTTAGCTCTAATGGAAACAGTCAGTAATCAGGCTTCATTGAATACAGCAGAAAATTCATTATCTTGTTTGGAAAAAAAAAAGTGTTTTAATTACTTCACATGGACAGTGAAAATTCTTTTAATTATTTTGTTGAATTTATTTTTCTTTGCTTATATGAATATTTCTCCTTCTTCAAAATCTGTTGGAGGAGAAGAGCTTCTTTTTTTTATTATTAAATGTTTATGTTGTAGGATTTAATGTTATTATTATATTCGGCTGGGAGTCTTAGGTGGCCTTCCAACGTGGGTACATATAAGTACCAGAAATATTCCGAAAAAGTAATTGTGAAGTGTAACAAACAGATTTTAATACATGAAGACGTGGAGAAACATTTATGCAGCGTAATTATTGTGGTCTACGTGCATTTCAAAGATAAAGAGATGAAAAAGAAATAAGAGCAAACAAAGGTTAAAATTTGGAAGAGTAAACACACAACGGGGTGCCAGTAACTTGACCGAGGAATGACCTCGGAAGTGGATTTGAAAGTAAAAACGGAAGTTCCGGGTGTTGACCGGAAGCGGATGTGACACAGGGACGAGTAACGGTGGAAGAAGAAAATCTGTCTCTTTTCCTTTCGGTCGTAGCAGGGGTCAGACGTGCTCCTGGTCCCTCGTGTGGGACAGCAGTACAGATGATGATACCATGTTAGAATGTAGAATAATTTAACCGTACCCCCTCTCTTTTTCTCTCTGTCTTTCCTTCTCTCTCTGGGGAAGAGCCCACGAGCCTGGAAATAAATACTAAGTCCCTTGTGACTATACAACTTGCGTGTATGATGTTCCTTGACCTAACGGCTACTAATAATGACGACTGCTACTAAAACTTGAGCTGGCCCATAGGACATACATCGTTCTGACACATATATCGTTCTGGAGTTATGCTACATACAGGAATACGTATACAAATGACAAAGTAGATACATAAGTAACACATATACGAATAGAATTTATACAAAGGTGTATAAAGAACAGATACAAAATGTACTATAAAAAAGGTAGGATGTAGGCCTTCGTTCTAAAGAAGTGATGGAGAGTCCATGAAGTAATGTCACTTACTTAGGTTGGCTGGGTGACGAAGCCACCCATATAAAGGACCTAGATGCAAAATGTCTAACTCATGTTTGCTGTTTGCTGTCCCGGAGAGAAGAGAGGATTCAAACTTGGCGCTTCCCTGATTAGATAGTCAGGACCCCTAGCGGTCAAAACCTGAAATCAGGGGAAGATAACTCTTCCAGTCCAAACAGGGGACAGTCAATCGCTACAATGTAAAGAGAATTCAACAGCATTTTGTTAATTGTTTATCAATTGTCCCTTCATTTCAAGATTTTCGCGTATACACTCTAAAATGACAATTACTTTCTAGAACCAAATCTTTCAGTTGATTTTAGTAAATCATTTACCAAATTTCCTAAATTGATTCTTTTTTTAAGTTAACAAAGTACTAAATATATTCAAATTAAAATGAAAGTTTAAAATTTAGATTATAAACTCTGTAAATATGCCACTATATCTGTTTTATTCTGAGGAAAGGATATTGAATACAATAGTTTTAGAACATTTCAGTCGTTTTTAGTAGCTTTCTAGTTGCTACTCGGATCTTACAAATCATTAAAAGAAAACACCGGAGGGCTATGACACTCAATGGTTAACATACAAACCATCTTAATGTTGGTTGGTTGATTGGTTGGTTGGTTGGTTGGAATCCTTCCGTCTACGAGAGACGATAGAGTGATGTCCAAATATTTTTTTCTTTTCTTTTTTTGGAACTACGTAGCCTAGGTGGGTTCATATTGTGGATGAGCTGTTGCCCACACAGCAAATCCCCCTCTCCACACTGTGATCCAAAGGAAAAGTAAGGAACTAATGCAGTTTGGCAGCGGTAATGTCGCAGGAGTTAATGGGTAGCACTGGATTTAAGCATCACACCACCTTAGGGACTCCGGCTCCTGTTTTGTTTTCGGGGTTTACTCACTTAGCCTTTCCTTGAGATGAGGTAAAGCGGCGGGGGATTTGTATCAGACTTGTTAACAAGTAATCATTGGATATTAATTCTTAATGTACATCTTAGTGTACATTTCGTCTGAAAGATAAGATAACTATAAAATGATGATAGTAACTCAAACTCCAGTGAAAGACCACCATTTAACGCTGATCTGAAAAACTCAAAAATGGACAAATATCTGGACCTTGCCAGAGAACTGAAAAAGTTATGGAATATGAAAGTGAAAGTTATACCAATTGTAGTTGGTGCACTTGGAACAGTCCCAACAGGATTGGAAAAGGGTCTGGAAAGTTTGGGAATCAGAGGAAGGATTGAAACCATTCAGAACACTGCACTGCTACAATCTGCTAGAATACTCAGAAGAGTCCTGGAGACCTGAGGAGGCTTGATGTCACTCAGATTCCAGTGAAAGACCATCAGCTAATGCTGATGTGAAAACTCAAAAGGAGTAAATAATAATAATAGTTCTCTGAATTTTTGACATGAGGCTTGATAATTTGTATTATTTAGACTATTGTCCGCATCTTTATAGTTATATGTACAATGTTTCGGCCGATATGACCTCCGGCCTTCTTCAGGTATTTATTGTCGGACTCGGGAGTCTTCTCGAACTCGGGAACCTTCTTGTCGTAATCGGGAGCCATCACGGAACTTTGAACCCAACACTTTATTCAATCCATGGGGGTATCCTGTTTTCATTCCGCTTACCATAGCTGGATACAAGTGTTAAGCTGTGTTAATTATCATTCGATGTTACTGTCACCCTTGACCAGGATTGAACCTGCAGTCTAGAGATAACTGTCACTTAGAAGTGTCTTAATCCAACACCTATATCCACTATGCTATGTCTCCAATTGTTTCCCGAGTTCGAAAAGAAAGTTCCCGAGTTCGAGAAGGCTCCCGAGTCCGACAAGAAATACCTGAAGAAGGTTTGTCTAAATGTTGTACGGATAAGATAAGGACAATAGTCCGAATAATCCAAATAATACATAATAATAGTTGTGAAACATGTAGGTGACAGTGATACCAATTGTAGTTGGAGCCGGTTATTTCCTATAAGTCTAACATAAACAAAGGGGAACCACTCTTCTGATAGATTATTTATTTATTTTCCCATTAAACTAACGCTAAACCCTAACACTAACCCTAACCCTAACCCTAAATCCTAACTCTAACCCTAACCTCGTCTTCTTTTTTCCTAGTAGATCAATAAATAAATAATTCATCAGTCAAGAGTGGTTCCCCTTTGTTTATGTTACACTTATAGGAAATAACCTTGGAGCCTTTGGAACAGTCCCTGGAGATTAGAGAAAGAATTGAAAGTACAGAACTATAAAAATTAGATATTTAGAAGAGACCTGGAGAATGGTGAGACTTGCTGTCACTCAGAGTCCAGTGAAAAAACATCAGTTAGAGCTGGTGGGAAAAACTTGCAAGGACTATGATAATAATAATAATAATAATAATAATAATGTCGGTTACTCAAATTATTCATGACGTCATTAATGATCAATATCAGTTGATTATCACCACTTGATTAGTTGACATAAAAAAGGGTTATTTCCTATAAGTCTAACATAAACAAAGGGGAACCACTCTTGACTGATAAATTATTTATTTATTTTACCATTAAACTAACCCTAACCCTAACCCTAAACCCTAACCCTAACCCTAACCCTAACCCTAACCCTAACCTAACCCCTTCTTTTTTCCTAGTAGATCAATAAATAAACAAATAATTTATCAGTTAAGAGTGGTTCCCCTTTGTTTATGTTAGACTTATAGGAAATAACCATAAAAAGTTACTTTTATCATCAGCTTGGCAAATATTATGAGGTCAACATTTGGTTGGCTTAATCGTTTTTATAGACATACTTTTCTAAGTCGATAGATATTTCTCTCACTTAAACGAAAGAAATGGAATCAGAGAGAAAACGAGTTATTTATAGGCGGAGAATTAAGAGAAAAATGAAACTTTTTGTAAAAGAGAGCAACGGAGCAAAAGAAGAAAATATTTCAGCTGAAGTTCTTTTTTAGGTTAAACTGCCAAATGTGACGACGCTAAGTTTTCACTTTTCTACTAAAAAAAAATGTTATTTAGTTTTCGGGATTTAGGGTGAGGGTTATTGCTTATCTTGTAAAGACGATGACTTTTTTTTTTTTTTTTTTTCAAATTTTTATTTTATGAATTTATTACCCGGTGAACCAGACTATAAGAAAATAAAACTCAAAATCAATTAGAAATTTTTCATAACATTTATCTACAAACGGTCATAAGTGTGAAAATATTCAAAACTTATATTCAAAAAGAAAGAAAGTAGGAAGCGTGTGGTGTAATGGTTAAAGTCATGGGAAATGGACTAGACGCCCCGAGTTCAAATCCTGGACGTGGTAATTGCTTTTCACTTAGTACTAATACCTTTGGGAAAGGTATGAATCCTACTCTCCCTCCAGCTATGGGTAAATTGTAGGGCAGACCGGGCTCTTTAACCTTGGTTAGGCAACCGGTCTAGGAGAAGGAAAACCTGTTGAACTCCGCTTAAGAAATTGACCTTGTGTCACATCCTGCTCGTACGGAGGGGTTGGTAAATATATATATATTATATTATATATTATATATATATATATATATATATTCAAAAATAAAATAGGAAAATTTTACTTATAAACTATTTCATTCAACAATATTTACTCGACGAGAAAACAATAATTTTTAAAAATCTGTTTTCAACTGACTTAATAATAATAAAGGAATCCTCATTTTGCGTCTGATGATGGGAACCGAAAGATAATTCCTCTAGTTTCCCTGAAATAGTCTATTATGCTTACAAACTAAATCTTTTTTATTGTATTTATTTTCTATTTTTCCTAATATAATTGTGCTCTGTGACTCTGACAATAAGAGCACACATTAAGCTCTGCAATTAGTCTTTCCTTACTGTTGGGTTAGCTCAGTCGGTAGAGCGTTCGGCTAGAAACCACAAGGTTCCTAGTTCGATACCGGTCCTCGCCTACTCAGCGTATGAGTAGCACAGTGCGGTAAAGTAAGGAGCTGATGGTAGGTGTGGCGCTCCACCTCAGACGCCAAAACAATCTCCTTGGTCTAGCGCTATTGAAAAGGGGATAGACTCCCTCGCTGACTGGCTGATACCGACATTAGGCCGCCCCGATGACTTTACTTTTACTTACTGTTGTTAGTGTATTCGTCAAGTGCTATTGTTCGGGGTTCAATCTTTATTTGGTAGCGCTATTTAAGAATGTACAAAAAAAAAGGGAAAAAAATGTGTGCAACTTTTGGTACTATTCGCAGAGTTCTGTCCCGGCCTCCTGCCTTAAAAAACGCTAGGTGGTGATAGCTCAAAAAATAAACCCACCTATGAATGAAGTCCCTAGCTGAAGCGATGCCTGCTGTATATGAAAAAATAATTTGTAGATTGAAGGTGTTTTTATCGATAAATTATTTTTTAGTATGAAGGCGTTAAAAGTAAGCCATATTTTTGAAAATATTGACCCCCCACTCCAAAAAAAAAAACCAACCAGCGCTTTTCCCAAAAAGTTAATGCAATATTTTACCACCTTCAGTCTTTTTTTCGACCAGTAAATGTAATATTTTAACCTTTTAAAGATATGGCTTACTTTTAACGCCTTCAAACCACAAAAAGAAAAAATTGTCGATAAAAACGCTTTCAATCGACAATTTATTTCATTTACAGCAGGCACTGCATCAGCTAGGGATTTCATTCATAGGTGGGTTTATTTTTTTATATATCACCGCCTAGCGTTTTTTAAGGCAGGAGGCTGGGACGGAACTCTCCGAATAGTACCCAACTTGTTTTTTTTTAATATTTTAGAACTTTGATAAAAAATGGAAAATTATCTTTTTACTCTTTTCTTTTACGTTTAATATAAAGAACAATTCCAATTTTATATGTTAAAAAAAGAAAAGAACAGATAACTGTTACACATAACGTACGTTTGTATTGTTTTTAATCATCTTTCGATTAATTGTTTATTTTTCATATATTTCCCGCCAAAATATAAGGTAGGGTCATTCTCTATGACAGGCCATAATTGTCATTTTTACTGCATTATCAGCAGCAGCAGCAGTCAGCACTAGATGACACTTTCAAATACGAATATTGTGATGTAAACGGCTCTCGTAACAAAAAAAGACAACAAATTTTACTTCAAAAATTATTTTAAACATTTTTTTTTTAATAAAGACAATCGAAATTGAATTTCATTATTTCTAGCTATATATTTTTAATACAACCTTTTCTTTAATTAAATAAATACGCCTTTGTCAGACAGTGAACGGGAGAATTTATTTTACATTTATAAATTTTATTTCTAAAATAAAATTTAAAAAAATAAAAATTAGACAAGTTGAACTTTTAATAATATGTACCTTAGAAAATAATCAAACAATTAATGAAAAAAAAAGATAAATATTTTTTTTAATTTACGAGATTTACGTTTCAAAATGTAAGACGACCTACAACCGATTTTTTCAAAATATTGATTTTTTTGACAAATGTTCCGTTATTAAATTCTCTTTCCAAAAAACACCCAAAAATTACGAAGAAATTCATTTTTCACCATATGGGGGAATCAATGCATAAAACAAAACCTAACGAAAAAATACTTAGCTTTTTAATTTAGAGTAAACATCTATTTAGAATAAAAAGATCTTCTTTTATTATTTCATACAGCGAAAATTTTATTAAAATCTTATTAATTTATTTTTGTTGATTTTTTGAAGAATTTCCTGTGATCCCTCTCATTGCAAGGTGCGCGAATTCGTATATCCTTAGCTCTATTTTTCTATTCTTTATTTTATTTAATTTATTCATTCATTAGTAGCATTTGATGAATTAAAGATTAATAAAAAAAAATGCATTTTTAAAAGAAAGTTTCGAATTTTTCGTGTAGATTCACTATTTACCGTCACCTAATTTGTGACAAGGATATTAAACGATCCAACATTAATTACAGTTTTATAGCATTCCTTTTCGGATTTTGAACCCCGAAACTAATTTTAAAACATTGGAAGTTTGAGGATCACGGATTCATCCAGCAAACAAATTACAATTAATGGGTACTCCACACTCCCCGGAACCTCAGAACTGGAGCCTCACCATCAGATGCTGTAAACTGGTTATTTGAAGTGAATCAGATGCTGTAAACTGAGTCATATCCAAAATACGATAATCCTGGAATATTTTTGGAAATTATTCGCAAAATATCTTCATGTGAAGAGATAGATATTTTTCCGAAAAATAGAATTGGCATTTTTATTGCGTTAATACAACTTTAGCACAAGACATGGAGTCCCCCTGTGAGAAGCAAACTCACAATTAATAATTTACATAACAATCGACCTCTGCTTGTGACCCGGATGGCCATTTTGTAGTTCTCTCATGAGAAATTAACATCAACGATCTTTAAATAGAACCAAACTTTACGCAAATTTCAATCTAATATTATGCAAATGATCTAAGGAGAATAATTTATGAATATATTTAGCCAAGAGTCACAGACAGGATGTGATAGACACAAGGTCAATTTTTAAGCAGACTACAACTGGTTTGAATTCCGAGTTTTCCTTCTCCTAGACTAGACTTCCAGTCTACCCTAATATTTACCCATAGCTACAGGGAGAAGAGATAGATTCATGCCTTTATCAATGGCATTATCATACCAAGACTAAAGATCCCAGTCTACCCTAATATTTATCCATAGCTGAAGGGAGAAGAGATAGATTCATGCCTTTAACAAGGGCATTATCACAAAAGCAAGTACAAACATCCTCGTCAAGGATTTTAACTCAGGTGCCCGATTTCATTTCCAATGACAATAAATATTGATCTAAGCGCACCTCCAAAAGATATAATAAATAATTTATGTAGTAGATATGAAAACCACAGACCTGTACAGAGCCGATTCTGGATTTAAAAATTATTTGAATGATAAAAAAAGAAAGATTATTTAGTTCTTGTTTGAAAACTTTTCTTTTTTTTTTTCTCTCTTTGTAGATGTTTTTATAAAAGACATACAACCTAGAAGGAAATAGATGACCTTTAAACCAACTGATTGTTGTTGGAACCATTAAATCAAGTGCCAAACAAATGCTTAATATAAACATCTAAAATCCTAAAATTCAAAAAATCCAAAAGATCCAAAATTCAAAAATTCCTCTACATCCACCCCTTCTACGTCACCAACGCTTGTCATCCCAACAGTAGTAGGTAGTCATCGTCAACCCTTGGGCAGATTCCTATTGTCACGCTCGCCACCCACCAGCCGAGGGAAAGAAATAAAGTCAAAACTCCTACTATACCCATGTGTTGTAGATTTCATTAGGCGACTACTACATACATAGTCTAGGGTTAGTGACGATACCCGCTACGTATGCAGATACACGAAGTAGGGCCGTGAATTTGAAGCCGCTATATAACATA
Organism: Doryteuthis pealeii; assembly: GCA_023376005.1. Taxonomy (NCBI): domain Eukaryota; kingdom Metazoa; phylum Mollusca; class Cephalopoda; order Myopsida; family Loliginidae; genus Doryteuthis; species Doryteuthis pealeii. The sequence goes on from CM042150.1 coordinate 98,390,385, forward strand.
TAGAATTTGATGCCAGTATGCAACATCTTGTTTCAATGGCCAACATTAAAAATCTCATCAATCGCCGTCAATTCTACGATCTATTTCATCTATTCAATTGTGCTGAGGATTACTAAACTTAGCTTAAGTCTGGCATAAGGCAAAATTCCGAAGATGAATATCGGATAAGAAGATTGTGTTATGTCAAATTTCCAAGTGTTTGCGTGTCTTGAAAATCAGCTTTCAAAATTCCAGGTGGACCTGAAATCGAACACCAATCACTAGTTGCAGTGGATAATATTATGCTACCAAAGATTTGAAGCTCTAGCAAACTATCAGCTTGTACGAATTGCAAACCCGCCCCAATTGGGGGGGGGGTGCTATAATTAACGGTGTTGATCCCAGGGGACCATCCCCCTAGGCAATAGCTGCCCCCTCGATTTAAAGGGGTAGGGCTGGGTTTACTGTCCAGTGCCTGAGGCGCCACCTTGAGGGAGAATGCCGACGGGATAAACGCAATTTTTCACACGCCACCCATGAGTCTCGGCTTGTGGGTGGTCCCACATTAATAGGGCCTTGTGCCTAACCCGTACACGTGGGGTAAGAGGTAAATACTAGCTTCTATGAATTGCATCAAATGGAAATATATTCTCTTTTAAATTGGAATTGCTATTTCGAATATTGCCGTTAGTGTTTGTTTTGTTTTTTTTTTTGTTTTTTTTGTTTTTTGGGGTTTTTTTGGTTTTTTCTCGGGTTAATATTTCTCTGATAAAAATTTGAATAATTCAATAAATCTTCTTTGATAGTTTTTAATATTTCTCCAGTATTTTGATTGATATTTATGCTATTACAAAATTAAAAATAACCAATTATCTCATTCACTGTCATTTAATATACAACTAGAATCTTACAATACACTTACGTACCCGGAAGTGTTTTTTATAGTCACAAAATTTCACTTGTTGTACATCTCAGCTTTCTTCAAATAAGTAGAATTTCAAATCGGATTTTTTTATTTAATCCATAGAGTTCCTTTATTTAATCCACAATTTAATCTTTTCATCCAGTTTAATCCTTTATTTAATCAACTGTTCCCATTTCGTTGTCGACTGAGTACATCAGAGTATGATAATAATTTCTCATCTAAAAATTTCCCACTAAGAATAAAAACGAAAAAATTTTTCATCAATATAACTTGAACATTTTTTATCAGATTTTATGATTCCCTTAAAAAAAGGTCAAGGTATATTTTTATTAATGTTTATTCAAGAGATGATCACTTTGTTTGGACAAGCCGGGGAAAATTTGTGCCATAGTGGATATGCAACACTTATGCTGGAACGATAAGAAATGAAGATTCTGCTTAAGAATTATCCGTAAATCCCTAAAGGGAGACCGGATAGAAAAGGATCACCACATTCCAATATCTGAAAACATTCTTCCAGACGGATTTCTTTCAAAGAATGTCACTCTACTCTACTCTACATTGATTTCATGGCAACTCATTTGCAGTTCTTCACATTGATTTTCAACATTTTCCCGGCCTCCTGGCTAAGATCGAAGTGTAGTATCTGTTCTTATCAGCTTAATATCTGATAGGTCTCCTCTGTGGGGACTACGATATTAAACTGATAAAACAACCCACTTGATACACACTTTAAAATACCTTTTACAGACTTAAAAAGAACCATAAACATATACACAAAACAAAAATGGCAAAATTATTGGAATAACTTCCAAAACAGCCAACTACATGAAATAATGCCACAAATAGGAAAACTTCAAATAAATCAAACCAAAATATCCAGAAAAGAAGAAGTAATATTATCCAGACTAAGAATAGGACACTCATACATTACCCATTCATACCTCCTCAAAAAAAGCAGCCCCATATTGCATACCATGCCAAAAACCCTACACAATCAAACACATATTAACAGAATGTAGCAACCTAAAACAAATACGAAAAAAATACTACCAAACAACAAATCTAAAACAGATATTCTGCCAAATAAACCCAGAAAAACTACTTGGATACATAAAAGAAGCAGACATCTACAACAAAATCTAAAAGTCTTCCAAAAAAAATGAAAACACAAAAATATATGTTTAAAAAAATCATCTAAAAGTTTCATTCACAAAAAATATGTCAAAAAAAAAAACCTTTAGAAAATTAAACATTGTCAACAATTCATTTCAAAAACGTAGTCGGCATTAAATGACCCATTGAGGTTGATATGCCGTAAAACAAGAACAAAATCAAATTCACATTAATTTTACATCTTGTATTTTTGTGTGAACTACAATTGAAGGAATGATAGATTTTAGAAATGATCCATAATGATATGCCTTAAATAATTCAAAGTTATAGTCCTTTTCGTGTGCCACAGGCTGGTGGCCCAGGGGTAGAATCTCTGATTCTGCGTGCTGGGTTCCCGGTTTCGATTTATCTCGGAGGGAAATCGTAGGTATACACTGCTGATGAGACTTAATAAAGTTGAAACAGCTGTACGGTGTTCCACGTCGCGCCCGTTATTTGCCGAGTTTACTTGTCATGATTATTTTCAATAATTATCGAATTTTATACGATACACGCATTGTAATGGCCTTCAAAAATATAAACAATAATATACTTTGTTTAACAATGCTCCAAAAAGCAAATTTTCAAATCCTTTTGTTTCAGTTTTGCTACTTCTCTTTTAGTGTCCAACGATGTTGAAATAAAGAAAATGTGAAGAGATAATTGAGGATGCGGAAGACAAATAAAACAGTCTTAGGTTACAGCGGCCTGAACGTTTTGTCTATACACAATAAAGATGAGAACAACAGTCCGAAATGTCAAAATTATTCATATCAAGCACCATCTCAGGAATACAGACAAATAAAAGTAAATTGAAATAGAATTAAAAACTTAGTAAACAAATAATCCGAAAAGAGAATTAGCTAACAACAAACCATTTAGTAATTGGCCAATTTTTTTTTTTTTTAAATGGACTAAGAAAACAAAAAAAGCATCAAGAGTGGAAGATCCAGTAAAATTCATTGACGACCTCATCCAATCTTCATCCGATTCAGAATGCGTTAAGTTTTTTATGGGCCATCTTTTGGTCTTCAAGCGAGAGCGCTTGTCCAGCAGAAATCCTTTGGTAATCCTCTGGTAAAGAATCCTGAGCATTGTAAATTCCTTCGTCAATGATCGCAAGTATACTGTGAAAGAATTAGTGTTTAAGTAGTTAATCAGCCGAACATTATGGCTGTTGATTGGCGAAGGAATAGATCACGTGACCGCGCATAGTCTATAAATTCAGGGTGGGTATTGGAGCACACCTTAGTGTCCAACAGAATGTAACCGCGAGACCCAAAAGATGGTCTGCTAAATCATTAAAAAAAAGTCTCAACAGTTCAAAGTAAGATATCCCCTGAAAATATTTGAAATTCCAAAGTAGCTATCTGAGTAGAATTTGGGAGTTTCATTCCTTTCTACAAAACAGCAACACGTTGACTGATGCCATTCCGTTGACGTTAGTCGATAGAATATCTACCACTTGTTCATTTATATCAGTGGTTCTCAGGTGGGGTCCATGTGGACCTCCGGGGACCATATAACATTTTTGGGACCCAGGCAAGTAAAATGTATTTAATTATAAAAATACAATGGGGTTTTTAAACAACGAATGGCTATCGGGGGGTCCACCAGAGTAAAATAGAATTAAAAGGGGGTCAATAGGTAAAAAAAAGTTTGAGAAGCATTGATTTATATTAATGCCAGCTATTATAAAAGTAAATTCTATTCATTGTAGAGATTTATAGGTATTCAAATAAGTTGAGCCCCAACCCTTTTATCATATGGGTGCTAGAAGGTGGTGATTGAGGGTCTACATGTCCTGGGAATGACGTTAAACTATCTGATGGTGAGGTTCCAGTTTTGGAGGTTTGGGGAATGTGGAGCACCCCTTCATCACCATTGCTCCCTGGTCCACTCTGACCCGGAGTGGTAGTACCTGTTAGGGTCCCATCTATGGGTTAAATAGAAAAACATGAGTTGATAAACAAACTTGTATTATGCATTAAGAATGAATTTATTTCACAACTTTGTCGGCATTAAATGACCCACCGAGGTTGATATGCCGTAAAACAAAACAAACCAAACCGAATAAGTTGTTTATTTGTTAAGATGATCTACGTCTGTAGATGAAATTCATGCTCAGATTTTAATTATTTCCGAAAAATACCTTTACCTGCCTGTCATATTAAGACACTATTTATATTTATTTCATTGCATCATCAAGAGCTGTAATAACAATTATTTTGAATATCATCATCATCATCATGTCGCGCTGTCAGCGCGGATATCCATGACAATCTCTCTCCATCCGTCCCTATCGCTCATCATTCTCGGGAGGTCCTCTATGCAGCATCCTGTATCCGCACAAAGCTGATCAATGTACGTCTCTGCTGGTCGGCCCACACTGGCGTGTCCATGTGTTGGCTTCCACAGGGGGACGTCGCTTATGAGTTCGTCCTTGCTTCTCCAGCAGTGTCCCACGTGTCTTGTCCGTCTTACTCGGACGGTTTGGGTGATATGTGGCAAGTGACCGTACAGATTTTTTCTCTTGGGGTGTTGTTTCCACGTCTTATTCAAGATCACCCGCAGCATTCTTGTGCAGCTCCCATCTAGTTTATTCTCTAGTCGCTTAGTTAGGGTCCAGGTGGTGCAGCCATACAGCAGCACTGATACGACAACGGCCTGGAAGAACTGTCTCTTTAACATGTCTGTGAGATTGGATTTCCATATGACCGATAATTTATTTATAGCGGCCCATGCCTTTCCTATACATGCATTAACGTCGTATAACATCTTACATTTTGAATATAGACATATATAACACGGCGAGTTCTTTTTGTTGACATCAACAACGAAATAGGAAAAGTATAAAACTTATTTTTGTTAGTTAAAGGAAATGGTTTTGTTAAAATGCAAAAATCAAACTATTGTATAAACTGTATTTTACTGATCGTGTTTACAAAGTAAAGGTCACTGTATCACCCGCAGTGATCTAAGTTGATATGTTTGTCGGGTCTGTCAAATCAATATAGCTTTGTTTTTTGGGTTGTTGGTTAGCACTCGTTGACGTTGTCACGATGACAAAAATAGCTACAATTTGTTCTATAAGAACGACGCTCTGAATTGTAAAAATTCAGTCGGGGATCAGATCGCCAGAAAGAAGCATTTTTTTTTTTTTGCTTGAAGTATCCATACAGTTGTTTTTCTTCCCACTTTTATTTCCTAGATTTTTTTTCGTTGTTTTTCTGTTTGTCCTTAAGTTAATTCTGTTTATATTGCTGTTGTTCGCTGTTGTAATCAGCTTTTCTTTGCTCTTTTTTGTATATTCTTCGAGTTTCTGAAATATTGCATCGAGGTAATTCTCAATGCTGGAAAGTCCGATTCCTCCTCTTTTTTTTAAAATTAAAACGGAAACTTATTTGGTGGTGATCCATGACAGTTTAACTACAGTGTATGAATGAACGTTTTTGCGAATTGGTTACAGTTTAGGGGTTTGGGGATTAAGGTTGTTTTTAATTACCTATTGCTAAAATAACAACAATAAAAAACCAAATGATTATACATTTAATTAACCATTGAAATTAATTATTGAATCCAACAGTAGACACCTTAGTCTCAGTTGTTTGTGTTAGTATTGCAATGTATATAAAGAGAAAAGTGGACACTACGCCATCGTCTTTAATAGACGGAAGGATGTCAACGAATATTCTTATAGTCTGTATACGGTTCTTTTTTCATTTTTGGCAAATAACTTAATGTTGTCCATATATATTAGCTCAGTCGGTAGAGCGTTCGGCTAGAAACCACAAGGTTCCTAGTTCGATACCGGTCCTCGCCAACTCAGCGTATGAGTAGCACAGGGATCTGTGCAGTAAAGTAAGGAGCTGATGGTAGGTGTGGCGCTCCACCTCAGATGCTAAAACAATCTCCTTGGTCTACTGCTATTGAAAATGGGATAGACTCCCTCGCTGACTGGCTGATACCGACTTTAGGCCGCCCCGACGACTTTACTTACTTTACTTTAATTTGCCTATGAATTTGTAAATCTTTAGCCTCGTGGGCATTTTAATGATATTTATATTTTGTATATGTATGTGCGTGTAGTGTGTGTGTGTGTGTGTGTGTGTGTGTGTGTGTATGTATGTGTGTGTGTGTGTGTGTGTGTGTGTGTGTGACGTAATATGATAAAATATACTAGCTATCATGTCATAACGTGAAAGAAACAATTCCATTTATCCCAATTTGAAATCCACCCAGTGACAGTTTCCTTTCCGCTTTTCACAACAATCAAATAAAATAAAAGCAAAGAAAGAAATTCGATATTTTCAAAAGGAAAGGAAACACAAAAGAAGAAGAATGAAAAAAAAAAGAAGAAAAAAAAATTCCGCACCACGTGCAAGGCTCCCGGATTTTTTTGTCCTCGGGGGAAAAGTATGAAAGCGATTAACGGACTGTAGGAAACTGGGACAGACAGACAGAATGAGAACAACTTTCCAAACAAAAGGAGAGATAGTTACTAAGTTCAGCTTAGTCTGTCAAAGAAGAAGAAGAAGAAGAAGAAGAAGAAGAAGAAGAAGAAAGAAAAAAAGAAGAGATTCTGCATTGTGAATTGTAATGATAAGACCAAACTCTCTCTCTCTCTCTCTCACACTCTCTTTCTTTCTTTCTTTCTCCCTCTCTCTTTCTATCTCTCTCTCTTACTCTCAAACTCTCTTTCTCTCCCTCTTACTGTCTCTCTCTCACCCCCCTCTCTCTCTCTCTCTATCTCTCTCTCTCTATCTATCTATCTATCTATCTTACTCTCAAACTTTCTCTCTCTCTCTCTCTCTCTCTTTCTATCTCTCTCTTACTCTCAAATTCTCTTTCTCTCTCTCTCTTACTGTGTCTCTCTCTCTCACACACACTCTCTCTCCTCTCTTTCTCTCTCTCTCTCTCTCTCTCTCTATCTATCTTACTCTCAAATTTTCTCTCTCTTACTCTCTCACACACACACACTCTCTCGCTTTCCCTCTTTCTCTCTCTCTCTCTCTCTAGCTATCTCTCTCCTACTCTCAAACTCTCTGTCTCTCTCTCTCTCTCTCTCTCACACACACACACACACACACACTCTCTCTCTCTCTCTTCTCTCTCTCTCTCTCTCTCTCTTCTCTCTCTCTCTCTCTCTTACTCTCAAACTTTCTCTCTTCTACTCTCTCTCACACACACAACACTCCCTCTCTTTCCCTATTTCTCTCTCTCTCTAGCTATCTCTCTTACTCTCAAACTCTCTTCTTCTCTCTCTTCTCTCTCTCTCTTACTCTCTCTCTCTTCACACACACTCTCTCTCCCTCTCTTTCTCTCTCTCTCTCTCTCTCTCTATCTATCTATCTATCTTTTACTCTCACACACACACACTCTCTCTCTCTTTCTCTCGTTCTCCCTCTCTAGCTATCACTCTCTTTCTGTCTCTCTTACTCTCAAACTCTCTCTCTCTCTCTATCTATCTATCTATCTCTCAAACTTTCTCTCTCTTACTCTCTCACACACACACTCTCTCTCTCCTCTCTTTTTCTCTTTCTCTCTCTCTCTCTCTCTCTCTCTAGCTATCACTCTCTTACTCTCAACTCTCTTTCTCTCTCTCTCTCTCTCTCTCTCTCTCTCTATCTATCTATCTATCTATCTATCTATTTATCTGTTCTATCTGTTGCTCAGAAATAATTCTTGTCTTTGCACATACGTCGTCCTCGGTGATTGGGCAGATACGTCATCACTTTTTAGACACGTGAGCTCATTGCTTGTTAAATAAAATAACAATTTACACGTCGTCGTCCATATGTAGGTGTATGTGACCTAGATAATGTTTATTACCAGAGGAAGACTTATGAAGTGCCTGTTGATATTTTGTCCGCTAAAGTACACGTTGACCCATTAACACGGTCCTACGATTGTTCTCCTAAGTTCATATGCACCGAGCAACGTCAATGATTCTGTTATTGTTCGAAATGCTGCTGCTGCTGCTGCTGTTGCTGCTGCTGCTGATGATGATGATGATGATGATCAAGATGATGTTTGCAAATGCCAATAAAAGGGCACTCTTTACAAAAGGTGGCCAGTAACAATGTTTATTTTTTATTTACAGCTAACAACAATGAATGATTCATTATGGGGAAAATAAGAGAAAACAGACAAATAAAACCATTCACTGCTGAAAATGTTTATGTATTTTTAAGCAAATGACGATTTTTTTTAAGGAGTTCGTAAAAACAGCTGATTCAGGGATAGTTGCCTCTCATTCCACTTATGAGGGCGTGACACAAGGACATTTTTATGAGGGCCCACCCACAAGCCGGATCTCTTAGGTGGTAGATACAAAAAGATTCGTTGATCCCATCGGCATTTCCCCTCAATGGGGGCGCCTCAGGAGCTGGGTAATAAACCCAACCCTGTCCCTTTAAATCAAGGGGGTAGGTATTGCCTGAGGGATAGCCCCCTGGGATCCACGCTGTTAATTTTTTACTAAGCCGCTTCAGAGACCGAAGCACTCTGAAATAATCTAAAAAAAACAACAGCAGATTCAGGTGTCTTGATTTTATCTGCTTCAAGATTCATATTTTCTACCGGTTCATTCTTAAGAGTTTTCTTTATAAAACAGAGTCGACTGGTAAAAGACATGGAAATAGACAACGAACTTAGATCGAAATACAAAGATTGACTGATTGATTTTTAACCATATGTCAACCTATTTAGGGTTATTAAGGGCCGGGTTAGCTCAGTCGGTTGAGCGTTCGTCTAGAAATCACAAGGTTCTCAGTTCGATACCAGCCTTCACCAACTCAGCGTATGAGTAGCACAGGAATCTGTGAGGTAAAGTAAGGAGCTGATATTGGTGTGGCGCTCCACCTCATACGCAAAAACAATCTCCTTGATCTAGCGCTAGTGAAAAGGGGATAGACTCCCTCGCTGATTGGCTGATACGGAATTGAGGCCACTCCGACGACTTTACTTTTTATTTAATGCCTTAAGGTTTGGGAATTACATCAATTGTATGTTCATATTTGACTGTCTTCTGATTTAGGTCGGAAAATTAAAACGGAAAGTGTTTTGGTGGTCCCAATGACAGTTTAACTACAGTCTATGAAATAAACATTTTGCGAATTGGGTTACGGTTTTAGGGGATTAAGGTTGTTTTTAATTACGTATTGCTTTAAAAAAATAAACAACAAAAAACATAAATTACTATACATTTAATTAACCATTGAAATTAATTATTGAATCTATTATTGAGACAGTTGTTTGTATTAGTATTGCAATGTATAATTTCAATTAAACTTAGTTTAAAAAAATATTTTTCAACATTAAATGTATAGTAATTTGGGTATTTCTTTTTAAAGCAATACGTAATTAAAAACAATCTTAATTCCCTAAAACCGTAACCCAATTCGCAAAATGTTTATTCATTGACTGTAGTTAAACTGTCATTGAGTACCACCAAAAAACTTTCCGTTTTAATTTTCCGACCTAAATCAGAAGTCAGCCCGAATATCTATAAACGGATTTATTTGATGCCTACATGGAACCCCAACAAGTATTACCACTCCGGGTCAGAATGAAACTGGGAGTGATAGTCATCGACTCATCTCCAGAACTGGATTCTCACCATTTTATGCAGTTCAGTATCATACAGAATACCTCTTTTGTGTTTTTAACCCTTTGCGGGAGATACAGTCAGTGTATTTAAGTCCCATTTAAGTCCCATTTAAGTATCTTCCAAAAGAGGCCGAGAGAAAGGTTTCCGGACCATATGACCTTTAGGCACCCCTTTTGCGATCTTGACTCATAAGTACATTTTTTTTCATCTACACCGTCAACATCCGGTTGTTTGTTAACATACGATTTTAGAGGGTTTTTTTTAAGACTAACACCTAACCCTAACCCCTAACCCTAACCCCTAATAAACAACCGGATGTTGACGGTGTGAATGAAAAAAATGTACTTATGAATCGAGATCGCAAAAGGGGTGCCTAAAGGTCATATGGTCCAAGTTTTCAAATGGACAACAACGTGTTCTTATTCATCGAAAATGCCATCAGCATTTTTATTGCCTGATTTCTTCCAAGTTTTGTTTGAATTTAATTTTGAGGTGAGAACATAACAAATAATTTGCGATCTCTTTTAGTGAAATATAAGACTAAAATTAGAAATAAAAACTTTTTTTTTACCATAAAGGGGCCGGGATAGCTCAGGCGGTAGAGCATTCGGCTAGAAACCACAAGGTTCCTAGTTCGATACCGGCCCTCGCCAACTCAGCGTATGAGTAGCACAGGGATATGTGCGGTAAAGTAAGGAGCTGGTGGTAGGTGTGGCGCTCCACTTCAGACGCCAAAACAATCTCCTTGGTCTAGCGCTATTGAAAAGGGGATAGACTCCCTCAGTGACTGGCTGATACCGACTTAGGCTGCCCCGGTAACTTTACTTACTTTACGTACCATAAAATGACTCTTAAGTTCAAAATTTTTAGTGGAATTCATCCCAATATTTATCTCTGACCTATGTCTGATTAATAAAATGAGCACGATAACTATTAACATTCCATGCAGGTAAAAATCAAAATGTTAATAATTAGTTGGTTTACAATAAAGATTTTTTATTTTATTTTCAATTCAATATTTATTGATCCATAAATTGATTCAATGATACTTGATTTCATGTTGTAAGTCTTTCATTTTCTATATTTGTTGTTACTGTCCTAGAAATAGTTTGCTTGATATAACCTAACCTACCGTTTTTATCTTTTCTCTGCACAGAATTGGGTTTAATTGTTTCGTTAGATATTCACAGCTGACGACCAGCATTATGTTATATTATTTTGTTTGAGCAGACCCATAGAAAAAACCTTTGTTAGAAATGAACTAATCCATATGTGTTAAAAACAAGAATTGGGTCTTCGCTGGCTTCAGGGTAGATATTTATCAAGCATGGTTGAATCTGACCCGACTATAATGAGGTACTTACACGAAGACCGGCTTGTAAAGCATCGTTCTATGAAAGGGGCATTATTACTGACTATAGACTATAGAGTCAACTTTATGGGAGACAAATAAAGCCGAATTAGTAGTTTAACAGGCGAGGTTTTAGCTCAGTCGGTAGAGCGTTCGGCTAGAAACCACAAGGTTCCTAGTTCGATACCGGCCCTCGTCAACTCAGCGTATGAGTAGCACAGGGATCTGTGCGGTAAAGCGAGCAGCTGATAGTAGGTGTGGCGCTCCACCTCAGATGCTAAAATAATCTCTTTGGTCTAGCGCTAGTGAAAAGGGGATAGACTCCCTCGCTGATTGGCTGATACGGAATTGAGGCCACTCCGACGACTTTACTTTTTATTTTATGCCAACCTTAAGTTTGGGAATTACATTAATTGTATGTTCATATTTACGTTTTTGTCAAGTAGTTTCTTAAGAGTTTTTGGGGTTTTTTTGTGCAAACGATCCTATTGAATGCGAATATCGGCTGACTTGTAATTTAGGTCGGTAAATTAAAAAGGGGATAGAATCCCTCGCTGATTGGCTGATACCGACATTAGGCCGCCCCGACGACTTTACTTTATTTATAAAATCTTAGAATGTTGAATATTTGTTCGTTGCAAATTACATTCATAGTGATTTTTTCTCTTCATTAATTAATGTTATTATTTTATTTATTTTTTATTTTTTATTTTCATTGTTTATTTTTTTTTTTTTTTATATATATATATATTTTTATTTTATTTATTTATTATTATTTTTATTTTTTGCCGGTTACAAACTATTGACTTCGCAGAAATATTTAAGAGAGAAATGGATGTAAGTTAATGTCACTTTGTATATCGATATAAGCTAATAAGTTAGTGTAAGTAGTAAAAGATTCACTTTTCTCATTAAAGTTGTAACGGTTACTTTCTGTTATTCTATGAATATTCGATTTATGGATACTAAAAGCCGAAAATCAACGATAAAAGTGATTATATCGGCTTTTGTAGTGGTCGCTAATTGATCGAACACACAAATACATTAAATAAAATACATCGATTAATTGTGTTATGATAGTTGGGTCTTTTGGAACGAAAGCAATTTATTTCATAGGCTTTTTTTATCCGAGACCGGAAGAGTGAACCATTGTTGGTTAGGGGGACAGGTGTAGCCTCGTTTTCAGAAACAGAATAGGTTTGGATAGAAGGGGACAGGGGTAGTACAATAGATGCAAAATTATTTCAGTCGTTTCTCGCCGAAAGCTATTTTCATGAGATAAAATCATCTTTGTTGTGTCTACGAAAATCCTTTACTTTCATATGAAGAAAGACTTAGGAACATTGACCTACCAAGTCTGGTTTTCCGACGTATAAGAGGGGGATATGATTGAAGCCTACAAATATACGCATGGTTTTTATTCAACGAACTCTGACCTACTAAACATTGCTCAAAGTACCTATACAAGGGGACATAAACTAAAACTCCTTAAAAAATCTTGTAAAGCAAACGCAAGACAAAATTATTTTAACTACAGAGTGGTGAATACATGGAATAAACTACCTTCATCAGTAGTGAATGCCCCATCTCTAAACTCCTTCAAGGCAAAGTTGGATAATCTGTGGAATGACATTAAATATTCTGTGGATTTAAAATGAATATTTATAAGGAACAGCTGACAGGTCTCAGACCTAATATACTAGCTGAAAATATATTATTATTATTATTATTATTATTATTTACTCCTTTTGAGTTTTCACATCAGTGTTAGCTGATGGTCTTTCACTGGAGTCTGAGTGACAGCAAGTCTCCTCAGGTCTCCAGGACTCTTCTGAGTATTCTGGCAGATTGCAGCAGTGCAGTGTTCTGAATGGTTTCAATCCTTCCTCTGATATCCAAACTTTCCAAGCCCCTTTCCAATCCTTTTGGGACCGTTCCAAGCGCACCAACCACAATTGGTATAACTTTCACTATTATTATTATTATTATTATTATTATTAAATTCCTATCTTGAATCATTTGGAGCAATAGACCGACATTCATGTTAGGAATTTAATATCTTCCTTTTTTTTAGGGTAACCATTTACGTTAGAGCATTTTTTAAGGGTTTTCTTTTTTGTTGTTTTTGTTGTTTTTTCTTTTTCTTTTTGTTGTTTGTTTTGTTTTTATTTTGTTTTTATTTTAGTTTTAGTTTGTTTTGTTTTTGTGGTGGTTAATATCTGTGATTTGATAAAGCTAAACTTGCAAATTGGTCGGAAAATTAAAACGGAAACTTTTTTGGTGATCGTTCATGACAGTTTAACTACAGTGTATGAATTAACTTTTTGCGAATTGGGTTACGGTTTAGGTGCTTGGGGATTTATAGCATTTTTCAATGCACAGGATATTTAATGTCTTTGTCGAAATGTCCTGTTGCACTAAATAGGTAACATGCTTGTGTGTTGTGGTAATTATTTGTTTCTACTTTTGTGCATTTAAACATAGAGCACTCATTCCTGACTATTTCTTTCAGTCGGGTGGAAAGTTCTATGGATCGTTCGAGCGTTAGCTGGTCGCCTTCCCCCAACAATCAGCGTTTGATATACGCGGACCGACAATTAAACTTAATTGAATCTCTTTTTTAATTATTGCACCCCATAGCAATTTTCCGGAGCCGCATAGCGAATAGTCAGCAATTTTTTTTTTTTTTTTTTGCTACATAAAAACGCTTGTCTTGAATTAAAAACATTCACTCGAGGTATGAAGTAGTTATTTAGTGCAGTTACGACCGCGTCATATGTTACAATCTTTGGGCCATCCTGTAGGCCTTAAGCAAGAGCGCTTGTCCAGTGGAATTGGATCCATGGTAAAGAGTCCTGAGTATTGGTAATCGTCCGGTATTGTAAGTCCCTCTTCAATGAGTGCAATTAGAATTATGGCCAGTGTGTGGGTTTAAGTAGTTTATCAGCCACGCAGTTTGAGTTTTGTTTAACGGCATATCAACCTCTGTGGGTCATTTAATGCCAAAAAGGTTATTTTGGATTTCAGACTTTAAAGTAGTGGTTCTATGGAGATAATTGTTTATGTTCTGTTATATTTTGTTGAAAAGGTTGCTTTTTTTAATAAAATTTAAAATGTTTTCAGGGTTTGTATTCTTAAAGATGTCTTTCGGGTTTCTAGCTTGATGGTAATTTGCACGGATATGTTTAAGTCTGTTACAATCTAGAAGGATATGCTTGGTTGTAAGTTGCACTTTGCATGTTGGGCAGAGTGCAACTTACAACCAAGCATATCCTTCTAGATTGTAACAGACTTAAACATATCCGTGCGTGACTTAGGCTAGTCAATAAATCCAGATGGGGAATTAGAGCACACCTTATATGTCAAAATATTGAGAGTTTCTCGTATCCGGTAATGTTGCAAACATGTCATGCACTGTGCATCCTGCTAAATGCAATAGTAGAGCCCGTCTTCTATGCATCATCTGTTGTGTTCTGCGTTGTTCTGGTCGTTGCCTAAAATGAAATCTTTGAGGGGGTAATCCTTTCCCATTAACGTAAAATTTATAAACATTAAACCAACGACTCCATTCTTGGCCCAATCGTTGCTGCTTCATTAACGTCGTGAAAATCCTTAGTTCCATTAGTCAAACTTTCCTCCGCCATATTGGATTCGCTGCTCTGTTTTAAATTGTTGGTTTTCTCGTTGTCGACAGTGTAATCTCAGTAATTTTTACCTTTAGTTGTTAAAATTCTTAGCAATTAAGGCAATTAGAGTAACCTCCCTTGACTTTCAATTTGAAACAATTTTTTGAAAGTCTTCGTGCGAAATACACAAATCATAGAAACTTTTTCGAAAACAATAGAACTGCATACTTTAACACAAAAATATCATAAAATGCGTTCTTAATAACAATTAAGTTCATTTCAGATAATGCGCACGCACAAATTTATGCTAGGAATTTTAACAACTAAAGGTGAAAATTACCGTAATCTCACTCATTAACAATACGCGTAAACCACAAGATCACGGCTGTAATACTAATATTTGTTATAACAATCATACAAATGGTAGTGTTCACTTCCGCCAGTATTTTTGGGGTAAATGTCTACCAGGAATATAATTCAATGATACTACAGTGTGTTTGCTTGTATATGTTTCTACTATTGAACAGTGGCGTATATGGTCAATTTTGTATCAAAGGTTTTGCGGGTATTGGAAAAAAAACTAATCGAGGTGGACTATACTCTTCTTTTTCCTTGCTTTCTATAAAATGGAAGGTTTTGTCAGTGAATGTTTCAAGGTTTTAGTTGCGTTCTTTTTTTTAAGAAGAAGGGATTTTTTGTAAATTCAAAATCCAAGAGTTATAGGTCCGTATTTAATGTTGTCATCCTTCCGTTTTAGACGATAGGTGTGTCCTTTTTTTTTTAATTGCAGCTGCGTGAGTGGCTGAATACACCAATTTTGAATGGAATCTCTGGTGCAGTGATTGCAAAAACGTGCGGTGATGCTTGTGGAGAAGCTGTTGGTTATTTCTAATTGAATAATGATATTAGCAGGGTGACCAGAAAAACAGAACCCAAATTATTATTTTCTAAAACTAACTACCCAACCCACCCTAACCCTAACCTAACACTAATCCTAACCTAACTCCCCTAGTTGAGTAACATAATTTACGGGTGACCAGAAAAAGAACTCAAATTTGTAAAAAACTGTTAATTTTAATCTTAATTTTTTTTTCAGTTTAAGTCCATTAAGGTTTGGGTTAGGGTTTAGGGCTAGATTAGGTTGGGTTAGGGTTAATTTAATGGGAAAATAGATAAATAATTTGGGTTCTGTTTTTTCTGGGTCACTCATGTTACTCAACTAGGAAATAACCTGCTGTTGTATCTCCTTCCTTATCACTCTCTTTTCAACAGAGTTATAGGTCCGTATTATATATAGTTAAGAAAATATATAAATAGTGCGGTGAAATATTACAGATGTTAAATAGCAACTCTATCTGATGCTTGATACTATTTTTAGGCTCGGTAACCGGCGCATGTTTTTACCAGTCCAGGATTTGTTTCTTGAAAATGAGCTGATACGCCCAAAACCGCTTGATAGGCAGATTATTTTTTAGGTTAGGCTATTTTCAGTTAATCTGGTGACAAACGTTTGGGCGTTGGTGTACTGGTTGTCCTCAGAGAATAATTTTGTGTATTGCGTTCTATTTCTTTTGTTGCTATGTAATTAGACTTGTAATTTGCTAGAGTTCTATAATATCAATGTTGTTTTCTATAATGAGTTGAAAATCATGACCACATAAATTCAAAAATCATTGTATCACTTTCTCTTTAATAAAAATATTTTACCATTGTTGACAGGCTTCCGTCTACGAGAGAATGGAGTAGTGTCAAAGGTTGCTTTTTTGTTGTTGTTTTTTTCTGGGGGGGGGCTTCAACTACATATGAATGTGGTGTTTCTGTTGTTATTTACTAATAATGATTTCTCTGGATGTTTGAAATGAGGCTCAATGATTAGCATTATCTGCGTTATTCGGACTATTTCCTCATCTTTATTGTTATCTGCCTTTATTGCTATAGGCCGAAACGTTTTACAGAACAATAAAGATGAGGATAGTCCGAATAAGCAGATATATAAGTGTTCGTCTTATTATCATATCATGCTGCGATTTAGCACGGATATCCATTACAATCTCTTGCACCTCTCTATCATTCATTATCCATGGATGTTCTGCGCGATACTGCATCCTCGCAGAGTTGGTCAATGTAGGTCCTTGTGGGGCCCAATTGGCCATGTATGTTTGGCTTCCATAGAGGACGTTGCTTCTGAGCTGGTCCTTGCTTATCCAGCGTGTTCCAGCTGCTGTCCGTCTCACTCGGATGGTATTTTGGATGAGGGACAGGTGGCCATACAGCTGCTTCTTGTTGGTGCTGCTTCACACAGTATCGTAGGAATGGAATTGGTGACTGGTTCAAATCCAGGACGAGACTGTTGTTTCCCTTCGCGTTAATACTCTTCGAAAAGACTGGCATCTGTCTCCCCACTATGGTATACTATCAAGGCAAACTCGGTTCTTTACCTTGGGTAAGGCTAGTTAGGAGAAGAAAACTGTGATAACAGCTGTACTCCATTTAAAATTGATCTTGAGTCGTATTTCTACTCGTTGTTGGAGGGTTGGGTTAAATATTATATAGACATAGAGTGCTATTTTGTTATTGATTTTAACGGCATATCAACCCGTCTGGGGTTATGACATTCCTAGGTTGGAAATTACATAATGTGTTTCATATTAAACTTTTTTAGTAATTGGCTTTAACAATGTGTTAGCATTATTGGGGATTATATTGTATGGTAATGATTTGTTTTATGTCTATATTCTATGGTATAATTTTATTTCTTAAAGAGAGAATATCCTCCATGTTGACATTTTCAAACAGATCTTTCATATTGTTTGCTTTAAAATAACGAGTACCTGATGTTACAATTTGGTCACCTATTTAAATACTTAACAGAATCATCGTGTTAACTTCAGTGAGCTAACGGAACCTATCCTCATTTGGGATTGTCACACGGCTAAACAGGTGGACCCATTGGCGGGGGGGTTTACGCTCTGTGAGGTTCAGTTGATGTGTTTATAGCCCCACCGACAGGATATGATGAATACCAAGATTTGAGAAAGCATACATTCTAATAATAAACTGGGAGTGGTGGGCCCTAGCTTTTGTTAAAGCATCTGTGGGGATTTAAAAAATAAATTAAAATAGAATAATAAAATTAAAAAAACAACAAGCTCCCATGGGGCCTAAACCGGAAGAACCCCTTTGCGCATGTCTGACAAAAGTGTTGATTCCATACCCCCAAAATAATACCTCGGCCATTCGAACTTTGACTGAGTGTAGGTCGTTTCCTGGCCAGAGGTTATCCCCTCGCCACGGTCGACTATGCCCGTTCAATAAAGCCTGAGTCATAAAACTACCCTGCCTTTGTCTCTTTCCCTCTTCGTGGCTTTTTGGTTCCTAATTTCCTTTCAGCGTATAGCACGAGAAGAAAGACCAGTTTTTAATTGGGGTACAGATCCAGCAAACAACGAAAAATAAATATGCCATGAGTTCCTTGCTAAGGCATTAAGATGGAAATACTGCTTTAATATATTCATATTTAGAATATGTGTGTATGTGTATGTATGTATATTATGTACCTATGTATGTGGGGGTTGTGTGTGTGTATTTATGTACCTATGTGTGTGTGTGTGTGTGTGTGAGCGTGTGCTTGTGTGTTTTGCCTGTGTATGCATGTATATTTATACTATGTGTGGGGCGTTGTGTGTGTGTTTTATTACCTCTGTGTGTGTGTGTGTGTGTATGTGTGTGTGTGTGATGCGCGCGCACGCGCGTATGTGACAAAGGACTAACTCCCTTCCCCAATAAGGATACTTCGGCGGTTCGAACTGAGGCTGTAATTGGGTCTAGTTGGTCCTATTAGCCAGGGAGATTTTCCCTAGCCACTATGACTGGTCAATAAAGGCTAAGTCATAAAGCCACCTTCTGCATTTGTCTCTTCTTTTTCGTGCCTTTTCGTCCTAAGTTCCTTTCAGCTCAAGCCCAGAGACAAAGAACCAGATTTATTGGGGTTAAGTCCAGTACCAACGAACATAATGATCCCATACATCTATTAAATAAGGATATCCTATTTAAAAACTTTTGACTAAATAACAACCAAGGAAGAATGGAGAATACGTTTGTGTCATTTGACATAGAGTAGATATTTATATTTACTTTCGGGTTTTTTTTGCCGGATTATTCATTATTTTTGTTTGTTTGTTGAAATTTAACATAAATGGTTGGAAAAATTTGTAGAGTCTAGCTGTAATTTCGTTGGCAGTGACGGAGATTGGTTGCAAAACAAAATTTTTAATATGTGGGGAAATACAAAATCGACTGATGTTTTTGAATGCTTTAAAATGCTTCTTATGTTATTTTGATTTTGTTGTTGTTGGAAATGTGTGTTAGTGAATGGTTGTGATATATAAATTTGTCGTGGGCGGTTTGAGTGCTGATTTGACTTTGGCCAAACTGTTATGCTCTGACTTCCAAGTTTTGTTTGAATTTAATTTTGAAGGTGAGAATCCATAATTCGCAGATCGTCTTTTAGTGATATAAGCTAAAATCTGGAAATAAACCTTTTTACCAATAAAGGGGGCCGATAGCTCAGGCGGTAGAGCGTTCAGCATAGAAACCCAGGGTTCTATTTCGATAACCGGCCTCGCCAACTGCGTATGAGTAGCACAGGGATCTGTGCGGTAAAGTAAGGAGGCTGGGGAGGTGTGGCGCTCGCACATAGACGCAAAATAATCTCTTGGTCTAAGCGTATTGAATGGGATAGATTCCTCGCTGACTGGTGATTACCGACTTCGGCCGCCCGGTGATTTAATTTACTTTACTCTACCATAACAATGTCTCTTAAGGTGAAATTTTTTTAGTTGTATTTCACTCCTTAATTATCGTCTGCCTATGTTGATTAATATAAATGAGCACGAATAATATTAAATTCCATGCGGAAAAATCAAAATGTTATATTGTTGGTTTAAAGCAATAAAGATTTTTTATTTTTATATTTCAATTCAAATATTATTAATCAATAGATTATTAATGATACTTGATTTCATGTAAGTCTTTCATTTTCTATATTTGTTGTTTTACTGTCCTAGAAATAGTTTGCTTGATATAACCTAACCTACCGTTTTATCTTTTCTCTGCACAGAATTAGTTTAATGGTTTGTTAGAAATTCACAGCTGACGACCCATTATGTTATAATTATTTTGTTGAGCAGACCCATAGAAAAAACCTTGTTACAAATGACTAATCCATATGTGTTAAAAACAAGAATGGGTCTTCGGCTGGTTCAGGGTAGATATTTATCAAGCATGGTTGATCATGACCCGACTATAATGAGGTTTTACACGAAGACGGCTTGTAAAGCATCGTTCTATGACAGGGGCTGATGCTGACTATAGGACTATAGAGTCAACTTTTTTGGAGACAAATAAAGCGAATTAGTAGTTTAAAGCGAGAGGTTTTAGCTCAGTCAGTAGGGCGTTCGGCTAGAAACACAAGGTTCCTAGTGATACGGGCACATCGTAACTCAGGCGTATGAGTAGCACAGGGATCTGTTGGGTAAGCGAGCAGCTGATAGTAGGGTGTGGCGCTCCACCTCAGATCTAATAATCTCCTTGATTAGCGCTAGACTCTTAGATGTCGAATATTTGTTCGTTGCAATTACATTCATAGTGATTATCTTGGCTTTCTTCTCTTCATTAATTGATATTATTATTATTTATTATTATTATTATATTATTATTATTATCTACTCTTTTGAGTTTTCAGCATCTTGTTGTGTTTAGCTGATGGTCTTTCACTGAAGTCTGAGTGACAGCTAAGTTGCCTAGTTCTCAGAATCTTCGAGTATTCTTGGCCAATTGCAGCAGTGCAGTGTTCTGAATGGTTTCAATCCATCTCTGATATCTCAAACCTTTCCAGACCCATTTTCCATCCTTTTGGGACTGTTCCAAGTGCACAACTTACAATTGGTATACTTTCACTTTCATATTCCATAACTTTTTAGTTCTCTGGAAGGTCAATATTTGTCCATTTTTTCATTTTCCTTCTAACTTCACCTGTGATCTGCTGCACTGCAAAATCCACCAGTGAGATTCTTTCTTTTTGTTTATCACACTAGGTCCTGGTTTCTTGCTGGGATACAGGTGATCCGTTTTTATCTCAATTCCCAGAGAATTTTTGTTGCTTCGTTCTCAGAACAGATTCTGGTTATGCTATACCATTTTTTGTGTGCGTCAAATTAATTTTTTTGCATAATTCCCAGTGGATTTCACTTCCCAAACCCACGTCGTGTATTATTATTATTATTTTTTATTTTTTTATTTTTTTATTTATTTTATTTATTTATTTTTTTTTTTTTTTTGCACGGTTAAAACTATTGACTTCGCAGAAATATTTAAGAGAGAAATGGATGTAAGTTAATGTCACTTTGTATATCGATTATAAGCTAATAAGTTAGTGTAAGTAGTAAAGATTCACTTTTTCTATTAAGTTGTATACGGGTATATTTCTGTTACTTCTGTGAAGCATTCGATTTATGGATAACAAAAGCCGAAATCAACGGAATAAAAGTGATTATATCGGCTTTTGTAGTGGTCGCTAATTGATCGAAACCAATAATTAAATAAAATACATGCGATTAAAGTGATATGATAGTGAGTCTTTGGAACGAAAAGCAATTTTATTTATAGGCTTTTTTATCGAGACCGGAAAGAGTGAACATTGTTGGTTAGGGGGAGGTGTAGCCTCGTTTTCAGAACAGAGATAGATTTGGAAGAAGGGGACAGAGGTAGTAACCATAGATAGAGATGCCAAATTATTTAGTCGTTTCTCGCGAAAGCTATTTTCATGAGATAAAATCATTTTGTGTGTTAACGAAAATCCTTACTTTCATATGAAGAAGACTTAGGACATTGTCACCATGTCTGGTTTTCCGACGTATAAGGGGGATATGATTGAAGGCCTACAATATAACGCTGGTTTTTATTGCAACGAACTCTGCCTAACATTGCTCAAAGTACATATACAGGGGACTAACAACTCCTAAAATCTGTAAAGCAACGCATAAGACATTATTTTAGCTACAGAGCTGGTGAATACAATGGAATAAACTATCATCATCAATAGTGAATGCCCATCTCTAAACTCTTCAAGGCAAGGTTGGATAATCTGTGGAATGATTATAATATTCTGTGGATTTTAAAATGAATATTATAAGGATAGCTGGACAGGTCTCAGACCTAATATACTAGCTGAAAAGATATTATTATTATTATTATTAATTATTTATTATTAATTATTAATTCTATCTTGAATATTTGGAGAAATAGACGACATTCATGTTAGGAATTTAAAATCTTCATTTTTTAGATAAATACGTTAGTGTATTTTTGCAGGCGATTTCTTTTTGTGGTTTTTGTATGTTTTTTCTTTTCTTTTTTCTTTTTGTTGTTTGTTTTGTTTTTAGTCTTTTTATTGTAGTTTTAGTTTGTTGTTTTTGTGGTGGTTAATATCTGTGATTTGATAAGGCTAAACTTGCAAATTGGTCGGCAAAATAAAAACGGAAATGTGTTTTGGTGGTCCTATTGTATTACTCGTACCCCACTCTTGTACGGGTTAGGCAACAAAGGCCTATTAACGTGGGACGACCACAACCGAAGCTCTGGGTGGCAAGGAAAAATTGCGTCCGATCCGGTCGGCATTCCTCAAGGGGGTGCCTTGCAGGCGCTGGGGCAATAAACGCCAGCCTGTCCTTTAAATTGAGGGGGCCGGTATTGCCTGGGGGGATAGCCCCGGATGACGCTATTAAGTTGCTTAAAGATCCAGGGCGAAGCAACTGGACCCCCATACTCTTTTTTGGTGGTCGCTTCATGACAGTTAACTACAGTGTTATGAATGAATTTTTGCGAAATTGGGTTACGGTTTAGGTGTTTGAAGAATTAAGGTTGTTTTTAATTCGTATTGCTTAAAATAACGAAACAACAAAAAACCTAAAATTACTATAACATTTAATTAACCTTGGAAATTAATTATTAAACCGGTAGAGCACATTAGTCTCAAGTGTTTTGCGTTTTAGTAATTGAAATGTTTAATTCAATTAACTTGGTTTAAAAAGTATTAATGTATAGTACCTAATGTGCAAATAATCGCTGGCCTCTAAAAAAGGGTGATGCACAGGAAATTCTTCTAAAAATCATATTAAAATAAACTAACTATCCGATTTTGATAAACTTTCGGTATATGAATTAATAAAAGACGGAAATTTATCTGTAAATAAATGGCTTTACTAAATGAAAAGGCTAATAATTTTTTTCGTTAGTTTTTGTTCGGGCGCATTGACTTCCCCGTACAAAGATTTTTTTTTTTTTTTTTTTTTTTTTGAATATCAATGATTTTTAATTTTGGGAAAGATAATTAATGACGGAACATATTTTTTAAAAAAAAAACTAATCAACTACTAATTCGGTTTTGGTAATAAGGCATGTTTTGCAGCATGGCTAATGTATAGTATTTGTTTGTTTTTTTGTTTGTTGTTTTTAAGCAATACGTAATTAAACAAGTTTCATTCATACACTGTATTAAACTGTCATGAGGACCACCAAAAGTTTCCGTTTTAATTTTCCGACGCAATTTGCAGGTTTAGCCTTTGATAATTTATTTCAAATGAATTGACTGACGGAATTTGATTTTAAAATAATAATTGAAATAATTTTTAAACTTAAAATATGCACATGGTATTTTTTTGAGAAATACTGATTGTTTTTTAATTCGTCAGCACGTGTGTGTGTGTGTGGTTGTTTGTGTGTGTGTGTGTTCTGTGGTGTCACTGAAGGATTAATAGTATGTAGGGTGTGAATTTTATTGAGAACCAATTTGACTTTTAGCCCAAACTAAGGTTATATCTCTGAAGTGTGACTAGATGTGACTTATTTGAATTCCGTTTGCATGCTTCGTATTACAGTATCGACAACAAATGATTAGGACATTAAAATCAGTAAAATAGATTTAAAAAAGAAGGTTGTAATCCGTGTCGTTCTCTCCAGTTACTGATACTCGGGGAATTTTTCAATCATTTTTTTCATCCTATCTTTATTTGTTTTATTTGTTTTTTGGTTTTTCGTTTTTTTCGTTTTTTTTTTTTAAACTGAGATTAGTCTTCTTTATTGAGCAGAATCAAGTGTTTATGAACGCATTCCTCATCTTTTATAACAACACCTCATTGTTATTTTCTCCGATTGGTTGGCTTCTTTTGTGATTTTCGTGTTTCTACCCTTCCAAACAGGTGGTGTCGGTGCGCATAAGCCTCCCTGTGGCGTATCGCTCCCCCGCACCCCTTATCCCAGCTTCCGACCCCCGTGCCCGCCACCTGTTCCGCCTTCTCTGCCCCGTGCCCCACCCCCCCATGTGCTCGGCTGACCGATCCCCGTTCTCGCCGTCCCCCGCCTTCATGTTATCGTTCGATTCACGGCATCCACATTGTATGAGAAATACTTGGATATCCCCTCCTTGTCGGAAATTTTTATTCAAAAGAATATTTGTAATGTTTAAATGGCACATTTTTATCAGCCTTTCAATGTCTCTTGTTTCGATTTTTAACGAAATACAATGGGAAAAAAGGGCTCGGTGGTCAGCTCCGGGTACTGGAATCAGTTCACGTGCCCTAAAATCTGCCTCTTTTTTGAAAATTGGACCTTCGAGGGGAAAGGACGTGCTAGCCAGTTGTTCTGTCTTAGCATTGACACTCCCCTAAACTCTTTGGAAAGGGAAGCGAGACGTGACGACGCGCTTTTGGTTCTGGTTACAAACAGCAGAGTGTTCATTAGTGCTGAGAGATGAACCGCCTTTAGCTGCTTGAAACGGACATTGGTGTTTCCTGGAAAACCGCTGGTTGAATAATGGGTGACTTTATGCTTTCGAAGCCGCAATTTCCCTTTGAAAACAACGGGGCCCTTTCATTTCCTTTGACGAAAAAGGGTCGCCTGTTACGCTCATTCACTTAACTTCTGACCGATGAAGATCAGTTGAGAGGTCACTCTGTATATGACGAACCGGACTACACACGCAGGAAAAAGATTCCAGCGCAGAGAAATGTTTAAAGTTATTTTTTCAACCTTCAAGGCCTGAGTTTTTTGCGCGAATAAAGAAAACGCAGAATGCAGAAGAAGGTTTATCTTTCTGTTAAAGTTATTTCAACATGCAAGCCTTGTTCATTTGGGCGAAAAGGAACAAGAGACATTTGAAAGGACTTTCATCTTTCTTTCTATCTAATTTGACCTCTCCTGCGAAGAGTGTATTAGTTTGCAAGGGTTTTTTGTTGTTCTTTAACACCCTTTCTAAGTAAGATCTTTTCTTTCTGTTTTTTTTATACCAAATTTTGTATTTTGTATAATCTTTAAAAGCGGTAGTATAGGTTGATTACGCCCCGTTTAAGTTAGGAGTGTAACTTCTTTAATACACTTTGTATCTTTTTTGTATTTTATATATATGTTTTTGTTTTCTATCTTTGTACCTTGGCGCCTAATTGTCTATTTAGCCTGTTTGTGCATGGGGGAATTCTATGCAATCTATTTTGAATTGTATATATTTCACTTTTTGCCATCTTTGTGGAGATATTTGAAATACAGTCTTTTTTCATATCAACAAGACCGTTCGTAATTTCATTTTTTCCCTAGCCCTATGCCTTTTAATTAACCGGCGCCCCTTTAAGTTAACGCGGTCGTTATTTTTCCGACAGAAGAAATATTCGCGACAATCGTCTTGGGGGCCAGGTTTTTGGTCTCATACCACGCCGGACTTTCGATGATATTAGGGGATGCCTAGTTTCAGATCACTGACAATAGTATGTGATGTCAATTCACTTTTGTTAGCGAGAAGTCCTTTTTCAAACAGTTACCGCTGCCACTGCCTTTCCGCTGTTGCAATTTTCCTGCGTTGCTATATTGCTCTTTTAACTACAGTTTTTGCTCTCAGGAAGTCACAGTGTTTCCAACATTTCTTAGATTGGGTATTTCGTATATAATCTACATTAACCAAAGGGGAACAACTCTTGGACTGGATAAATTATTTATTTATTTTATTGATCTACTAGAAAAAAAGAAGACGGGGTTTAGGGTTTTAGCGTTAGGGATAAGGTTAGAGTCTAGGTTAGGGTTAGGGTTATTAGGGTGTAGCTTTATGGGGAAAATAATAATAATAGTTTTTATCACCGTCAAGAGTGGTTCCCCTTTCGTTTATGTTTGACTTATAGAAATAACCTCAGATTGATTTTAACAGGCCTGTTGGACTATTATTCTGTTGTGGCCACTAGAAGGTATGGGGTTTTTAAATTAACTCGAGGTTTCTTAACGGTACATATGTTGGCTTTTAAAAGTTTTCACTCCTTTTTCTTGGTGGAAAGTCTGTCTGCTTACTAACTTTACACAACGTGTCTGCTTTTGGCTTGATTTGGTGACTATTCCTCCAACTTCAACGTACCATTCTTTTTTCATATCTGACTTGCAATTTCTTTCTTCTATTTTACGTTTCTCATGGGAGGTTACAACAATTTTCGGTAAAACAAATCATACTCAAAATCCATGGCCAGAAAAAAAACCGAACCCATAAATTTGTAATAAACTGTTTAATCTTAACTAGGTGGGGTTCAGGTTAGGGTTAAGGGATGGGGGTATTGACAAAAGAAAAAACGTATCGGAATGGACGTATACTCTTTTTTTGCTTGCTTTATAAAATGATGCGCATACACAAAGTGGTAAGGTTTAGTCAGTGAATGTTTCAAGGTTTTAGTGGCGTTCTTTTTTTGAAGAAGAAGGGCATTTTCTGTAATTCAAAAATCCCAAAGAGTCATAGAGTCCGTATTATATTGTTATGGCTCCTTCCGTCTATTAACGACGATGGCGTAGTGTCCCTTTTTGATTATCTGACAGACTGTGCGTGAGTGGCTGAACAGACCAATTTTTGAATGGCATCTCTGGTGCAGTGATGCAAACAAACGGCGTGGTATGCTTGCTGGAGAGCTGTTGGTTATTTCTAATTGGAATAACATGAATATTACATGGGTGAGTCCAGAAAAACCAGAACGCAATTATTTATTTTCCACATTAAACTAACCCTAAACCCAACCTAGCCTAACCCTACCGCCTAAACCTACCCTAACTTCCCCTATTGATAACATAATCTACAGGCGTGACCGCAGAAAAACAACAGAACTCCAAATTTTGTATAAAACTGTTATTTCTAATCTTAATTTTTTTTTAAAAGTTTAAGTCCATTAAGTTTGGGTTAGGGGTTAGGGCTAAGATTAGGGTTGGGGTTTAGGGTGAGTTTATGGGAAAATAATAAATAAATTGGGTTCTGTTTTTTTCTGGGTCACTCATGTTACTCAACTAGGAAATAACCTGCTGTTGTATTCTTCCTTATCACTCTCTTTTCAAAGATTATAGGTCCGTATTATATTAGTTAAGAAATATATAGTATAGTGCGGTGAAATATTACAGATATTAAATAGCAACTCTATCTGATGCTTGATTCTATTTTTGGTTCGGTAACCGGTGAGTGATTTTACCAGTCCAGGATTTGTTTCTTGAAAATGAGCTGATACGCCCAAACCGCTTGATAGGCAGATTATTTTTAGGTTTGGCTATTTTCAGTTAATCTGGTGACAAACGTTTGGGCGTTGGTGTACTGGTTGTCCTCAGAGAATAATTTTGTGTATTGCGTTCCATTTCTTTGTTGCTATGTAATTAGATTTGTAATTTGCTAGAGTTCTATAATATCATGTTGTTTCTATAATGAGTTGAAAATCATGACCACATAATTCAAAAATCATTGTATCACTTTCTCTTTAAATAAAATTTTTACCATTGTTGACAGCCTTCCGTCTACGAGAGACGATGGAGTAGTGTCAAAGTGTTGCTTTTTGTTTGTTTTTTTGTTTTTTTTTTTGTTGTTTTTTTTTTGGGGGGAGGGTTCAGCTACATATGAATGTGGTGTTTTTTTTTGTTGTTATTTACTAATAATATTTCTCTGGATGTTTGAAATGAGGTCAATGATTAGCATTATCTGCGTTATTCGGTATTGTCCTCATCTTTATTGTTTATCTGCCTTTATTGCATTCGGCCGAAACGTTATACAGATAACAATAAAGATGAGGACAATAGTCCGAATAAAGCAGATAATACTAAGAATTGGTTCGTCTTATTATCATTATCATGTCGCGATTATTAGCACGGATATCCATTACAATCTCTTGCCACCCCTCTACTCATTCATTATCCAGGGATGTCCTCTGCGCTAGCTCCTTATCCTCGCAGTTGATCAATGTAAGTCTTTGGTGGGCGGTCCACATTGGCATGCCCATGTGTTGGTTCCATAGGAGAACGTCGCTTATGAGCTGGTCCTTGCTTCTCAGCAGTGTCCAGCATGCCTTGTCCGTCTCACTCGGATGGTATGTAGATGGGGGGCAGGTGGCCATACAGCTTTTCTTGTGGGGTGCTGCTTCCACACAGTATCGTAGGAAATGGAAATTGGTGACCTGGGTTGAAATCCAGGACGAGACTGTTTATGTTTCACTTCGCGTTAATGCTCTTTCGAAACAGACATGGATCCATCTGTCCTCCCCCCAGCTATGGGTAAATTTAAGGCAAACTCGGTTCTTTAACCTTGGTAAGGCAACTAGTCTAGGAGAAAGAAAACTGTGAATCAAAACCAGCTGTACTCCATTTAAAAATTGATCTTGAAGTCGTATTCTACTCGTGTTGGAGGGTTGGTTAAATATATGTATAGACCATAGAGTGCTAATATATTTGTTTATTGATTTTACGCGCATATCAACCCGTCTGGGTTATTGACATTCCTAACGGTTAGGAAAGTGATACATATCGTGTATTTATATTAATACTTTTTAGTAATTGTTTTTAACAATGTGTTAGATTATTGGGATTATGTTTGTATGGTATGATTAGTTTCATGTCTATATTCTATGGGTATATTTTATTTCCCTCAAAAAAGAGAGAATATCCTCCATGTTGACATTTTCAAACAGATCTTTCATATTGTTTGCTTTAAAATAACGAGTTACCTGATGTTACAATTTGGTCACCATTTAATACTTAACAGAATCATCGCTGCTTAACATCAGTGAGCTACACGGGAACCTATCCTATGTGTGACAGATCGTCACCCACGGCTAAACAGGTGGACCCATTGGAGGGGATTTACGCCTCTGCCAAGGTTCAGTTGATGGTTCTACAGCCCACCGACAGGATATGATGAACTAAAGAGAGAAAGCATACATTCTAATAATAATACTGGGAGTGGTGGGCTACGTCTCTTAATAAGCACTCTGTAGGGATTTAAAAATACAAAAATAAAAATAAAATAAAAATAAAATTAAAAAAACAACAAACTCCCATGGTCTAAACCGAAGAACCCCTTTGCGCATGTCCGACAAAAGTGACTTGATTCCATACCCCCAAATAATACCTCGCCATCGAACTTTGACTGAGTGTTAGGTCGTTTCCTGGCCAGGGTTATCCCCTCGCCACGGCGACTATGCCCCGTTCAATAAAGCCTGAGTCATAAACTACCCCTTGCTTTGTCTCTTTCCTCTTTCGTGCTTTTTGTTCCTAATTTCCATTTCAAGCGTATCAACCCAGAAGCGACAAAGAACCAGCTTTTTATTGGGGTACAAGATACCAGCAACACGAAACATAAAATTAGCCCATGAGTTCTTGCTAAGGCATTAAGATGGAAATACTGCTTTAATATTTTCATATTTAGAATATGTGTGTATGTGTAGGTATGTATATTCATCTACCTATGTATGTGGGGGTTGTGTGTGTGTATTTATGTACTATGTGTGTGTGTGTGAGCGGTGTGTTGTGTGTTTTCCTTGGTATCATGTATATTTATATACCTATGTGTGGGGCGTTGTGTGTGTGTGTATTTATGTACCTCTGTGTGTGTGTGTGTGTGTGTGTGTGTGTGTGTGCTGTGTGTGCGGCGCGCGCGGCGAATGTGCGACAAAAAGGACTACCTCCCTTCCCAATAAGGATACTTCGGCCATTCGAACTGAGGCTGTAATTGGGTCTAGTTTGGTCCATTAGCCAGGGAGATTTCCTAAGCCACCATGACCTGGTCATAAAGGCTAAGTCATAAAGCCACCTTCTGCATTTGTCTCTTTCCTTTTTCGTGCCTTTTCGTTCGTAAGTTCCATTTCAGCTCACCAGCCAGAAGACAAAGAACCAGCTTTTATTGGGGTTAAGATCCATAAACGAAATATAAATTTAAATCCCATAACATCTATTAAGAAGCATAATTCCTATGTAAAAATTTTGACGAATTAACAACGGCCACGGAAGAATGGAGATATACGTTTGCTGTCATTGATCATAGAGTAGATATTTATACTTCTTCTTTCGGTTTGGTTTGTTTTTTTCGCGATTTTCATTATTTGTTGCTTTGTTTGAATAGGCATAATGCGTTGAAAACAATTTGTAGAGGTCTAGCTGTACACTTCGTTGCAAGTGCGGAGATTGGTTGGCAAAACAAAATGTATTATAGATACTGTGGGGAAATACAAAATCGGCTGAAGTTCTCTTTATTTTTTAAATGCTTCATATGTTATTTCGATTGTTGTTGGTTGAAATCGTCTTTAGTGATGGATTGTGATATCATACAATTGTCGGTGCGGTTGAGTGCTGATTTGCAACTTTTAGCCAAAACTGTTATGCTCTGGAACCGGAAGTGGTTTTTCATTTGTAACTCATTAGTCATTTTACAAGTCAGCAAGATTTTAGACACCGAAGCGAACCATCTTCGATTATTTCTTCCCGACTTCGACACGACTCTTAATAATAATAATTATATCTTATTCTTCACAGAGATTTCTTTTTCAAATCTAATTTCGTAATTATTATTATTCACTTCCTTTTTTAAGCAATTAATCTTCATCTTATATAAGGTTACATCAATTGGTCATCTTCACCTTTATAAACGTTTCTTTTTTTTTCGGCTGTAGTTTATAATATCAAATGACATTCATTATTGTCGTAATTGTTTCGAATATATTATTATTTATATTTTAAAGCAATTACAATGCGTATAAGTATCCCATGTCTAATTAATTTCGAAGTATCTTCATCTTCAGAGACTTTCTTAATGGATTTATATATTTAAAGGCAATTACAATGCGTATAAAATAATGTCCAATATCAATTAATTCGAATTATCTTCATGCTTCAGAGACTTTTTTTAATGGCGCGGTCTTGTGTGTTTTATACATATATTATATAATTGGACGTTATAAACACGCGTCACGTGGGTTGTTAGAACGACCACGCAGAAGAGACGTGCATTTCAGTTGTTCAATCAATTTCAATCTTTTTTTAAATTAATATGTATTTATGGAATGTGTATGTTAATTAATGATATAGTCGGAGTTAAAAAATTTTTTAAAAGTTTGAAATCGATTGAACAACTGAATCCCGTCTCTTCCGCGTACGTGTGTTTATAACGTCCTCAACTANAAGAGAGATTATATATAAATATATATAATATATATATATATTATATATATATATACCCAACCCGTCCGCACAAGAGCAGGATGTGACACAAGGTCAGTTTCTTAAGCGGAGTTCACAGGTTTAAATTCAGACTTTTCCTTCTCCTAGACTGGTTACCTTGCCATTATTAAAGAACCCAGTCTGCTCTGTCATTTACCCATAGCTAGGGGGAGAGTAGGATTCATACCTTTCCCAATGGTATTAGCGCTAAGTGAAATGCAATTACCACGTACAGGATTGCACTCGGGGCGACGAGTCCATATATATAAATACACAAGACCGCGTCCATTTCAAAAACATTCTCTGAAGATGAAGATACTTCGAAATTAATAAGACATTGGACACTATTTTATACGTATTGTAATTGCCTTTAAATATATAAATAATAATATACTTTACTTAACAATGCTTCAAGCAAATTATCAAATACTGTTTCGAATATGTATGAATGAATGTGTTGTGGTTATGTATGTTTGATGGTGTCTTGTGTTTTGTGTGGTATGTCGATTCAACCTGCAACATTCGCATTTCGTGTGTCAAATTGACATAAGCGAAATGTTGCAACTGAGTTGATCCAGGTATTTATCTATCTTTTCGTTTTCTTTAATTTCTACTCTCTACTTCAGGGGAACAGTAAAATCCACTAAATGACATGCTGTTGTTGATGTTGCTGCTGCTATTGTCGTATATTTTCACTTCGGACCCACAAAGTCAGATTATGGATTTCATACTGGCTCTAACTGATGGTTTTTCACTGGAGTATGAGTGACAGCAAGTCTCTTCCGGTTTCCAAGACAAATATTATAGCCGATTTTAACAGCGCTGGTGTCTGGACGCTATCTATTCTTCTCCCTGGTCTTTAGTTCCCCCCAAAAATATTGAGTGTCTTCGGGTACCATTCCAAGTGCACCAGCTACAATTGGAATCACCGCCAACTTCATGTTCGGCAACTTTTTTCATATCTCTTGCAAGATCCGACTTTTAACTTATTTTTTAATCTATGGTCCACTGGAACAGTAAAATCCACTAGATGCAATTATTTGTTTTGTTAATTAATACTAAGTCTGGTCTTCTAGTCAAGATTGGGAGATTCATTGCACCATATGGCCTTTAGACACCCCTTTTTGATCTCAATTCAGAAGGACATGTTTTTCATTTACACCGTCAATATCCGGTTGTTTGTTAATAGACGATTTTTAGAGTTTCTTTTTAATTATAAAACTAACCCTAACCCCTAACAAACAACCGGATATTGACGGTGTAAATGAAAAACATGTCCTTCTGAATCGAGATCAAAAAGGGGTGCCTAAAGGTCATATGGTCCGATTCATTAATGACATATTCCGTAATGAAGTTGGTCATGTTTGCAGATAGTTTGTACAACAGCGTAAATGTTGGTGGGTATCTCGCATGTACTAATTGTGAGGAGCTGATGATAGGTGTGGCACTCCATCTTATATGCTAAATAATCTCCTTGGTCTAGCTACTTAGTAAGTTAGACCGTTATTAGGGAATTTGATTCTCATTATGTCTCTACATACTTCTGGCTTTGTTCCAAAGTAAGGACCAAGTTACCTTTAAGCATCCCAGGGGGGACCTGGATTCAGAGGGACATGTTTCGCTTTGCACCGTCAACATCCGTTGTTTGTCACCAGACACGATTTTAGACGCATTTTTAATTATAAAACTGTCAACCCTAATCCTAAGCCTAAGCCAACCCCTAACCCTAAACCTAACAACAACACCAAGTTACCTTTAAGCATCCCAGGGCGACCTGGATTCAGAGGGACATGTTTCGCTTTGCACCGTCAACATCCGGTTTGTTTGTCACAGACGATTTTAGACGCATTTTTTTTAATTATAAAACTGCCAACCCTAACCCCCAACCCCTAACCCCTAAACCTAACAAACAACCGGATGTTGACGATGCAAAGCGAAACATGTCCTTCTGAATCCAGGTCGCCCCTGGGGTGCTTAAAGGTAACTTGGCCCCAAAGTAATCTTAGTAAAGAACAACCACATAAATACGAGTGTATGCGAATATTTTGTGCCACTAGGACGATCATTGAAAACTATGAAGCAAAAATTAAGATTTAGTGGGAAATATTTAACTCAACAGAAACTGTAGAAAAATAAGAATTTGGTAAATTCGTCTCCTCAGGTTTCTTTTAAACCCCAAAGTGTTGCATGTAAAAATAAGCCTAATGCCATAAAAGTGCGAGAAGTTAATATTATATTTCACTGGGAAACCAGATTATTAGTGTCTTGTGTCATTTTGAAAGTAGAAATGAACTTCTGTAAAACAATTAAATACAGACAACGGTTATTTCCTATAACTCCAACATAAACCAAAGGGAACTACTCTTGACTGATAGATTATTTATTCATTTTCCTATTAACCCTAACCCTAAACCCTAAACTCTAACCCTAACTCTAAACCCTAAACCCTAACCCTAAACCCTAAACCCTAACTCTAAACCCTAAACCCTAACTCTAACCCCGTCTTCTTTTTTCCTAGTAGATCATTAAATAAATAAATAATTTATCAGTCAAGAGCGGTTCCCCTTTGTTTATGTTGGAGTTATAGGAAATAATCTTAACTACTCTTGACTGATAGATTATTTATTCATTTTCCTATTAACCCTAACCCTAACCTTAAACCCTAAACCCTAACCCTAACTAACTCTAACCCCGTCTTCTTTTTTCCTAGTAGATCAATAAATAAATAAATAATTTATCGGTCAAGAGCGGTTCCCCTTTGTTTATGTTGGAGTTATAGGAAATAACCTTAACTACTCTTGACTGATAGATTATTTATTCATTTTCCTATTAACCCTAACCCTAACCTTAAACCCTAACCCTAACCCTAAACCCTAACTCTAACCCCGTCTTCTTTTTTCCTAGTAGATCATTAAATAAATAAATAATTTATCAGTCAAGGTGG
The DNA here is from genome assembly GCA_023376005.1 of Doryteuthis pealeii. Taxonomy (NCBI): domain Eukaryota; kingdom Metazoa; phylum Mollusca; class Cephalopoda; order Myopsida; family Loliginidae; genus Doryteuthis; species Doryteuthis pealeii. The sequence goes on from CM042150.1 coordinate 98,424,516, forward strand.
TTCCCCTTTGTTTATGTTGGAGTTATAGAAAATAACCCAGACAACTTCCATATATGAATACACACAAAAAGAAACTCGTATTTACTTGTAAAATGAAATTTATCTCAAAATCCGACAATGCTTCTTTCAACTCAGTTATCTATTTGTTCATTTGTTCTTCTTTGTTTTTTGCTTTCTAGTTTGTTTCCGTGAAGATGACCCCCCCCCCCCAACCATAATGTATTGTTATTGGAACGGCGCCAACCTTTATAAAAATTCATTCTCGGTAGAGAGTTTCACTTTAAATATTTACCAAGAAATAAGAGCCGGCATCATGGCGATCAATCAGATTTTCAGTATCGAGTGACAATTTAATTGCTATTTTCGGCGTCTGTCTTGCTGGTGAAAATGATCTTACCTACAAAAGCCGCTTGCAGTTGGTACTGATTAAAAATTAAGCGCAAAACAAAAAAAAATTTTCCTAAAGCCGATTTTGTTCCAACCTATTAGCGAACCGACACTTTCACTTGCACGAGCTAAAAGGCTTGGCTACAGAACAACTTTGTGAAAGTCAATAATGATTACCTGGTTGACTAGATCTAAAAAGATAAAAGCTTTCAGGCATGCATAGAAGCAAACAATTTGACATAAACACCACCAATATGTGTGCTTTATTCAGTCAATCATGCCGGCTATTTTGTGTCGACAGTGCCATCAATTACATACAGATCAAATTACGTTAGTCGAAATTTAGATATTGTCATACATATTTGAACGAACACAATCGATGACGTAACGGTAATTCTGTCGGCGGGAACGAATATCAAATAATTGCAATTATCAAACGCTAAAGAAGCTTAATTGTAATTATTTCATCTTTTAATATAATGTTTATAATGCATGCTGGAATATTTTTATATATATATATATTTACCAACCCATCCGCACGAGCAGGATGCGACACAAGGTCAATTTCTTAAGCGGAGTTTAACAGGTTTGAATTCAGAGTTTTCCTTCTCCTAGACCGGTTGCCTAACTGTTGTCGGTGAATCACCTATGACACGAACATGGACTTACCCAAAGGGTACATATGTAACAGAGTAAAGCTACTTAGTCGAGTAGTTCTAGAAACAGTCTTCGTGTATGCTGAACAAGGAAACCCTTCCATTGTATGTGATATATATTGCTGAATACAATCTGTTCCCTACATTTTTATACCAGTGTTGAGTTACTATTTATTGACCCTTTAACAGGTCATAACACTAACCAAGGTTAAAGAGCCCAGTCTGCCCTACTATTTGCCCATAGCTAGAGGGAGAGTAGGATTCATACCTTTCCCAAGGGTATTAGCGCTAAGTGAAATGCAAAATATTTTCTGATATAAGGTGTGCTCTAATGCCCCACCTGAATTTATAGACTAGCTTAGTTTATGTGGTTTACTCCTCCGGCCAATCAACAAGCTATACTGCGTGGCTGATACACTACTTAAACACTGATACTTGCACAGTTTCACTTGCAACCATCGAGGAGGAACTTACGACCATTGACGAAGGAACTGAGGACTCTTTACCAGAAGAACCAGAGGTCCGTAGATCAGAGGACTACCAAGGATCCAATTCCACTGGACAAACGCTCTCGCTTAAGGCCTACCGGATGGCAAAACAGATTGTAACAATGCAAAGCTATGAGAGTATTTCTGTCCGGTCTCGCCGGCTAACCGATGTCTCTTCCCAACCCCCAAGCTGTGATTGTTTCCAAAAGGAGATTTTTCGGACTCCTTGGTTGATCGAAACCGTACAAGCGGTGAATCAGCTCGACAAACGAGAAGAAAAGAAGCAAAAACAAATTCCGAGAATACACTTGCCGTTTCTTTATTTTCTCTTCAAGTTTATCCTGGTTGGGGGGGGGGGTGTAATACTTGGTCTTGGGTGCTGATATCTCATTATTGTCATTATTCCATTCTGTCTGTAACACAACGAGCAATTATGCTGACGTTTAAAATTTGTCAACAAGAAAAGCAAAATCGTTTTCTTTTTGTAAGTCAAAAAAAGTAATTTCCTTAAAATGAAAAACATTGATACCAAAATGTTGAATAAAGGTTAATTATTCTGACTAGGTTTACAAATTGGTGCAGAAAGTATTGACGACGCAATCAGTCGGCAAACGAATCTGATCAAACCAGCAATAGGACCACATAACGGTCAGCTAACTTTGCGGTCTTTATTCTTCTTGTGACCAACCACAGTGAACTGAGAAGGGCATCTAGACTGGCTCGGCATCACAACCACCGCTGACTTCGGCTGCAACTCGTGTGCCTGATAGCTTTTTTAAATATAGATATTTACCAACCCTTCCGCACGAGCAGGATGTGACAGAAGGTCAATTTCTTAAGCGGAGTTTAATAGGTTTGAATTCAGAGTTTTCCATCTCCTAGACTGATTACCTAGCCATGGTTAAAGAGCCCAGTCTGTCCTGCTATTTGCCCATAACTGGAGGGAGTATTGGATTCATACCTTTCCCAAGGGTATTAGCGCAATGTGAAATTCAAACAGCTTTGTCCAAGAATTGAACTCGGGTCGACGAGTCCATTTCCCACGACTCTAACCATTAGACCACGCGCTTTTTTTGAATATATGGGGCTCTGGCTACCGGGAAATGATACACTTTCCCACTGACTTGAGACTATACTAGCATCGAAGATTTCTGTTCATGATAACATGGTTATTTCCTATAAGTCTAACATAAACAAATGGGAACCACTCTTGACTGATAAATTATTCATTTTCATATTAAACTAACCCTAACCCTAACCCTAACCCTGAACCCTAGCCCTAACCCTAACCCCGTCTTCTTTTTTCCTAGTAGATCAATAAATAAATAAATGAATTATCAGTCAAGAGTGGTTTCCCCTTTGTTTATGTTAGACTTATAGGAAATAAATACTAACCCTTTCATGCCCATCGAGATATCTGTCTCTCTATTTCATCATCTATTAAAATTTATTGACCCCCCCCCCCAAGTTGCTTTGCTATCCTTTTGATATTATTATACACGCACATCTATGTAAACATATACATATATACATACACTATACCTATGCCCACACACCGCTGTACGGATACGCTAACTTCCATATGCTCATACGTACATTATGCACCACCAATATGCATACATATTCATGAAAAAGTGAATGGAAGTGAATCCGACTGTATGAAATAAATATTTTTAGAAAAAAACAAACACATGATGTTATAATTCGCTGACAGAAATCTGTTTCGACCTTTTATTAAAGTGGTCTTCATCAAGAGCGAAATGTGTATGATAGAGAGACGGTGTGAGTAAACCGTTACAAAACAAAAGTGGTACAAACGAACGTTCGAGTTCGGAGCCGGAATTTTTTTTTTTTAATTTTGAAAATGCATATTCCGTTTTGAAAATAAAATAAAATAAATTTTATCTTATTTTATTAAATCAGAAGCATTATTATCCACAAAGGAAACTCAAAAGAGTTTGATGTAAATATGTATAAAAATGTATAAGAAAATATCAAAAAGTTCAAGATTCCAGCCACTGCAGACCATGTTAGTCTCCGGAAAGATGTAGATATCCAGGTATTTTCTCTCACACACATCTCGCTCTTGGTGAAGACCACTTTAATAAAAGGTCGAAACAGATTTCTGTCAGCGAATTATAACATCATGTGTTTGTTTTTTCTAAAAATATTTATTTCATACATATTCATATAGACATGCTCGCATCTATTTGCATATGCATAATTTTACCTAAATATGTGCAGTCGGGGGACAGAAGAGTTTATGGTGTGACAAATTCTTCTGATTCATGGCCAAACAAGCATTTTGGAGTTCGCTGAACCAAAATTTCATCCTTGTTTTTGAAAATTGTAAGTTTTAAATAAAACTGAAACTTGTCTACCAGCTTGTCTTTCTCTTTCTCTGTCTCTTTCTCTTTTTTTAAGTTAACAGAATGTAATGACAAAAGGGAAAGCACGTGTACTTTTACCTTATTTATTAACATGCAACAACAACAGTCGATACAAGTACTTAGAGACAGTACTTACAGGTCAGTTGTTACTCTCTCGCCGAGGGAAAAGTTCCTTTAGTCACAAGGGACTGAGACAAGAGCTCGTTTCTACGAGGCTCGCAAGTTCATACCAAAACCGAGAAGACATTTTGTTTCTGTTAACCACCTCACAAGGGACATTAACTCTTTGTGCTTCCTTGTCCCCAAAACGCACAAGAGAGTTCAGGTCCCTACAGCACTATCGGAAGTCACCCACAACTCCCCGCAAAAAGTCCATTCTGCCCCCTCCAACCTCTCGACACCTTCTTCCCCCGACCACATTCCTTTGCCTGCCAGGGACAGTTTCGCAGGCCAGGCATCTAGAACGCTTTGAGTCAGATAAGTTCGACTCGTTACGACAGTTTTATTGACCAATCACAACTAATATTTGTCACGTTTAGTGTCGTAATTAGGACAATAAAATAAGTTTCTCTATATAAACAAAACAAAAAACTATTCTGAATAGAAAGTTCGATCCTTGCTGAATGCACCATACTTGCGACCTTATATCACATTCATTAGGTGCGTGGCGTAATGGTAAGAGTCATAGGAAATGCACTCGTCAACCCGAGTTCAATTTGAATTTCACATAGCGCTAATACCCTTGGGAAAGGTATGAATCCAATTCTCCCTCCAGCTATGGGTAAACAGCAGGGCAGACTGGGCTCTTTAACCATGGCTAGGTAACCAATATAGGAGAAGAAAATCTCTGAATTCAAACCTGTTAAACTCCGCTTAAGAAATTGACCTTGAGTCACATTCTGCTCGTGTGGAGGGGTTGGTAAATATATATATATATATATATCACATCCTACCCAAACTAGTTGGGTCAATATCTTCTTTGATGATCTCTTCATTAATAAGAATTCTATTTCTTTTCTTTTTTTTTTTTTTTCTTATTGTTGTAACCTAAAGCTAACAAAGGTTTATGAATTTCCGACCTTATATTAACAAAGAACGATTCCATCTATAGTTCATTGTCCTTTTACTTATCCTTCTTCTCTTAATCTATCAATTAGTGATTTCTTTTTAGATACACGCTTTATGAATTTACTTACTGACAAAGTAACTAACTCATAGGAAATTTTCTTCGTTACCTTTTGATTCGGGCCTGTAACTCAATCATTATTCAAAGAAAGTATAATAATTGGTTCGTTTCCTGATATTAGTCACATTGTAGGGAATTTAATTCAGACAAAATGAGGTTTCTTCTGTCTTCGTCCAGTAAATGGAACTAAACTATTCATTCAGCCATTTTCTTTGTGGGTCAATCACTTAGTGTTATATATATATATTATATATATATATATATATATAAAGGGCAGTTGTGTGTATCTGTATGTCCGAAGTAAATATATATACGCATTAAATATCACCAGGGCTTGGTTTTTAAGCAAAAATTTGCGTAAAATTATTCAAAACCTAAAAAAAACTATTTAAAAAAATCAGGAGCCGGAGTCGCTAAGGTGGTGTGATGCTGAAATCCAGTGCTACCCAGCAACTCCTACGACACTACCGTTGCCAAACTATTTGGTTACTTGCCTTTTCTTAGGATCACAACGGCAGTGTGGAGACAGAGGATGGTAATTTATGAGGAAGTGCGTCCCGGTCTCCTGCCACAAGAGTTGCTGCCCGGTGACTATTAAAATAACGACCCAGCTCAGTCTATTCAAAACTATCCATCTATCTATCTATCTCAATTTGTTCATATTTATTTATATTATTTTAAATACTAAGATTTTTTTTTATTCATGTTTGTTTAATGTCTTGTTTTTAGTTTAAATAAACAAGAATTACGACAAAAAAGAAGCGACCCCCCCCCCAAATACATTTACTCGTGGAAAATATCTATCTATCTATCTCCATTTGTTCATATAAATCTATATTATTTTGTTTGTTTATCTATCTACTATCTATCTCCGTCTATTCAAAACCTTATATCCATCTTCATATCTAAACAAGAATTACGACAAATTACGATAAATAAACAAGAATTACGAAAAGCTGGGGTTGTCATTTTGATAGTCACCGGGTAGCAATTTTTGAGGCAGGAGACCGGGACGCACTTCCTCATAAATTAACCAGAGGATTTGCTGCTTGGGCAACAGCTATGTAGTGAAAAAAATGGACACGACTCCATCGTCTCTCGTAGACGGGAGGATGCCAACAACAACAATAGAGATTTGATTTATCTATTAATAATGGAGATTCGCTTCCGGTTTTTGTCTGTAACAAAAATTACGTCACTGCTTACATCACATTACCCAAAATCGTCATAACATAGAATAAATCCACTCAAAATTTGAACATGCAATATTAGACAGTCCTCATTGTTTTTTAAAACAAGTTTTAATAAATACATGACTGGTATTATATATCTATATATAGTTTGTTTTATTTTAATACATATTTAAAGTTTACATTTGAAATTGTTTTATTTTTTAATCCTTTAATGAATTTGATGATTTTACTTACTTAGGGTACAAACTCGCTGACATTGAATTTTTTACTCCCACCCCTCAGGCAATATGTTTCAAAAATTTATTTTTACATCGCCCGAAGGGTGTTTTAAATTTTTTACTAGTATTCTTAAAGATAATTTTAAAATAAAATTTAAATGATAACAGCGTGGAATTTTTTTTTTTTTTTTCATTTAATATTTTAGATAGTAGACATTAACATTTCTTTTCAGAGTAGCTGGATCAATGCAAGGTCTTTTTTTTTTACATAGGAATTTAAATGTGGCATCCCACAAGGATTCAACTCACGATTAAGTAATAATGGATCTATGGGGTTAACTTTTTTTAAATCCCCCACTACTCAAGCAACGCCGGGTAGCCGCTGCTAGTCGTGTAATAAAGGCACCAGGTTAATCTGATTTCAGTCCATTTAATTCCACTCTTGTCCAAATCTGCCAAAGACACATTTTCTATATTGAATTGAAAATCATGACCACATAAATTCAAAAATCATTGTATCCTTTACTCTTTAATAATATTTTACCATTGTTGGCATCCTTCCGTCTACGAGAAACGATGGAGTAGTGTCCAATTTTTTTTACTACGTAGCCTAGGGACGGGGTTGATATTTTTTCGTTTAGCAAGCAATGATCGATATCAAAGAATAGTAACTGGTCTTTTCTTCCTCGTATCATTTCTTCTGTATCATACATGTGGTCCCATATGGGGCCGGTCCTTGTCTGCCTGACTGTCAGTGTTTTGTCTCCCTCCTTATTAGAGAGTATCCGGCTTGAATCGTTGGGGGGGGGGGGTAACTATCCCTAACAATATCTATTTCACTTTTTAATGTCTATTGATCGATCGATCTCAGGGTTTCATATCTATCTATCTATCTATCTATCTATCTATTACAGTTTTTCATACCTATCTGTCTATCTATCTATCTATCTATCCTGTACTACTGTCCATAGACACGCAGAGAAATATTAATCTGGAAGCGAGAGACTATTTGTTGTTCAGTTGCATAAACTTTCATGTAGTTATTTCCTTCTTTTTTTCCTTTCTTAA
>CM042150.1:98437101-98537721 GCA_023376005.1 Doryteuthis pealeii
TCTCACGGTATCCAGCGGAAGGAAGGATCAGGACAAGTCAAGCCTTGTCATTCAAATCCTTCAAGGCCATGGGCTGCAGCTTATAACGGCCATTTTGATTTCTACACTATTGCACATAAATATTAGGTATCTAATAATTATGTAACACATATATATCTTTTTCTGGTCGTATAATTATAATGCTTATAGTTGGAAAGAAGTAGAGTAGACTGAGATTTGGGAGAGGAGATGGGCTCTTTCCAGGGCCCGAATATACAAGACAAGTTTTACTAGATGAACATCCTCTTTTGTTTGATGATTAAAATCTTCACGCGGTCGTCAATAGAAACAAAGTTTCAAACGCTAAACTTTATAACAAGTGCACTCAGCACTGCGTCACACAATAATTCCAAAAATAATTTTTTTTAAATCTGGCAGAGTAGAAAATGTTTGTTGATTGCTAAATAGGAATAGGGTCATCAATAAATTATTGAAATTCTTATTTAATTTTGAAGACATTTTGACAGTTGAAGTTAAAAAGTGTGACACAATAACTAATGACGTGGAACCATGATGGTGGTTTGAGTCATTAGTTAAGAAAAAGTTTGAGTATAGGTAACGGAAAAGTTTGAAGGATGATGTCAGAGAGGACGCGTGGCATTGTTTTTGATTGGAAGAGGAATGATGACGTGGCGAAGGGGAGAAAGGAAGAGTGAGATTCAGCCTGGCTGGCGACGGATGAAGACGGGTTAAGGCCTGTTTTCCCCCGTGCGGTGATCAGAAAGATAAAATAAAAACTACTTGATCAAGTAACAAAAAGACGTCTTTGTAATTCATTTAATTTAAACAAGCACAGCCCTTAGTCAGAACTTAACTCCTTTAGGTAGAAGTCAACCCAACTAGACAACAAGATGGCAACCGTAGGGAATGTTAGAAGGATGAGCAAGAAAGAAATAAGATCTCCTCACTTAGTAAGTCTAATGTCTGTCTGTCTGTCTGTCTGTCTGTCTGTCTGTCTGTCTCTCTCTCTCTCTCTCTCTCCTCACTTAGTTAGTCTAATCTCTAATCTGTCTGTCTGTCTGTCTGTCTCTCTCTCTCTCTGTCTCTCTGTCTGTCTCTCTCTCTCTCTCTTTCTCTCCTCACTTAGTAAGTCTAATCTCTAATCTGTCTGTCTGTCTGTCTCTCTCTCTGTCTCTCTCTCTCTTTCTCTCCTCACTTAGTAAGTCTAATCTCTAATCTGTCTGTCTGTCTCTCTCTCTTTCTCTCCTCACTTAGTAAGTCTAATCTCTAGTCTGTCTGCCTCTCTGTCTGTCTGTCTGTCTGTCTGTCTCTCCCTCTCTCTCTTCTCTCTCTCTCTCTCTCTCTCTCTCTCTCTCTCTCTCCTCACTTAGTAAATCTAATCTCTGTCTGTCTGTCTGTCTGTCTGTCTCTCTCTCTCTCTCTCTCTCTCTCTCTCTCTCTGAAGAACTTTTTTATCAAAGAACTCTCACTCTCACACACACCAATTAGCGATGTCAATGTGCGTATGTGACACGTATCACATGTATGGTACCGTGGCCAACATCGTATCACATGTGGTACGTGCTGCACATATAGTTTCACAAAAGACTAAAAAAGAAATAAAAGAGATGGCTTGGATAATGAGTTGGTATTAAAGAAGAAAAAATGATGGAAAGGTGAGACAGACTTTTTTTTAAGTCCTTTTAGTTTTCAGCTGAAAAACATGGAAGTGATATCGTTTAAATGTGTTTCAAGGTGATCGGTTTGTTGTTGTTGTTGTTGTTGGCATCCTTCCGTCTACGAGAGACGATGGAGTAGTGTCCATTTTTTTTTTTTTACTACGTAGCCTGGGTGGGTGGATATGGAGGAAGAGCTGTTGCCCAAGCAGCAAATCCTCCCTCTCCACACTGCCGCTGTGATCCAAAGGAAAGGTAAGGAACCAATGAAGTTTGGCAGCGGTAGTGTCGCAGGAGTTGCTGGTAGCACTGGATTTCAGCATCACACCATATTAGTGACTCCGGCTCCGGATTTGTTTTCGGGGTTCACTCCCTTAACCTTTCCTTGGGATGGGGTAAAGCTGTTAGATGGCGGAGGTTTTGTATCGGACTTTTCCTTCTCTTAGATGGGTTGCCAAGGTGATCTGTAGACCGTAAGGTATTCAGTGATTTTACGTCAAGTAACTGATAAAGTCAGTTTTTTGTAGGTCTTAAGTTATTGAGTGATTTTACGATAAGTAGATGATAAAGTCTAGCAAACGAAATGTAATTCCTTTCGCCGTCAGCACAGTTTCTACCAACTGAGCAAGTTACTCTCACTTCCTGACACCCCAAACACAGCAGTCGTCGAATTTCACTTCTGGTCCAGACACTTGCTTTTTTGCTCTCTCCCAGTATCAGCCACTGTCCGTTTTTTTTCTCATCGCTCGGCTACCCTTTATGCAAATTCCGACTCGTCTCACCCGGGTCTCTGCCAACAGCATTTCAGCTATAAGGGGGTAGCGAGTTCAAATATCCGTGGCTACTCGCCACACTCCTCCCCTTCGCACAGGCCAAACATATCCTGACGCGTTTTGTTTGTGGGGGCTGGGAATCCGCTCGTCCACAGTTCTGCCCTTCAATTTCGCTACATAAAGTCAATTTTTATATTAATAATTTAAGACCTTTCATATGACGTTGGGGGGTGCAGTTCTAAGAGAATTATTTTACCAAGTGAAAGAGATTTGTAGTAGTGTTGTATACTATTCTTTTTACTTTTTACTTCTATTATTCTTGTCATCTTTAGTATCTTACGTTCTTCTGCTAGCGTCTCTTCTAACGTCTCTTCTAGTGTCTTGGTAGTCGGTCGCACTTAATTCATTTCTCTTATTCTAGATCAGTCTTGTTACCAAGACATTCATCAACCACAAAACCATATTATTTATTTAAACTTTTATTTCTTAACTAAACATTTCATGTAACTAACATAACACGCGTATGCAGTGAGCTCCAGTTAAGGCAGTACATCTTCTCTGCCTGACGTCCAAACTGAAACTGAAGACCCAACCAGGTCCCACGGACTTCACGTATGTTTCGCGGGCTTTCTGTAATTATTCCATGAAAGTCCCGCAACCGTGATATGAAAAGGGGCATGCCCTTCAAGAAATACAGGGATTGACAATATTTAATGCAACCGCATAGATTATGTAAAAGTAGAATTCTATTAGATTGGATGACACATATCTCATACTTTCACAAAGTTGTGCTCATGTATCATCACATCATCATCATACAGTGTCGAAAATTAGCACGGATATCAATGACAATCTCTCTCCCAAAACTCTCTATCATTCATTGCGCCATGGAGGTCTTCTATGCAGCATCCAGTAATTCGCGCAGTGTTGGTCAATGTTAGGTCCTTGCTGGGCGGCACACGTTTGCAATGTCCATGTGCTGGTTCCGCAGGAGAAATCGCTTAATGAGTTATCCTTCCTTGCCCTCCAATGCAGTGGTCAGCATGTCTTGTCCGTCTCACTATATAGGGGACAGGTGTTCGTTACAGCTGCTTCCTTGTGGAGTGCTTTTCGCGGTAAGGCTCTTAAAGCCAGCAGAACAAATTCACACTAGGTAGTATATTCTTTACCATCTGAAAGCGATGTTATAAACATCGTATAGGAAGGCATGGAACGGTTGTTAAACAGATTATCACGTCATATGGAATTCGATTCATGACTGACAACAAACGACAATTCTTCAATGGTGGTTGTATTAGTGGGCGCTGTATGGGCTGCACTAACATGGACCTGGACGATGCATCTTGAGAAAAGGTGCTTGTAAGATATACAGCTGAATATGCGTACAAGTATGCTTGTAAAATATAAGCTGAATATGCGGTTACACTTGGTATATTATTATCAAAAAGTGCGTTACACTTGGTATTTATATGCGTTACCTTGGTATTATGGGCGGTTGGGATTTACACTTGGAGTATTATGCGTTTGTATTTACCTTATTATACCAAATGGCGTTACACTTGGTAATTTAAGCGTATTTATACGTTAAAGACTTGGTATTATTATCGAAAATGCGTTACCACTTGGTTATTCTATGCGTATTTATAATTACAAACTGGTATTTATTATCAAAAATGCGTTACACTTGGTATTATTTACCAAAAATGCGTTATTCAATTGGTATTTATTGCGTTACACTTGGTATTATGCGTTACACACTTGTATATGCGTTGGTATTTACACTTGGTATTAATGCGTTTTATTTACACTTCTTATCAAAAAATGCTTAACACTGTGTATTATGCGTTTGTATTTACGACGTTGGTATTATGCGTTTTGTATTTAACCTTATTATCAAAAATGGCGTTTACAGCTTGGTATTTTATGGCGTATTATACGTTAAACTTGGGTATTTATTATCAAAAATGCGTTACCGACTTGGTATTTAAATGCGTATTTATTGTTTACACTTGAGATTTATTTCAAAAGCGTTACAACTTTTGGTATTTATTAAATTCAATATGAGCGTTAAAACATCACTACAAAAACATAAATTTATAGCAACAACTTGAATATGGTAATTTATAAAAAGAAAACTGCGTTAAACAAAAAACCACACAAATAATAATACAAATACAAGAAAAAACAAATCTTGGTATTTATCATGCGTTAAACTGATCTTGGTATTGTTATGACTTGATGTAATTCTCTACAAACAAACTTGGTATTGATGCGTTTGTATTACAGTTCACTATTCAAACATAAAACCTCTAAAAGTTGTTCTGCTATTAGATGTTCATTTAATTATATTCCAAAAAATAAAAAAAATTGACGTTACCCAATAGTGTCGATAACTACAACACTATGGTGTGTAAAATTAGAATGCATCGCTCGCATGTGATTTGGGTGCTAATTTTTTACATAGTAAATTTACGATTAAATCACTTGGTATTATGGTTATTGTATTTACAAATTATTATTACCCAAAAAGGTAATAGCGTGTACAACATAAAACAGCACTTTTTGGTTATTATGTCGTTGGGTATATTTTTACAACTTAGAAATTATTAAAATTGCGTATCTTCGTATTATACAGTACTTATGTTATTCAAAAAAAATCATGCGTTATAAAATAACATAAAAAATAAAAACCTTGGTATTTATTGCGTTATTCTATAATTCGTTCACTTGGTATTTATTTCAAGATTTTAGTAAATGGCGTTACAACTTGTATTTTATGGCATCTTATTTTATTTGATAATAATACGCATTAACAGTTTGGTAACAGTATAATACGCATACACATTTAGGTATTTATTATCAAAATGCTGTAAGTGCTAAAATGCAAACATCGTGAATCTTAATTCTCGTTTTTGAGGTGAACTTTGAGTTGCGTAATAATGTGCTTTGGATCCTCAAAATCCTGTTCAAATAACTTCAGTTAGAGAAAAGTAGGAATAAATGTTCTTCTCTACACTTACGGATTTTAATTAAATATTTGTATTTTTAATCAAATGGAAAAGATTTTATGCGCTTGCTTGAAGATCAGAGTTGGATAATCTTTTTCGTAGAGAAGCAAGCACGGAAACTATATTCAGATATTTATTAAGGATCAAGTCTGTGATAGAATTGGCGAATGTGGGGAATGACAGATTACGAATGTAGATAATTAAGAAATAATCAATAATCTCTTTATATAACAAAATTAGAGAAAGAACTAAAACCGAATACAAATGTCAACTTGGAGTTGAAAGAAAGAAAGAGAAAATTAAAATAAGCAAAGAACACAAAGAAGCATAAGCGGGCATCAAAGAAATTAACAAAGAAAGGATAGGTATAGCCCACGGGACAATATTATGGAATAAGATAAAAGAACGGATGAGGGAAAGATAAGAATAAGAAACATAAGGAAAGATAAAGTAAACAAGAAGTTGAAAATTGAAACCAAGAAACCGCAGAAAAAAAGAATAAATACGAAGTGAAATAAAGCAGACAAGATAAAAAAGAATAATACGCAAAAGTTGGTGTTAAAAGAGGCACGAAATAGAATAACATCAAGAAAACGTGTAAAAGAGAATAAAAACACAAAGAAACGAAACAATAAGAAACTATGGAAAATGAAAAAGATAAAACATATAACAGGAAAGAATAATCAAAAGGCCACAAGTATATAGATAACATAAATAGAATAATAAGAAAAATCACAAGAAATGGGATAACGTTAAGAAAAACCAGGACCATAAATACACGAGAATGAAGTAACAAAGGCGCATTTATATGAAATAATATACAAAAGGATGTAGACGTATAAATACGCATTAAAGAAATATGACACAAAAGTGAGATAAACGGGCTTTTAGTGATAATAGAAGTAGAGAAATAGAATAAAAAAAGGCAATATAAATGAAACACAAGAGTGATAAAATCACACAACCCAGGCAGAATGAATACACAGTGTACAAAGACAGCACTATAATAAACCAATGTGAAACGGAACATATTTTGACTAAATATACGACAAAAGTAATATGAGTTAACGCAATATTCAGACTTGTAAATTATTACAGCTATTGTAACGCGGATATTCAGCTTATATCTCAGCACTCTTATAATCTCAAAGATAGCCTCGTAGAGGTCCATGTAGTGCAGCCATAGCAGCAGACAAAGCAATAACGAAAAAAAGAGAATAAACCAGCACTTAAGGAAAGAAGATGTACAACGTTAGGGACCATTAGACATATCAGTGGGACGATGCGAGAGGAGAAACAAAAGTTCCAATAAGTATGAGATACAGTACTAAAGTATTGACAATAACGTGCCCAATACGCATTTCAATAAAGAATAACGTGTAAATTCAAAACATCGCTTTCAGTGGAAAGACGATCATTACTAACATCAGGATATGTAATTTCGTATCTGGCTGGCTTTAGAGGGGCACTTACGCGATCGAAAACACAGAGCAGCTCACACAAGACAAGACAGTGTAAACGAACAGCAAGAGTACTAGGTCCTAATAAAGTGAAAAGACGAGACAAGACGAAAGACAAAAAAGTAAAGAAGCCTAGAGAAAAGACTATAGAAACACTTGAGAAAAGAAAGAGGCACAAAGGGAGAAGATAGAACAACAAGAGATAAAGGTATATAGCAAAACTGAGGAGAGAAGAGAACGAACACACGATAAGACAGGCACACACGAACGAGGTAGAAATGCACCGCCAGAAAGGGACAAAACATATGAAACACACACTAGGCGCGATGTAACTGATAAGGCAAGCAAATAGAAGACCTCCATGGCGAAAAATGAATGATAGAGAAGTTTTGGGAGAGATTGTCTTTGATATCGTGCTAATTTTGCGCAATGATGATGATGATGATGATTACATGACACAAACTTTGGTGAAAGTATGAGATATGTGTCATCCAATCTGAATAAGAATTTTCTACTGTTACATAATCTATGCGTTGCATAGAATAAATTATGTCAATCCCTGTATTTTGAAGGGATGGCCCCTTTTCATATCACGGGCGGGACTTTCCATGGAAATTACAGAAAGCCGCGAAAATACGTGAAGTCACAGTGGGACCTGGTGGGTCTTCAGTTTAGTTGTGACGTCAGGAGAGAAGATGTACTGCCTTAACTGGAGCTCACTGCATACGCGTGTTATGTTAGTTACATGAAATGTTAGTTAAGAAATAAAGTTTAAATAAATATAATGGTTTTGTGGTTGATGAATGTCTTGGTAACAAGACTGATCTAGAATAAGAGAAATGAATTAAGTGCGACGACTACCAAGACACTAGAAGAGACGTTAGAAGAGACGCTAGCAGAAGAACGTAAGATACTAAAGATGACAAGATAATAGAAGTAAGAAAGTAAAAAGAATAGTATACAACACTACTACAAATCTCTTTCACTTGGTAAAATAATTCTCTTAGAACTGCACCCCCCAACGTCATATGAAAGGTCTTAAATTTATTAATTATAAAATTGACTTTATGTAGCGAAATTGAAGGGCAGAACTGTGGACGAGCGGATTCCCAGCCCCCACAAACAAAACGCGTCAGGATATGTTTGGCCTGGTGCGAAGGGAGGAGTGTGGCGAGTAGCCACGGATATTTGAACTCGCTACCCCCTTATAGCTGAAATGCTGTTGGAGAGACCCGGGTGAGACGAGTCGGAATTTGCATAAAGGGTAGCCGAGCGATGAGAAAAAAAACGACAGTGGCTGATACTGGAGAGAGCAAAAAAGCAAGTGTCTGGACCAGAAGTGAAATTCGACGACTGCTGTGTTTGGGGTGTCAGGAAGTGAGAGTAACTTGCTCAGTTGGTAGAAACTGTGCTGACGGCGAAAGGAATTACATTTGTTTGCTAGACTTTATCATCTACTTATCGTAAAATCACTCCAATAACTTAAGACCTACAAAAAATGACTTTCTCAGTTACTTGACGTAAAATCACTGAATACCTTACGGTCTACAGAATCCTTTGGCAACCCATCTAAGAGAAGGAAAAGTCCGATACACAACCTCCGCCAAACAGCTTTACCCCATCCCAAGGAAAGGTTAAGGGAGTGACCCCGAAAACAAATCCGGAGCCGGAGTCACTAATATGGTGTGATGCTGAAATCCAGTGCTACCCAGCAACTCCTGCGACACTACCGCTGCCAAACTTCATTGGTTCCTTACCTTTCCTTTGGATCACAGCGGCAGTGTGGAGAGGGAGGATTTGCTGCTTGGGCAACAGCTCTTCTCCATATCCACCCACCCAGGCTACGTAGTAAAAAAAAAATGGACACTACTCCATCGTCTCTCGTAGACGGAAGGATGCCAACAACAACAACAACAACAACCGATCACCTTGAAACACATTTAAACGATATCACTTCCATGTTTTTCAGCTGAAAACTAAAAGGACTTAAAAAAAGTCTGTCTCACCTTTCCATCATTTTTTCTTCTTTAATCCAACATTCATTACAAGCCATCTCTTTTATTTCTTTTTTAGCTTTTGTGAAACTATATGTGCAGCACGTACCACATGTGATACGATGTTGGCCACGGTACCATACATGTGATACGTGTCACATACGCACATTGACATCGCTAATTGGTGTGTGTGAGAGTGAGAGTTCTTTGATAAAAAAGTTCTTCAGAGAGAGAGAGAGAGAGAGAGAGAGAGAGAGACAGACAGACAGACAGACAGACAGAGATTAGATTTACTAAGTGAGGAGAGNTTGGAATGATTTATATAAGTATTTATATAAGTATATAAATTTTGTGCATTCGGTGGCCTTCTGAGATCACCCTGCGCATTATAAGAAAGTGGTCATTAGCTCCGGAAGTTAAAGCCACCCTTAATTCTTATATCATCATGGATTGCTGTTGCAATGGAAACCTAACAGGTTTATAGTTTGAATCTTATTTCAATAAAAGTAACCTAATATTATTCCCATTGGCAAAAGTATATGACCAATGTTAAAATGCTGTCATGAAGAACAACACATTAATATAATAATAAGTATAATAACTAGTACAAAAATAAAAAAACACCCTCCGGGCGATGTAAAAATAGATTTTGAAACATATTGCCTGAGGAGTGGAATAAAAAATTCAATGTCAGCGAGTTTGTACCCTAAGTAAGCAAAATCATCAAATTCTACTTTGATTAAGTTTGATCTGGCAATAAAGTCTTCTTGTTATTACTTTCGTCGTGAATTGTTTTATATATATATATATATATATAATATATATATATATATATCAGTTTGAAAAAAAAAAAAAAAAAAGTTAAATAAATTCAACACATATGCATTGTAAATTGCCTTCAAAATCTTTATATTACACATACACACAATGCTTCAAAAGATACTATAAAGAAACAAATTATATATAATATATATATATATATATATATTATAATATATATATATATATATATATAATATATATATATATATAATTATATATATTACTCTGTACGAGGAAATGATAGACAAACAGCTATCGTTCTTCTACGATGTCATAATAAAGATGGCTGACGAAGTAAAGGAAGTGGTACATTTTCCAATACAAATAAACACAAAATATTTTAATGAAAGACCAGTGTTGTCAATTTAGGGATAGAATGGAATCAATCAGGAATGAATGTTAGTGAATTGTACTGAATTTAGAAAGAAAAGATTTAAACGAAAAAACTTTCGTCTAAATCTTAATGCTTAAACCAATGAAAGAAAATAATAATTTAGACATAGATAAATGGGTTATTTCCTATAAGTCTAACATAAACAAAGGGTAATCACTCTTGACTGATAAATTATTTATTTATTTTCCCATTAAACTAACCCTAAACCCTAACCCTAAACCCTAACACCGTCTTCTTTTTTCCTAGTGGATCAATAAATAAATAAATAATTTATCAGACAAGAATGGTTCTCCTTTGTTTATGTTGGAGTTATAGAAAATAACGTAATTTATGAGGAAGTGCGTCCCGGTCTCCTGTCTCAAAGATTGCTACCCGGTACTATCAAAATAACAACCCCAGCTCGTCGTAATTCTTGTTTATTTATCGTAATTTGTCGCAATTCTTGTTTAGATATGAAGATGGATATATAGTTTGGAATAGACTGAGATAGATAGATAAACAAACAAAATAATATAGATAGATACGAACAAATAGAGATAGATAGATATTTTCGACAAGTAAATGTATTTGTGGTGGGGGGTCGCATCTTTTTTGTCGTAATTCTTGTTTATTTAAACTAAAAACAAGACATTAAACAAACATGAATAAAAACAAATCTAATTATTTAAAGTAATATAGATAAATATGAACAAATTGAGATAGATAGATATGAAGATGGATAGTTTTGAATAGACTGAGCTGGGTTGTTATTTTAATTTACCCCGGGTAGCAATTTTTGAGGCAGGAGACCGGGACGCACTTCCTCATAAATTAGCAAAATAACCAATAAATGTATTGATAATACAACAGATACAACAACTAATATGCCTTTTCAAATTGACTAAAAATGAGCCACCCGTAAATAGTGAATCACCCATAAAGTGTAAGCCACCCGCAAAGAGTGAATCACCCGTTAAAAGTGAGCCACCCGTGAGCCATCCGACAGAGCGGCAGAGATGTTGGGGATAAGTCATTAAATTCCTTTAACAATAAGTGTACTGGGTGACGTTGAAAACTCGTAATACGCAAATGATATGATTATTTACCCTATCAATTCAAGCCACCAACAGAAATGAGGTATGAGTTTGTTTTTTTATTATTATTTTTTATACAAGAAAAATGTAATATACTTCTAATTTTGATACTAATATGGCTTAACCGTGACCAACTATTTATACACACAAAGTTTGTATCTCCTGTATGCTACCCCCTAAGATTTAGGACTCAGAAAGTCGTATGATATATATTGAAAATTTTTAAGATAATTTTATATAATGCTATTTTTTCAATTTTTAGTAAAAAAATTTAGTAAAATTAAAATAGATAAATTATTAAAATATCAAAGTAATAACCAAAAATTTTAATTTTGATATTCTAAAATATTAAGATAAAATATTTAAATATTTAAATAGATAAATCATAAATTAAAATAGATTTTTTTTTAATTTTTAGTAAAATTAAAATTAATTTTAGTAAAATATTTTTAGTAAAATTTGGAAATTTTATATAATGTTATTTTTGAAAATTTTTGAAAATTTTTAAGATAATTAAGAAATTCTGAAAGTCATATAATATATATTGAAAATTTTATATAATGCTATTTTTTCATCTCGTGTATAGTGTAACCCCCTAAGATTTAGGTCTCAGAAAGTCATATGATACAATATATATGTAAAGATATTAATGATCTTCCACACATAAAGAGACATTGTGATATCTAAAGTGCAAAACCAAATCACTGAAATAAAACCATGCACTAAAAAGAAAGAAAAAAAAAGACTTTCTCAGAGAATAAACCGCCCTGTCGACTGGGACGTTAGAATGCACCGACTGCACCTCTACAGAGGGGTAAGACTCCCCCAAATGGGGCCACCTGTTGGCCGTGGGTGGCGACCCGTGATGCTTAAGGATGGAGTCTTGGTGGATGAGCAGTCCATGACCTGCAACACTCCACTTAGACCCTTACTTAGGCTAGACGGGCGGTCGGAGAGGCCCCCTCTGATCAATCGGCTGGTCACGTCAAGCCCTAGCACCTATATGATTGCCCCCAACCCTATTGACCTTATGGCAAGCCCCAACCCTTTTTATCATATGGGTGCTAGAAGGAGGTCGCTGTGGGTATTCATGTCCGGGGAATGACGTTAAACTCTATCTGATGGTGAGGTTCCAGTTCTGGATGTCTGGGGAATGTGGAGCACCCCTTCATTACCATTGCTCCCTGGTCCACTCTGACCCGGAGTGGTAGTACCTGTTAGGGTCCCATTTATGGGTTAAATAGAAAAATGTGTTTATAAAAAAATTGAGTATCCATTAAGAATGAATTTATTTCAAAACGTATCAGCATTAAATGACCTACTGAGGTTGATATGCCTTAAAACAAAATAAACCAAACCAAACCATGAAACTCTTGTTAGTGGTATTGATTGTTTTTTTAAAGAAATGTTGTCTTGGAGAAATTGTTCTGTCCGATATTTCGAGATTAATGAGCATGTGGTGCTTTTAATTGGCACCAGATTATCGTTGTCTACTCATTTACAAGGAATCGGACGTAATATTATTGGCACTAAATATATTGTGTTTCTCACGCACAATGAATGATGTCTGAATAGAAAGTTTCTTTGTTAGGCATAAAGATGTGTTTCCAGGCCAGCGAATCCGTATTAATCCAAGTTTTGTTTCCATGTCATTCATTAAATCAGATCTAAAATTAAACAGAAAAATAAAGCGAGAGAGAAAAGGTGAAGGAGTGCAGAGTTTCTTTCATGGTGAATTTTTGTAATCAGTGTAATAAACTTGGAATTCAGGTTGGGTAATCATGAACTTTTGTTTAGTAAATTAGGGTGACCAGAAAGAACAGAACCTACAAATTTTGTAATAAAACTGTTAATTTTAACTAGGTGGGTTTAAGGTTAGGGTTAAAAAAACAGAACCCACAAATTTTGTAATAAAACTGTTAATTTTAACTAGGGGGTTTAGGGTTGGGGTTAGGGTTATGGTTAGGGTTAGAGTTTGGGTTAGGGTTAAAAAACAGAACCCACAAATTTTGTAATAAACTGTTAATTTTAACTAGGGGTTTAGGGTTGGGGTTAGGGTTATGGTTAAAAAACAGAACCCCACAAATTTTGTAATAAAACTGTTAATTTTAACTAGGGGGTTTAGGTTGGGGTTAGGGTTATGGGTTAGGGTTAGGGTTGGGTTAGGGTTAAAAAAAAGAACCCACAAATTTTGTAATAAAACTGTTAATTTTAACTAGGGGTTTAGGGTTGGGTTAGGGTTATGGTTAGGGTTAGGGTTTGGGTTAGGTTAAAAAAACAGAACCCACAAATTTTGTAATAAAACTGTTAATTTTAACTAGGGGTTTAGGGTTGGGTTAGGGTTATGGTTAGGGTTAGGGTTTGGTTTAGGGTTAAAAAAAACAGAACCCACAAATTTTGTAATAAAACTGTTAATTTTAACTAGGGGGTTTAGGGTTGGGGTTAGGGTTATGGTTAGGGTTAGGGTTAAAAAAACAGAACCCACAAATTTTGTAATAAAACTGTTAATTTTAACTAGCGGGGTTAGGGTTAGAGTTAGGGTTGGGGTTAGGGTTTAGGTTCTTTTTTTTCTGGGTTACCCTGTTACCCAAATTATTTATTCATTTTCTCATTAAACTAACCCTAAACCCCAACCCTAACCCTAAACCCCTAGTTAAAATTAACAGTTTTATTACAAAATTTATGGGTTCTGTTTTTTTCTGGGACACTCTAATTTACTAGACAAAAGTTCATAATTACCCAGCTTGGAATGTAGCTCCCCCCCCTCCCCAGGCGAACTATATAACTACCGAGGTATAGTCAAAGATATTGATTACAATAAACAGACTGATCGCGGAAGAGGCTGACTGGAACGACAGATTTTGTGAGATTATTAGTGTAATAAAAGAAAAAAAAACAAGAAGATTATGTAGGGTAAATATCTCAAGGAGATATTCTGATTAGCCGAAAACTCAGATTTTGAAATACTGGCTTTTATGTGGACTCGAACCCAATGTAGTTACAGGGTTAAATCAACTAATTCCTCAGTTGGTAAAGAATCAGACAGACGTGTACCAAATTATCATTTATATTGCTAGTACCAATTTGGTGAGTCACGCATTCACAATTTCCCAGAGAAAAGAAATCCTAATTCTAGTTGTTCACTACTAGTAATGTGATGTATACATATTTAATCATAAAAAATAAGCCTATCTGAGTTTTGGTTGCATGTGTTTAGGAATGAGTGCGTAGGTTCATATTGTAAATGTCAAGAGAAATAGAAAGTGTAAGAGAAAAACAAGAAATATTGCGAAAAGATACGGTATAAAGATTACTTCTTTTATAGCTTCCTATTCCTGTGTCTTGTCAAGAATTCTTTTAAAAAAACATTAGTCTTTAAGCTTTTGTAAACAGCAATATAGAGAAAATACATACTCAATGTATATTATATATATATATATATATATATATATATATATATATATATATTATATGAGGAAAAATGAGAAAAGAAATGTAGACGGATAAAATGAATTTAATCGATATCACATTAATCGATATCACTTATACATGTGTTTCGGTCAGTTTATGTGTGTGAAAATATTTCGCACACATAGAAGAATAGACATTCATCAGAGTGAACATTTATTTTGAATTTTTATTTTATTTTCATCAAAATAAATGTTCACTCTGATGAAGGTCGATTCTTCTATGTGTGCGAAATATTTTCACACACATAAACTGACCGAAACACATGTGGAAGTGATATCGATTAATTGATATCGATTAAATTCATTTTATCCGTCTACATTTCTTTTTTCCTCATTTTCCTCATATTGTCGGATTCAATTCCTTTTCCATTTTCACACACACACACACACACACACACATATATATATAATATATATATAATATATATATATATATATATATATATATGGGGGATATGTGCTTAATTGAAGTCATACCTAATTTTGAAAATTAATTAGTTAATAATTAAGGAATTTAGGCGGGCATATATGTTCAAATGTAAGGCTAAACAAATCGAGAAAATGTCAATCCCTGAATGTACATTTCCACCTATTAGGTCCCATCAGCAAGGTTATAGACATGATGGGACCTAATAGGTAGAAATGTACATTCAGGGATTGACATTTTCTCGATTTGTTTAGCCTTACATTTGAACATATATGCCCGCCTAAATTCATTAATTATTAACTAATTAATTTTCAAAATTAGGTATGACTTCAAGCAAGCACATATCCTCCAAAAATTGTCGGCTTAAAGCCATATAAAATAACCACATTTGTTTGTTTACTTACCCTCATATATATATATATATATTATATATATATATATATATATATATACACCAACCCCTCCACACGAGTAGGATGTGACGCAAGGTCAATTTCTTAAGCGGAGTTTAACGGGTTTGAATTCAGAGTTTTCCTTCTCCTAGACCGGTTGCCTAACCAAGAGCCCAGTCTGCCCTACTATTTATCCATAGCTGGAGGGAGATTAGGATTCATACCTTCCCAGGGGTATTAGCGCTAGTGAAATGCAATTACCACATCCAGGATTTGAACTCGGGGACGAGTCCATTTCCCATGACTTTAACCGTTACAGCACACGCTTCCTTTATATATATATATATTATATATAATATATATATTTATATATATATATGTGTGTGTGTGTGTGTGTGTGTGTGTGTGTGTGTGTGATAATATCAAGTGTTTCCTTGATAGGACTCAACGAAAATTGAGAACTTTAATGTAAATATAAAGATTCGCGTATATACGGAGTATTATAAATAAATGGATATATAGCTAGTTTTGGATATAAATTTATTTCGACATTTTGTCTCGTCAGTCAGGTCTTTGGTGTTTTTTGTTTTTTGTTTTTTTTGTTTTTTATTATTTTGTTTTGTTTTTTTGTTGTTTTTGTTTTTTGTTTTTGTTTTTGTTTTGTTTTTTTTCTTTTTTGAAGACCTGACAGCCTGGTGTGGTTTTCCTGTTTTCTTTATTTTTGTCTATTTCAGTTTTCTTTTTTTCTTTTTTTTTTTTCAATTCTGCGCCACATTGCGATTTCTATAAACCTCATGTTCTGCGCATGCTGGTTATGCCCGTGACGTCATAATGTAATTTAATTTTTTACTTGTGAATATATATGTTTTAATTCTCTGTATTTTCTGTATTTTATTTTGTTATCTTTCGATTTTCGAGATTTTGTATTTATATATATGGGCACGTGAATGTTTTTTTTTAAATCTTTTCAAAAGTTTTCTTTTTAAATTTTAATAAAATTCACAAACGAGAAGAAACTATTGAATAGAAGAAATGAAATCATATTCAAATGTAAACATGCTAATAACATTAAATTTATATAAAAGTTGTTTTTTTTCTTCCCACTTTTGTTTTTTGGTTTAATAATTCCTACTTTTAGATTTGTTCTTGTGTTATTTTTTGTTGTTTTTATTTCTATAATTAAATGTATGTTTTTTGGTGTGTTTTTTTTTCTTTTTCTTTTTTTTTTGTAAATTCTTCAATCTTTTCTTGTAAAATATACTTCATCTCAATCATCTCTCGGGTGTAAGGCATTGTGCATCGTCATCAATTTTATTATTTTGCAATCTAAGTTTCCGAGCTACTCTTTTATCAAATTTAAGAATAGTCCTGGCTGAAGATGCTTTTTACATTACCGTTTCTAGTTCGTATTTGTCCTTGGCAAAAATTTGACATCATCCAGATACATTAGGTGGCTTTTTTTCATTCCTTATGCTTTTGTGAATTGATATCCTCTTTTGTAATTTCTAATGATAAAATTTAGTGGTATCATTGACATAAAAAATAACTAATCCGCCGTGAATCGTCGGGAATTGACGGGAATCGTTTGAACCGGAAACCATGGATTCCATCGTATCCTGTTGCCTTTCAATTTACAATTTTCTTGGGGATTTAAGACTTATTTCCGCTTCCGATTCATCTTCGATTCCTGGTAATTCATTTTACATGTTGAACAACCATTCAGCCATTTTGTTGTCTCCTTCTCTCTGATCAAATACTGTATTACATGTCGATGTTATATTAATGTTGGAAGACTTAAAGTAACCTACTAACGTGTGGTACATGAGTATACATAAAAACCATTACGACAAAGATCAAAAGATAACAATATATTTATTACGTAAGCGACGGACATACATTCAGAGAAAGATATACAAAAAGAGTACATGTACGAACAGAAGTTGTATAAAAACAGATACAGGAATGTTCTATAAAAGGAAATATGCGTACGACTTACTAGTAGCGGGTAGGTAGGGGTAAGACCCTACCTAAGATTAGGGTAGCAGCTCTCTAGACCATCTTTACACGTCACCGGTCTGAGTGAAAAGAGGCTAGGAATCGAAGTTCCTCCTGTAGTCAGATACTAATGCCACCTCTCGGCAAACGAGACGCATCAAGGAAAGATAATCATTTTGAACTTCTGTCCACTCAGACTTCGTTTACTAACCAACAACTGTTTTGTTTCGTTTGCATATGGTTGCTGAATTTTCTTTTTTTTTTCCCTGTTCATTTGTTTGTAGAATTGACTTTCGTTGTTTTTAAATATCTTATTTTGCTTGAATTTTTGGATCCTCTGTCAGTATCTGGACCATATGACCTTAAGGCACCCCTTTTACGATTTCGATTCTTCGGGATATTTTTTCCATTTACACCGTCAAAATCCGGTTAATTATTTACAGACGATTTTTAGAGTTTTTTTTTTTAATTATAAAACTAACCCCTAACCTTAACCCCTAACAAACAACCGGATTTTTACAGTGTAAATGAGAAAAGTGTCCCCCACGAGTCGAGATCGCGGAAGGGGTGCCTTAAGGTCATATGATCCCAGTATCTTTGGCGTTTACCTTCCTTCGACAATATATTTGGATTGATTTCTTCTCATTTGATTGTCTTTCAGATTTTCTCATTCTTTTGTGTTATCAAGATCTTTTTTCCTAAGTTTCACTGTCTTTTTTAATTTGTTCCTCGAATTTAATTTTCCATTCAGCTTTTGTTTTACTGGCTTGGGAGAGAGGGGGTCTTTATCGGATTATCTAGTTTGCTTTTAACTAAATTTTCTCCTGTATTCTATATTGTTCAACTCAGTGATGCCGTCTCTTTGAATAAGTGTAAATAGTTTATTTACCTTTTCCTTTTTCTAATTTCATTTGTCTCAAGTCTTCATTAATCAATGACGCTAATATATTCTTCCTTTAAGTCATTTCCATTTTCTTTCCTTAAGTCATTTCCATTTTCTTTCCGTCCTCTTATATAATAATAATAATAATAATAATAATAATAATAATCACCGAGTGAAAATGAAGGAAAGCGAAAGGACAGACAAATACTTGGACCTCGCCAGAGAACTGAAGAAGCTATGGAACATGAAGTTGAAGGTCGTACCAATTGTAATTGGTGCCCTTGGAACGATCCCCAAAGCACTGGAAAAGAATTTGGGTGAACTAAAATCAGAGGAAGAACCGAAACCATCCAAACTACGGCACTGTTGCCTTTCAATGTTGCTAGAATACTCAAAAGAGTCCTGGAGACCTGAGGAGACTTGCTGTCATTCAGACTCCAGTGAACCACCAGCTACGGCAGATGTGAAAAACATAATAATAATAATAATAATAATAATAATAATAATAATAATAATAATAATATCTGTTCAGATAGTATATTAGGTCTGAGACCTGTCAGCTGTTTCTTATAAACATTCAACTTCATTCCACATAATATTTATACTCTTTCCACAGATTATCTAACATTACCTTTAAGGAGTTTAGAGATGGGGCATTCACTATTGATGATGGTAGTTTATTCCATGTATTCACAACTCTGTTACTAAAATAATTTTGTATTGCATTTGCTTTACAACATTGTTTAAGAGTTTTAATTTATGAACCCTGGTATTGATATTTTGAGCAATGTTTCCAAGGTCAAAGTTCGTTTAATAAGAACCATGTGTATATTTTTAGTCTTCAATCACATCCCCTCCTGTACGTCAATAAACCAAACTTGGTAAGTCAATGTTCCTTAGTCTTTTTTCATAAGAAAGGGTTTTTTAAATCATTCACTACCATAATAGCCCTCCTTTTGAACTCCCTCGAGTTTTATGTCCTTGATTAGTCTTGAACTCCAAACCACATTAGCATTCCAGATGAGGTCTACCAATGCAATGAATACATTTTTCAGCATTTCTTTATCCATGTATTCATATGATCTCGTATTAATCCTGATATCTTGTTTGCTTTATTTACTTGTATTTCTATGTGTTTGGAAAATTTTAATTCCGGTCCACATTCACACCAATGTCTTTTTCTAACTCTGTATCTTTTAGTATTCTCTTTATTAAAGAAATTTTTTTCTCATAGAGTGTTTTTTGTTGTGATTATTCTGATGAGTTCCGCTTTCAGTATTTTTTCTTTGTCCTGTTCGTCTTCTTTAGAGAGTCCATTTTTTTCTTCTCTACTTACCTGATAAAATATTCCCAGGTTTCAAGCTCCAAGAACCACCTTTCTTTAAGATTATTCTGCTGATAATCCGCATCTCTAGTTTGGTGTATGAATTAGGGCATTTTCCCATGTTGTCACCATATGTTTCCGAAACTTCTTTGTGTGGAGTTGCTTTTAAAATAGAGCATACTGATTTTTATCTTCTCTGCTACATTCTTTTTCTGACTTGCTGGGTTATTATCAAATTGGCAACCAAAGCGGATTATAAAGGAAGCCTTTGTCTGTGTGCTAAATTAGGGCACTATATACAATGTGACATATTGCTTCTTTTTCTTCGTATGTTTTCTAATATCTGCTGCTTTTCGTATCGGGTTCTCTGTTTGTTCGCTTCATTGCGCCCCCCCCCTCTCTCTCTCTCTCTCTCTCTCTCTCTTCTCTCTCTCTCTCTCTCTCTCTCCTCCTCTCTCTCTCTCTCTCTCTCTCGGTTAGTTCTTGTTTAATTAGAAACACGGAGATATAATTGTGTGTACACATAGTTTTATTTCCCCATTCTTACTTTCTAACTTCCCAAAGCCCATCACATGAACTCACATATTAGATCAAAGAGGCTCTGATAATCCGGGTTCAACGCTTGTACTTCAAATTTATAAACTTTTTCCATTAACATTTAATTTAATATTAACTACAATACAAAATAATTGGGTTATTTCCTATAACCCCAACCTAAAAGGGAAACCACTCTGAATGAATATTACCTGTTAATCAATCTACCCATTTTTTAAACCTAAATTAAACTAAACCTAAACCCAACCCTAACCCTAACCCTAACCCCTAACCCTACGCTAACTCCGTCTTCTTTTTTCCTTTCTTTAATGGGAAAAATAATGGGTAGATTAATTAACAGATAAAATTCATTCAGAGTGGTTCCCCTTTTTAGGTTGGAGTTATAGAAATAACAATAATAGACTATGCACAATACCAGAGGAAAGAGATTGAAATTTGATCATTACATACCGTTCGGTAAAAAAAAAAATGAGTTTAATATAAGTTTACGAAGAAAAAAATTCTTTTTGCATATTTGCTGTTGTTCCTTGTAGACAAAGAAAACATTGAGGAAATAAGAAAAACAAGTTTGCAGTAACCATATCATTCGATGGATTTAAAACAGAATAAAATTGTTTGGCTTAATATATCCTACCAACCCTCCGCACGGCAGGATGTTGACACAATATCAATTTCATAAGCGGGTTCAACAGGTTTGAATTCAGAGTTTTCCTTCTCCTAGACCGTTGCCTAACCAAGGTTAAAGAGCCCAGTCTTCCCGACTATTTATCCATAGCTGGAGGGAGAGTAGGGTTCATACCTTTCCCAGGGGTATTAGCGCTAAGTGAAATGCAATTACCACATCCAGGATTTGAATTCGGGGCGACGAGTCCATTTCCATGACTTTAACCATTACACTACGCCTTCCACAAATGTTTGGTTTAATAGAAATAAAAAAAAAAGAGAGACACAAACGATTATTACATTCAACACGAGAACATAGCGGAAAGTATCTGAGTGAAAACAATTAGAGAAATATTTGAAAGTTTATCGGACCATATGACCTTTAGGCACCCCTTTTGCGATCTCGATTCATAAGGATATGTTTTTTTTATTTACACCGTCAAAATCCGGTTGTTTGTTAGGGGTTACAGTTAGGGGTTACAGTTAGGGGTTACAGTTAGGGGTTAGTTTTATAATTTTAAAATAAAACTTTAAAATCGTCTGTTAAGAAACAACCGGAGTTTGATGGTGTAAAGGAAAACATGTCCTTATGAATCGAGATCGCAAAAGGGGTGCCTAAAGGTCGTATGGTCCGATAGACTTTCAAATATTTCTCTAATTGCTTTCACTCAGATACTTTCTGCTATGTTCTCATGTTGAATGTAATAATCGTTTGCGTCTCTTTTTTTTTTTTTTGTATTTTCTATTAAACCAAACATTGTGGAAGTGCGTGGTGTAATGGTTAAAGTCATGGGAAATGGACTCGTCGCCCCGAGTTCAATTCCTTGATATGGTAATTGAATTTCTCTTAGCGCTAATACTCCTGGGAAAGGTATGAATCCTACTCTCCCTCCAGCTATGGATAAATAGTAGGGCAGATTGGGCTCTTTAACCTTGGTTAGGCAACCGGTCTAGGAGAAGGAAAACTCTGAATTCAAACCTGTTGATAACTGGGATTCTTTGATGATTAATTGATAGATGATGAAGTTCTTCGTTAATTCAAGAAATTACCCAAGACACGCTGAGATTGGTGATCCTGATTGCCATTTCAATACTAATTTCAGTGTTTCTTTTGGTGTAAAATAAAGTATTTTCTACCGTTGCAGTTTGAGTAAGAAAATTTTTAATACGGTGACTACTTTATTCATTTTTTCTATACTGTTATTTACCACATTATGAAACATTTTTACCAATGTCAGTTTAAAAAAAGTTAAGCACATAGTTTTCACTTGTCTGTGGTCTTTTTGGTAAAACTTGCAAATCATACTCAAAATCCCATGACCCAGAAAAAAAAGAACCCACAAAATTTGTAATAAAACTGTTAATTTTAACTAGGGTTTTGGGTTAGGGTTTAGGGTTAGGGTTAGTTTAATGGGAAAATAAATAAATAATTTGTGTTCTGTTTTTTCTGGGTCACCCTGTAATATCGGGATTTTGAGTATGATTTGCAAGTTTTACCGGTCTTTTTTTTTTTCTCCCTCTTTGTCTGTGCATGCATTTATATGGGAATTGAAAGGCGCGTGGTCTAATGATTAGAGTCATATGAAATGGACTCGTCTAACCGAGTTCAATTCCTGGACGAAACTGTTTCCATTTTACATAGCGCTAATACTCTTGGCAAAGGTATGAATCCAATTCTCCCTCCAGCTACGGATAAATACTACGACTAAGCTCTTTAACCTTGGCTAGGTAACCAGTCTGGGAGATGGAAAACTTTGAATTAAAACCTGTTAAACTCCGAAGAAATTGACCTTGTGTCACGTCCTACTCGTGCGGAGGGGTTGGGTAAATATATATATGTGAAGTGAAAAGGATTTGTCGAAATATCATACAACGGTTAGGTATTTCTCGTGTAATATTTTGTTGCAAAATCCAGTTACTTTCATTATTAACCTTGACAGGGTGCTTAATCAGTCATTTTCAAGTTTGTTTCAAGAAAATCTCCAAACAAAACCGAAATGTGGTCTTTCTTTTTAGTTTGAATATTGTCACTATTACGATCTGTAGACCTTCCTTGGTAATCCTTTGTTAAAGACTCCTGAGTATTGATAATCGTCTGGTAATCTTTGGTAATCCCTTGGTAAAGATTCCTGTTGGCCTTAATCCAGAGCGCTTGTTCAGTGGAATTGGATCCTTCGTAATCCCTTGGTAAAGAGTTCTGAGTATTGGTAATCCTGAGTCCCTCCTCAATGAGTGCAATTAGAATTATGGCCAATGTGGGGGGGGGGTTAAGTAGTGTATCGGCCACGCAGTATGGTTGGTGATTGGCCGGAGTAATAAACCACGTGACTTAGGCTAGTCTATAAACCCAGGTGGGGAACTGGAGCACTCTTTATATACAGAAATATTTGGGCACCTCATGAGGTGTAATGGTTAGCAAGTTAGATTCGCAGACCATTGTTAGTGAGTTCGATTCTCATTGGGCGCCCCATACTTCTGGCCTTGTGCCATATCTAAGCTAAGCTTAGTAAATAACTATATACAGAAATATGGGCACCTCATGTGGTGTAATGGTTAGCAAGTTCGCTTCGCAGACCATTGTTAGTGAGTTCGATTCTCACTGGGCGCCCCACACTTCTGGCCTTGTGCCATATCTAAGCTACGCTTAGTAAATAACTATATACAGAAATATTTGGGCACCTCATGAGGTGTAATGGTTAGCAAGTTAGATTCGCAGACCATTGTTAGTGAGTTCGATTCTCACTGGGCGCCCCACACTTCTGGCCTTGTGCCACATCTAAGCAAAGCTTAGTAAATAACTATATACAGAAATATTTGGGCACCTCATGTGGTGTTGTTAGTGAGTTCGATTCTCACTGGGCGCTCCATAATCTGGCCTTGTACTGCATCTAAGCTAAGGTTAGTAAATAACTATATACAGAAATATTTGGGCACCTCATGTGGTGTAATGGTTAGCAAGTTAGATTCGCAGACCATTGTTAGTGAGTCCGATTCTCACTGGGCGCTCTATAATCTGGCCTTGTGCTATATCTAAGCTAAGCTTAGTAAATAAGTATATACAGAAATATTCCAAGAGTTACAAATATAAAATCGGTTAATATATAGTGCAACTAGGTGGCGCCCTCTCATCTTGGTGTAATGGTTAGCAAGCTAGTCTTTCCAAATCCATTAGTACTGAACAGCGAGTTCGATCTTCGCTGGATGACCCATAATTACGACCTTGTGTCACTTCCCACCCGTGATAGGGTAACTAACTACTGCGACTAAGAGCTACTTGCTCATATAACTAAGAAGATATGAATCATTTTTTAGTGAAGAACGGAAACTGAAAGCAATGGAAGACTTTTTTTTACACGTTGCAATAAATTCATTAATTTTCTCCCTTTATAAGTCGCCAGCAAATTCGAAATTTGTGATATTAGATCTGTGCCTTTAAGGTTTCCGTTTTCATTGAATTTCACTGAACTTAGACAAACGACATCCAATTCTGCCGCCTTTTCCCACAGAATGGTTGGAGGCTAAATAAGATGAACACCAGATCCTTGTCGGACTAGAAAAAACTAAAGAAGCGGAAATATTGAAATGACAATGCGTATGGAGGAATGTGTCAGATGTCTATCTTCTGCTCTCTCTCTCTTCTCTCTCTCTCTCTCTCTCTCTCTCTCTCTCTCTCTCTCTCTCTCTCTCTCGTTTGTTTGTTTTTTTGTTTTTTTTGTTTTTGTTATTTTGTTTTTTAAGAATACGTGCACATCATTATTATAAGCATCCACATTTTAATCTCTTTTCATAGTTAGGACGTGCCAGTTGCAGACACTTGGGTCGTGATTACTGACACTTGGGACTGCGTTTCCATGGAATTCGTTTCGTGACTTGACTTTTGACCTTAATACAAAAGTAATGGCGACAGCCATGAACAAGAATTCAAAACACTTGGTTGATTCCATTTTCAAAGTTCTGTCAAATGGGTTAATTCACATTGATTTTCTGAACTCTATAGATGTTTGATAAGCGTAATGATTATCAGGTGGGAAAGATGAAGCTAGCGAACCAGGTTCGGATTGTGACCGAGGCTGTTTATATCCATTTTGTACTCATGCACTTGGGAAATACATGAATCCATTATTTTCCAAAGTTCTATTTAACTACCAAATATTATAACACAAATGTTTTGTTATTGGCATGCCACGATAGCCATTGGAGAAGAGATTGGATGAATTACCATCTGTGCAAACCATATAATAACCATTTCTGTTTAGGCTGTAGTAGCAAAATTTTGTTACTTTCATTATTAACTTGGACCATATGACCTTTGGGAACCCCTTTTGCGATCTCGTTTCATAAGGACATTTTTTTTTCATTTACATCACCAAAATCCGGTTGTTTGTTAGGGGTTAGGGTTAGGGTTAGGGGTTAGGGTTAGCGGTTAGTTTTATAATTTAAAAAAAAATCTAAAAGTCATCTGTTAACAAACAACCGGATTTTGGAGGTGTAAATGAAAAAAATGTCCTTATGAATCGATATCGCAAAAGGGGGTGCCTAAAAGTCATATGGTCCATTAACTTTGACAGAGTGTTCAATCGGTCATTTTCTCGTTTATTTAAATAAGATTTCTGATTGGTTCTTTTGAAAGATTCCAACGCCTACACTAGCCAATCAACACTTTTTATCTTTAGAATCTTTTTTAGTCTAAATACTATTATAAATATAAATACATCCATTCACTTAACTCACTGGTTCTCAACCGGGGTCCATATGGACCCCCTGGGACCATATAACATTTTTTGTGATTTGATAGTCTTTCACCGGCGTCTGAGTGACAAAAGGTTTCCAGGACTCTTTTGAGTATTCTAGCTGACAGGATTATTATTATTATTATTATTATTATTATTATTATTATTATTATTTCAATCCATTCGTGTTTTTCACACCCGCCTTAGCCGGAGGTTCACTGGCGGCTGAGTGACAGCAAGTCCCTTAGGTCTCTAGGACTCTTCTGGGTATTCTAGCCCAGAGGTTTCCAACCTTTTTCAGCTCATGGCCCACTTTGAAACCAGATTTTTTTGTGGCCCATGAAATTATTATAATAGAAAAAATAATTCCATTTTACATAAGATATTTATTCAATCAAGATACAACCATGAATTAGTTGACATCTTACTTTCTAGAAAATATAAATTTCCCACATATATGATTGGATTTTGTATATAAAAATTATGCTATTAAATCATATACAATTATAATATTTCCTTGGCCCACCTGAAATTTGCTGTGGCCCATTTTGGTCATGTGGCCATAGTTTGGGAACCACTGTACTAGTCGATCTCAATAATGTTGTAGTTTGGATGGTCTCGATTATTCTTCTGATTTCCAGTTTATCCAGACTCTTTTCCAGACCCTTGTGGACCGTTCCAAGGGCGCCAATTACAATTGGCACAACCAAAACTGTTCATTTTTGAAGAGTGCAAAACGCACGGCCTCCCCAGAGGGTTGGCAAGACCCGAAGATGCTGTTCTTTTTGGCACTGAAAATTAGAATTTCAATGGAAGTAGAATTGTGGTATGTGTCATTTTATTTTCGTATTTAATTATTTGCTTTATTTTTTTTGTTTTAAACTTTATTCCTGAATTAATCCCCACAAAAGTTCACTGTGGCTAAGGGGCAAATGTTCATCAACCCAAATGTATCAGGTTTTATAGACCCACAAATAGACTTGTCAATTTGAAAGACTTCGGCTCAACTGTAATTCTCATTTGAATTAGAACCAGTTCATCGGGTTACCATACTTCTATCAATTGTGAGTCATTTCCCTGCATTTGCAATTAATTCATCCATGCCTTCAATCTCTTCAAATATGAAAGTAAGAGGAAAGTAAGAGACAAGTTGTTTTTTGTTTTGTTTTTATTTGCTTCTTTTTTTTTTTTTTTTTTTTCTTTTGTTTTTGTTTTTTTTTGCTTTTTTTTTTGTTTTTTGGGGTTTTTTTGGGGGTTTTTTTTTGTATGTGTGTGTGTGTGTGTGTGTGTGTGTGTTTTCTGTTTGATCACGGATTTATTTCCTGTTGATATTTTTTCGCTGAAAGAAATGTCTAAGTATTAATTTTCTTGCAAAGAAATGTAGAGACATTTAAGTTTCGGGCCTAAAATCTTATGAGGTGATTCAAGGTTTGAAAATCAAATCTATTTAGTTATTAGAATTTCGACATGCAAATGAAACCGATAAACAATTCAAATTCTTTATTTGAAGCGCATTAAAATTCAATCCCTCAAGCTATGTTGTAGTAGATTTGTTTGCCTTACACTGATTACAATGAGAGACAAAGAAATATAAGTAGAAAAAGAGAGTCGGAGAGAGAGAGGGGGATGAGAGTTGAGAGTGAGAGAGAGAGGGGTAATGAGAGTGAGAGAGAGAGGAGAGAGAGGGAATGAGAGTGAGAGAGAGGGGGAATGAGAGTTGAGAGTGAAAGAGAGGTAGAATGAGAGTTAAGAGTGAGAGAGAGAGGGGGTGAGAGTTGAGGGTGAGAGAGACGGGGTGTATTCATTCTGTGTAAATAGATATTATTGTTACAATACACAAGATAACATGGTTTCTTCTTGTTAATTAAAACTACGCCTGACCCACTGGCTGAGATCCTTCTGGTTCTTTAACCACGGATAAAATCACGAGCGTCGATCCCAGGGGGCCATCCCCCCAGGCAACACCTGTCCCCTCGATTTAAAGGGGCAGGGCTGGGTTTATTGCCTAGTGTCTGAGGCGCCCCCACCCCCCGAGGGGGAATGCCGACGCAATTTTTAAACCCGCCACCAATGAGTCTCGGCTTGTAGGTGGACCCACGTTAATAGGGCCTTGTGCCTGACCTAGTACAAGTGGGGTACGAGGATAATAACCTGGCTGAGATTGGGTGATCCGCTTGTATCTAAAAAAAAACCCAAAGAATTGTATGTTTCTCCTTTTCTAGAACAGGTTCTGGTTTGTACGTCTACCATTTGTCAGTATGGTCAAACTTCAATCTCTTGCACAATTTCCAATGGATCACCTTCCCTAACGAGTCATACCTGATCCCGTATTTCCTTTGTACCCGGTTGCTGCATTCTCTTATAAGAGGTTCACAGAATATGAACTCCGGTTCTTATAAAGCATTAGGTAACTTAAAGGATAAGTACCCAATGCGGAATACTTCAGTTAGGAAAACAACAAACGCGTTAGTCACATTTATATAACATTTATTATAACATATATAGGGGAACGAAGTTCCCCAGGCTATGAAATACCACAAGTGTCCAAACATACATAGTAGTGTTCATAGACAAAATAGATGGAAACCACTTACTGTAAGTAGAGTCTGTAACGTCTGGCATGTACCATAGGTGTCTGTTGGAGAGAGGTGACAAGCACGTCCGCACTTGTTCAGTAGCTTCGGCCAAAGAGGGCTCTCTTCTTGGGTTCCTGTGTCACGTGACCAAAAAAAAGGGTCTCCTGGCACAGGAGATTACCCAAAACCCTCAGACAAGGGAGACTGCTCTTACACACTTATGTGACTACTTGCTTCATTTCTATCACTACATCGCCTACACTTGCGTATTATCAATTTTTGGTTTGATATAATTAGTTCTGATGATATCATTCTGCGCTGCTATTTGAAGAGGTGCTGTTTGCCTCTTTAGGTTTGCCCTTCATGGCCATGTTCAGAACAACTTGTGTGCTATTTTCTTAGTTTGTCACTTGACGTGTGCATACAGTTGTTTTTCTTCCCATTTTTGTTTTTGTTGTACCGGCCGTTCCTACAGTGGAGAATATACACCGGTTCTCACTATAAATAGTGAGACACCGAGTGAAAAGGTTGTATTGTTACCGTACTGTTACCGTACTGTTACTGTCTAGCGGCAAGCTAGCCATTCTTGTACCTTATTGTAAATACATTTGTCTCTTTTTACCCTACCTCGACTTGACTTCTTTTTTTACTGTTGAACTAACATCACGACAGTTTTCGAGATTTTTTTTTATTGTTGTTTTCCTATTTGTCCTTAGGTTATTTTTGTTGACACCATATTGACACAAACACGTGGGAGGTAGATGCAAAAAATAGAGCGGCCTGGCGCTTCAACGTTAAGCAAGGCATGGAGAGGGGTGAGGTAGAGAGGAGAGTAGCATCGACAGAAAAGAGAGTCAGAAAGAGAGAGAAAAGCCAGCAGTCCCAGAAAGCATCAAAGTGTGTGTGCATTCAGTGCACCAAAGACTGTCACTCAAGAATTGGCCTGCTGAGTCACTTGCACAGATGCAGATAAATTTTTATTTTTATTTTTATTTTTATTTTTTCTGGACATTACGCCATCGTCCTTAGTGGACGGAAAGGATCTAATATTTTTGTTGATATTGCTCGTTCTGGCTGCACGAAATCAATCTCTCTTTGTTCCTTTTTTTTTTTGTATAATGTTCGACTTGTGTTTTCTATTCTCACAGAATTTTATATACTCCTTACCATCATCTTTTCATGTATGATCTACCCTCTCTTTCTTAGTCAGGAGTTACTTCGCCTAGTAAGAACTTGTTTTAATATCTACACTTAGAGCTTATTTCGGATTTTTTGTTTAATAGTTTACTTAGTACTAAAAACTTAACGATTTCTTGTTCTAAATACCTTAGTGTTGTAGGTGACTCACCTATGACACGAACATGGACTTACCCAAAGGGTATATATTTAACAGAGTAAAGCTACTCAAACGAGAAGTAGCAGATAAACCCGTCCTTCGGGACGGGGGTCTACTGAGCTGCTAAATTAATAGCGTCGATCCCAGATACCTACCTCATTGCACTTAAAGGGGCAGAGCTGGGATCGACGCAATTTTTCTACCTACCACCCCATGAGTCTCGGCTTGTGGATGGTCCACACATAAGACGGCCTTGTGCCATATCGTGTGAAAGTGGGACACATGTAAATAGGAGAAGTAGCAGATACCTGTACTCCGTGTAACTGTAACAAGGAAACCCTTCCATTGTACGTTGATATATATTGCTGAATACAATCTGTTTCCTACATTTTATACCTGTGTTGAGTTATTATTTATTGACCCTTAAACAGGTCACAACAGTGGCGACGAGGAAAAAGGATTTTCACGAAACCCTAAGCAGTAGCGTCTAAAGATTTATAAGGACCTACGCAATACTACAGTCACGGTACAAAACTGAAAAAACTCCAGCAAAAACGATACAGAGTCTCAAAAAGACCTTATCTGACTTCGGGATTTGAGCCAGAACCGAAACAACCGTGTTGAGTTATTATTTATTGACCCTTAAACAGGTCATAACATTTAGGCAGCGTTTTGAATGCTATATTACACGTCTTTTTTAATATTCTCTATTAAATCTCGGAATTTTTAAAGATAATTCTATTTCAAATTTTTGTTTCCAAATATATTTACACGGCGTGGTGTTATTTGCATAGAGTCTATTACTAAATGTTCACTTAGAATTATATCGCTGCTTCTATGTTCCTTTCCTTACACCTATATATTGTAGGGTTCAAAGTTATAATTGAGTCATAACTAGTTGAAACATAACAAACTCCGACACATTTGTGGGACAAAACATTTTATATAGATAACAGCACATGGAAACGATACATAAAATACAAGATAGTGTAAAATAGTGTACATAAACATATATACATAAAAGTTACAGACATGAGACTAAGAATAGTCCATGCTGTATAAATCACTTACAGTGACGAAGGCGGGGAGCGAAGCCCCACCGAGAAAGGGGTAGATAGACTCTAGCCCATATCAGTTCGTTGAGAAGATGTAGCTAAAAGAGGAGGAGACGTTTAAACCGGGCGCTTAAATACCAGAGGTCCCCTAGTGGGAACAAACGGCAACACCGCGGGAAGATAACTCTTCCTGGCAAAGGGAAGATAATCCCCACAATATTATTGTGACGTAATACTGTTCTAGCAGTATTTTGGTATGCATATCACGTGACCGAAATAGTTCAAGCCATGAAAGGTATCCGTTCTGGTTGATCGTATTGTGGTAATTGGTACGCTGATTCTCTGCCTCCATCTTGAGAGTCTGTCTATGTCGTCTGATGAATGAAAACCCTTTTCCTTAAATCAAGACATTTGATAGTAAGAATGTAGATCAGGAATTCTCTAAAATATATTCAAACAAAAATATTCCAGGCCGTCGGTACACAAACTTTATCTGACACCAAACATCACACACTGACCTACACTCTGACTATCAAATGTTCTTCAAAGTCAACCGACTGACCCTGTAAAAATACCATTCCCCACCTACTAAGCCCACCCCTACTTTTCTCATTCCCCGATACCACATACCAAAACCCTCCCCTCTTTCCTCCCTTACTCAATTACCTTTTCAGTATAAAGCCAGAATGTATAAGCATTTGCCACAATAAATTTATGAAAAAGCTTCAGCCAAACAACGAGGCAAAATATCAGTTGAATTTAGTTTGTGTTGTTACATCCACTTTTTTACTCTATTTTCAACCATATATATATATATATATATATATATATATATATATATATATATATGCGAGAGAGATTAAAAATAATCCTTACTCGTATATGATTTGATGCCAGAACCACAAGAACAAGCAACCTTATGGATGATAACACGCTAGTTCGTAGATAAGGATAAAACCAAAAAAGAAACAGTTATCTCACTTTCTCTAGTCGGTTTCATTACTTAAAGTTTCATGTATTAAAAAATGAAATCCTCACATAAAACACGGATTTCATCTGGCGATTGAATTTCTTTAATACATGAAACTTTAAGTAATGAAGTCGACATGAGGAGGTGAGATAACAGTTTCTTTCATTTAGGTTTTATCTCTACTGTTCTGTATTTGAGCACTTCCTTGATTTAAGGAAAATACTTTATAAACGATTTCTTCCTTCAGCTATTATATATATATATATATATATATATATAATATATATATATATATATATATAAAATGGATAAAAGTAACCTACTCGAGTTTCATCGTCTGAATCGTCAGGGTTAAAATCCGCTGAATTAATCGAGTTTTCGATTAATGTCAGTTGGTACTATGTATGACCGTTGAAATGTACCAACTGACATTAATCAAAAACTCGATTAATTCAGCGGAAGTAACCCTGACGATTCAGACGATGAAACTCGAGTAGGTTACTTTTATCCATTTTATAAATAAATTTTGCTCTACATTGTATTGAGCACTTTGTATTTTTTTTCTCGGTCTTAACCCCTGGATTCTGTGTGCTTCCAACGATCGTACCCGTACCTACCGGTAAGCCACTACTCATACATTAACGCATATATATATATATATATTATATATAATTATATATATATATAATATAATATGATATAATAAAATAAATATATAAAAGGTATTACATATCTATTTATTTGATGGCAATAGAACAGTCACAACCTTAGGTTTCATACATGCAAAAATTGCATGCATTCATCAGGTGATGTTGATACGAATACAAGGAAAATCGAAAAAATCGAAAAATTCAAAAGGTTTTTACGGGCATAGGATGTTTATGATTAGATGAAGTGATATGCGTATGCCTTTGGTGTATTTGTGGATGTGTATGTGTGTTTATGGACAGTGCAAAGGTTATGTATACAAGTCGGTTGGTTTCACTCACATTCATATATATATATATATATATATATATATAATATCAAATAATATATTATATTATGGATATCAATATCTCGTTAATATTAGTTTCATGCTTGCTACAATCGTCAGAGGAGACTCTCAAAAGGTTGAGATTTTAAGAAACGGTGGTTTGTTTAACGTTTATATAAACTTGAGACATGTTCACGCGATGGAATGTTATACCGCAAAGGTTTTTTTTTTAACTTAGCTGTATAACATTCTTAAAAGCTCAACCTTTGAGAGTTCGTCTGACGATTGCAGTAAGCATGAAACTAATAGTAACGAAATATATAATATCCATAATATGATATATTATTTGATTGATATCTGCTCTGCTATTTTAGCATTGAGCACCTTTATATGCCAATACTTTACTCATTCATTCGCTATTCCTTCTATACTACACTATATATATATATAGTCTTATTATAATGGAGATTGTGTGTTTTTTCTGTCTGTAACCGAAACTATAAAGTACTCAAGTCACAATTCCCTTAGTTATTTACATCAATTCTCCATGATTCTATTTCTATTTAAACCGCAATTAATAAAAACTGTTTGACATTATTAATACTGTTGCCTTTACCTAAATACTAAAACATGCAATTTGTATTTATATATACAACAAAAATACCATTTCAGTGTTAAACGTAAAAGCTAATTTGCATATTGATATTAAAAAAAAAACTGATTTTAAATAAAATGTGCTTGGTTATTATTGATTTCTAATTGTTTGGGTTTTATCTTAATGAATATGAGTAAAAATCTCTTCAATAAATCCTAAAAGAATTCATTAACAAGAAGAAATAACTGTAATTTTATTCTTTACTTCCTATTTTTAACTAAAGTTAAATTAGGAAAAATTTAGCATTGAAAAAACGGAAGTGATGAAAAGTAAGTTTCAGGTTGTTCTATTTTCCGATTATACCCCCCCGTCCGTTTCAATCTTTTTTATTTGAATTCTTAATTAGTTTCATTAGCCTTTCTGATTTAATTTAATATTTTTATTACATTTAAACTTAATAACTTGCACCCGGAGGGTGCATATATTTGCTAGTATATATAATTATAATATATATATATTATTATATATATATAATATATATACAGGGTCAGGCAAAATGATCTGGAACACATATGTAGGTTTAATAAAAATGCAAATGAAGTAAAGAAACAAAGATCTGAGACATTTGTGGGTTAAATAAAAGGCAAATAAAGTAAAAAAAAAAAAAAGTGTTTTTATTTTCGAAAAAGTACATATATGCCATTTTTTTCATATAATGTCATTTTGTTTTGTTTTCTTTATAATGTCATTATTTTTCGTTTCTTTTCAGTTGCTGCCATGAATTGGACTGTGAGCATCGGCGTTTCATTGTGGAAACGTTTTATCAAAACAAACTAATCTGTAACTGCAACACAAAGAGCGTTCCGTTTGCACTTCAATCTTGGTAGACATGATCCCGTACCAGCTCGAAACACGATCTTGTTATGGGTTACCAACTTCAGAGCTACTGGATCTGCATTGAAACGAAAATCAACCGGCTGACCTCGCACCGCCAGAACTCCAGAAAATGTGGCAGCGGTTCAACAGTCAACAGTCTCCACTCCGTTCCACATTTAAACGCACCCAGGCTCTTAGACTTTCCGAAAGAAGTTTGCGAAGAATTCTTCAAATGCATCCATACAAAATGATGTTGATAAATTTCCCTCCGACAGAAATCGAAACGTCCCCTTACCTCATATGGTAGAGACGTATCAGTATCACTGACAGGTTAATTTCGCAAGGATTGTCCCGTGTTGTATCGTGGCCGAGGTAGTATAGCTTCTGACTATCCTGCTGACGTCCCGGTTTCGATTTCTGTCGGGGGGAAATCAT
The DNA here is from genome assembly GCA_023376005.1 of Doryteuthis pealeii. Classification (NCBI taxonomy): domain Eukaryota; kingdom Metazoa; phylum Mollusca; class Cephalopoda; order Myopsida; family Loliginidae; genus Doryteuthis; species Doryteuthis pealeii. The sequence continues at coordinate 98,471,539 of CM042150.1, forward strand.
TAGTATACATTGCTGATGAGACTTAATAAAGTTGAAACAGTCTGTACGATGTTCTACATACCGAATAATTCTTTACCGAAATTCACTTGTCATTATTATCTTCTATAATTATCGAATGTTATGCGATATACGCATTGTAATTGCCTTCAAGCAAAAATATAAATAAAAATATTATATATATATATATATATATATATATATATATATATGGTGATTGCCACTTCTTCACAGAATAAGGCCATTTCTACAAGTAGTTTGGTTGTGCGCAAGCAGATTGTCCAAGGATCCAGATTTGTTTTTATGTACCCTATCACATGTGAATCCCTTCCCTGTCTTCCTCACGTATGCGACGATACGTGACTGAGAAGCCCAGCCCTCGATGAGCAAGCCCTGTCACACAGGTCGGTCAAATGTGGGAGTTGTGTCCATGACGACCGTTATGTGCCGCCTGTATAGAGACCTATTCAGGATGGGATGCTCGATCCACCTTACATCAAACCCCTTAGAGCTACCATCGGCATGCCCTTTCAAGAGAAAGTGTAGCCAGCCCCCACTTCTGTTAATTGGTCCTCATCGTTATAACTGTCTTCCACTAGGGTCTCGATGTCTACCCCATATCAAGAAAGTTTGTCACGATTCCAGTTCGTCATTTGGGGTTTTCCAATCGCTCAGGATCGAGAATTGTCCGGATATATATATATATATATATATATATATATATATATATATATATATATATATTATAATAAGGTATGAAAATACCACAAAAGCTGTTAAAGTGAAAACATTTTATAACTTCGCTGATATTGAACAATATTTCGATTTTATGAAAATCGTCATCAGATTGTTTATTCTCTGTGTTGTTAAAAGCGGAGACAATATCAGCGAAGTTATAAAAATGTTTTCACTTTAACAGCATTTTGTGGTGTTTTCATACCTTTTTTATATATACTCATACCGTCGGATTCATTTCCTTTCTTTTAACTTATATATATATATATATATATATATATATATATATATATATATATATATGCATTTGTAATTGTATGGAGGATAAAGGAAGTCCTAAATAGAAACATTCACCTCACCTGGTCTATGCGCAGCCTTACTCAAATATTCAACCACCGTTGTGATGTGATGGTTAACAAACTAGTCTCGCAGATCCATTATTCGATCTTCACTTAATGCCCCATGAAAATCCCCACGTAAAAAAAGACCTTGTATTGATATGGCCTGGTGATGCAGGGGGGGGGCAGTAAATATTTTTTTAACCCTTGTGTCTTCGAATCCTTTCTACTTTTCTCATCTTTACAGATTTAAACTTTTTTATGGTCACATCAAGCCCTAGCTCCTATATGATTTTCCCAACCCTATTGCCTTTATGGCAAGCCCCACCCCTTTTTATCATATGGATGCTAGAAGGCGGTGGCTGCGGGTCTACATGTCCTGGGAATGACGTTAAACTCTATCTGATGGTGAGGTTCCAGTTTTGGAGGTTTGGGGAATGTGGACCACCCCTTCATCACCATTGCTCCCTGGTCCACTCTGACCCGGAGTGGTAGTACCTGTTAGGGTCTCATCTATGGGTTAAATAGAAAAACATGAGTTGATAAACAAAATTGTATTATCCATTAAGAATTGATTTATTTCAAAACTTTATCGGCATTAAATGACCCACTGAGGTTGATATGCCGTAAAACAAAACAAAACAAAACAAACAAAAAAAACTTTCAATTATTTGACACTTTCTGTCGGCACTTATCACATTTGTCTATTTTGTTATTTTCATTACAGTTGGCGCTATACAATCTTTTTTCTCTTTTGTCTTTATCAACTGATTATCATCGTCATCATTATCATTGGCTGATATAGTAGCAGACATAATAACTTGTCTTTTTGCTAGATAAAAGTTTTAGGGGGGGAGCTTTTACGATATTCGATTAGTCGAGTATTGAACCATATGATCAGAGCCGCCCTATATCGATAGACATTATCATTCGATATTTATCAATGTCACATGATTTTTAAAAATCGATGATCTATATAAATAAGAAATAATGTCTGCATACACTTATGGATTTTGTTCAAGTGACAGAAGGAAGGAATAAAGGCCTCTGCATCTAAGTTCAAATGCTGGGTTGATGAGGCTCGTTACAACAAAAAGAATTGATTTCTTTTAATTAGGCAATACATTTTTATAACTATGAGAAATTATCTTTATGTCTGTCAGTACAAAAACATGGGGGAGGGGTTATGCTAGAAACGTGAAACTTTTAACGAAAAGAAGGAATAAAGGCCTCTCTACATCTAAGTTCAAATGCTGGGTTGATGAGGTTCGTTACAGTCGGTAGAGCGTTCGGCTAGAATCCATAAGGTTCCTAGTTCGATACCGACCCTCGCCAACTCAGCGTATGAGTAGCACAGGGATCTGTGCGGTAAAGTAAGGAGCTGATGGTAGGCGTGGCGCTCCACCTCAGACGCAAAAACAATCTCCTTCGTCTAGCGCTAGTGAAAAGGACATAGACTCTCTCGTTGATTGGCCGATACCGACTTTAGGCCACCCCGACGACTTTACTTTTTACTTTACTTAATTATGCAATACATTTTTCTAGTTATGAGAAATTATCTTTATGTCTGTCAGTACAAAAACATGGGGGAGGGGTTATGCTAAAAACGTGAAACTTTTAACGAAAGGAAAGAATAAAGACCTCTACATTTAAGTTCAAATGCTGGGTTGATGAGGTTCGTTACAACAAAAAGAATGTAGGAATTGATTTCTTTTAATTAGGTAATACATTTTTATAGCTATGAGAAATTATCTTTATGTCTGTCAGTACAAAAACATGCTAGAAACGTGAAACTTTTAACGAAAAGAAGGAATAAAGGTCTCTCTACATCTAAGTTCAAATGTTGGGTTGATGAGGTTCGTTACAACAAAAAGAATATAGGAATTGATTTCTTTTAATTAGGCAATACATTATTATAGCTATGAGAAATTGTCTTTATGTCTGTCAGTACAAAAACATGGGTGGGGAGGGGTTATGCTAGAAACGTGAAACTTTTAACGAAAGGAAGTTCTTCCGAATATAAACCAGAATATTTACGAGCTCAGAATGATTGATTTTACGATATTGATTTTATACGCATAATCTGTTTATCCCCTGCTCAGTCAGTTGACTTCAGGGTCGCGCCTTAGAACTTTGGTAACAAAGGCTAAATTTTAGTAGCAGTTAAATTTGTCAAAATCAAAGCAATTCCGGAGGTGTGACGTTAAAAGCAACTTAAGGTTTACATTTGCGCACTTTTGTGATTCCTACAGAAATTGGATTAATGTTAATCCAAATTGCAATTTTTCTTTTCTTCTTCTTCTTCTTCTTCTTCTTCTTCTTCTTCTTCTTCTTCTTCTTCTTCTTCAACAATTTGTATTAATCTTATTTTACGTCTTAGTTTACTCAGCAGCTGTTCACGAATGGAAACAGCGATTTATATGTGACTGAATTTAAGGATTCATTTGCCCTTTTGATACACCCAGCCACACACAGACTATATATATATATATATATATATATATATATATATATATATGTGTGTGTGTGTGTGTGTGTGTGTGTGTGTGTGTGTGTGTGTGTGTTGTAAGTTGAAAATGGAAGCGAATCCGACGGTATGTTGAAATGAAAAATAAGGAAAGAAAATGTTGAATGGATAAAATAGGTTATATTTTTATTTTGTTTTACTGACACGTGTTTCGGCCAGGAGTTATCCATGTACATATGTACTCTATCTATTATCATTTAAATACAAAATAGAATAACAATAATAGAAACTATACAATTTTAAAAAATATATATATATATATATATATATATATATATATATATATATATATATATATAAGATGAGATGAAAATTACTCGTATTCGAAAAGCAAAATTTCCTGGAAAGGAATCTTTTTTTCATTTTCTGTCTCTTTTTTTAAGGTTAATTGCAATGGAGATGCCGTGTCCCTCTCTCTCTCTCTCTCTCTCTCTCTATATATATATATATATATATATATATATATATATATATATATATATATATATATATATATATATATATATATATGTATATGGGGCACCTGTCAAGTATTTTTGTAGTTAGTTGAGATATATAAGTACCTACCCCATATTAATCTCTCTCTCTCTCTCTCTCTCTCTCTCTCTCTCTCTCTCTCTCTCTCTCTCTCTCTGATAATCTAAACCTTTTTTTTTTGTATTGTCCCAGGAGAGATTTGAGAGGTTGTCTGTTTGAGAGAGGGACATTTTGTCGGAGTTGGGTGGTGCATGAGATGGAGCTGTAAAGGAAAAAAAATGCTGCACCCACGCATTAGTATGAAGAGAGAGAGAGAGAGAGAGAGAGAGAGAGAGAGAGAGAGAGAGAGAGAGAGAGAGAGATTGCCTGATTTCTTGGGAACAGTTCATTGTTCATTGCATCGAACACAACGACCTACTAACCGATTTTTCCTCGTCGTCGTTGCAGCAGCAGCAGCAGCAGCAGCAGGTGTTGGTGTTGCAGTTGAAATAAATGGACGGACAAGTTAAATTGCCGCTGTCTCAGATGCACTCCTCCCCCTCCTCATCCTCATCCTCATCCCTTTTACTACCACTATTACTACTACTACTAATCCTACTATTACTAGTAGTTACTGTTTTTGTTGTTATTGTTTAGGGTCATTTTAGTGGTTATATAGTAAGAGCAACCGAATGCTTTAACAACCAATTATTACTGTAACTAACTTGTAGCAACTGCACTGACAATATTCATACACGGTTGCTGTACTATCAGTACTAATTAAAGTATTATAATATTAATAGTATATTAATAGTATTTGTAATTAGGACATCGGTTTCCAGTTAAAATTAGCAGTTGTTGGAATTTTTTTGGAAGCCCAAGAATATAACTTTCAACACCTGGCGTATAAAGTGATATGAATGAATAGTCGTAGGGTATGAAAATTAAGCTACCTGCTGAATGCTTCAACATATTTATACAAATAAGTAAAGTAAGTAAAGTCGTCGGGGTGGCCTAAAGTCGGTAAACATTTGTGTTGATGCGTATTACGTTTGTGAGATTTTAAGAGCGCAAATGTATGTGATTTCCGGTTTTAAATTAACTTGTAAAGACCTAAAATGAGTTTGAGTTAATCTATCTTATTAGATTTTTTTTAAATTTACAAAATGGGGAACATTTGAAATTTTGATAAGAATCTAAGTAAAGTAAAGTCGTCGGGGTGGCCTAAAGTCGGTATCAGCCAGACAGCGAGGGGGTCTATCCCCTTTTCAATAGCGCTAGACCAAGGAGATTGTTTTTGAGTCTGAGGGCTACACCTACCATCAGCTATACTGCACAGAGCTCTGTGCTACTCATACGCTGAGTTGGCGATGGCCGGTATCGAACTAGTAACCTTGTGGTTTCTAGCCGAACGCTCTACCGACTGAGCTAACCCGGCCTTTATAAATGTGTAAATCTTGTCATTACTTATTATGAAAATATAATATTCATAAATTGTAAGACAAATATAAAATATTCTCATTGATCGGCTGCAAAATAATGAAGAGCTTGTACTCATTTGACCTTTAGTGGTTTTGCTTAGTGAAAAAACCTCCCTCCACCCGCAAATGTATTTTTATTTGATACCTTCTTTTTCTTTTCTTTTTTTTTTTGTTGGCATAAACACCAACTTTCTTCCTAAAAGATGAACAATCTGATAATCCCAAAGTTGCCAAAATTTTAGCCCAATAATTTCCGTTTTGAGATTGACCCATCGTTGTTTGTTCTTCTTCAGCCAATAAGAATAGATAAAAATAGATCTAATGGGTTAAACCTCAACAATCTATTTCATAACCTGCTAATGTCCTCTAGTATTTCATTCAAGTGTTTCTTTTATTTCGGACAAATAGTTGATATAAATAAATAAATAAAATCACCTTTTCTTGTTTTTGGTGAAAACAAGGAAGTGAAAAATCGGACAAACATTGCAAATCGTCATCAAAATTAAATCGGAAAATTTTGACGACGATTTGCAACACATTAAACTAAATTTTGAAATTAAAATTAATTTTAAAAATCCGATTCAAAATATTTGACTTTTTTCTTTTTTTTGGGGGGGGTAAGTCAGGTTAATAATTGTTTTATTTAATTTATTTAACAAATCTTGAAATATTTTCTAAACTAAAATATTCATGTGCAGTTGAGAAAATATTTCAAGATTCGTTAAATAAATGAAATAAAACAATTACTAACCTGACTTCCCAAAAAAAATCAAGTAGGAAAAGAAAATTAAATTAAATTAAAAAAAAAAAATTTTTTTTTAATTTAAAAAGGAAAGTTCGTGAGATTTTTTTGATTTTTTTACCATTTTTGAATCGGATTTTTTAATTAATTTTAATTTCAAAATTTAGTTTGATGTGTCGTCAAAATTTTCCTTTTTAATTTTGACGACGATTTGCAAGTTTAGCCAAACATCGAATTTGATTTGTAATTTTGAGTATTGTGTTAAAGTTAAAAGCAGAAACCTTTGAGGAATTCGACGGATCGTGAATTTCAAAAGCATCTGACCGCATAACTATGCGAAAGGGAATTGGGGAGGGGGTGATTAGCTTTTTAAAAAGAAAATCATAATCCAAATATATAGAAGATTTTTGCTGTAAACTTTTTATGCTGTATTTAAGACTTATATAATAGTGCATTTAATTGAATTATTTAATTATTATAGTATCATATAAATACATATTCATCGACCTTTAACACCTAAAATTATATATATATATATATATATATATATATATGTGTGTGTGTGTGTGTGTGTGTGTGTGTGTGTGTGCGTGTGTGTGCGTGCGTGTGTGTAATTTGATCCTAGTTTAAAAGATTTTGATTGGTGTTAAAATCGACTGAATTTATATGTGCGTGTGACAGTGGTCTGTATATATATATATATATATATGTTGTGTGTGTGTGTGTGTGTGTGTGTGTGTGTGTGTGTGTGTGTGTGTGTGTGTGTGTGTTGTGTGTGTTTGGGGGTGTTTGTGTGTGTGTAATTTGATATAAGTTTAAAAGATTTTAATTGGTGTTAAAATCGTCTGAATTTATGTGTGCGCGTGCGGAAGTGGTCTATATATGTGTCTGTCTATATATATATATATATATATATATATATATATATATATATATATATATATATATGGGGGGGGGTAAACAACCTAATTTTCTTTAGTTGAGTTTGTGTAAACGAGTGTTTCCACCAATTTTCCAGCTGTAATGAGACCGCAGACATCGATACTCCTGAAAAATGAACCACATAATACAAGTAGCACAAACCAAGAGTGTTAGCAGTACAGTTGCTAGCAACGGCAGCTGCGTCCTCGGTAGCAGTCAGCTGGACTCGGAAGGGGCGTCAATTTGTTCTTCTACTACTACCACTACCCACTACCACTACTAACTACTAATAATAATAATAATAATAATAATAATAATAATTGTTTGTTTACAAGCGATTATATTTGTCAAAGGTTTGAAGTGTGTTAAGGAAGTAACGTTGCTAAGAAAGAAAACGAAAGTGACATTCAGTACAATGGAACAAGATAAAGAATTAGAGATAAAATAAAAAAGAAAAAAACAGAGAAAGGTCATCGTATCAGTTGACTATTTATCTAAAGAGATGCTCCTCCAAGTTGAATGTGGTGACGTACGTGCTGACGATAATCAGGAATATTATTTTATTAAAATTAGATTAAAAAATGACGTTATTTTAAAATTAACGTAGAATTTATTTTACTAGAATGTGAAACAACAAACAACTGATGTTGTTACAGTAACGAATCCCAAACTACCAACGACGTTACATAAAGAATACCGTAACAGCACGTTTTAAATGCATTAAAAATAAATTGCATATGTAATGATATTTTTTTTTTTTTAATGATGGTTATTATGTTACTACTTATCGTTTTAGACAAAAGTTTGACCTTAAATAATAGATTTAATTAATTTTAGTTCGTATTTTTTTTTTAACTGTAGCAGACGATTTTTGGACATAGCTAGCATATATTCTTAAAAGCATCTGTCGGTGTTCGGCTATATTGTTGTGGTCCCATGAATTCTTATAATTATAGTGGTAATAGAAGAATGCATTTACAAAATAATCCCCCTCTCTCTCTCTCTCTCTCTCTCTCTCTCTCTCTCTCTCTCTCTCTCTCTCTCTCTCTCTCTCTCTCTCTCTCTCTCTCTCCCTCCCTTTAGTTTTTAGTGGCAACACGTTGTCGATAAGATTTACTTATATTTCACTGGAATAACATTTATAATACACTTTTATTTGTTTCAAGTCAAATCTAAAATAAAACAAGATAAGATTCCTGTATGACGTCGGTACATATGTCACCACATTCTGTTTGGAATCCCCTCATCAGGCAAACTATTAAGTGCATTTGAAAAAAAAAACCTTTTCAAAATGGCATTCTTATGAAGAGTTCATTCTGATTCATTTTGCTGAAAAAATATATCATAGTGTCGATGTAACGATTGTGGAAGGAAGTTTCTTCTTCGACGTTGTAGTGGGCTGCTGGTGAAGGTAGACATTAATAGATGTACGAAAAGGGACAGGAAATAAAAAAGAAGATACATGGAATATATATATTTACCGACCCCTCCACACGAGCAGGATGTGACACAAGGTCAATTTCTTAAGCGCAGTTCAACAGATTTGAATTCAAAGTGTCCCTTCTCCTAGACCGGTTGCTTAACCAAGGTTAAAGAGCCCAGTCTGCCCTACTATTTATCCATAGCTGGAGGGAGAGTAGGATTCATACCTTTCCAAAGGGTATAAGCGCTAAGTGAAATGCAATTACCACATCTAGGATTTGAACTCGGGGCGACGAATCCATTTCCCATGACTTTAACCATTACACCACGCGCTTCAATACAATAGACGGAATATGTATTTCTGGTGAGCGGTGGGGGGGGGGTAATTTAGAATATGGGAAATTGTCTTTTTTCTTTGATCTTTTGTGTGACGAATAAGGTTCAATGCGCACATTCAATCACAAACCTTCCAATAGCAAATACTCAATAATCTACAGAGAGAGAGAGAGAAGGAGGGGGAGACGCACACACACACACACACACACACACACACACACACACACACATACACATACACTCACACACACAATATTGTAGATACTTGGTGCTGCACGCATACGCATACGCATGGGCAACTAAAAATAAGTCGTATTATATGCGTGCGCGCGCGAGCATGTGTGTGTGTGTGTGTGTGTGTGTGTGTGTGTGTGTGTGTGTGTGTGTGTGTGTGCTGATTTTGCTGGTCTGGGAGGTCTCCTCCACTCGGAAGATTGAGTAACAATATCTTCTCCCGCCCCAGTTCACTCCATTTGGCATTTTGCCTTCATAAACCTAGTTTAGTAAATATTGACATGCGTAAAAGCATGTAAAACACCAAGAAAGACCTAAGCAAACTTGTTCACACGGCATACAAATATTTTCGCATAGATAGATAGATAGATAGATAGATGACTGCCGCTTCTTGTCAGAATATGACCATCTCTCAAATTCAGATTGATGCATTACGAGAACATGTCTGTGCAGATAACACAGCAGGCCAGTTTTTTTCTCCCACAGATCCGTCCATATATGTGGTATTTGAACAATATATTTTGAGCTGCAGTTTCTGTTGTATCATGATTCTCTTTTATGATGGACTCTCCCGTCGATTTCGACGTATGAGTGTTCATACAATGAACATCCACACAGTGATCTGTTTATACTGGTGAAGGCTTAAGTTGGACCATCCACATTTTTGGGCACAGTCGATAGGAAAGAATTGGTGCATCAAGGGTTGCCACAAACCCAATCAACGACTGACCTCAGGAATTTTGAATTCAGAGTCATCCCTCTCCTAGACTGGTTACCTACCCAAGGCTGAAGGGCCCAGTCTGCCCTACTATCTAAACCCATAGCTGGAGGGAGAATATATGGATTCATACCTTTCCCAAGGGTATTAGAGCTATGTGAAATGCCAACAGCTTCGTCTAGGAATTGAACTCGAATCGACGAGTCCATTTTCCACGACTCTAACCACTAGCCCACGCATCTCTTTTATATATCCAGTCAAACCATTAGATGGTTTGCGCACCTTGTTGATTGTGTCATGGATTAACAAAACCAGTTTTGATAGATAGATAGATAGATAGATAGATAGATAAAAGGCCACATTGATACAAACATTTATCTCTAAGTGTGTGTGTGTTTGTGTGTGTGTGTGTGTGAAAAAAAGAGCCTTATACGAGACCGTTGTTAGTGAGTTCAATTCTCACTGACTACCCGATACTTCTAATTTTGTGTCAAACACAAGGTTCCTAGTTCGAAACCGGCCCTCGGCAACTCAGAGTATAAGTAGCACAGGGATCTGTGCGGTAAAGTGATGAGCTGATGGTAGGTGTGGCGCTCCACATCAGACGCAAAATCAATCTCCTTAGTCTAGCGCTAGTGAAAAGGGGATAGACTCCCTCGCTGTCTGGCTGATACCGACTATAGGCCACCCCGACGACTTTACTTAGATTCTTATCAAAATTCAAATGTTCCCCATTTTGTAAAAAAAATTGTTATCTAATACGATAAATGAACTCAAACTCATTTTAAGTCTTTACAAGTTAGATTTAAAACCGGAAATCACATACATTTGCGCTCTTAAAATCTCACAAACGTAATATGCATCAACACAAATGTTTAAAAACACGTTTCAAAAGCAAAAACACAGTGTGCACCGGTCCAACCCATAATTGTAACTGATCTGAAAATCTGACAAAAAATGGTTAGATATTAGCTAGATGAAGCTACTATTACCATTTGTCTAAGTTCGCTTGCACCACATAGATGACAGTTTAAAATGTGGGAGGTATATCTGTCACACTATATATATATATATATATATATATATATATATATATATATATATATGAGAACCTCGCAATCCTAGGTTGTAAGTGTAAGCTTAGTATAATGCTAGAGATTAAGTAATGTAATTTTTGGCTTAGCAAGGATTTGGCTCAAAGCCACGAAGGATTGTTCAAAAAACACTTTTAGCACTCCAACATATAAAAATCATATCAATATTTTCTGTAGATACCACGAAAGTCTTTATCTTCTTAATGAATAGTTACAGCCTAGAAGATGTTTCCTCGTTGCTAGGATCATTAATTGAAGCTTTATTTGAGACAGAGTGATAGGGAAAGAGAGAGAAAATGAGAGAGAGAGAGATAGAGAGAGAGAGAGAGAGAGTGTGTGTGTGTATTTCCTTTGACCCACATGGCCATTGTTCATCAACGATCACATCAATTGCTTTTTTCCCCTTTCGTATTAGCTGTTGATTTTCGAGATGCAGTTTTGTGCTATATATTACAATACTCTTTCATATGTCCAGTTAAACCATTAGATGACTCGCGCACCTTGTTATATACTGGGTAGGTGTTGCATACCTCCCTTTCCTTACTTTCTTACTTCTATTATTCTTCTTCTAGCGTCTCTTCTAGCGTCTCTTTGTTACATAATCTATGCGGTTGCATAAGATTATTGTCAATCCCCTGTATTTCTAAAGGGGTGGCTCCTTTTCATATCACGGGCGGGACTTTCCATGGAAGATTACAGAAAGCCCGCGAAATATGTGAAGTCACGTGGGACCTGGTTGTGTCTTCAGTTTTCAGTTGGACGTCAGGCAGGGAACATGTCCTGCCTTAACTGTAACTCACTCTGCATACGCGCGCTATGTTAGTCAGATATTTAGTTATATGAAATGTATAGTTAAGGAAATAAAAGCTTAAGAAAAATAACACGGTCTTGTGATTAATGGGTGTCTTGGTAACAGGACTGATTGGAAGAAGAAATGAGCCAAGTGCGACCGATCACCAAGACGCTAGAAGAGATGTTAGAAGAGACCTAGAAGAACTTAAGATCTCAAAGATGCTAGAAGAGACGACCGAATAATAGAAGAAGTAAGAAAGAAGTAAAGTAGAAGGGTATACAACATCTTCTAGCGTCTGAACTTCGTCTTGTGGACTTCGTGTCTGGTCTTCCATTGGGGATTTCTCTTAATCAGAGGCCCTGTGTCATTGGTAGTTTTTTAGATAATAACACAAGACTTCGATTTAACTTAAATCATATTTTATTCTGAAATCCCCACCAGACTACCTGCGCAGATTGAGTCGGCACGTGCATAACACGACTTACCACCGTCGTGGTCTTTGGCCGATCTCACTAAAAAATCTCTTTCTAATCTAAACCGGAAGAGGGTCTTCTCCACCGATTCTCACGGTATCCATCGGAAGGATCAGGATGAGGTCAAGCCTTGTCATTCAATCCTTCAAGGCCGTGAGCTGCAACTTATAACAGCCATTTTGATTTCTACACTACTGTACACAAATATTAGGAATCTAATAATTATGTAACATAGGCCTTTCTTTTCAAGTCCAAAGAGTATGATGTTGTATGCATCATGAGATTAACAATACCAATATTTATCTCGTACCCCGCATGTACGGGTTAGACACAAGGCCCTATTAATGTGGGACGACCCAAAAGCTAAGACTCATGGATGGCAGGTGAAAAATTGCGTTGATCCCGTCGGTATTCCCCCTCAAGTGGGCGCCTCAGGCACTGGGCAATAAACCCAGCCCTGTCCCTTTAAATCGAGGGAGCAAGTGTTGCCTGGGGGGACAGCCCCCTGGGATCAATGCTGTTAATTGTAGCCACGGTCCAGGGCCGAAACCACTGGACCCCCGGCTAGGCCGGATCTACAATTAATACCAGTTTTTGATAGATAGATAGATAGATAGATAGTAGGCGAAATTGATACAAACATTTATCTATAAGTGTATGTGTGTGTGTGTGTGTGTGTGTGTGTGTGTGTATGTGTGTGTGTGTGTGTGTGAAAAGAGGGCCCTATAGGAGACCATTGTTAGTGAGTTCAATTCTCACTGACTACCTGGTCATTCTTATCACAAGATAGATAGATAGATAGATAGATAGATAGAAGAACATCCAAGAACGCTCGTGTTTTCATCAACAATTTTAAATAGACCGACCGACCACAAAACAAAAGGGTTTCGAAGATTTCTTCTTTTTTTTTTTTCTGTGATACATTTATTTTTTCCTCAAACTAACGAAAGCCCTGATGAAGATCTATTGAAACAGACCGAAACATTGCAGCGTAGGCGAAATAAACATTATTCGTTTATGAACTTGTGTTTTTCAATTTTTTCATAATGTTACATAGATAGATAGATAGATAGATAGATAGATAAAATGCCATATTGACACAAAAAGAAAAGCGTTTCTTCAAATCCGGTATTACTTGTGTTACAATTTTATGGGTCATCCTGTAGGCCTTGAGCAAGGGCGCTTGTCCAGTGGAATTGGATCATTTGTAGTCTTTCTGATAATGAATCCTTTGATTCTTCTGGTAAAGAGTCCTCAGTTCCTTCGTCAATGGTCGAAAGTTCCGCCTCAGTGAATGCAAGTGAACTGTGGCAAGTATCAGTGTTTAAGTAGTGAAACAGCCCACGCATTATGGTTGCTGATTGGCCCGAGGAATAAACCACGTGACCTCGGCTAGTCTATAAATCCAGGTGGGGAATTGGAGCACACCTTATATACCAGAATAAAAGGAAGCGCGTGGTGTAATGGTTAAAGTTTTGGGGAAAATAGACTCGTCGCCCCGATTTCAAATCCTGGACGTGGTAATTGCATTTCACTTAGCGCTAATACCCTTGGGAAAGGTATGAATCCTACTCTCCCTCCAGCTGTGGGTAAATAGTAGGGCATACTGGGCTCTTTAACCATGGTTAGGCAACCGGTCTAAGAGAAGGAAAAACTCTGAATTCAAACCTGATAAACTCTGCTTAAGAAATTGACTTTGTGTCGCATCCTGCTCGTGCGGAGGGGTTGGTAAATATATATATATATATACCAGAATAATTCCAACACACTTGGATGCAATATAATTTTCTGAAAACAAAACAAATGATGAATCTATGAAAAGATAGTTGACTGATAAAGTTAAGTATTTGAATTGAACTTACAGAATGAGCGTCTCGCATAAGAAACACAAAACTGATAGAAAAAGTGAATCAAGATTAACTTTCAATAAAGAACTTGACCTTTGTTCACTCGTTTTGACTTTCTTCTATAACCATTGATTAATACGAAAAAGATCATCAGAATTCTTTTCCTTTGTAATGACATTCACTTTTTGGTTATTTCCTATAACTCCAACATAAACAAAGAGGGACCACTCTTGACTGATAAATTATTTATTTATTTATTGATCTACTAGGAAAAAAGCAGACGGGGTTAGGATTAGGGTTTAGGGTTAGGGTTTGGAGTTAGTTTAATGGGAAAATAAATAAATAATATATCAGTCAAGAGTGGTTCCCCTTTGTTTATGTTGGAGTTATAGGAAATAACCCACTTTTTTCTTAGGGCAAAATTGTCTTCATTTTGAATCTTTATAAAGCCGCGTTTATTTCCTCTTCAACCAAAATGTTGACATGAAAAATAATAAAATATCGGGTTGAATTTTTTTTATTAATTATAATCTAACAGACGGGTTTGGTTTCTTCAAAGATGTTCTTATTGATGAGTAACACAAGGGTCTATGCAGTAAAGTAAGGAGCTAATGGTAGGTGTGGTGCTCCACCTCAGATGCCAAAAAAAATCTCCTTGTCCAGCGCTAGTGAAAAGGAGATAGACTCCCTCGTTGTCTGGCTGATACCGACTCTATATTCTATATTATCAATAATCTAATAACTATCCATGTTCTTATTGATGAATATATTTGTGTTAACGTGTACATAATCTCAAAAATAATAACAAATGAAGTAATGCATTAGATTGTATAAATATCTGGGATGCTGGGTGATTTCTAATATGTCTAGAGAAGTAATGTATTCTTCATTATCAGGTTGTGCTGAAAGCTCGGACTCTCTCTCTCTCTCTCTCTCTCTCTCTCTCTCTCTCTCTCTCTCTCTCTCTCTCTCTCTCTCTCTCTGAGAGTCTAATTGTCTGATATAGATTTTCTTACACTTATTTCAATACAGCATATGCAGGCTTATACAACCGGCCCAAAAGTGCCGCCCCATAAAAGTACTGCTCCCATAAAAGTGTCACCCAGAGCCTACTCACCTCACCTCCTCTAGCTGCGCTACTTGCTGTACGGTCACTTACCTCCGATCCTATTATATCCATTTTGGAACTTTTTTAATCACATGAAATAATGAGGTAAAGATTATGAGTATTCACTCAACAACTTAAAAATAGATATTTTCTTGAGACATTTAATAAATGTTGCACTACAAAGACAAACTAACATTCAATCGTTCTTACATTTCAATCTACGCCATATTAAAATACTACTTGCCTCTGTGTATAGAGTCAAATGTCTTGACGAAATTTACAATGGCTTTACCTCGAGATTTTTTGCTTGAACCCATTCGACGAATAATCAGAACCTGAGAAGATCTGGTTCGATTTCTACAAAATCCGTTTGATTTTTCCCTAACAACTTTCTCTACTTCAGGTCGGATACGATTAATAAACCTTAGCAGCTATGACAGTAAGAATTATATCTCTGTAGTTCTTTGTAATTCCGAGGTCGGAATGGAAGGATGCAGCCTTTCGTCCATTTCTCTATTGTATGTTTTGTACACTACATTGCATAATCAAATAAGTATGTCGTAAAATTTACTTATCTCCCATACATCGGTAGGTATTTCATCCAGGTCTGCAGCTTTTCTACTTTTTATTGTTTTTAGGACTTCATCGAGTTCTTCGATCGTAAAGTGTCCTAGCTTGATGTCTAGTCGGTTATTAATAATTTTTGAGTGTCATTATCTGTGATTTTAGGAGGGCTTCAAAGCAGTTTCTTGAAGTGTTCTTTCCACTTTAGAAATCTATCTTCTTGGCTGATAGCTTTTAGCTTTGATCTTGAGGTGCTTTTCTTAACACTAACTTCATTTACTGTCAGCTATGCTAATTGAGATTGTCTATCTTCTACAGAATTTCTGATTTATTTATTTATTTGGCCTTGAATGTATTTTAGCTGTTTTGTTTTTTTTTTTTTGTTTTTTTTTTGTAAGTTTTACTTAGTTCTGTCTGGGCTTTCTTAAGATATTATCAGTGATGATTTAATATCATTATCTTTAATAATTAATGTTCTTTTGTACACGAACTGTTTTTAAAAAGAATATCCTACCAAGTTAAATTTTGTAAAATGGCAGACAGAATTGGTTATTTTGAGAGTCTTCGTCCTTATTAACATTTGTGTGTGTGTGTGTGTGCGCGCACATGCGTAACACACAGACAGACAACAGAGGTGGATACATCCTTTTGATAACTTGATAACTTTTAGTAAGAGAGTCTCTATTTATTGAATAAGAAAGTTTAATATATTTTAATAGTTGGGCGGATACAATGCCGCAGGTGGTCGAGTGTTGACTGTGACTGTCCAGAGTTTCTTTTGGCGGCGGCTCGTTTACCAGACCATCCTGTTAGTAAACAGTTGATTTAACTTAAGATAACTTGATTATGTCAGACGTTTGGTCTGGTCTGGTCTGGTTTCTTTATTTAATGGGAAATCAATTCTTTCTAGAAGAACAGTAGTGGTACTATTTAACAAATAGCTAGGGGGGTGATGGGTTTCATGCCTTTCTTGGGGGTATTAGTCCGAAAGTCAATATAACAGATCGACTGAATCTGGAACACGTGTTACATAATCTATGCGATTGCATAAGATTATTGTCAATCCCCTGTAATTCTGAGGGGATGACCCTTTTCATATCATGGCCGGGTCCTTCCATGAAAAATTACAGAAGCCCGCCAAATATGTGAAGTCACGTGGGACCTTTTGAGTCCTCAGTTTTTAGTTAGACGTCAGGCAGAGAAGTCGGCCATTTTAGGTCCTGCCTAAACTGGAACTCACGCGCGCTATGTTAGTCAGATATTTAGTTACATGAAATGTATAGTTAAGGAAATAAAAGTTTGTATAATTAATATGTTCTTGTGGTTGATGAATGTCTTGGTAACAAGACTAAGAAATGAATCCAGGACGACCAGCCAGCAAGAACATAGCAAAAGAAAGTCCAGACCTTAGAAGATTCCAGACCAAGTCAAGATAGATGATAGAAATACTAAAGACGATCAGAATCAAAGCCGACCAGAAGAAAATACGACCAGATATAGAAGAAAGAAAGAGATATATAACATTATAATTATTTAGTGCCAGTGAAGAAGGCGCTATGCAACACACGTTTACTACGATGTCGTAGTCCAGCAGGTTAACCAATACGCTATGGCGATTCCCCTTATATCAGGCGAATGTGTAACTGTATCTGTGTCGGCATGATCAAAATCCCTGTAGTGAAGTCACTAATAGGTGTCGCGTATACGCATGCGGTATATACATATTTATAAAAAATGTAAAGTGGGTATCAAAATAGTATAGTATATATTTCAGCTATTAAAAACGTGTACAAGTCCACAGTGTAATTTGAAGAAAGAAACATCATATGTTTTTTCAAAATGTTAAATTTCATACTGTCGGATTAATTTCCATCTATTTTTCATATTTGTCAAATGAAAAAACATTATATCTGGAATTTTACACCTTGAAGACTTTCATCTTTAACTCTACGGACTTAACACCACATGTAAATTTTGGAACTCTTAACATCTTTCTTCAAATTACACTGTGGACTTGTACACGTTTTTAATAGCTGAAATATATACTATACTATTTTGATACCCACTTTACATTTTTTATATATTTTTACAACAAACTCTTTTGAGTTTTATTATAAACTATAATACATATTTATCAATCTCTCTACACGAGCAGGATGTAACACAAGGTCATTTTCATTAAAGTGAAGTTTAACAGGTTTGAATTCAGTTTTCCTTCTCCTCGACTGGTTGCTTAACCAAGGTTAAAGAACCCATTCTACCCTACTATTTACCCATAGCTGGAGGGAGAATAGCTGGATTCATACCTTTCCCGATAGTATTAGCGCTATGTGAAATGCAAACAATCTCGACCAGGATTTGATCTCGTTTCGCCGTGTCCATTACACCATGTATGGGGTATATATCAACTTGAGATTAAACCGGGTGAGTGTCTCACCTGTCGGTTTTGGGTGGGGTACAACCGAGAGACCAGACTAGAGGCCCTTAGAATTACAGCGTGAATTGAAAAGAAACTAGACGAATCGGTTTGCCTGCCATAGGGGAAAACCGAACTCGAATACCAAAGATTTGTAACTGGTGGCCATAGCAACAAGGGATCGAGAACCGTTATCCATTCCCTTTTACGATGACCAAATGACCAAAACCTGAAATAAATAGAATATAGACATGAAACAAATTAATACCATACAACATAATCCCCAATAATGCTAACACATTGTTAAAACCAATTACTAAAAATTATAAATATAAGTACACAATATATATATCGATATGAGAGTAAGTAAACAAACAATGTGTTTATTTGATATGGCTTTTAGCTGACAATTTTTGGAGGATATGTGCTTAATTGAAGTCATACCTAATTTTGAATATTAATTAGTTAATAATTAATGAATTTAGGCGGGCATGTATATTCAAATGTAAGGCTAAACAAATCGAGAAAATGTCAATCCCTGAATGTACATTTCGACCTATTAGGTCTCATCAGCAAGGTTATAGACATAGGAGACTGCTCCGTGTGTGACTCAAAACCTCGACTGCCAAGCTGACAGGCGAGGACTCTAACCATTACACTAGCTGACCATTCCCAGATTCTTCGTTTGTTTTGAACTTATTCATATTCCACTTTTTATTGACTTGCTACACGACAGTATGAGAGTAAGTAAACAAACAATGTGTTTATTTGATATGGCTTTTAGCCGACAATATAAAAATATAACGGTATGTATAACTTCCTAACCGTTAGGCATGACATAACCCAGACGCGTGATATGTCGTTAAAATCAATAAACAACAACACTGAAATAAAATAAACAACGAAAGCGATTATTGTTTATTATTGTTTTTTCTTCACAAATATAAAATGATCGCTTCTCTCTTAACCACTACGACGCTCAGCAATCATCATAATAATAATCATCATCGCCCCTTGTACATATTTACCCAACCCCTCCGCACGAGCAGGATGTGACACAGGGTCAATTTTTAGGCGGAGCTCGACTGGTTACCTAATCAAGGTTAAAGAGTCTGGATTTGTAACTCCCCACCGGGGAGGTCCAGTGAGCTTCGGCCACTGGATCAGATTTAGTAAAATAATAGCGTCGATCTAAGGGGGCTATCCCCCCCCCAGGCAATACCTGCTCCCTCGACTTAAAGGGACAGGGCTGGGTTTATTGCCCAGCGCCTGAGGCGCCCCCTTGAGGGGGAATGCCGAGGGGATCGACGCAATTTTTGTTCTTTCCCACCCATGAGCTTCGGCTTGTGGGTGGGCCCACGTTAAAACGAGGCCTTGTGCCCAGTCCATACAAGTGTGGTATGCGACAAATACTCTCTCTCTCTCTCTCTCTCTCTCTCTTCTTCTTCTTCTTCTTCTTCTTCTTCTTCTTCTTATCATTATTATTATTTTTATCCTTGTACCTAACTTAGCGAAGTTGAGTAAATATTAATTGTGTGTGTATGTGTGTGTGTGTGTGTGAGAGAGAGAGAGAGAGAGAGAGAGAAAGAGAGAGAAGAGAGAAAGAAGAGAGAGAGGGGAGAGAGAGAAAGAGAGAGATGAATAGTCTCTCGTCGTTCTTTTACTGAACAATCAGTGTAAATCTTTTGCTTCTCAACACTTTTTTCTCATCACAAATTAGATTTCATTTTGGATTCACTCCCAACGATTAAAAGGAAATCAGATTAACGTGTCCGATTCTTTTTTCAATGTGCTACAACATTTCAACACACACACACACACACACACACACATACACACACACACACACACACATACACACACACACACACACTCAATCATTATTTACAGAGGCAAATACACCAACTACAAACCAACATTGCAAACTCAACACACAACACATTCAAAAATCACACACACACACACACACACACACACATTGTTATGCATGGACAGAACACACAAATACAAGCGACATACTTTTAAATAACTAATTACTCGTTAAAAACTGAGCTCACTTGATTATAAACAAACATTTAATAGACACACAGGATTTAAGAATTAGACAAACCAATATTATACAGATTTTAGAATATGGACAGATATAACTATTATTAAACATCATTTACTGTGTAATATATTGTCTGATCAGTGCACCCAAGAACCAGGCTGAATAGGAAGTGCATGGGGGTCAGGTGCAGCCTGGAAACGAAAAGGATGTGGCCTGACCTGACCTTTTGCACCTGGAAATGCAGGTGAATATTTGACATGATTTCGGTGCAGAAATCTGTAGGCGTAGCCCATAGCCAATGAAAACAGCCTGCGTGGGCGAAGAGGCGTGTCTACAAAAAAAAACTGCGTAGGTGTCACGAACAAAGAGGCGTGACACCGGGGGTCAGACTACAATAAAAGAAGCCCGTAGAGATCGATTAGACAGACGACGATCAGGTTCGAGATCACTTGAAAAGAACCCCGAAAGCTCCACGTTGCGTAACCCTGCCAACGACTCTCAGCTGTACACAACCGGGGAAAATAAACATCTCCTCTTACATTTTCCTAAATACAAGTGTTTGTGTTCTTTGACGGGTCCAGTGTGTAACAACTGCTAAATAATAAACTCAATGGAACATGTTGAATAATATCTCATTACTTTGTGCTATGGTCTTTTATCTTCAAAACTTATCTCTGGTTGGGTTGAGTTCTCTGGTATTTCTTCATTGTATTGGTTGTTGTCTCACTCCGCATCCTTCTTAGTTCTTAATTATAAACGCGGAGACATTTCTTTGATGTATACATCTTCATTCATCAAGACCTACTTTAGCTCAACGCCCGTCCATGTGTAAGAGTCCACAGGAGAACGTCAACAAACACACACACAGACACACACACGCGCACGCGCATATATAAGATACATGGAGATGTGTGAAATACTCGCTGTTTTCATTCACACATCTTCGTTGTCGATGATCCCACGTTGTAATGTTCTGTGCTAGCCGACTCGAACGGTACGAACTAGATACAAGTTCACAAAGATTTTTTAAAAACACAACACAAGGTTTGATGACAGGACAATAATGAAGGAGGAAGATGTGACACTTTGTGCAGTTTGTGATGGAGCAGAAGCACTTGACTATATGGCAAAAAAGTTCTCGGTCGGTTGCTAGAATAACTACAAGTCTGACTGACTACCTATAATGTGGGACTTTATTTACTTTTTTTATCAATCAACTGGTCACGGGACGAGGTTCTCACTCCAACGGCCGGTCTGAAATTGCCGTTGAGGCTCGAGCTGGCTGAATATATACAGAATTCTCCCCAATCCGACCAAGGTAATCAGATTGCCATAAAAGTGGTACTAACTTTTCTTTTCAGACATCGTGACTGCAATTTCTCCTAAAATTATAACCATTACTTTGTTACCAGTCTCTGTGTCCCCAATTTTCAGACCGTTAACTTTTTCAATACCCATTTTCTCTTAAAACTAGCCACATAAAGATATTATCTCTAACTGACTTAACTTCATGGTGGCCGTTCATCTTTTATGAACCTTATATGACTGACCTTTTGTCCCCCTAAAGACATACCTAACACATTCTATTTTCTTTATTTTGTTTTTTCTCTGACCGTATTCTCTCTTAACCATTGTGTCAGAGAGAAATTACTTCGTATATGACAATATTAATGGTACAAAGAACTTTTGATAAAACTAAACTTTGTACAAGTTAAAAGATATCTTTTCTCATGTATCTTTTTTAAAAGTTCGTGCAAAATTTTATTGATAAAATAGATTATCGAATTAATTAGTGGGTTGTAATCACAATTCAAAACAATTTTCTCTGAATTTTAGAATGGAAATAAAATAAATGTTGAGCTCTTTATTAATGATTAGAATTACTGAAAATGTTATCAAAATTCTTGTTGGAAATTTATTAGGGGACAGACAACCGGCTTTACCGGCCATCAGCGGCCACCTGGAGATCACGTGGGGGTCAGTTATAAAAGCAAGACTCCAACATCTCTATTCCTCTTCTTCTTACGACCTTTGCCGAGGCAACTAGTGCGGGACTGCTAGGATTCACCAAGCGCATGACGGCAATGATCCCTCTGCTCCTCATCCCCTCTTCTCTCTCTCTCTCTCTCTCTCTCTCTCTCTCTCTCTCTCTCTCTCTCTCTCTCTCTCTCTCTCTCATATCAGCGGTCACACGAGGCGAGAAGTAAGACACGCACATTGCATCGTAGACCCAAACGGTAGATGAATTTTAGCTGATGGTAGAGTGGCGCTCCGCCTCAGATGCAAAAATCATGGTCAGCACTTGTGAAAAGCGGATAGACTTTTTTGCTGTCCTGCTGATACCGACAATGGGTCACACTGCTAATTTGACTTTTTTTCTTTTTTACTTAGTATGAATATATATATGTGCTAGAAGGCAGTGGCTGAGGGTCTTCATGTCCTAGGAATGACGTTAAACTCTATCTGATTATGAGGTTCCAGTTCTGGAGGTCTTGGGGAATATGGAGCACCCCTTCATCACTATTGCTCCCTGGTCCACTCTGACTCAGAGTGGTAGTACCTGTTAGGGTTCCATGTATGGGTTAAATAGAAAAATGTGTTCATAAAAAAAATTGAGGATCCATTAAGAATGAATTTATTTCAAAACTTTGTTGGCATTAAATGACCCACCGAGGTTGATATGCCATAAAACAAAACAAACAAACCATGAATATGAATATATATAAACTTAAATTGATAATCCTTAACTATTTCCTCGTAAATTCCTACCATAAAATAAACTGAACCCTCATTTTATTCCGTGTTTTTGCAATAAATGTTTTATTTTTCTTGCACCCGTTATTATACAATACTAAATATATTTTCTTTATTCATTTTAATATTCACTGTCAATAAAAAATGGAAAATTAACTTTTTAATGTTTTCTTTTACGTTTAATATAAAGAACAATTCCAAGTTTATGTGTTATAAAAAAGAAAAAACAAATTTCTCTTACATAAAACCTATGTTCCGTCATTGAATTGTCTTTCGAAAAATGTAAAATTTATTTATGTACAAAAAAAAAAAAGATCTTGGTACGGGGGATCAATGCGCGAAACAAAAATTAACGAAAAAAATTATTAGCCTTTTCAATTTAGTAAACATTTATTTACAATATAAGTTCGTCTTTTGTTACTTCATATACCGAAAGTTTATTAAAATCGGATAGTTATTTTATTTTATATGATTTTTAGAAGAATTTCCTGTGATCACCCTTTTATAGAGCCAGCGATATTTTGCACATAGCTACATATAACGGACATGTAATTGTAACATGTATCAAACGTGAAGGTTAGTAAAGTTCAAAAAGTTCAAGTTAGGTCGGATAAGGTCAGTATTGGTAAGTAGGGAAGTTAGGGGGTTCAAGAAATATATACATGCTATGGGAATTTGTTTGTGTAAATCAAATCATCATGGTAACAGCTGCGTCTATGAGATTTGGTGTCATGACTACGCATTAATTTATCTAGTTTACCATCTTCCAAATTCTTAGTGTCTTTATGGTATAATGGTTAGCAAGCTAGTCTCGCAGATCCACTACTACTGAATAGCAAGTTTGATCCTCGCTTGCAACTATGTGTCACATTCTACCCGTCGCAAACCTATGGGAGCCGAAGTTACGTTCATTGGGTACTTGGTATCTTGTCCCCAATAAAAGCTGGTTCTTTGTTCTTCTGGACTGGTGAGCTGAAATGGAACTTAGGAACGAAAAGGCACGAGAAAGGAAATAAACAAAGGCAAGAGGTAGTTTTACGACTTAGGTTTTATTGAGCGGGTAATAGTCGGCCGTAGGAAAACGACTACCCTCTGTTGCAACCTAGATTCAAATGACCGAGGTATCCTTTTGGGGGTAGGGAGTCAGTCCTTTTTGTCGGACATGCGCAAATGGTATTTCCGGTGAAAGGGAGTTTGTTGTTTTTTATTTTATTTTTATTTTTATTTTATTTTCGTATTTTTTAAATCCGCCACATGACACAAAACAATTGTCGATAAAATTAAAATTTATACAAGTTTGGACATATTTTTCTCAGATATCGAAGAAATTTCAAAAGTTCATGTTCATACATGCAGTGTTTTTCAAAAGTTGTCTTCTGAATTTAATTCCACATTAAATTAGAATAAAAGTGTAAATCAAAACTAAAGTTTAAAATATACTTAATTCTATATTTTGCATATTTTAAGTCCTTTAATGGATTTTTATGAAGAAAGTTTTAAAAATCAATTTCAAACTTGATATAAAGTAAAACTTCTAATTTGAAAAGGACATTAGGAAAGGACAACAAAGATTAGAAATGAATTAAATAAGGTTGAAAAAATCATTTTATGCTATTTTAACAGCACCTCTCACACCACTCTTTTCTTTCTGAATGAATGAATGAATGAATTAATTAATTAATTTTTTTTATTTTGTTTTTAATTTCATGCGAGCAGGATGCGACACATTTTCGATTGTTAAGCGATGTTTGTCAGGTTTTAATTCAGAGATTTCCATCTCCTACACTGATAAGCATATCAAGTCCGATCCACCATTTGTCCATAGATGGTGAGAGAATAGTTGGATGCATACCTTTCCTAAGAGTATTAGCACTATGTGAAATGCGATCAGCTTTATCCAGGATTGGATCTCAGTTCACCGTATCGAACGTTACATTATTATTATTATTATTATTATTATTATTATTATTATTATTATTATTCCTAGAAATCCTACTCTGAGAATATGAAAATTGGAAATTCGAAGTCTACAGAAAATCTACAAATAAAAATAGCCTAAACGATTTTGACGCACAAAGCAACAAGTAAATAATTACATAATTTTATCTAAGATCCCTCAGGATTTTCAAACCCAAACATGTACAAGAGAAAGAAATTTACTTAAAGAAAAGCATTCAAGATAAGAATTCGTATTAAGAAAAACGAACATTCCATATTGAACAGCTTAAAGATTAATAGAAATAACTTTTTGATAATTTTGCTCTTTTTTCTCCCTTTTTTTTTTTTTTTTTTTTTTTTTTTGCCTAATCTGCTCATTATTTAATAATCCGAAGAAGAAGAAAATAATGGCGTTGGATTCATTCCGAAATTTTAACGGAGTTATTTCCTATAATTCCAACCTAAAAAAGGGGAACCACTCTGAATGAATTTTATCTGTGAATTAATCTACCCATTATTTCCCATTAAACTAACCCTAAACCCTAACCCTAACCCTAGCCCTAACCTCGTCTTCTTTTTTCCTAGTAGATCAATAAATAAATAAATAATTCATCAGTCAATCAGAGTGGTTCCCCTTTTTTAGGTTGGAGTTATAGGAAATAACCTTTTACCATGGTATTTATAGTTATTGTTTTGCAATCAATATTTAGAGCCGGAAATTATTGGTTTTGTCTTGTTTTGTTTTTGCTTTTTGTGATATAAAGATAAAACAAATGAAACTCCTCTTACCTCGGGCTAGGAAAAGAAATGGCGCCCGAAGGTTAAGTTTCTTTTATAAGAGTACAGACCGGAAGTGGGGTGGTTTGTGGGAGAGGAGTGGAGTAATAAATGAGCCGAATTTCTTGGTAGTGGGACGTGAGCGACGTGTTGGCGAACAGACGGTGAGCGAATTGATTGCGAGCAGACAAAAAATTTCGAGTAGAGATTTCACACTTTTGTTCTTTGTTGTTATTTGGGGGGAGGTTGGAGATTTTTGAAGGGGGAGGGGGACTTTAAATGATTACTTTATAAAGCCTGTGTATGAAGCGGATATCTGTCAAGTCTTCGTGTCAATAGTTACTTTAATAGCTCCTTCTTATCTCTCTAGAAAGAAAGAAAAAAAAAAGAAAGAGAAAGAAGAGAAGAAGAAAGAAAAGGAAGAAAAAAGAAAAGACGAGAGAAAGAAAAAGAAAAAAAAGAAAAAAGGAAAAGAAAGAAAAAAGAAAAAGAAAAGAATAGAAAGAAGACAGAAAAAGATAGAAAACGAAAAGAAACAACAAACAAAAAGAAGAAACAAAGAAACAAAAAGAAAAAAAGAAACAAAAAGAGGAAGAAACAAAAAAGAAAGAAACAAAAAAGAAAGAGAAACAAAAAAAAAGAAACCAAAAGAAAAAAGAAAGAAAAAGAGTAAGAAAGAAAAAGAAAAGAAAGAAAGAGAAAAGAAAGAAAAGAAAAAGAACCAAGAAAAAAAAAAACAAAAAGAAAAAAAAACAAAAAGAAGAAAAGAAGAAAAGAAAAGAAAAGAAAAAAGAAAGAAAGAAGAAAAAAGAAAACAAACAAACAAAAGAAAGAAACAAAAGAAAAGAAAAGACAAGAAAGAAGAGAAAGAAGAAACAAAAAGAGAAAAAACAAACAAAAGAAACAAAGAAACAAAAAGAAAAAGAAGGAAAAAAAGAGGAAGAAACAAAAAAGAAAGAACAAAAAAAGAAAGAAACAAAAAGAAAGAAAGAAAAGAGTAAGAAGAAAAAGAAAGAAAGAAAGAAAAGAAAGGAAAGAAAAGAAAGAAAAAAGAGAAACAAACAAAAAAGAAAAGAAACAAAAAGAAAAAAAAAGAAACAAAAAAGAAAAAGAAAGAAAAAAAGAAAGAAAAGAAAAAAAGAAAAAGAAAGAAAAAAAAAGAAAACAAAGAAAGAAAAGAAAGAAACAAACAAACAAAAACGAAAGAAACAAAAAGAGTAAGAAAAGAAAAGAAAAAAGAACAAAAGAAAGAAAGAAAAGAAAGAAAAAAAAGAAAAAAAAAAAAAAAAGAAAGAAACAAAAGAAAAAGAAACAAAAAAAATGAAAAGAAAAAGAAAAGAAAGAAAAAGAAGAAAGAAAGAAGAAAGAAAAAGAAAAGAAACAAAGAAACAAGAAAGAAAAAAGAAAGAAAGAAAAAGAAAGAAAGAAAAAGAAAGAAAAAAAAGAAGAGTTTGTCTTTGTTTAAAAGTACACCTGAAGTTTGTTTTAATAAGTTTCCATGGGTCCAAACCGGAACTGTTTTTGTTTTTTTTTCTGGATTCATAAACTGACATCTTTTATTGGGCATGAAAAGTTACTCGTCACTCGACTATTTTCGCTATGAGTTTGTTTTTTCAAGAACAAAAATCTTTTTCCAAATATTATTTTTACCTCAGGTGATAATATATTTCGCATTTAACTTTATTAATTGTTGTAAGTGTCAAGCAGGAAATGAAAACCAACGACGTCTTTCCAGCTGTTTAAATTATTAAGCAATAAAATTATAGAAGATAATCGCCTAAAAATTAGGGCAATTTATTAAACTAAATATGCAATTTATTGTTAAGCCAAGAAGATTTACGAAATGGACAAAATACATTTTGCAGCCACAAAAAATATTTGTTTAAAAAGGAAACTACAAAAACCAGTAAAGTAGGTAGTTAAGTAAGTAAAGTCGTCGGGCGGCCTAATGTAGTATCAGCCATGCAGCGAGGGAGTCTATCCCTTTTCAATAGCGCTAGACCAAGGAGATTATTTTAGCGTTTTGAGGGGCACGCCACCTACCATCAGCTCCTTACTTTACCGCACAGATCCCTGTGCTACTCATAGCTGAGTTGGCGAGAGCGGGTATCGAACTAGGACTTGTGGTTTCTAGCCGAACGCTCTACCGACTGAGCTAACTCGGCCTTTCAATAAAGCAGTTATGTAGAGTTTAGATTGACAGAAAGACTATCCAAAGTTAGAGGTTGCTTTAAGGTGGCGTTTTTAGCATTATTATCATTTTTTTTTTAATATTGATTTTACCAAATGATATTAATAACTTAAATCTTAATCCCAACCTTGGAATATTCTTTACCACAAGTTAATATGGTTGCATTATCATCATGTCGTGCATGTAGCACGGATATCCATGACAATCTCTCGCCAACCCTCCCTATCACTCATTGCCCCTGGGAGGTCCTCTGCGCAGCAACCAGCATCCTCGCATAGTTGGTCAATGTAGATCCTTGGTGGGCGGCCCACATTAGCATGTCCATGTGTTGGCTTCCAAAGGAATGCGTAAATCTGATCTCACTGACAAGCTTAAAGCGTATGTAGCACGGATATCCATGACAATCTTTCGCCAACCCTCTTATCACTCATTGCCCCTGGGAGGTCCTCTGCGCAGCAACCAGCATCCTCACATAGTTGGTCAATGTAGGTCCTTGTGGCCGACCGACATTAGATGTCCATGTGTTGGCTTCCAAAGGAATGCGTAAATCCGATCTCACTGACAAGCTAAAGCGCAATTCTTCCAGGCTGTGGTCATATCAGTACTGCTGTATGTCTGCACCACTTGGATCCTAACGAAGCGCCTTGGGGAATAAGCTAGATGGGAGCTGCACAGGAATGCTGCGTGCAGTCTTGAACAAAGTCGTGGAAAACAGCACCCTACAAGGAAGCATCTGTATGGCCACCTGCCCCCTATCTCACAAACCATCCGAGTGAGACGGCATAGGACGCAGGACACTGCTGGAGAAGCAAGGACGAACTCATAAACACGTTACATATTTTGTATTAATTTCGTTGATGCTTGCTCTTTTTTTTTTTTTTTTTTTTTTCATTGATGAATTTTCCCAGTGATTTCTTTCATAACTGTTTTGTTTGTTTGGAAGAATAAACGTTCAATAATTTAGGAAAATATTCCCTGTTCGTAAAATTGTAGTTGCACGAGATAAGTTATGCTTAATTACATATCTTATTAGTTTATTTTTTCGGTTATTTCCTATAGGTCCAACATAAACTAAGGAAACCACTCTGACAGATAAATTACTTATTTCCCATTAAACTAACTCTAAACCCCAAACCCTAAACCCTAACCCTAAGCCCGTCTTCTTTTTTCTAGTAGATCAATAAATAAATAAATAATTTATCAGTCAAGAGTGGTTCCCTTTTTTATGTTGGACTTATAGGAATAACCATTTTTTCTACAATTTTGTCTCTTAAGAAATTAGAATATCAGTTCAATTTATCTAACTTTACTTTTGTTCCAAAATTAATAGCGTTGTTAAAATGAAAAATGATGAGAGGTTTTGTCTAATTTATTAAATAGCATCGCGACACTATGCTATCGTCTCTAGTATTCGGAATAATAATAATAATAATAATAATAATAATAATAATAATAATAATAATAATAATAATAATGAGAACGTGTCAAACTGGTGGACTTTGCGGTTCTAGCAGATCACAGAGTCAAATTGAAGGAAAATAAAAGATGGACAAATACCTAGACCTTGCTAGAGAATTGAAAAGGCTGTGGAATATCAGTGAAAGTGAAATCAATTGTAGTGTTGTGCACTTGGAACGGTCCTAAAAAAATTGGAAAAAAAGACTGGAGGATCTGGAAGTAAGAGGAAGAATTGTGACCATCCAGACTACTGCACTGATGCAATCGGCTAGAATACTGAGAAGAGTCCTGGAGACCTGAGGAGACTTGTTGTCACTCAGACTTCAGTGAAATACCATCAGCTGGTGTGAAAAACTCAAAAGGAATAAAAATAATATGTACTAGTATAAATAAAAAAAAACACCATCCGGGCGATGTAAGAATACATTTTTGAAACAAAATTGCCTGAGGGTGGAAGTAAAAAATTCAATGTCAGCGAGTTTGTACCCTAAATAAGTAAAATCATCAAATTCATTAAAGGATTAAAAAATAAACAATTTCAAATGTAAACTTTAATATGTATTAAAAAAAAACAAACTATATATAGATATATAATACCAGTCATGTATTTATCAAAATTTGTTTTAAAAGACAATGAGGACTGTCTAATGTTGCATGTTCAATTTTATGACGATTTTGAGTAATGTGACGTAAGCAGTGACATAATTTTTGTTACAGACAAAACCGGAAGCGAATCTCCATATTAATAGATATGATAAAGAGAAAAATAAATGAAATTACTGACGTCATCGACTCGCCTGGGACCAATTCTAGAAAGGCTTATTGTCTAAGGAAAGAACTTGGCAAAATGAAGTTGCTGACGGGGGAAACAGCTGCTAAAAATAAGGTTTTCATTTTTAATAGATATTTACAACTTTCCAAAAATATCCCACCATCTTTGTCCATTTATTATATTACATACGATTCAGCCTTCGG
Source organism: Doryteuthis pealeii (assembly GCA_023376005.1). Lineage (NCBI taxonomy): Eukaryota > Metazoa > Mollusca > Cephalopoda > Myopsida > Loliginidae > Doryteuthis > Doryteuthis pealeii. The sequence continues at coordinate 98,501,884 of CM042150.1, forward strand.
GTCCTGTGCAGTGACTTTGGACTCTGGACTGGTAAGATATATAATATTAGCGTGATCCCAGGGGGCCCGACCCAAGGCAACACGTGTTCCATCAATTTTAAAGGGGCGGGACTGGGTTAATTGCTCAGTGCATGATATATCCAAAAGGGGATGCCGACGGGGTACATGCAATATTTAACACTAACCACGGTTTGTACATGTCTTCCCACATCAATTGGATTTTGTTTTCATCTGACATAATGGGATGTCATTAAATAACTACGATTCAGCCAAATGATGACGTCAGTTTCTTAAATTATGTAATCAAGAGTTAATGACAAAAGATATAATTCTTCTCTCTGTAGCTAAAACAATGTTTGCAACTTTTTCTTTTTCTTTTTCTTTTCTCTAGACATTAGTCATGACAGCTACGTTGCGTCAAATGATATCCAAGAAGAATTGTTGACTCGAGAAAAGTCGTTTCTTGGGAGCAGAAAGTGACCCGCGATGATACGACGATGTCGGTTTTCCCGAACAAAATGCCGGTTTCATTGTCATTCGCGTGCCAGTGTTTTCAAATCATTCTGCCTGTAAAAGGGTGTATAATTAATGAACACACACGACTGGGTTTGAGAAAGCTTTATTCTACTTAGAATACAGCTGCAGTTTCTTGGAGTTATATACTTTCAGAAAGTTAAAGATTTACACAAAGGGGTGGTAATAATAAAACAGGGAAAGTAACTCTCAATTACTTATTGCAAAGGGTTAAAAAGTTTTCACAGATTTGCTCTGAACATCCTCAAAATATCCAATTGATAGATATCTTGTCAACTTCTTTTTTTTCCCTTCTTTTTTTTTTGTTTCAGCACGAGTCTCTCACATTTCACTTTTCTCTATTTTGCCCTTTCAAATATTTCCTGTTCTCATGGCTTTAATAGTGCCTGAAATTCATTGGACCATTAATTCGATTTCTTTTCTTCTAATTCTTGTAGCCAGTCAACCGTAGATTTTTTCCTGAAAACCTAAACAAACCAGAATCAATGAAACGGATAGAAAATCACTTGGCGTGGAATAAGAGTGAACAGGTAATTTCGCATATTACTATTTCTTTAGTGATTGTAATCCGTACTAGGTGCCTCATACTTCTGGCCTTGGCGTTCGAACTAGATTCAATTTAGTAAATAAAGTCATCGGGTGGCCTAATGTCGGTATCAGCCAGAGAGCGAGGGGTCTATCCTCCTTTCACTTGCGCTAGACCGAGATTGTTTTTAGCGTCTGAGTGGAGCGCCACACCTACCATCAGCTCCTTACTTTACCGCACAGATCCTGTGCTACTCATACGCTGAGTTGGCGAGGGCCGATATTGAACCAGAACCTTGCGACTCCTAGTCAAGTACTCTACCGATTAATCCTCACTGGTTGCCCAGTCAAAATAAAATAAAAACTTAGTAAATAATTAAACGAACTGAATGACTTGCAAAACTTGGAATAATCTGAATCCAAATGTTATTTCTTTTTTGTTTTGTGAAACCTAAAAAAGAATTTATCAGTTTTTTTCCAACTGGAGTATTTCTTTGGGTTTGTCACTTCAGAAGTTGTCATTGTAGAAGATAAAATGATAACGTTATATATTGAGTGATTCACATAAATCAAGATTTTGATGCACATCTCGAAAGCTGATTATTTCTTGTTGAATTATAATAGATTCTTTCTCGCATCTGAACCAATACTGAAATGGAAGCCACAACCGCAAAACAGGATATACTGAAAGTATACTGAAAGAAAATTCCCTTTATGGTATGAGTTTGGAAAAAGGACAATTAAATCAGTTTGCTGTAACTTAAAAACAAGAAAAATGAATATTAGAATAAAACAAGAAAAAAAACATTGGCTCACTTATCAAAGTCAGTCGACAAACTCTGAATTAGTTAAAGAAAAAAAAACACCTTTTCGCCCGTGAAAGAGTACCTGCTAAGAAATTCGTCATGAGAGTCAAGAATTTGTTGGATTTTGAACCTAAAAATGAAAACTGAATATACTAAGGGAATGTCTTGGCTAAACTTGCAAATCGGTCGGAAAATTAAAACATATTAAGGGTGACCCAGAAAAAACCCAAATTATTTATTTATTTTCCCATTAATTAACCCTAAACCCCAACCCTATCCATAACCCTAACCCTAACCCCTAATCCTAACCCCTAATCCTAACCCCTAATCCTAACCCTAACCCCCTTAGTTAAAAACAGTTTTATTACAAAATGTATGGGTTCTGTTTTTTCTGGGTCATCCTGTATACAGGGTGACCCAGAAAAAACAGAACCCAAATTACTTATTTTTATTTCCCATTAAACTAACCCTAAACCCCAACCCTATCCATAACCCTAACCCCTAATCCTAACCCCAACACACACCCCTAGTTAAAATTAACAGTTTTATTACAAAATTTATTGGTTCTGTTTTTTCTGGGTCATTCTATATACAGGGTGACCAGAAAAAACAGAACCCAAATTATTTATTTTCCCATTAAACTAACCCTAAACCCCAACCCCAACCCTAATCCCTAACCCTAACCCTAAACCCACTAGTTAAATTACGGTTTATTACAAAATTGTGTGTTCTGTTTTATCTGGGTCACCCTAATTTTCCGACCGATTTGCAAGTTTGCCAATGTCTTTACACGCATGCGCATGCTCCGTATAAATCAATAATAGGGAGCTATCTGTAACTATCAATAAAAGAAGGATCCTAAAATGGCGAACGGAGATATCACTCCTCCTAGTCATCGGGGTAGTAGTCGAGATTGTTGTTGTAGAAATTATGATTGACTCCTTTAATGCTGATGAGAGGACGACTCCCTTGAATCCCATTTCTCTTGTCTTCCTGCAACTCTGATAACGGACTGCAATAGCAACAGCAACAGCAGCAGCAGCAGTTAGAAAAGTGACATTGCGACAGACGCAACCTCACACTTTATCATATATTCATACTGCTTCTCTCTATCTCATTCCATTTTTTTCCTTTGTTTTTTCTTTTCATCATTTCTTTCAATTTCCTTTTCTACACACACACACACACACCACACACACACGCCCTAAATGGCTAAATGCAGTCCTCATTCACCCGATCGAGAAAAGGACAGAGAGGGCGGGAAAAAAATCCAATATAAAGGTTTCTCTAAAAGAAAATTTTAAACATGGTAAAATGATTTATTAGTACTAGCAAATATATGCACCCTCCGGGTGCAAGTTTTAAGTTTTAATGTAATAAAATATTGTATTAAATTAGAAAGGCTAATGAAACTAAATAAGAATACAGATAAAAAGATTTGAAACAGAGGGAGTATAAAAAGATTTGAAACAGAGGGAGTAATAATAAAATGGAACAACTGAAACTTACTCTTCCATCACTCTCGTCTTCATAGTTATTTTTTCTAATTTAAGTTATAACTTAGTTATAAGAGGAAGTAAAGAATAAAATGAGTTATTTTATCTTGTTAATGGTTTCATTTAAGATCATTTGAAGAGATTTTGCTTATATTCATTAAAAATAAAAACAAACAGTTAGAAATCAATAATATTAAGCACATATTTTATTAAATTCGATTTTTTAATATTAATATGCAAATTAGCCTTCCCGTTTACACTGTAAACCGCTATTTTGTTGTATATATAAATATAATTGCATGTTGTCAATATGTAGACATAGTTAACAGTATTAATAATGTATGGCAATTTTATTAATAATTGAGGTTAAATAAAAATAAAATCATGGAGAATGTGATGTCTATAACTAAGAGAATTGTTGACTGAGTAGGAATATAGTTTCGGTTACAGACAGAAAAACACACAATCCCCATTATAATAAGATATTCTGTATTAGTCAACACATTAACAACTTAAAGCAACATAGTAAATATTAGTAATAATTTTAATGTTTTATGCTGAAACTGCCTTGGTTCGCTTTCNTTTTCCAAAAGAGGATCAAGTGACAGCAAGTTTCCCCAACACCCAGAACTCTCCTCAGTATTCTATCAGCTAGAATACTCAGAAGAGTCATGGAGACCTGGGGAGACTTGTTGTCACTCCAGTGAAAGATCACCAGCTAACGCTAGTGTGAAAAACTCAGATAATAATATCTGTTCTCGAAGCTTAGAATTCTCTTGGACTTTGAGATACAGGGGATCACCTATTCCCGGTCAGGAGACCAGATCTAGTGTTAATTAACAAGAAGAGGACTTAACATAAACTATTGAAATCTCCAACCAAGGTATATAGAAATGGAATTTAAAATAAAAAATAAAAGCTCAATACATTCTATCTATACATATATAAAGGGTAGTTGTGTGTATACGTATGTCCGGAGGAAACTTCGAAAATAAAACAATTAACGGCAAAAGAAATATATATACACATTAAATATCACCAGGGCTTGGTTTTTTAGCAAAAATGATAGAGATTTGATTTATATTCGTGAAGATAATTAAAAATAAAATTTAAGTGATAACAGCATGGATCTTTTCTTTCATTTAATATTTTAGATAGTAGACATTAACATTTCTTTTCAAAGTAGCTGGATCAATGCAAGGTCTATTTTTTTTTACATGGGGATTTAAATGGGGCATCCCACGAGAATTCAACTCACGATTCAATAATAATGGATCTGCGGGACTAACTTTTTAAAAAATTCTCCTCTACCCAGGCGACGCTGGGTAGCCGCTGCTAGTTATTGAATAAAGGAAAGCCAGAAATAATAGAAAGAATCGACCAAGCAAATGAGAAAAGCATAAAAATGCTCAAGAACATAATTAACCAAACAGAAATGAAGAAAAATTTCAGAAAGAAGGACAAAAATCAATTTAAAAGATGGTCCTGTTAATAAACAAAAAAGCTTATGCTTAGAGGGTGAGCCAGATCTGGAATGATAATCAGAAACTGTTGAACAGGCACACAGACACAAGCACACACACACTCAAACACAAACACACACATAAACAACCCCCCCCCCAACACACACAGAGTTTGGAAGGCATGAGACAGAACCAAATGAACAGCCACTAGCAACAACTTCAGTTCCGGAGATCTTCTGTAGAAGAGATTTTTATCTCGAAATATTAAGAATAAATCACAGGTTAACAAACAGCACCATAGTAACCTTATTTTTTCTTTACACTTGCATTGTGATAGCCTTCAAAACCAACCACCAAACCAATATAAACACAATGCTTCAAGCAAATTATAAAACCCTTTTAAAAATCAAATTATTTAACTTAAGCAAAGGAATAAATACCTGGGCAATCTCACTCCGGGTCCCTCCTAAATTGGACAAGAGAGAAACTCAGAAAGATGGACCACAGAAGGGGAAAATTGATGTCGATGTACTTGGTATTGTATCCAAGAAATCATGTGCATAGACTATATGTTATTGTTATAGGTGATACCCCTATAGACTAATGGAATGCGCCGACGGTTACTATAAGTATCGGGAACAATTATGGCTTGAAGATTAAGCCAATGCGAGTCAGCTCATAACTCTATTGTCGGACGTATTTCTCACTTCTCTGTACTGTAATTGTCTACTCTTTTGTTAATACATTTTCCTACATTTGTTACCCGTCGTTTTGTTCTTAAAACCTCACAACAGTTACAAAGATTAAAAGAAATAGGCAGAGGAAGGTTGTTTTAGAATTTAGGCTTTATTCATGGGTCATAGCCACCACCTGGTAAGGAAATTCCTTCCTGGCCAGTAGTAGTGTCTAAACCCAGTTAAGGCCTAAGTTTGAATTTGAGATTATCTTGGGGGTCGGAAGTGGGTCATTTTCCTACGCATGCTTGGAGGGTTCTTCCGGTCTGAAGGCTCATGGGAGTTTGTTATTTTTAAATTTTTAAATTTAAATTTTATTTTAATCCCCACAAATATCAGTTATCATCATCATCATCATCATCATCATGTGGCACTGTTACCGCGGATATCAATGACAGTCTCTCTCCATCCGTCCCTATCGTTCATCATTCTCGAGAGGTCCTCTGTGCAGCATCCTGTATCCGCGCAGAGCTTTTTTTTCTTTGCTGGTCGGCCCACACTGGCGCGCCCATGTGCTGGCCTCCACAGGAGGACGTCGCTTATGAGTTCGTCCTTGCTTCTCCAGCAGTGTCCCGCGTGTCTTGTTCGTCTTACTCGGATGGTTTGTGTGATCAGTTATAAAATAGGGTAATTCAGGCAATAATGCCTTAGTCCTCTTCAAAGTACTTTTCATAAAAGTGTGCTCAAATATCTTCATAAATTAAGTCAGTCACCCTTCATTTATAATAAATTAATAATTTCATTCACCCTTGGGTAAATCATCCACTAATTTAAAAAAAAAACACTGATCTAAAATATTTATTAACAGAGAAGGTTAAAAAAAACTCTTTAAAATAATATAGATACAGTCTATTTGAAGTGAGGACATTCGTGCACTCACTCCAAAGAAACTTTTTATTTATTCGGAAATGAGGTACAGCGCATGTGCACACAACTCGGCATGTAGCCGGAAATTTGGTTTTGGGGGAGGGGTAATAAAACTGGTCATATCACTACACGGATCTATCTAGCTAGGTTCACTCACCGACCGATTCATTCAAAAATAAAAATAAAATTCTTGCATTCTCTCCTTGCGCAGCTCCCTTTCACCAAAATACCTCATTCGCTCTATGCATCTATCCTACTTAAAAATTTCCCAATATTGATGATTGGCGATGGAGGGGGTGGGAAAAATTGAAAATAAAAAACCCCAAGAAACTGAAAAACACATGTAAACAAAACAAAAATTGTGGGTCATTTTGGTTTATATATTTGGTTTTTGATACAGGGACTTTAAGAATTTATCTAAGTTATTTATCAATGTAACTGATAGCATCAATCAACAAAGATACCACAATAACATATAAGAAAAGAGGAGTTATTAAATCCAGAAAAGAGAAATAGGAAGAAAAACTGATATTGACACTTCAGATGACAAATTAAGGTAAATGCTTTTAAGTTGGCCTGGATATGGCTACACAAAGGAAACCTAAAACGAGAAACTGGATCTATATTGATAGCGACCCCCAAAATAGCACGATAAGAACTATGTTAAAGCTAGAATTGATAAGACAAAAAATATTAAGTGTAGGCTATGTGGAGATAGGGGGGGAGACGAATCAATAAACCACATAAGCGAATGCAGTAAGCTAGCACAACGAGAGTACAAGACTCGGTACGACTGAGTGGGAAAGGCAAGCCACTGGGAATTGTGCAAGAACTTCTTTTTTTTTAAATTGAGGAAATTGAACTCAAATTAATCTGGACATGGATACACAAAGGAAACCTAAAACGAGAAACTGAAACTCTATTGATAGCAATCCGAAAATAATACCATAAATATGTTAAAGCTAGATTAGTTAAGACACGAGAGAATAATAAGTGTAGGTTATGTGAGAGGAGAGAGAAACAGAGAGAGACAGAGAGAGAGAGAGAGAGAGAGAGAGAGAGAGAGAGAAGAGAAGAGAGACGAATTAGTAAGCCACATAATAAGCGAATACAGCAAACTAGCACAACGGGATTACATGACTAGTACAACAATATTGACGGTGTAAAAGAAAAACATGTCCTTTCTTGATCGAGATCAGGAAGGATGCCTAAAGTTAATATGGTCCAGTTAATATAGTACGCATGCATATAGTTGTGTGGATCAGTGACTTTTTGTGTTTGATTTTATTCTGAAACCGCGACAGGAAAAGAAACCAAACCAAAAACGACATGTTAAGACAAAGACAAGGTGTTAAGGTTCGATCCCTAAGACCTTTTTTCACTTTATTATTATTATTTCATTTTTTTAGGATAGGATCTCACATCCATATTAAGGGAAAAGTGGGACTTTAAACATTCTAAATAATAATAATAATAATAATAATAATAATAATAATAAAGGAAAATGAAAAAATGGACAAATATCTGGACCTTGCCAGAGAACTGAAAAAGTTATGGAATATGAAAGTGAAAGTGATACCAATTGTAGTTGGTGCACTTGGAACAGTTCCAAAAGGATTGGAAAAGGGTCTGGAATGTTTGGAAAGCAGAGGAAGGGTTGAAACCATTCAGAACACTGCACTGCTGCAATCTGCCAGAATACTCAGAAGAGTCCTGGAGACCTGAGGAGACTTGCTGTCACTCAGACTCCAGTGAAAGACCATGAGCTCATGCTGATGTGAAAACTCAAAAGGAGCAAATAATAATAATAATAATAATAATAATAATAATTGATCTTTTCTTTTCACAGTAAATACCTCTGCTGCCTTTCTGGGAAAGGCTAGGGGAATAAACCCCAAAATAAATCAGGAGCCGGAGTCCCTAAGGTGGTGTGATGCTGAAATTCAACTCCTGCGACAATACAGTTGGCAAATTGCATTATTTCCTTACCTTTCCTTTGGATCACAGCGGCAGTGTGGAGAGGGGGATTTGCTGCATGGGCAACGGCTTATCCTCCATATGAACCCGCCCAGGCTATGTAGTTCAAAAAAGAAGAAAAAACACTTTGACACTACTCCATCGTCTCTTGTAGACGGAAGGCTGCCAAGACACAACAGTGGGAAAGGTTGTTGGCGTTTTTTATGATATAAGCGTGTGCTAAAAGCCCACTTCTACTTCTAGAGACTCGGCGACAACCATGTGACCAATTCTTGGCCAATCACTGGCGGTGCTCTGCTGCTGTTATAATATTTATATCTGCTGTTCTGATCTTAGCTACTCAATTTCTTTGAACCTTCGTGGACGACGGAACATAAGATTATATCACTGGACCTTTGACACTACGTAGGATTCCATAACTCAGGACTTATTCACTTACCAAAGGATTCTATAGCTCAGGACTTACTTACTTTAAGTCTTTTCAACTGGCCAACAATGGCGGTCAGAAACTTAACAGGTTATGATCCCAGCACGCTTCCACGCTTCAAAGGTGATCGACTGAAAATCTTGGGCGTGTGGAATACCCCTTCATTGCCATCACTCGCGGGTTCACTCTTACTGTTTGCAAATTATTTGCATGATATAATTTGCAAAAAAAAAAAAAATGTTAATATAAACGTATAATTATATTTCCCTAATCCCTAGGCATATAATAACCCTGGAAGGGTTCACATTCCGTTAAAATCAATTCATCATCATGTCGCGCAAGCAGCACGGATATCCATGACAATCTCTCGCCAACCTTCCCTATAATTCATTATCCCAAGGAGGTCATCTGTGCAGCATCCAGCATTTTCGCATAGTTGGTCAAGGTAGATCCTTGTTGGGCGGTCCACACTAACATGTCCGTGTATTGGCTTCTACAGGAGAACGTCGCTTATGAGCTCGTCCTTGCTTCTCCAGCAGTATCCAGCATGCCTTGTCCGTCTCACTCGAATGGTTTGTGAGATGGGGGCAGGTGGCCATACAGCTTCTTCCTTGTGGGGTGCTGTTTCCACGATTTGTTCAAGACTGCAGAGCTGATGTATGGCTGCACCACCTGGACCCTAACGAGGCGCATTGAGAATAAGCTAGATGGGAGCTGCACAAGAATGTGTGCAGTCTTAAACAGTGGAACATGTCAAACACCTTTGACAGTTAAACACTTATTCATGGAATTCAGATTTCTTGCTCACATCAGAAACCGTTATTTTAAAGCAAACAATATGAAAGATCTATTTGAAAATGTCAACATGGAGGATATTCTCTCTTTTTTTAGGGAAATAAAATTATACCATAGAATATAGACATGAAACAAATCAATACCATACAACATAATCCCTAATAATGCTAACACATTTTTTAAACAATACTAAAAAGTATAAATATAAATAAACGATATGTATAACTTCATAACCGTTAGGCATGACATAATCCTGTTGCATAGCCTTCTTTACCGGCACTAAATAGGTATATGTTATATACTTCTCTTCTGGCCGGCTTGGTTCTGATCGTCTATCATCTATCTTGGTCTGGTATATCTTCTAAGGTCTGGTCTTCTTGAGGATTCCGTGTCTGGTTTCTGTTGGGGATCACTCCTTATCAGAAGCCCAGTGTCATTGTTAGTTTTTAGTAATAAACACAAGACTTCGATTTACGATGATGTTACTTTATTCGTAGATCCCCAGACCAGACAATCACGCAGTGAGACTCACATCTTGCTAGCTTGGCTTCTAACTTCTAACTCTAACTAACTGAGTTGCTTACCCCTTAAACCGGAAGGGGGCCTTCTGGTTCTCACGTTCCATCCCCAGAACGCAAGGTGAGATCGAGGTCAAGCGCCGTCACTCACCCTCAAGGCCATCAGCTGCACTAATATGATTTTTACACTATTGTCATAATCATTAGGTATCTAATGATTATGTAACAACCCCAGACGGGTTGATATGCCGTTAAAATCAATAAACAAATAAACAAAATGTTGCTTTTCAAAGCATAGTAAATACAATGTGGATCATGACATGTAGTAAATGATATCAAGACTAATCGCCAAAAAAAGGAACCTTTTGCAAGTTTCAAATCAATAATTACAGCGGTTATCATTGCGATTTAAACAGTATGTTGCTGGGAATTCATCTAAAAGAAGAACACTACGGTCAATGTGTGTATATAAATATATTTCTCACATAAATATTTCGTAATTTATGCCTAGCAGACAGATATCTTTCTGAATAGCTTATTAGTACAGTCTACTTGGCAAAATATTTTTTAGACTCCATCAATAAATATTATTAGCTCAAAATACTCAGCATTGTATGGAAGGATAGAAGAATCAATAAAAATGCTTTTTTTTAAAACGGAGTCTGCGCATGTTCTTCAAAAATCAGCAAACCACTTTTCGGTTCAAACGCGGCATCAGAATGATTGGCAACTTTTCTTTTTTTTTTTTTTTCTGAAAGAAATAATTCTCTTTCCCTTCTCTGCTTCACTTCTTTATTCACGACTTTATCGAAAGAAAAGCTAATTAATATATTCTTTAATGTTTTCAGCCAAGTATACTATCATCGAATAAGAGACTGAGACACATAACTAACATATAAGCCAATGATAGAAAGTAGCTGGGAAGAGATTAACATTGTTTATTAGATACGAACAGGTGCTCATAAGAAAAAAAGGGTTATTTCTTAGAACATAAACAAAGGGGAACCACTCTTGACTGATAAATTATTTATTTATTTTTCCATTAAACTAACCCAAAAACCCTAATCCTATTTTCTTTTTTCCTCGTAGATCAATAAATAAATAAATAAATTATCAGTCAAGAGTGGTTCCCCTTTGTTTTTGTTAGACTTATGGGAAATAACCGAAAAAAGTTTTCTTTAATGTTTATATCATTAATAGACTGTGATGTCAATGATAGTTTATTGATTGGCTGAATTTTATCTTGTTTAACTTTAAGGGGGGGGGTCTTGAGAATCACCAAATTCAGTGCGTTTTAAACCCATAACATTTTAAAAAAAGTAAAGTAAATAAAAGTAAAGTCGTCGGGGTGGCCTAAAGTCGTTATCAGCCAAGCAGCGAGGGAGTCTATCCCCCTTTCACTAGCGCTAGACCAAGGAGATTGTTTTTGCGTCTGATGTGGAGCACCACACCTACCATCAGCTCCTTACTTACCGACTGAGCTAACCCGGGTAATTTAAGACAATAATCATCATCATCATCATGTCGCGCTGTTGGCACGGATATTCATGACAATCTCTCTCCATCCGTCCCTATCGCTCATCATTTTCGGGTGGTCCTCTATGTAGCATCCTGTATCCGCACAGAGCTGATCAATGTACGTCTTTGCTGGTCGGCCCACACTGGCTTTGTCTATGTGCTGGCTTCCACAGGAGGACGTCGCTTATGAATTCGTCCTTGCTTCTCCAGCAGTGTCCCGCGTGTCCTGTCCGTCTTACTCGGATGGTTTGGGTGATATGTGGCAGGTGACCGTACAGCTGCTTTCTCGTGGGGTGCTATTTCCACGTCTTGTTCAGGATCACCCGCAGCATTAAGTGTAGAAATACAATGAATAATTATATCCTTTAGAGAATTAGCTTGTGTCACGATTCGTGTAGCCATTTTAGGGCTGTAGTTGAAAGTAGTATTACAGTGGAGATCCCTTTTGCCATAAAGTTTTATCCTTTTTTTAAGTAGAAAGATGTAGTATCAGTTTTAATTCTTTTCCGCTGATCAGTTCTTAGAGAGTTGTATAATCCTTGTCTGTTGGTCTGTGCATCCAGCGAGCAATTTAAGACAATTTTTCAACGCCTTTAAATAGCAAATTAAGTGCGTTTTTTTTATTGGCCGATTCAGCTGATTGGTTCTGATTCAGCAATTTTGGAACAGTTTATAAATATAAGTCGTGATCTTCAGCACACATTATACCCAAAAAAAATACGCGTAGGAAGAGCGTGGTGTAATGGTTAAAGTCACGGGAAATGGACTCGTCACCCCGAGTTCAAATCCTGGACGTGGTAATTGCATTTCACTTAGCGCTAATATCCTTGGGAAAGGTATGAATCCTACTCTCCCTCCAACTATGGGTAAATAGTAGGGCATACTGGGCTCTTTAACCTTGGTTAGGCAACCGGTCTAGGAGAAGGAAAACTCTGAATTCAAACCTGCTGAACTCCGCTTAAGGAATTGACCTTGTGTCGCATCCTGCTCGTGCGGATGGGTTGGTAAATATATATATACCCAAAAATACGCCATCGGAGCTCCCGTGTGGTGTCTCATGACAGTCCTAGATATCTATTATCGGTCTCTTTTTGCCTCTGTCTTTTAAATAGTATAGACTTTGTATCTGACCTTGCAAGAGAACAGAAAAGCTACATTGTTAAATTACCTACACTTGTCATGTAAACCGTTCTTCCATTTTATACCCCTTCCACATACTGCTTGTTCATGCAACAATGTATGTATAATTCTACCATGGGACACGTTTTGCATACTTTCATTGTAATGCAACTGACATGTATGTATTTAAATTGCAAGAGAACAGAAAAGCTACATTTTTAAATTACCTACACTTGTCATGTAAACCGTTCTTCCATTTTATACCCCTTCCACATACTGCTTGTTCATGCAACAATGTATGTATAATTCTACCATGGGACACGTTTTTGCATACTTTCATTGTAATGCAACTGACATGTATGTATTTAAATTGCAAGAGAACAGAAAAGCTACATTGTTAAATTACCTACACTTGTCATGTAAACCTTTCTTCCATTTTATACCCCTTCCACATACTGCTTGTTCATGCAACAATGTATGTATAATTCTACCATGGGACACGTTTTTTGCATACTTTCATTGTAATGCAACTGACATGTATGTATTTAAATACTGAATATTTATTGCATGGGTAAATGAGTTTATTTTGTCTTTCCTTGTGTATCATAAGCACTTAAAATCAGAAATATTCGACAAATACAAAATAAAAATGATAATGGAATAATTGCTCAAGGCTACAAACCTTCCAATCTCTTCTAGAATATAATAGAAATTTTCTAATTTAGCTTCACGGAAAAACAAGTAACTGGGAACTGGTTTTAATTCTGAAATGTCAAAATGAAAATTTTCTTCAAATGTTAAATTGAAACAAATCTTTTATAACATTCAAGCTAGCTTTGTCATTTCCAATAATAAGGATGTACTTCTAGCTTTTCTGTCATTATTTATTAAATTGAGATTAGTCTGGTACAAGGGCACACAGTGAGGATCAAACTCATGTTTGTATGAATTGACATACTACCCTGAATGATAGTATAATACGTTTGTCATTATTTTAACTCTTTGCCTACTTTAATCCGCTCACAGCGGATCTCTCATTACAGTGATCCAACCGTAAGCTACACAGACAATAAAGTCTGTTTTGCTATAACTATTTGTTGGAATGATTTATATAAATATATAAATTTTGTGCATTCGGTGGCCTTCTGAGATCACCCTGCGCATTATAAGAAAGTGGTCATTAGCTCCGGAAGTTAAAGCCACCCATAATTCTTATATCATCATGGATTGCTGTTGCAATAGAAACCTAACAGGTTTATAGTTTGAATCTTATTTTAATAAAAGTATCCTAGTATTATTCCCATTGGCAAATGTTAAAATGATATCATGAAGAACAACACATTAATAATAATAATAAGTATAATAACTAGTACAAAATAAAAAACACCCTCCGGGCGATGTAAAAATAGATTTTTGAAACATATTGCCTGAGGAGTGGGAGTAAAAAAATTCAATGTCAGCGAGTTTGTACCCTACGTAAGCAAAATCATCAAATTCTACTTTAATTAAGTTTGATCTGGTAATAAAGTATTCTTGTTATTACTTTCGTCGTGAATTCTTCTTATATATATATATATATATATATATATATATATATATATATATATATACTCTGTACGCGGAAATGATAGACAAACAACTATCGTTCTTCTACGATGTCATAATGCTTCATCTATAATAAAGATGGCTGACGAAGTAAAGGAAGTTGGTACATTTCCAATACAAATAAACACAAAATATTTTAATGAAAGACCAGTGTTGTCAATTGGTAGGGATAGAATGGAATCAATCAGGAATGAATGTTAGTGAATTGTACTGAATTTAGAAGAAAAGATTTAGACGAAAAGTTTTGCTTAAACCAACGAAAGAAAATAATAATTTAGACACAAATAAATGGGTTATTTCCTATAAGTCCAACATAAACAAAGGGTAATCACTCTTGACTGATAAATTATTTATTTATTTTCCCATTAAACTAACCCTAAATCCTAACCCTAACCCTAAACCCTAAACCCTAACCCTAAACCCTAACACCGTCTTCTTTTTCTTAGTAGATCAATAAATAAATAAATAATTTATCAGTCAAGAATGGTTCTCCTTTGTTTATGTTGGAGTTATAGAAAATAACGGTAATTTATGAGGAAGTGCGTCCCGGTCTCCTGTCTCAAAAATTGCTACCCGGTGACTATCAAAATAACAACCCCAACTCGTCGTAATTCTTGTTTATTTATCGTAATTTGTCGTAATTCTTGTTTAGATATGAAGATGGATATATAGTTTGGAATAGACTGAGATAGATAGATAAACAAACAAAATAATATAGATAGATACGAACAAATAGAGATAGATAGATATTTTCGACAAGTAAATGTATTTGTGGTGGGGGTCGCATCTTTTTTGTCGTAATTCTTGTTTATTTAAACTAAAAACAAGACATTAAACAAACATGAATAAAAAAAATCTTAGTATTTAAAGTAATATAGATAAATATGAACAAATTGAGATAGATAGATAGATAGATAGATAGATAGATATGAAGATGGATAGTTTTGAATAAACTGAGCTGGGTCGTTATTTTAATTTACACTGGGTAGCAATTTTTGAGGCAGGAGACCGGGACGCACTTCCTTATAAATTACCAAAATAACCAATAAATGTACTGATAATACAACAGATACAACTAATATGCCTTTTCAAATTGACTAAAAATGAGCCACCCGTAAATAGTGAATCACCCATAAAGTGTAAGCCACCCGCAAAGAGTGAATCACCCGTTAAAAGTGAGCCACCCGTGAGCCATCCGACAGGGCGGCAGAGATGTTGGGGATAAGTCATTAAATTCCTTTAACAATAAGTGTACTGGGTGACGTTGAAAACTCGTAATACGCAAATGATACGATTATTTACCCTATCAATTCAAGCCCACCAACAGAAAATGAGGTATGAGTTTGTTTTTTTATTATTATTTTTTATACAAGAAAAATGTAATATACTTCTAATTTTGATACTAATATGGCTTACCCGTGACCAACTATTTATACACACAAAGTTTGTATCTCCTGTATGCTACCCCCTAAGATTTAGGACTCAGAAAGTCGTATGATATATATTGAAAATTTTTAAGATAAGTTTATATAATGCTATTTTTTCAATTTTTAGTAAAAAATTTTAGTAAAATTAAAATAGATAAATTATTAAAATATTAAAGTAATAACCAAAAATTTTAATTTTGATATTCTAAAATATTAAGATAAAATATTTAAATATTTAAATAGATAAATCATAAATTAAAATAGATTTTTTTTTAATTTTTAGTAAAATTAAAATTAATCTTAGTAAAATATTTTTAGTAAAATTTGGAAATTTTATATAATGTTATTTTTGAAAATTTTTGAAAATTTTTAAGATAATTAAGATATTCAGAAATCACTGAAATAAAACCATGCACTAAAAAGAAAGAAAAAAAGACTTTCTCAGAGAATAAACCGCCCTGTCGACTGGGGCGTTAGAATGCACCGACTGCACCTCTACAGAGGGGTAAGACTCCCTCAAATGGGGCCACCTGTTGGCCGTGGGTGGCGACCCGTGATGCTTAAGGATAGAGTCTTGGTGGATAAGCAGTCCATGACCTGCAACACACCACTTAGACCCTTACTTAGGCTAGACGGACGGTCGGAGAGGCCCCCTCCGATCAATCGGCTGGTCACGTCAAGCCCTAGCACCTATATGATTGCCCCCAACCCTATTGACCTTATGGCAAGCCCCAACCCTTTTTATCATATGGGTGCTAGAAGGCGGTGGCTGTGAGTATTCATGTCCGGGGAATGACGTTAAACTCTATCTGATGGTGAGGTTCCATTTCTCGAGGTCTGGGGAATGTGGAGCACCCTTTCATTACCATTGCTCCCTCATCCACTCTGACACGGAGTGGTAGTATCTGTTAGGGTCCCATCTATGGGTTAAATAGAAAAAATTGTTTATAAAAAAATTGAGTATCCATTAAGAATGAATTTATTTCAAAACGTATCAGCATTAAATGACCCACTGAGGTTAATATGCCTTAAAACAAAATAAACCAAACCAAACCATGAAACTCTTGTTAGTGGTATTGATTGTTTTTTTAAAGAAATCTTGTCTTGGAGAAATTGTTCTGTTCGATATTTCGAGATTAATGAGCATGTGGTGCTTTTAATTGGCACCAGATTATCGTTGTCTACTCATTTACAAGGAATCGGACGTAGATATATTGGCACTAAATATATTGTGTTTCTCACGCACAGATGAATGATGTCTGAATAGAAAGTTTCTTTGTTAGGCATATAGATGTGTTTCCAGGCCACCGAATCCGTATTAATCCAAGTTTTGTTTCCATGTCATTCAATTAAATCAGATCTAAAATTAAAACAGAAAAATAAAAGCGAGAGAGAAAAGGTGAAGGAGTGCAGAGTTTCTTTCATGGTGAATTTTTGTAATCAGTGTAA
This sequence comes from Doryteuthis pealeii, assembly GCA_023376005.1. Taxonomy (NCBI): domain Eukaryota; kingdom Metazoa; phylum Mollusca; class Cephalopoda; order Myopsida; family Loliginidae; genus Doryteuthis; species Doryteuthis pealeii. The sequence goes on from CM042150.1 coordinate 98,519,144, forward strand.
TCAACTTGGAACTCAGATTGGGGTAATTATGAATTTTTGTTTAGTAAATAAGGGAACCCACAAATTTTGTAGTAAAACTGTTAATTTTAACAAGGGGGTTAGGGTTAGGGTTAAAAAACAGAACCCACAAATTTGTAAAAAACTGTTAATTTTAACTAGGGGGGTTTAGGGTTAGGGTTAAAAAAAAACAAAACCCATACATTTTGTAATAAAACTGTTAATTTTAACTAGGGGGTTAGGGTTAGGGTTAAAAAAACAGAACCCACAAATTTTGTAATAAAACTGTTAATTTTAACTAGTGGGGTTTAGGGTTAGGGTTAAAAAAAACGGAACCCACAAATTTTGTAATAAACTGTTAATTTTAACTAGGGGGGGGGGTTTAGGGTTAGGGTTAAAAAAGACAGAACCCACAAATTTTGTAATAAAACTGTTAATTTTAACTAGGGGGGGGTTAGGGTTAGGGTTAAAAAAAAGACAGAACCCACAAATTTGTAATAAAACTGTTAATTTTAACTAGTGGGGGTTAGGGTTAGGGTTAAAAAAGACAGAACCCACAAATTTTGTAATAAAACTGTTAATTTTAACTAGGGGGGTTTAGGGTTGGGGTTAGGGTTAGGGTTTTAAAAAACACAACCCACAAATTTTGCAATAAAATTGTTAATTTTAACTAGGGGGGTTTAGGGTTAGAGTTAGGGTTAGGGTTTGTGTTTTTCTGGGTTACCCTGTACAGTGTGACCCAGAAAAAACAGAACCCAAATTATTTATTCATTTTCTCATTTAACTAACCCTAAACCCTAAACCCCAACCCTAACCCTAAACCCCTAGTTAAAATTAACAGTTTTAGTACAAAATTTGTGGGTTCTGTTTTTTGTTTTGTTTTTTTCTGGGACACCTTAATTTACTAAACAAAAGTTCATAATTACCCAGCTTGGAATGTAGTACCACTCCCACCCCCCAGGCGAACTATATAACTACTGAGGTATAGTCAAAGATATTGATTACAATAAACAGACTGATCGCGGAAGAGGCTGACTGGAACGACAGATTTTGTGAGATTATTAGTGTAATAAAAAAAAAAAAACAAGAAGATTATGTAGGGTAAATATCTCAAGGAGATATTCTGATTAGCCGAAAACTCAGATTTTGAAATACTGGCTTTTATGTGGACTCGAACCCAATGTAGTTACAGGGTTAAATCAACTAATTCCTCAGTTGGTAAAGAATCAGACAGACGTGTACCAAATTATCATTTATATTGCTAGTACCAATTTGGTGAGTCACGCATTCACAATTTCCCAGAGAAAAGAAATCCTAATTCTAGTTGTTCACTACTAGTAATGTGATGTATACATATTTAATCATAAAAAAATAAGCCTATCTGAGTTTTGGTTGCATGTGTTTAGGAATGAGTGCGTAGGTTCATATTGTAAATGTCAAGAGAAATAGAAAGTGTAAGAGAAAAACAAAGAAATATTGCGAAAAGATACGGTATAAAGATTACTTCTTTTATAGCTTCCTATTCCTGTGTCTTGTCAAGAATTCTTTAAAAAAACCATTAGTCTTTAAGCTTTTGTAAACAGCAATATACAGAAAATACATACTTCAATATAATATATATATATATATATTAATATATATATATATTATATATATATATATATATATATGAGGAAAAATGAGTAAAGAAAAGAAATGTAGACGGATAAAATGAATTTAATCGATATCACATTAATCGATATCACTTATATATGTGTTTCGGTCAGTTTATGTGTGTGAAAATATTTCGCACACATAGAAGAATAGACATTCATCAGAGTGAACATTTATTTTGAATTTTTATTTTATTTTCATTCAAAATAAATGTTCACTCTGATGAAGGTCGATTCTTCTGTGTGTGCGAAATATTTTCACACACATAAACTGACCGAAACACATGTGGAAGTGATATCGATTAATGTGATATCGATTAAATTCATTTTATCCATCTACATTTCTTTTCTTTACTCATTTTTCCTCATATTGTCAGATTCAATTCCTTTTCCATTTTCACATACACGCACATATATATATATATATATATATATTATATATATATATATATATATATATTGGAGGATATGTGCTTAATTGAAGTCATGCCTAATTTTGAAAATTAATTAGTTAATAATTAAGGAATTTAGGCGGGCATATATGTTTAAATGTAAGGCTAAACAAATCGAGAAAATGTCAATCTTTGAATGTACATTTCGACCTATTAGGTCACATCAGCAAGGTTATAGACATGATGGGACCTAATAGGTCGAAATGTACATTCAGGGATTGACATTTTCTCGATTTGTTTAGCCTTACATTTGAACATATATGCCCGCCTAAATTCATTAATTATTAACTAATTAATTTTCAAAATTAGGTATGACTTCAAACATATCCTCCAAAAATTGTCGGCTTAAAGCCATATAAAATAAACACATTTGTTTGTTTACTTACCCTCATATATTTACCAACCCCTCCACACGAGTAGGATGTGACGCAAGGTCAATTTCTTAAGCGGAGTTTAACAGGTTTGAATTCCGAGTTTTCCTTCTCCTAGACCGGTTGCCTAACAAAGAGCCCAGTCTGCTCTACTATTTATCCATAGTTGGAGGGAGAGTAGGATTCATAACTTTCCCAGGGGTATTAGCGCTAAGTGAAATGCAATTACCACGTCCAGGATTTGAACTCGGGGCGACGAGTCCATTTCCCATGACTTTAACCGTTACAGCACACGCTTCCTTTTCATATATATATATATATATATATATATATATAATATATATATATATATGTGTGTGTGTGTGTGTGTGTGTGTGTGTGTGTGTTAGTGTGTGTGTGTGTGTGTGTGTGTGTGTGGATAATATCAAGTGTTTCCTTGATAGGACTCAACGAAAATTGAGAACTCAAATGTACATATAAAGATTCGCGTATATACGGAATATTATAAATAAATGGATTTATACCTAGTTTTGGATATAAATTTATTTTGACATTTTGTCTCGTCAGTCAGGTCTTTGGTGGGTTTTGTTTTTGTTTTTGTTTTGTTTTTGTTTTTTTTTTTGGTTTTTTTGTTTTGTTTTTTTGTTTTTTTTTTTTTTGGGTGGGTTGTTTTTTTTTTTTTTTTTGAAGATCTGACAGCCGGTCTTACTGGTGTGGTTTTCCTGTTTTCTTTATTTTTATCTATTTCACTTTTCTTTTTCTTTTTTTTTGTCAAATGCTGTATTTGTTAAACACGCCACACTTGCGATTTCTATAAACCTCATGTTCTGCGCATGCTGGTTATGCTCGTGGGGTCATAATTTGTAATTTTGATTTTTTACTTGTGAATATGTATGTTTTAATTCTCTGTATTTTATTTTGTTATCATTCGATTGTCGAGATTTTGTATTTATATATATGGGCACGTGAATGCTTTTTTTCTGTTTTCAAAAGTTTTCTTTTTAAATTTTAATAAAATTCACAAACGAGAAGAAACTATTGAATAGAAGACATGAAATCATATTCAAATGTAAACATGCTAATAACATTAAATTTATATAAAAGTTTTGTTTTTTTTTCTTCCCACTTTTGTTTTCTTGGTTTAATAATTCCTACTTTTAGATTTGTTCTTGTGTTATTTTTTGTTGTTTTTTATTTCTATAATTAATGTATGTTTTTTGGTGTTTTCTTTTTCTTTTTCTTTTTGTAAATTCTTCAATTTCCTAAATTGTCACATCTACTCAATCCCCAATTTTGACGAATCCTCTTCTCCCAACTTTTCTTGTAAAATATACTTCATCTCCATCATCTCTCGGGTGTAAGGCATTGTGCATCGTCCTCAATTTTCTTATTTTGCAATCTAAGTTTCCGAGCTACTCTTTTATCAAATTTAAGAATGGTCCTGGCTGAAAATGCTTTTTACATTACCGTTTCTAGTTCGTATTTGTCCTTGGCAAAAATTTGACATCATCCAGATACATTTGGGTTTTTTTTTAATTCCTTATACTTTTGTCAATTGATATCCTCTTTTGTAATTTCTAATGATAAAATTTAGCGGTATCATTGACATAAAAAATAACTAATCCGCCGTGAATCGTCGTGAATCGACGGGAATCGTTTGAACCGGAAGCTATGGATTCCATTGTATCCTGTTGCTTTTCAATTTACAATTTTCTTGGGGATTTAAGACTTATTTCCGCTTCCGATTCATCTTCGATTCCTGGTAATTCATTTTACATGTTGAACAACCATTCAGCCATTTTGTTGTCTCCTTGTCTCTGATCAAATACTGTATAACATGTCGATGTTATATTAATGTTGGAAGACTTAAAGTAACCTACTAACGTGTGGTACATGAGTATACATAAAAACCATTCCGACAAAGATCAAAAGATAACAATATATTTATTACGTAAGCGACGGAGATACATTCAGAGAAAGATATACAAAAAGAGTACATGTACGAACAGAAGTTGTATAAAACAGATACAGGAATGTTCTATAAAAGGAAATATGCGTACGACTTACTAGTAGCGGGTAGGTAGGGGGTAAGAGCCCCTGACCTAAGATTAGGGTAGCAGCTCTCTAGACCATCTTTACACGTCGCCGGTCTGAGTGAAAAGAGGCTAGGGAATCGAAGTTCCCTCCTGTAGTCAGATACTAATGCCACCTCTCGGCAAACGAGACGCATCAAGGAAAGATAACTCATTTTGAACTTCTGTCCACTCAGACTTCGTTTACTAACCCAATAACTGTTTTGTTTCGTTTGCATATGGTTGCTGAATTTTCTTTTTTTTTTCCCTGTTCATTTGTTTGTAGAATTGACTTTCGTTGTTTTTAAATATCTTATTTTGCTTGAATTTTTGGATCCTCTGTCAGTATCTGGACCATATGACCTTAAGGCACCCCTTCGATTGCGACTTCGATTCGTGGGGACATTTTTTTCCATTTACACCGTCAAAATCCGGTTAATTATTTACAGACGATTTTTAGAGTTTTTTTTTTAAATTATAAAACTAACCCCTAACCATAACCCCTAACAAACAACCGGACTTTTACGGTGTAAATGAGAAAAGTGTCCCCACTAGTCGAGATCGCGGAAGGGGTGCCTTAAGGTCATATGGTCCCAGTATCTTTGGCGTTTACCTTCCTTCGACAATATCTTTGGATTGATTTCTTCTCATTTGATTGTCTTTCAGATTTTCTCATTCTTTTGTGTTATCAAGATCTTTTTTCCTAAGTTTCACTGTCTTTTTTAATTTGTTCCACGAATTTAATTTTCCATTCAGCTTTTGTTTTACTGGCTTGGGAGAGAGGGGGGTCTTTATCGGATTATCTAGTTTGCTTTTAACTAAATTTTCTCCTGTATTCTATATTGTTCAACTCAGTGATGCCGTCTCTTTGAATAAGTGTAAATAGTTTATTTACCTTTTCCTTTTTCTACTTTCATTTGTCTCAAGTCTTCATTAATCAATGACGCTAATATATTCTTCCTTTAAGTCATTTCCATTTTCTTTCCGTCCTCTTATATAATAATAATAATAATAATAATAATAATAATAATAATAATAATAATAATAATAATCACCGAGTGAAAATGAAGGAAAGCGAAAGGACAGACACATACTTGGACCTCGCCAGAGAACTGAAGAAGCTATGGAACATGAAGTTGAAGGTCGTACCAATTGTAATTGGTGCCCTTGGAACGATCCCCAAAGCACTGGAAAAGAATTTGGGTGAACTAGAATCAGAGAAAGAACCGAAACCATCCAAACTACGACACTGTTGGGATCTGCTAGAATACTCAAAAGAGTTCTGGAGACCTGGGGAGACTTGCTGTCATTCAGCCTTCAGTGAACCACCAGCTACGGCAGGTGTGAAAAACATAATAATAATAATAATAATAATAATAATAATATCTTTTCAGATAGTATATTAGGTCTGAGACCTGTCAGCTGTTCCTTATAAACATTCATCTTAATTCCACAGAATATTTATAATCTTTCCACAGATTATCTAACATTGCCTTAAAGTTTAGAGATGGGGCATTCACTATTGATGATGGTAGTTTATTCCATGTATTCACCACTCTGTTACTAAAATAATTTTGTCTTGCGTTTGCTTTACAAAATTTTTTAAGAGTTTTAATTTATGACCCCTGATATTGATATTTTTAGCAATGTTTAATAGATCAAAGTTCGTTTAATAAGAACCATGTGTATATTTGTAGTCTTCAATCACATCCCCTCTTGTACGTCGATAAACCAAACTTGGTAAGTCAATGTTCCTTAGTCTTTTTTCATAAGAAAGGGTTTTTTAAATCATTCACTACCATAATAGCCCTCCTTTGAACTCCCTCGAGTTTTATGTCCTTGATTAGTCTTGAACTCCAAACCACATTAGCAAATTCCAGATGAGGTCTTACCAATTCAATGAATACATTTTTCAGCATTTCTTTATCCATGTATTCATATGATCTCCGTATTAATCCTGATATCTTGTTTGCTTTATTTACTTGTATTTCTATGTGTTTGGAAAATTTTAATTCCGGGTCCACATTCACACCAATGTCTTTTTCTAACTCTGTATCTTTTAGTATTTCTCTTTTATTAAAGAAATTTTTTTCTCATAGAGTATTTTTTGTTGTGATTATTCTGATGAGTTCCGCTTTCAGTATTTTATTCTTTTGTCCTGTTCGTCTTCTTTAGAGAGTCCATTCTTTTCTTCTCTACTTACCTGATAAAATATTCCCAGGTTTTCAAGCTCCAAGAACCATCCTTTCTTTAAGATTATTCTTGCTGATAATCCGCATCTCTTTAGTTTGGTGTATGAATTAGGGCTGATTTTTCCCATGTTGTCACCATCTGTTTCCGGAAACTTCTTTGTGTGGAGTTGCTTTTAAAATAGAGCAGTACTGATTTTTTATCTTCTCTGCTACATTTCTTTTTCTGACTTGCTGGATTATTATCAAATTGGCAACCAAAGCGGATTATAAAGGAAGCCTTTGTCTGTGTGCCTAAAATTAGGGCACTATATACAATGTTACATATTGCTTCTTATTTCTTCGTATGTTTTCTAATATCTGCTGCTTTTCGTATCGGGTTCTCTGTTTGTTCCGCTTCATTGCGTCCTCTCTCTCTCTCTCTCTCTCTCTCTCTCTCTCTCTCTCTCTCTCTCTCTCTCTCTCTCTCTCTTGGTTAGTTCTTGTTAATTAGAAACACGGTGATATAATTGTGTGTACACATAGTTTTATTTCCCGATTCTTACTTTCTAACTTTCCCAAAGTCCCATCACATGACTCACATAATTAGATCAAAGAGGCTCTGATAAATCCGTGTTCAACGCTTGTCCTTCAAATTTTATGAACTTTTCCATTAACCATTTAATTTAAATCTAACTACAATACAAAAATAATTGGGTTATTTCCTATAACCCCAACCTAAAAGGGGAACCACTCTGAATGAATATTACCTGTTAATCAATCTACCCATTATTTTAAACCTAAATTAAACTAAACCTAAACCCTAACCCTAACCCTAACCCTAACCCTAACCCCTAACCCTAACGCTAACTCCGTCTTCTTTTTTCCTTTCTTTAATGGAAAAATAATGGGTAGATTAATTAACAGATAAAATTCATTCAGAGTGGTTCCCCTTTTTTAGGTTGGAGTTATAGGAAATAACCAATAATAGACTATGCACAATACCCAGAGGGAAAGAGATTGAAATTTGATCATTACATACCGTTCGGTAAAAAAAAAAAAAATGAGTTTAATATAAGTTTACGAAGAATAAATTCTTTGCATATTTGCTGTTGTTCCTTGTAGACAAAGAAAACATCTGAGGAAATAAGAAAAACAACGTTTGCAGTAACCATATCATTCGATGGATTTAAAAACAGAATAAAATTGTTTGGCTTAATATATCTACCAACCCCTCCGCACGGGCAGGATGTGACACAAGATCAATTTCATAAGCGGGGTTCAACAGGTTTGAATTCAGAGTTTTCCTTCTCCTAGACCGGTTACCTAACCAAGGTTATACAGCCCAGTCTGCCCTACTATTTACCCATAGCTGGAGGGAGAGTAGGATTAATACTTTCCCCAAGGGCATTAGCGCTAAGTGAAATGCAATTACCACGTCCAGGATTTGAACACGGGGCGACGAGTCCATATCCCATGACTTTTCCTTTACACCGTCAAAATCCGGTTGTTTGTTAGGGGTTACGGTTACGGTTAGGGTTAGGGGTTAGTTTTATAATTTTTAAAAAAAATCTAAAATCGTCTGTTAACAAACAACCGGAGTTTGACGGTGTAAAGGAAAAACATGTCCTTATGAATCGAGATCGCAAAAGGGGTGCCTAAAGGTCGTATGGTCCGATAAACTTTCAAATATTTCTCTAATTGCTTTCACTCAGATACTTTCCGCTATGTTCTCATGTTGAATGTAATAATCGTTTGCATCTCTTTTTTCTTTTCTTTTTTTTGTATTCTTATTAAACCAAACATTTGTGGAAGCGCGTCGTGTAATGGTTAAAGTCATGGGAAATGGACTCGTCGCCCCGAGTTCAAATCCTGGACGTGGTAATTGCATTTCACTTAGCGCTAATACTCCTGGGAAAGGTATGAATCCTACTCTCCCTCCAGCTATGGATAAATAGTAGGACAGATTGGGCTCTTTAACCTTGGTTAGGCAATCGGTCTAGGAGAAGGAAAACTCTGAATTCAAACCTGTTGATAACTGGGATTCTTTGATGATTAATTGATAGATGATGAAGTTCTTCGTTAATTCACGCTGAGATCGGTGATCGTGATTGCCATTTCTATGCTGATTTCAGTGTTTCTTTTGGTGTAAACAATCTATAAAGTATTTTCTACTGTTGCAGTTTGAGTAAGAAAATGTTTAATACGGTGACTACTTTATTCATTTTTCTATACTGTTATTTAGCACTAATGTATCTGGATGATGTCAAATTTTTGCCAAGGACAAATACGAACTAGAAACGATAATGTAAAACGTATCTTCAGCCAGGACCATTCTTAAATTTGATAAAAGAGTAGCTCGGAAATTTAGATTGCAAAATAATAAAATTGATGACGATGCACAATGCCTTACACCCGAGAGATGATTGAGATGAAGTATATTTTACAAGAAAAGATTGAAGAATTTACACAAAAAAAAGAAAAAGAAAAAAAAAACACACCAAAAAACATACATCAATTATAGAAATAAAAAACAACAAAAAATAACACAAGAACAAATCTAAAAGTAGGAATTATTAAACCAAAAAAACAAAAGTGGGAAGAAAAAAAAAAAACACTTTTATATAAATTTAATGTTATTAGCATGTTTACATTTGAATATGATTTCATTTCTTCTATTCAATAGTTTCTTCTCGTTTGTGAATTTTATTAAAATTTAAAAAGAAAACTTTTGAAAAGATTTTTAAAAAAAACATTCACGTGCCCATATATATAAATACAAAATCTCGAAAATCGAAAGATAACAAAATAAAATACAGAAAATACAGAGAATTAAAACATATATATTCACAAGTAAAAAATCAAAATTACAAATTATGACGTCACGGGCATAACCAGCATGCGCAGACCATGAGGTTTATAGAAATCGCAAATGTGGGCGTGTTTAACAAACGCAGAATTTGAAAAAAAAAAAAAAAGAAAAACTGAAATAGACAAAAATAAAGAAACGGTGAAAAATATAAACATTGTTTTTCGTTTATAATTTTCATTATTAAAATTTTTTTTTAATCATTAGGAGTTTGTTTAATGCTTCTTCTTAGTGAATAAAAAAATTTCAAGATAATATTAACCTTTATGTAAGTTTTGTTATGTTAAATATAGTGGGGGGGGGGAATTTCACGGGGAAAATTAGTGGTACCCACGGAAAACTTCAATATAGACATTTACGCTTGTGAAAAAAAAGTATGATATTCAGGAGTCTATAGGCATTCATTTGGCCGCTTTTTTGCCCCACCCTCAAAATTGGTCACGAAATCAAAAAACTAGAGCCATATTTGACCTTTGGGCCCTTAGCCTAGGTGCTGAATCAGTCATTTTATAGTTTGTTTCAAGAAAATCTCCAAACAAAACCGAAATGTGGTCTTTCTTTTTAGTTTGAATATTGTTACTATTACGATCTGTAGGCTTTTTCTTGGTAATCCTTTGGTAAAGACTCCTGAGTATTGATAATCGTCTGGTAATCCTTGGTAATCCCTGGGTAAAGATTCCTGTTGGCCTTAATCCAGAGCGCTTGTTCAGTGGAATTGGATCCTTCGTAATCCCTTGGTAAAGAGTTCTGAGTATTGGTAATCCTGAGTCCCTCCTCAATGAGTGCAATTAGAATTATGGCCAATGTGGGGGGGGGGTTAAAGTAGTGTATCGGCCACGCAGTATGGTTGGTGATTGGCTGGAGTAGTAAACCACATGACTTAGGCTAGTCTATAAATCCAGGTGGGGAACTGAAGCACACTTTATATAGGGCACCTTAGGGCACCTCACGTGGTGTAATGGTTAGCAAGGTAGATTTGCAGACCATTGTTAGTGAGTTCGATTCTCACTGGGTGCCCCATACTTCTGGCCTTGTGCCATATCTAAGCTAAGCTTAGTAATAAACTATAGGGCACCTTAGGGCACCTCAATTGGTGTAATGGTTAGCAAGCTAGATTAGCAGACCATTGTTAGTGAGTTCGATTCTCACTGGGCGCCCCACACTTCTGGCCTTGTGCCATATCTAAGCTAAGCTTAGTAAATAACTATATAGGGCACCTTAGGGCATCTCACGTGGTGTAATGGTTAGCAAGGTAGATTTGCAGACCATTGTTAGTGAGTTCGATTCTCACTGGGTGTCCCATACTTCTGGCCTTGTGCCATATCTAAGCTCAGCTTAGTAATAAACTATATAGGGCACCTCACGTGGTGTAATGGTTAGCAAGGTAGATTTGCAGACCATTGATAGTGAGTTCGATTCTCACTGGGTGCTCCATACTTCTGGCCTTGTGCCATATCTAAGCTAAGCTTAGTAAATAACTATATAGGGCACCTTAGGGCACCTCAATTGGTGTAATGGTTAGCAAGCTAGATTAGCAGACCATTGTTAGTGAGTTCGATTCTCACTGGGCGCCCCACACTTCTGGCCTTGTGCCATATCTAAGCTAAGCTTAGTAAATAACTATATAGGGCACCTTAGGGCATCTCACGTGGTGTAATGGTTAGCAAGGTAGATTTGCAGACCATTGTTAGTGAGTTCGATTCTCACTGGGTGTCCCATACTTCTGGCCTTGTGCCATATCTAAGCTCAGCTTAGTAAATAACTATATAGGGCACCTCACGTGGTGTAATGGTTAGCAAGGTAGATTTGCAGACCATTGATAGTGAGTTCGATTCTCACTGGGTGCTCCATACTTCTGGCCTTGTGCCATATCTAAGCTAAGCTTAGTAAATAACTATATAGGGCACCTCAGGGCACCTTACGTGGTGTAATGGTTAGCAAGTTGGATTAGCAAACCATTGTTAATGAGTTCGATTCTCACTGGGCGCCCCACACTTCTGGCCTTGTGCCACATCTAAGCAAAGCTTAGTAAATAACTATATAGGGCACCTCACGTGGTGTAATGGTTAGCAAGCTCGCTTCGCAAACCATTGTTAATGAGTTCGATTCTCACTGGGCGCCCCACACTTCTGGCCTTGTGCCACATCTAAGCAAAGCTTAGTAAATAACTATATAGGGCACCTCACGTGGTGTAATGGTTAGCAAGCTCGCTTCGCAAACCATTGTTAGTGAGTTCGATTCTCTTTGGGAGCCCAATACTTCTGGCCTTGTGCCATATCTAAGCTCAGCTTAGTAAATAACTATATAGGGCACCTCACGTGGTGTAATGGTTAGCAAACTCGCTTCGCAAACCATTGTTAGTGAATTCGATTCTCATTGGGCGCCCCATACTTCTGGCCTTGTGCCACATCTAAGCTTAGCTTGGTAAATAACTATATACAGAAATATTAAGTTAGATTAGCAGACCATTGTTAGTGAGTTCGATTCTCACTAGGTGCCCCATACTTCTGGCCTTGTGCCGCATCTAAGCTAAGCTTAGTAAATAAGTATATACAGAAATATTCCAAGAGTTACAAATATAAAATCGGTTAATATATAGTGCAACTAGGGGCGCCCTCTCAACTTGGTGTAATGGTTAGCAAGTTAGTCTTTCCAAATCCATTAGTACTGAACAGCGAGTTCGATCTTCGCTGGATGACCCATAATTACGACCTTGTGTCACTTCCCACCCGTGATAGGGTAACTAACTACTGCGACTAAGAGCTACTTGCTCATATAACTAAGAAGATATAAATCATTTTTAGTGAAGAACGGAAACTGAAAGCAATGGAAGATTTTTTTACACGTTGCAATAAATTCATTAATTTTCTCACTTCATAAGTCGCCAGCAAATTCGAAATTTGTGATATTAGATCTGTGCCTTTAAGGTTTCCGTTTTCATTGAATTTCACTGAACTTAGACAAACGACATCCAATTCTGCCGCCTTTTCCCACAGAATGGTTGGAGGCTAAATAAGATGAACACCAGATCCTTGTCGGACTAGAAAAACTAAAGAAGCGGAAATATTGAAATGACAATGCGTATGGAGGAATGTGTCAGATGTCTATCTTCTGCCTCTCTCTCTCTCTCTCTCTCTCTCTATCTATCTCTCTCTCTCTCTCTCTCTCTCTCTCTCTCTCTCTCTCTCTCTCTCTCTCTCTCTCTCTGTTGTTGTTTGTTTGTTTGTTTTGTTTTTGTTTTTTGTTGTTTTGTTATTTTTTGTTTTTTAAGAATACGTGCATATCATTATTATAAGCATCCACATTTTAATCTCTTTTCATAGTTAGGACGTGCCAGTTGCAGACACTTGGGTCGTGATTACTGACACTTGGGACTGCGTTTCCACAGAATTCGTTTCGTGACTTGACTTTTGACCTTAATACAAAAGTAATGGCGACAGCCATGAACAAGAATTCAAAACACTTGGTTGGTTCCATTTTCAAAGTTCTGTCAAATGGGTTAATTCACATTGATTTTCTGAACTCTATAGATGTTTGATAAGCGTAATGATTATCAGGTGGGAAAGATGAAGCTAGCGAACCGGGTTCGGATTGTGACCGAGGCTGTTTATATCCATTTTGTACTCATGCACTTGGGAAATACATGAATCCATTATTTTCCAAAGTTCTATTTAACTACCAAATATTATAACACAAATGTCTTATTATTGGCATGCCACGATAGCCATTGGAGAAGAGATTGGATGAATTACCATCTGTGCAAACCATATAATAACCATTTCTGTTTAGGCTGTAGTAGCAAAATTTTGTTACTTTCATTATTAACTTGGACCATATGACCTTTGGGAACCCCTTTTGCGATCTCGTTTCATAAGGACATTTTTTTTTCATTTACATCACCAAAATCCGGTTGTTTGTTAGGGGTTAGGGTTAGGGTTAGGGGTTAGGGTTAGCGGTTAGTTTTATAATTTTTTAAAAAATCTAAAAGTCATCTGTTAACAAACAACCGGATTTTGGAGGTGTAAATGAAAAAAATGTCCTTATGAATCGATATCGCAAAAGGGGGTGCCTAAAAGTCATATGGTCCATTAACTTTGACAGAGTGTTCAATCGGTCATTTTCTCGTTTATTTAAATAAGATTTCTGATTGGTTCTTTTGAAAGATTCCAACGCCTACACTAGCCAATCAACACTTTTTATCTTTAGAATCTTTTTTAGTCTAAATACTATTATAAATATAAATACATCCATTCACTTAACTCACTGGTTCTCAACCGAGGTCCATATGGACCCCTGGGACCATATAACATTTTTTGTGATTTGATAGTCTTTCACCGGCGTCTGAGTGACAAAAGGTTTCCAGGACTCTTTTGAGTATTCTAGCTGACAGGATTATTATTATTATTATTATTATTATTATTTCAATCCATTCGTGTTTTTCACACCCGCCTTAGCCGGAGGTTCACTGGCGGCTGAGTGACAGCAAGTCCCTTAGGTCTCTAGGACTCTTCTGGGTATTCTAGCCCAGAGGTTTCCAACCTTTTTCAGCTCATGGCCCACTTTGAAACCAGATTTTTTTGTGGCCCATGAAATTATTATAATAGAAAAAATAATTCCATTTTACATAAGATATTTATTCAATCAAGATACAACCATGAATTAGTTGACATCTTACTTTCTAGAAAATATAAATTTCCCACATATATGATTGGATTTTGTATATAAAAATTATGCTCTTAAATCATATACAGTTATGATATTTCCTTGGCCTACCTGAAATTTGCTGTGGCCTATTTTGGTCATGTGGCCATAGTTTGGGAACCACTGTACTAGTCGATCTCAATAATGTTGTAGTTTGGATGGTCTCGATTATTCTTCTGATTTCCAGTTTATCCAGACTCTTTTCCAGACCCTTGGGGACCGTTCCAAGGGCACCAATTACAATTGGCACAACCAAAACTGTTCATTTTTGAAGAGTGCAAAACGCACGTCCTCCCCAGAGGGTTGGCAAGACCCGAAGATGCTGTTCTTTTTGGCACTGAAAATTAGAATTTCGATGGAAGTAGAATTGTGGTATGTGTCATTTTATTTTCGTATTTAATTATTTGCTTTATTTTTTTTGTTTTAAACTTTATTCCTGAATTAATCCCCACAAAAGTTCACTGTGGCTAAGGGGCAAATGTTCATCAACCCAAATGTATCAGGTTTTATAGACCCACAAATAGACTTGTCAATTTGAAAGACTTCGGCTCAATTGTAATTCTCATTTGAATTAGAACCAGTTCATCGGGTTATCATACTTCTATCAATTGTGAGTCATTTCCCTGTATTTGCAATTAATTCATCCATGTCTCCAATCTCTTAAAATATGAAAGTAAGAGGAAAGTAAGAGACAAGTTGTTTTTTGTTTGTTTTATTTGCTTCTTTTTTTTTTTTTTTTTTTTTTTGTTTTTTTTGTTTTATTCATTTATTTTGTTTTTTGTTTTTTTTGTTTTTTTTTTTTGCTTTTGTGTGTGTGTGTGTGTGTGTGTGTGTGTGTGTGTGTGTGTGTGTGTGTGTTTCTGTTTGATCACGGATTTATTTCCTGTTGATATTTTTTCGCTGAAAGAAATGTCTAAGTATTAATTTTCTTGCAAAGAAATGTAGAGACATTTAAGTTTTCGGGCCTAAAATCTTATGAGGTGATTCAACAGATTCCAAGGTTTGAAAATCAAATTTATTTATTTATTAGAATTTCGACATGCAAATGAAACCGATAAGCAATTCAAATTCTTTATTTGAAGCGCATTAAAATTCAATCCCTCAAGCTATGTTGTAGTAGATTTGTTTGCCTTACACTGATTGCCATGAGAGACAAAGAAATATAGGCAGAAAAAGAGAGAGTCGGAGAGAGAGGGGGGATGAGAGTTGAGAGTGAGAGAGAGGGGGAATGAGAGTTGAGAGTGAGAGAGGGGGAATGAGAGTTGAGAGTGAGAGAGAGGGGGGTTGAGAGTGAGTGAGAGGGGAATGAGAGTGAGAGAGAGAGGGGGGAATGAGAGTTGAGAGTGAGAGAGGGGGAATGGAGAGTGAGAGAGGGGGGAATGAGAGTTGAGAGTGAGAGAGGGGGAATGAGAGTGAGAGAGGGGGGAATGAGAGTGAGAGTGAAAGAGGAGGGAATGAGAGTGAGAGAGAGAGGAGGGGGAATGAGAGTTGAGAGTGAGTGAGAGGGGGAATGAGAGTGAGAGAGAGGGGAATGAGAGTTAAGAGTGAGAGAGGGGAATGAGAGTTGAGAGTGAGAGAGAGGGGGGTTAGAGTGAGTGAGAGGGGGAATGAGAGTGAGAGAGAGAGGGGGGAATGAGAGTTGAGAGTGAGAGAGGGGGAATGAGAGTGAGAGAGGGGGGAAGAGAGTTGAGAGTGAGAGAGGGGGAATGAGAGTGAGAGAGGGGGGAATGAGAGTTGGGAGTGAAAGAGGAGGGAATGAGAGTGAGAGAGAGAGAGGGGGAATGAGAGTTGAGAGTGAGTGAGAGGGGGAATGAGAGTGAGAGAGAGGGGGAATGAGAGTGAGAGAGAGGGGGTAATGAGAGTGAGAGAGAGGGGGGATGAGAGTTGAG
The DNA here is from genome assembly GCA_023376005.1 of Doryteuthis pealeii. Lineage (NCBI taxonomy): Eukaryota > Metazoa > Mollusca > Cephalopoda > Myopsida > Loliginidae > Doryteuthis > Doryteuthis pealeii. Next base: position 98,535,315 of record CM042150.1, read on the forward strand.
AGTGAGAGAGAGGGGGTAATGAGAGTGAGAGAGAGGGGGGAATGAGAGCGAGAGAGAGAATGGGGGTTCATTCTGTGTAAATAGATATTATTGTTACAATACACAAGATGACATGGTTTCTTCTTGTTAATTAAAACTACGCCTGACCCACTGGCTGAGATCCTTCTGGTTCTTTAACCACGGGTAAAATCACGGGCGTCGATCCCAGGGGGCCATCCCCCCAGGCAACACCTGCCCCCTCGATTTAAAGGGGCAGGGCTGGGTTTATTGCACAGTGCCTGAGGCGCCCCCCCCCCTTGAGGGGGGAATGCCGAGGAAATAGACGCAATTTTTAAACCCGCCACCAATGAGTCTCGGCTTGTAGGTGGTCCCACGTTAATAGGGCCTTGTGCCTGACCTAGTACAAGTGGGGTACGAGGATAATAACTTGGCTGAGATTGGGTGATCCGCTTGTATCTAAAAAAAATCCCAAAGAATTGTATGTCTCTCCTTTTCTAGAACAGGTTCTGGTTTGTACGTCTACCATTTGTCAGTATGGTCAAACTTCAATCTCATGCACAATTTCCAATGGATCACCTTCCCTAACGAGTCATACCTGATCCCATATTTCCTTTGTACCTGGTTACTGCATTCTCTTACAAGAGGTTCACAGAGTGTTAACTCTGGTTCTTATAAAGCATTAGGTTACTTAAAGGAAAAGTACCCAATGCGGAATACTTCAGTTAGGAAAACAACAAACGCGTTAGTCACATTTATAGAACTTTTATTATAACATATACAGGGAAACAAAATTCCTCAGGCTATGAAATATCACAAGTGTCCAAACATACATAGTAGTGTTCATAGACAAAATAGGTGGAAACCACTTACTGTAAGTAGAGTCTGTAACGTCTGGCATGTACCATAGGTGTCTGCTGGAGAGAGGTGACAAGCACGTCCGCACTCGTTCAGTGGCTTCGTCAAAAGAGAGATCTCTTCTTGGGTTCCTGTGTCACGTGACCAAAAAAAGGGTCTCCTGGCACAGGAGATTACCCAAAACCCTCAGACAAGGGAGACTGCTCTTACACTCTTATGTGACTACTTGCTTCATTTCTATCACTACATCGCCTACACTTGCTATGCTACTGCATATTACCAATTTTTGGTTTGATATAATTAGTTCTGATGACGTAATTCTGCGCTGCTATTAGAAGAGGTGCTGTTTGTCTCTTTAGGTTTGCCCTTCATGGCCATGTTCAGAACAACTTGTGTGCTATTTTCTTAGTTTGTCACTTGACGTGTGCGTACAATTGTTTTTCTTCCCATTCTTGTTTTCGAGATTTTTTTTATTGTTGTTTTCCTATTTGTCTTTAGGTTATTTTTGTTGACACCTTATTGACACAAACACGTGGGAGGTAAATGTAAAAAATAGAGCGGCCTGGCGCTTCAACGTTAAGCAAGGCACGGAGAGGGGTGAGGTAGAGAGGAGAGTAGCATCGACAGAAAAAAGAGTCAGAAAGAGAGAGAAAAGCCAGCAGCCCCAGAAAGTATCACAGTTTGTGTGCATTCAGTGCACCAAAGACTGTCACTCAAGAATTGGCCTGCTGAGTCACTTGCACAGATGCAGATACATTTTTATTTTTATTTTTATTTTTTCTGGACACTACGCCATCGTCCTTAGTGGACGGAAAGGATCCAATATTTTTGTTGATATTGCTCGTTCTGGCTGCGCGAAATCAATCTCTCTTTGTTCCTTTTTTTGTATAATGTTCGACTTGTGTTTTCAATTCTCACAGAATTTTATATACTCCTTGCCATCATCTTTTCATGTATGATCTACCCTCTCTTTCTTAGTCAGGAGTTACTTCGCCTAGTAAGAACTTGTTTTAATATCTACACTTAGAGTTTCTTTCGGATTTCTTGTTTAATAGTTTACTTGGCACTAAAAACTTAACAATTTCTTGTTCTAAATACCTTAGTGTTGTAGGTGACTCACCAATGACACAAACATGGACTTACCCAAAGGGTATATATTTAACAGAGTAAAGCTACTCAAACGAGAAGTAGCAGATACACCCGTCCTTTGGACGGGGGTCCACTGAGCTGCTAAATTAATAGCGTCGATCCCAGATACCTGCCTCATTGCACTTAAAGGGCAGAGCTGGGATCGACGCAATTTTTCTACCTACCACCCATGAGTCTCGGCTTGGGTGGTCCCACATAAAACGGCCTTGTGCCCATATCGTGTGAAAGTGGGACACATGTAAATAGGAGAAGTAGCAGAATACCTGTTCTCCGTGTAACTGTAACAAGGAAACCCTTCCATTGTACGTTGATATATATTGCTGAATACAATCAGCTCCTACATTTTATACCCGTGTTGAGTAATTATTTATTGACCTTAAACAGGTCACAACAGTGGCGCACC
>CM042150.1:98537821-98557821 GCA_023376005.1 Doryteuthis pealeii
TATGTATATGTGGAATATTACATTCACTCTAAAATAACATGTCATATAAATGTTAAGTGAAATATACACTCCCCTTATTGACATTTTCTCGATTTGTTTAGCCCTTACATTTGAACATATATGCCCGCCTAAATTCATTAATTATTAACTAATTAAACTTCAAAAATTAGGTATGACTTTCAATTTAAGCATATATCCTCCAAAAATTGTCGGCTTAAAAACCATATAAAAAAACAAACACATTTGTTTGTTTACTTAACCTCATATATATATATATATATATATATATATATATATATATATATATATATATATATATATATATATATATATATATATATAATATTATATATAATATATATATATATATAATATTATAATATTATATATATATAATATATATATATATATATATATATATATATATATAATATATATATATTATAAGCTTATTTATTTACCTTCATGGTTAATAACTATGGAATTCGGGTAAATATAACATGGATTTGAGTAAATTTCATATTGCATTAAATGTCATTGCATGTCATACTTGGATTCTTTGTGAGCTGGGAAGTAATTATCCGTACAGTTGCGGTTTTGTAGGATGCTGCTTCCATGATTTGTTCAAAAGAGTTCACAGCATCCTTGCGTAGTTCCCATGTGGCTGTTTCCCCAAGCATTTCCTTAAATTCCAAGTGGTGCAACTCGGAAGAATTCCCGTTTTATAAGAGTCAATATCATTGAGAATAATAGCAAAATGGTTTTACGTCCACTTTGGATTTTATGACGATACAAATTAAAATTTTAATATACGAATAGTACAGATAATTGATAATAGATTCGATGAAACATAGCAGATTCAATCTAACTAAGTGAAAATTTCTGATATTTCTGCGTTAATGGAGACCAATGCAGGTTGGTTAATTGAACCAAATAATCTTTCGTAATGATTGTCTCATTACTTTGCCGGTTGTAACAGTTTACTCAAAGACAATCGTCATATTGTTAAAGGTGGGATTACGAGCTCTGATTATCTTGGGTCAAAGTTTAGCATCTGGTGCAATGGTTAAGAGATAGATCTCACAAACCCTTGCTAAATAATTTAAGTTTGGTTTGTTGGGTTGGGTTGGGTTTTATGGCACGTCAACCCACTGGGGTCATTTTATGTCGAATACGTTTCGGGTTTTTTGGGTTTTTTTTTCTTCTTTGTAAGGTACAGCTGCCACATATGCGGCCACCTTCATATCATTCCAGATCTTGCTTCTATTGGTATTTAGGTATAGTGATAGGGGTTTAGTTATTTTTTGCAATCAAGTTTTCTCTTGAGGATTTGAACATCAAGAGAGTGTGTGGGTGATTTTTATAGGTCTGTGAACTTACATCCTTGATAGGAGGCCGGTTCTTTTCAAAAAGTTTAATATCCTCTTGGGATCTATTTTTCCAAATAGTTTGTCCATGCTGTCAACATTGTAGAACTTTCTTCGAGTGTGGAAAGGTGTGTGCATTCAATCAGAATATGTTTATTGTATACTGGTTTCCACATAAACATTTAGGTGGGGTCTTCTTTTAGAATGAAAGAGTGGGTTAATCTAGAGTGGCCGATGTGTAGCCGGGTGATAGTGATTTCTTTTCTTCTCGCCTGGTATTACCAGGATCAGTAAAAGCTAAAGAGTTTAGTCCTCCAGAAATGTTATCTTATGTCAGACTAAGTTAACCTTATGAATTGATTCTTAAATCAAAATAAACTTTTTATTTCAATAAATAAAATCAAAATGTTTCATCTATATTAATAATAGAGATTCGCTTCCGGTTTTTGTCTGTAACAAAAACTACGTCACTGCTTACGTCACATTACCCAAAATCGTCATAACATAGAATAAATACACTCAAAATTTGAACATGCAACATTATACAGTTCTCATTGGGGTTTTTAAAACAAGTTTTGATAAATACATGACTGGTATTATATATCTATATATAGTTTTGTTTTATTTTAATTCATATTTAAAGTTTACATTTCAAATTGTTTTATTTTCTAATCCTTTAATGAATTTGATGATTTTACTTACTTAGGGTACACACTCGCTGACATTGAATTTTTAACTCCCACCCCTCAGGCAATATGTTTCAAAAATCTATTTTTACATCGCCCGGAGTGTGTTTTTTATTATTTTGCTAGTACAATTTTATTTCGGTAAATGTTAATCCTTGTAAATGATATTTAATTGATTTCTAAAAAGAGATTCGCGCGCCAAAATGTCAAGTAATTTGGCCAGTGCATTTCTCCATTCATCATTTCGGATGAAATTAAATAGAAGTGACAAAAAAAAGAGAATTGAAATGACAACAATGAAGAGAATGTAAAAAAAAAATTAAAAGAAAAGGGAAAGGGGGAAAAAAGAAATAAACAATGTGAAAGAAGAGAGAAAAAGATGAATACAACACAGAAAGAAAAAAGAAAAAGAAAGAAAGAAAGAAAGAAGAGAGAAGAAATGACAACAATGAAGAGAATGTAAAAAATTTAAAAGAAAAAGAAAAGGGAAAAAAAGAAAAACAATGTGAAAGAAGAGACAAAAATGAATACAACACAGAAAAAAAAAAGAAAAGAAAGAAAGAAAGAAAGAAAAGAAAAAGAAGAGAATTGAAATGACAACAATGAAGAGAATGTAAAAAAAAATTTTAAGGAAAGGGAAAAAAGAAATAAATAATGTGAAAGAAGAGAGACAAAAGATGAATACAACAGAGAAAAGAAAAAGAAAAAAAGAAAGAAAGAAAGAAAGAAAGAAAGAAAGAAAGAAGGAAGAAAATGACAGAATTTGGGAATGAACAAACTGATTGCCAACGAAAAGATAAATTCTTGAAAGCCGAATCGAGATTAATGAACACTCAATCTTAATTAACAAGATCTGTCGACAGTATTTGCTATTAATCAAAACAGTCTGGCCTTACGATGGCAATATATATATATATATATATATATATATATATATATATATATATATATATATGGGGGGGTGAAACCATAGAGTTATGGATAAGGTACTAATAATCTGTGGTCTTTGTTGCTTTGGTCTGATCTTTTTAAAAGCATCTGGATTAAATTGATTACACCAAAACATCCAATTTGAAATTAGCAATGTACACCAAAAAATAGCCACCATCAATACATTGTATCCATACATACCTTCTTTCATTATTAATTGGACATATATATATATATATATATAATATATATATATATATATATATATATATATATTGATAATTACTTTCATTCTCTTTCACGAGCGCGTTGCCTTGACGACAAATGGCTAACACGCTGCTTTGAAACCAATGGTAAACAATCGCACCTTAAATGTATTCTACCCTATATATATATATATATATATATATATATATATATATATATATATGTCGGAGGGAAGTCGTTAGTATACATCGCTGATGAGACTTAATAAAGTCGAAACAGTCTGTACGATGTTCTACACACCGAGCGATCCTTTGCCGGGATTACACTTGTCAAGTTCATTTTCTATAAAAAAAAAAGTATCGAATCTTATGCGATACATGCATTGTAATTGCCTTCAAGCAAAAATATAATAAATATATATATATATATATATATATATATATATATATATATATATGTGTGTGTGTGTGTGTGCATATACATGTGCATGCATTGGGGATATACGTACTATATAGATGATCCCATATATATATATAAGATATTGGACGGACGTTGGCACAAAAATAAATAACTCCTTAACCAATAGCATTCCAACTGCGTGTTTACGGTTATTCTCCTCCAGTCATGCAAACTTCTCCAATGTTTTATATATATATATATATATATATATATATATATATATGAGAGGTATCCAAAACTTGGTAGTAAGGGATGATTCTATATGCGATTTCTAAGATACACAGTATTATTATTGTATGATACAGTGAATCTTTAAATCACTAAAGAGAGCTCAATGTATAATAAACTTTTTAGATTATATACAGAGCAATATTTATCTTAGAAAGGAAGGAAAAACTCAACACCGTAATTCCATAATAAATTTATTTCGACAAAAATTGGGGCCTATATAAATCTAAGTTGATTTGATATAGGCCCCAATTTTAGTCGAAATAACTTTATTATGGAATTACGGTGTTGAGTTTTTCCTTCCTTTCTAATATATATATATATATATATATATATATATATATATATATATATATATTCGTTTGCACAAATCCCTTTGCCTATAGTTGTTTACCAGGAGATCCTTCTCGATGGAAGCTGGGTAGTTAACTTCTACTAGGATTCAATGATCTAAACCAATGGTTTTCAACCTTCTTTTACCCATGGACCCCTTTTAACCCTATTTTACTCTGGTGGACCCCCTCCCATAGCCATTCGATGTTTAAAAATCCCATTGTAATTTTACAGTTAAATACATTTTGCTTGCCTGGGTCTCCAAAAATTTGATATGTTCCCAGGGGGTCCACATGGACCCCGGTTGAGAACCACTCATCTAAACCGACTTTGCATGCATAAAATACAATGGGATTTCTTAAACAACGAATGGCTATGGGGGTTCCACCAGAGTAAAATAATTAAAAGGGGGTCAATAGGTAAAAAAAAAATTGAAAACAATTGCTTTAGGTGAACGACATTTCACAGTCCAGTGTGGTTCGTCATCTTCAATACCCTCGGCAAAAGCATCAGGAGTTTCTGAATTGTGCATCACGTTACCAAAATAAAGAACTCACCCTAGTATATTCTAATGAAAAGAAATTAATGAATCTAAGAGTGACACTATTATTGAGAGGATTATAAAATAACGAAAAGGTGACTCAAATGTCTTGGCAGTGATTAAAAGAAAATAATCTTTGCTCTCAAATGAGATATTAATTGTCAGTGACAGATCTGTTGTGATATCCAATCTGAATTCATACATCGGCCATTGGCACTTTGTTTGTATCAACTCGGTTAAGTTGTTTTCCTTCTCTCTAGCAACAGGAGAGCGGGAGAAGGAGAAAGCAAAGCAAAGCAACAACCTTTTTTATATTTAGGGATCATTCATTTGTTGAAAGGTTTTGAATTCACCGATTCGCCATCTAGCGCCTACTGGCAGGCAAGGGAGGTAATTCCCTCTCGTGTCCCCTACTAGTCGAGAGATGTAATACCAAGAAAAGATAAAAATGAAACCAAATAAAAACGATTTCTATAAATAATTCTAATCTATATATATATAAAGGGCAGTTGTGTGAATCTGTATGTTCAGAGGAAACTTCGAAAATAAAACAATTTACGACAAAGTAAATATATATACACATTAAATATCACCAGGGCTTGGTTTTTGAACAAAAATAATAGATATTTGATTCATATTCTTGGAGATAATTAAAAAATAAAATTTAAATGATAACTGCATGGATGTTTTTTTTTTTTTTTTCTTTTTTTTTTTCGTCTAATATTTTAGATAGTAGATATTAACATTTCTTTTCAGAGTAGCTGGATCAATGCAAGGTCTATTTTCCATAGGGATTTAAATGGGGCATCCCACGAGGATTCAACTCACGATTCAGTAATAATGGATCTGCGGGACTAACTTTTTAAAAATCCCCCTCTACCCAGGCGACGCCGGGTAGCCGCTGCTAGTATCTGATAATAAAAATAGAATTTTCTCATTACAAATTTGTGTTTGTAGTTTTAATCCAGAGAAGTAGAGTAAAGCAATTAATGTTTTAATAAAACTGATGATAATAAGTTGGGGTTGAGAAATAATGATGATTGAGATCAGCGGTTCTTAACCGGGGTCCATGTAGACCCCCAGGGAACATATATATATATTTACCAACCCCTCCGCACGAGCAGGATGTGATACAAGGTCAATTTATTAAGCGGAGTTTAACAGGTTTGAATTTAGTGTCTTTCCCTCTCCTAACTGGTTACCTAGCCAAGGTTAAGGAGCCCAGTCTGTCCTGCTTTTTACCCATTTCTGGAGGGAGAAATGGATTCATACCTTTCCCAAGGGTATTAGTGCTATGTGAAATGCAAACAGCTTCGCCCAGGAACTGAACTCGTGTCGATGTGTCCATTTCCTACGATTCTAACCATTAGTCCACGCGCCTCACGGGGAACATATAACATTTTGGGGACCCAGGCAAGCAAATGTATTTAACTATAAAATTACAATGGGATTTTTAAACATCGAATGGCTATTGGGGGTTTACCACAATAAAATAGGATTAAAAGTCGTCCATAGATTTTTTAAAAAAAAAAAATTTTTTTTAAATAAATGAAAAATTTAAAAAAAGGTCGAGAACCATTGATTTAGATAAAGAAAAGAAAAAAGAAAAAAGAAATGAATGCTGTGCGAATTTTACTTTGGGTGTGCCAAATCTTTTTGCAACTCTTGAAAAAAAATCGCGACGCCGGAAAGACTGTGATAACAGGAAAAGCAGTCTTGTTTTTTTTGTTTTTTGTTTTATTGCAACTTGTCTGCTGTTTCTTCGGTGAATTATTAATAAGGTATTAACATTTGAATCTACAAGAGGAAATGAATCTGTCATTTAAAAATCGAGTCGAAAACGATTAGTAGATTTGAATTCCATTGCGGTTCGATGATAAAACACAATTCTGATGGTCACGATTTTTTTTAAGTGGTTCATGAGAATTTCTTTTAAAGTTTTGACAAAATAAAATTTCATCTAAAACCTAAAACATTTTTTTTCTCAAATAGATTTTGTACGTTAGTATAAAACAAAACTAAAGAAATTCTACGTTTACATGAAAAATCTTCTATATTATATATATTTACCAACCCCTCCGCACGAGCAGGATGTGACATAAGGTCAATTTATTAAGCAGAGTTTAATAGGTTTGAATTCAGAGTTTTCCTTCTCCTAGACCGGTTGTCTAACCAAGGTTAAAGAGCCCAGACGGTAACTCGCATAGTTGGTCAATATAGGTCCTTGGTGGGCGGCCCACATTAGCATGTCCATGTGTTGGCTTCCACAGGAGAACGTCGCTTATGAGCTCGTCCTTGCTTCTCCAGCAGTGTCCTGCATGCCTAGTCCGTCTTACACGGATGGTTTGTTAGATGGGGGGCAGGTGGCTATACAGCTGCTTCCTTGTGGGGTGCTGTTTCCACGACTTGTTCAAGACTGCACGCAGCATTCTTGTGCAGGTCCCATCTAGCTTATTCTCAAGGCGCTTCGTTAGGGTCCGGGTGGTGCAGCCATACAGCAGTACTGATATGACCACTGTTGAGAATTTTCATATATAAGGTGTGTGTTAAAAGCCCACTCCTACTTATAGACTAGGCCACAATCCTGTGATCTATCTCTTGGCCAATAACTGGCAGTACTTTGAGGTTGATACTATACTTAACCGACCCTAATGGTCATAATTACATAGACGACGGACATAGGATTAAATCACTGGACCTTTACCAATACGCAGGATAGGACTTCTACGCTCACCAAAGGATTCCATAACACTTGTTGAAGAATTGTTGCTTTAGCTTGTCAGTGTGATCTGATTTCCATATTACTGATAATTTGTTTGTGGCCGACCATGCCTTTCCTATGGTGGCATCGATGCGTAAAGATGGTAAAAAAAGGACCAGTGTATAAAGAATTAATATTAATACGTATTGATTTTTATCGAGAAATTAATCAAATGTTAATCCTATGTATTATGATTGTAAAGTGAAAATCCAAAATCTATTGAACAAGAAAAAAAACCTTTGTTGCCATGGGAACAACAACAACATTGTCCATATTAATCGCCATATTGTTATAATAATTTGATAATTTGAAATCATGACAGAAAATAGTTTTCTTTCAATAACCATTTCATTTAGACTTATCTCGTTTTTAGATTTTACAAAAACAACTTTCAATATTTCTTTTCGGGTTATTTACTTATTTATTCACCTATTCATTTATTTATTTTTAATATTCAATATATCTCTTTCTGCCAAATGTTCATGTGGAAACCGATACACAATAAAACATATTCTGATTAAATGCACACACCTCTCCCACACTCGAAGAAAGTTCTACAATGTTGACAGCATGGACAAACTATTTGGAAAAATTGATCCCAAGAGGATATTAAACTTTTTGAAAAGAACCTGCCTCTTATCAAGGATGTAAGTGTTACATAATTATTAGATACCTAATATTTATGTGCAATAGTGTAGAAATCAAAATGGCTGCTATAAGTTGCAGCCCACGGTCTTGAAAGGATGAGTGACAAGGCTTGACCTCACCCTGATCCTTTCCGGTGGATACCGTGAGAATCGGTGGAGGAGACCCTCTTCCGGTTTAGATTAGAAATAGATTTTAGTCAGTCGACCAAAACCACGACGGTGGTGAGTCGTGTTATACACGCTCCGACTCGATCTGCGCAGGTAGTCTGGTGGTGATTTCGAAATAAAATGTGATCTAAGTAAATCGAAGTCTTGTGTTATTATCTAAAAACTATCAATGACACAGGGTTTCTGATAAAGAGAAATCCCCAATGGAAGACCAGACACGAAGTCCCCAAGAGAAGTCCAGACGAAGAAGAGATGTTAGAAGAGACCTAGAAGAACTTAAGATGTCAAAGACGCTAGAACAGAAGAAGAATAGAAGAAAGTAAGAAGTAAAGTAAGAAGAAGGGTATACAACATAAGTTCACAAACTTACAAAAATCACCCACACACTCTCTTGATGTTAAAATTCTCAACAGAAAACTTGACTACAGAAAATAAACCCCTATACATTTTTGAATACCTAATTACCAATAGAAGTATTCGGCATAAAATAACCGAAGGGGTTGACATGCCGTAAAAGCCAACCAACCAAACCAAACCAAACCTGCTATTCGGGATGTCAGGTGATCAAATCCAACTCACAACCGAATTGATGAAGGACGACCAATAATGTAACTTTTGAAGGTGTAGCTTCGGTTACAAAACAATGTTGATTTTCTGTTGTCAAGCTTCATTCACAAGGCATCACGTCGTGGTGTAATGGTTAGCAAACTAGTCTCACAGATCTATTACTACTGAATAGTAAGTTCGATCCTCACTGGGTGCCCCATAAATTTTTTTTTTAAATACCTTGCATTTATCCAGCCTGTTGGAAGAACAGGATTTTTTTTCCCGTACAAAATACCCAGCAAAAGATAGTGATTCTTTTTCCTGTGGAAGAAGAGGTTACTAGGTCCGGGTTTGCTAAACCAAAAATAAAATGGGGGTCACTGTAGCGCCCGGGTTTGTTATTGTCCACTCAGCGCCCCCTTGCCTCATATGGTAGAGACGTCTCAGTATCATTGACAGGTTAATCTCGCAGGAATTTCTCTGTGCTGTATCGTGGCCGAAACAGTATAGTTTCTGACTATCCTGCTGAAGTCCCGGTTTCGATTTCTGTCGGAGGGAAATCGTTAGTATATATCGCTGATGAGACTTAATAAAGTTGAAACAGTCTGTACGATATTCTACATACCGAGTAATTCTTTGCGAAATTCACTTGTCATTATTATCTTCTATAATTATCGAATTTTATGCGATATGCGCATTGTAATTGCCTTCAAGCAAAAATATAAATATTAATATATAATATATATATATATTATCATAAAGGTACACGGTAATAACCTACTCGAGTTTCGCCATAAGGATCTTCAGGGTTAAATCCACTGGATTAATCAAGATATTGATTAATTGCAGTCGATTTAACGTGTGTATTTTTTGCAATACAAACGTGAAATCGGCTGCAATTAATCAATACATTGATTAATCCAGTGGGTTTAATCCTGAAGATCCTTATGGCGAAACTCGAGTAGGTTATTACCGTGTACCTTTATGATAACAAATTTGCTCTACTCACGTATTGAGCTCTTTATATTTGTTATATCGCTGTCTTATTATTGTGAAACTTGCATCAACTAACCATTGTGACCATTTTCACCGGTAAGTCACTTTTTCCACAAATACCATATATATATATATATATATATATATATATATATATTAACCTTGTCAAGGCGTGTAAGTATCATTGACATGGTTAATTTCGCAGGGATTGTTTGGTGTGTACCTCTGTGGGTCATTTAATGCCAAAGAAAAAAAAAGAATACTAATATTGCCTCGCAAATAATTTGTATAAAAGGTTTTTATAATTTGCTTGAAGCATTGTGTTTATATTGGTTTGGTTGGTTGGTTTTGAAGGCTATCACAATGCAAGCGTAAAGAAAAAAGAAGGTAACTATGGTGTTGTTTGTTAACCTGTGATTTATTCTTAATATTTCGGGATAAAAATCTCTTCTACAGAAGATCTCCGGAACTGAAGTTGCCGCTAGTGGCTGTCCATTTGGTTCTGTCTCATGCCTTCCAAACTCTGTGTGTGTTGGGGGGTATGTGTGTGTGTGTGTGTGTGTGTGTGTGTGTGTGTGTGTGTGTGTGTGTGTGTGTGTGTGTGTGCGCGCGCGCGCTTATGTGTGTGTGTCTGTTCACTTTTTTATTATTATTATTCCAGATCTGGTTCGCCTTCTTTTTGTATATTTTATTTTGTTGTATATTTCAGAAAGTTTAAACATACGACATCGCTCTCTTCTGAATATGTGTGTCTCCGTGTCAACTTCTGTTCTTTTTTTTCTTCCTTTCTTTTTCTTTTCTCTTTTTTTTTTTTTTTTTCTTCTTTTTTTTTTTTACCTTGCATTTATTCTATGATTCTCTTATGAAATAAATCAGTTTTTAGAAGGTTTTCCCTTTTTTTTAAAAAAAAGTTTTTTTAACCTTTTCCTCACTTTTGTGATTTGTTGTTCATTTTCTGTCGAAATCAGAACGAGGCTGAGACAACCGGAAATTTTCGCCCCAGCGTCCCAAAAACTTTACCAACTCGAAAAAACAACTAATGAGTCACAGCATAAAACACTTCCAACTTCAGACAGTTTTAGATTTAAACCAAATTGGCGCTCAAACCACACCTACACTCTTTTACATCTTTTCACTTGTAAACATTTTTCAACCAACAACACTCAAATTAACACTTTCTGACCAGTTTGTTAACTGAAGGCAGTAAGAAAATAACAAAAATCGATTATACTTGCAAATCGTCGTCAAAATTAAAAAGAAAACTTATTTGGTGGTGATCCATGACAGTTTAACTACAGTGTATGAATGAACTTTTTCCGAATTGTGTTACGGTTTAGGGGTTTGGGGATTAAGGTTGTTTTTAATTACTTATTGCTTTAAAAAAAATTACTATACATTTAATATTGAAAAATGATTTTTTTAAACCAAGTTTAATTGAAATTATACATTGCAATACTAACATAAACAACTGAGACTAATGTGTCTACCGTTGGATTCAATCATTAATTTCAATGGTTAATTAAATGTATAGTAATTTGGGGGTTTTTTTGTTGTTGTTTTAAAGCAATACGTAATTAAAAACAACCTTAATCCCTAAACCCCTAAACCGTAACCCAATTCACAAAAAGTTAATTCATACACTGTAGTTAAACTGTCATGGAGCACCACCAAATAAGTTTCTGTTTTAATTTTGATGACGATTTGCAAGTTTAACCCCAAAATCTCAGAGATTTTCATAAATTAAAAAATCCTTTTTGTTTTTAAAATCCTTCCTTGTCATCCACTTTATCAGCGATTCTCAGTCTTTTTAACCTTGAAGAACTCTTAAAATAATTTTCATTTTTTATATTTTATCATGGTTTCTCGTAAAAACCCTAGTGACCTTTTGCGGGACCCTATGATTACGAGGAACTGGTTGTGAAACACTCTAAAGAACCACCTAGATTGTCTGAATTTCATTTTCACATCTGTCTGTCCCACAAGTTATACATTTTACTTTCGTATTCTACACACACACACATACATACACAAACACAGAAACACACACACATACACACATACACACACATTCACACACACACATTCACACACACACATTCACACACACACACTCACACACTCACACACATACACATTCAAACACACATACATACACACACATACATACACATACACACATACCCATACACACACACATTCAGGCACATACACATTCACACACACACACTCACGCACACACACTCACACAAACACACACACACACTCATACACACAAACTCACACATACACATTCACACACACACACACACACACACACACACCACAGGCCAAATAAGATTAAAAAAGAACTCCCATCTAAAACTCTAAACTCTAAACTGTAAACCATTTCATATTTATAATTCAGTAATTGATATTTTCTTCTCCACCACCACCCCACCCCCCAAAAAAGTTATTTCAAATTGAAAAGACGCACTCAATGAACTCAAATCATTTTGATATAAAACTTTGGATTTTTGTAGCTTTTCATAATTGGATTCTTTCCTCTCTGATTTCAATGAAATTGTGATTTATTGTTTGTTATCAAATGTCATCATTTATTTCTTTGAAAGGTTACTAAATTATTGAAACCCTTAATGGAAAATCATATCAAATTTAAAAGACCACAAAGAAGAGAGTAAGCATTATTATTCTAGAATGAATGGTGGCCCTAAATGAGCAAGGAATTAAATCCCTATACATGAATGTCTCCAACACCTGTTCTCAGATATTCGTAATTCGTTTGTGACGCATGAATTATCTCAATTCCTATGTCCTTCCTCTTCCTGTGGCGCTATATATATATATATATATATATATATATACAAAACTGATTGCTAAACCCTTGCGGTAAGAAAAAACCCGGCAAATAGTTTGATTGTAAAAATATAATACCTGGGGAAAACATTTATTTTTTTAAGAAAAGACCAAGATAGTCGTACCAACCGAAAATAATCGGTTGATACTATAATACTTGGCCAAAATATAAAAAAATGAATATAATATATATATATATATATATATATATATATATATATATATATATATAGTTCAATGAAATAACAAATAAAAGTTTTTGCTTTTATTTATTTATTTCGGGACGATATTACAACCAGTGGTTTCAAACCCTGAACTATCAACGCTCTATCACAGATATTGAGCACTCTCCTAATAACACTGTACGTTGGATTACTATTACTTTTTCTAGTATACTAGTGCCAACCATACACATTAATATATATATATATATATATATATATATATATATATATATATATATATATATATATATATATATATATATATATTTGTGAATAAAAAGGCCTTAAATACCATGGGTATCGTGATTATGGATCATTTCCACTCGAGTGGAAATGGTCCATAATCACGATACCCATGGTATTTAAGGCCTTTTTATTCACAATTAACTTTACTCTGTTTACAATAATTAAACATTGAGCTCTCACACGGAACCTGAACTCTACAACAAACTACTGTTAGAGAATAGGACCAGCTTAGAATCACCTTGTACCAAGAAACTTGGTACCACACCAAAGTATATATATATATATATATATATATATATATATATATATATATATATGTGTGTGTGTGTGTGTGTGTGTGTGTGTGTGTGTGGAAGTGAATCCGACAATATGTAATATTGAGAGAGAGAGAGAGAGAGAGAGAGAGAGGGAGAGAGAGAGAGGTGCATGGTGTAATGGCTAGAGTCGTTGGTAAGGGACTTGTTCACCCGAGTTCAAATCCTGGACGAGGTTGTTTGGATTTCACATAGCGCTAATACCCTTGGGAAAAGTATGCACCCAACTACTCTACCTCCAATTATGGGTAAATAGTCGGGCAGACTGGGCTCTTTAACTTTGGCTTGGTAACCAAGCTTAGAGAAGGAAAACTCTGAATTCAAACCTTTTAAACTCCGCTTAAGAAATTGATCCTGTGACGCATCCCGCTCCTGTGGAGGGGTATATATATATATATATATATATATATATATATATATATGGAGGGGTAATTACAATAAACACACCATAAGTGTGTTATTTTGAATGAAAAAAATTCTCTTCGAACATTTCTAAAGATTCTCCGTTTTTCCCCAACGAATTTTTTCATTTAAAATAAAATTTCACTCTGATGAAGGTCGAATCTTCTCTGTGTGCGGAATATTTTCACACAGATGAACTGACCGAAACACATGTGTAAGTGATATTGATTAAATTCATCTTTTATTATCCATTCTATTCTTTCTTTTCTTTATTCATTCTTCCTCATATTGTCGGATTCATTTCCAACTTCCATTTTTACACACACACACACATATATATATATATATATATATGGGTGCTATATCTATAAGGAAACAGTGTTCAATATCATTGATAGAGCATTTACATTCAAGTTAATGTAGCGTGGACATGGAGTCAACAGCACCTGGTCACTGACAGTTTCTCGTTCTTCAGACCAATAACTATACATATATATTCTTTTTACTTTATTCTTTTCTTTTGTTCTTTTCTTTTTCTTTTTTTTAAGAAAATTATTCTTCGGAGAAAGAAAAAGAAAAACACCCGAATGAGTCGCAAAAAAAAATATTGAAAAAGTTCCCAATAGTAGGTACAATCGGTTTAGAGAACCGGATCAGTAACAGAAGATAAGACAGAAATCATTGGAAGACAATAAGAAGTCATAGGAAGGTTATTAACAATATAATATCCGCCCTGTCGGCTGGGGCGTTAGAATGCACCGACTGCACCTCTGCAGAGGGGTAAGACTCCCCCAATGGGGCCACCTGTTGGCCGTGGGTGGCGACCCGTGATGCTTAAGGTTAGAGCCCAGGTGGATGAGCAGTTCATGACATGCAATACTCCACTTTGGCCCTATCTTGGGCTAGACGGGCGGTCGGAGAGACCCCCTCCGATCAATCGGCTGGTCACGTCAAGCCCTAGCACCTATATGATTTTCCCAACCCTATTGCCCTTATGGCAAGCCCCAACCCCTTTTTATGATATGGGTGCTAGAAGGCGGTGGCTGCGGGTCTACATGTCCTGGGAATGACGTTAAACTCTATCTGATGGTGAGGTTCCAGTTTCGGAGGTTTGGAGAATGTGGAGCACCCCTTCATCACCATTGCTCCCTGGTACACTCTGACCCGGAGTGGTAGTACCTGTTAGGGTCCCATCTATGGGTTAAATAGAAAAATGTATTTATAAAAAAAATTGTATTATCCATTAAGAATTGATTTATTTCAAAACTTTATCGGCATTAAATGACCCACTGAGATTGATATGCCGTAAAACAAAACAAACCAAACCAAACAATATAATATGAAGTAACCATTTATCCGAATTAAGAAGCTAACTGAACTTAGTAAATAGATATATAACCATATAAAAATGTTTTTATTGCGTAATAGTATTGACTTTCTTATTACTTCTGTGCCACGGTATGTGTGTCTGTGCCACGGTATGTGTGTGTGTGTGTGTGTATGTGTGTAATTTTTGCTGTGTATAAAATTCATAAAGAAATGCTATGAAGCTGTTAAATGTCAGCTGAAAGATATTTATGGTGAATGTGTTTTTGTTGGATGAAGGGGAAAATGTGATTTCTGAAGTCCCAGGCGTCGTTCATGCATAGATAACGTTGCAATTTAAGGAATGGGAGAAATGTGACAATTAAGTTTGCCTTCCATTACCTTTGATATTGGATTCTTTCCTCGGCAGATTGACAGCGAATACTGCGATAAAATTGAAGGGAACGAGTATTACTTTGACCAGTAACAACGATGATTTTAATGACATTTGAAAGACAGAATTAAGTTCAATACGTTCAATGTTTTAAAGTATAATGGGTTATTTCCTATAAGTCTAACATAAACAAAGGGGAACCACTCTTGACTGATAAATTATTTATTTATTTTCCCATTAAACTAACCCTAAACCTAACCCTAAACCCTAACCCTAAACCCTAACCCCGTCTTCTTTTTCCTAGTAGATCAATAAAGTAAAGTCGACGAGGCGGCCTAAAGTCGGTATCAGCTAGTCAGTGAGGGTGTCTATCCCCTTTTCAATAGCGCTAGACCAAGGAGATTGTTTTTTAGCATCTGAGGTGGAGCGCCACACCTACGATCAGCTCTTTACTTTACCGCACAGATCCCTGTGCTACTCATACGCTGAGTTGGCGAGGACCGGTATAGAACCAGGAACCTTGTGGTTTCTAGCCGAACGCTCTACCGACTGAGCTAACCTGGCCCAACCCTAATCCTAACCCTAAACCCTAACCCTGCCCCAAACCCTAACCCCGTCTTCTTTTTTCCTTGTAGATCAATAAATAAATAAATAATTTATCAGTCAAAAGTTGTTCCCCTTTGTTTATATTAGATTTATAGGAAATAACCGAATAATGTTCTCATTAACAATTTTAATTTCTTGCAATGATGGAAAGAATTTATTTTCATCTAAATTAGGAAGATTACCGAAATGTTTGTGCTCGACCGACGAAACAGAGACAATATTAGAAGTCAACTATATTTTTTTGTTATTTTTTAAATATGTAGACTATTTATTATCTTTTCAGAATTGTTCATTGTGTCAGTGAGGGGTGTTTTTATCACTCACAAAACAAAATGATGTCATTCTCGCAAAAGTATGTATGCTATGAGGGGGTAATATCAGGATCAATGCTTAATGTGCCCCTAAAAGTAGCAAACATTTTGTACCAACGTGTCGCATTCTGGCCTGGAGGCAGATACGATGTTTCTTCCTTCGTCAATCACCAGCCATAATGCGTGGTTGATACACACTTACTTAAACACTGAAACTTGCACTTGGTTAATGGCAATTTGACGAGGAACTTACTAATACTCAGGATCTTTACCAGTAATACCAAAGGATCATATCAGAGGATTTACAAGGAGGATCTTCCACTGGACAAGCGCTCTAAAGCGTACAGGATGGCCCATAAGATTGTAACACTGCTGTCGTTAGGTTATCGATCATATGAAAATATGTTCTATGATCTCTGTGATATAATAAAATGGAAATTCTTACAAGCTGTAAGCATGTTAGTACTACTGCAAGGCTCCACCATTTGACACTGTAGGGGATTATCTTACTTTTGCCGGAAGAGTTATCTTCTCGCTGCGTTGCTGTTTGTTCGCACTAGGGGGACCTCTGATAGTTAAGCGCGTTCATTCAAACGCTGCTTCCTCTTTTTAGCTGGATCTTCTCAAGAACTGCTATGGGCTAGAGTCTATCTACCCCCTTCTCGGTGGGGCTTTTGCCCCCCCCCCCTATATTACTGTAAGTCCTTTATACAGCATGGACTGCCCTTTAGTTCCGTGTCTGTAACATCTATATTTTACGTACATTTGGGTATCTTGTTTATACCTAAATATTGTATATGTATTTACATGTTCTATTCTCCTGTACTTTATGTATCTTATCGTTTCCATGTGCTGTTATATATATTAAATGTTTTGTCTCACAACGTGTCGGAATTGTATGTTCATTATCAACCTTGAATCTTACAACACTAACGAAAGTAAAAAAAAAAAAAAAGGGTTAGGTAATAACTATACAAGGTTACTGCGCGCTGATTTGAACAAATCCTAGAAGCAACCCCCTATAAAATTTTTAAAAAAAAACAGCTGTAGACAATGGTGTAGCTAGAGTGTGTGCCACCCGGGGCAGCCCTTTAGTTTGTCACCCCAACCCATGTTACCTAAAAGTGCCATCTGGTGTGGACTTCCCTCTCGCCCCCACCTAGCTATGCTAATAACTGAATGAATTTTTTTGTATCGAAGTGTCTTGAACTGACCATATCATGATCACTGCTATCGTAAACAGTTGGGAGTGCTGGCCTGGTGAGTCATCTGAGAAAACACAAGGATACAGTGTCAAATGCTACTGGCATTCAACTATGAGAAGAAAAAACAGGAAATGGTCTTACTCGAGCACGAATTGACAGCCAAAACACACACACACACGCGCGCGCGCGCGCACGCATATATATATATATATATATATATATATATATATATATATATTAATTTTTACTTGAAGGCACTTACAACGCATGTATCGCATAAAATTCGATACTTTTTCTTATAGAAAATGAAATTGACAAGTGTAATCCCGGCAAAGGATCGCTCGGTGTGTAGAATGTCGTACAGACTGTTTCGACTTTATTAAGTCTCATCAGCGACATATACTAACGCTGAGGAGACTTAATAAAGTCGAAACAGTCTGTACGACATTCTACACAGAGAGCGATCCTTTGCCGCGATTACACTAGTCAATTTCATTTTCTATAAGAAAAAGTATCGAATTTTATGCGATACATGCGTTGTAAGTGCCTTCAAGTAAAAATTTAATATATACTTTATTTGGCAACGTTTCTAAAAATAAACAAACATCCAAAAATCTTATATATATATATATATATATATATATATATATATATATATATATCATCATCATCATCATCATCGACTTTGCAGACTTAGAAGACTATATATTTCTCATGCCCCTGAACTTACAGCGCCTTCTGTGACTGTAAGGGCCAATGTTCGAAAAACAGCCTCGACCACAGATGTCGCATGTGAAGGCTGTCCCTGTAGATGCTGATATGCCTGTGCTCTCTTGTCGTCGCTTTCTTCTGGAACTCTTGGTTTCATGGTATTGCGCCAGGGGGACTTCAGACATGAATAACCCGTTACAGAGAGCCTACAGCCACCGAAGGCGTTCCTGAGTCAAATTTAACATTTAACATGCTTTAACATCACCCTTTCCCGCTAGGAATATATATATATATATATATATATATATATATATATATCAGTAAAGTCGTCGGGTGGCCTAAAATCGGTATCAACTAGACATCAAGGGAGTCTATCCCTTTTTCATAAGCGCTAGACCAAAGAGATTGTTTTGGCGTCTGTCATGGAGCACCACACCTACCATTAGCTCCTCACTTTATCGCACAGTTGGCGAGGGCCGGTATCGAACCTGGAACATTGTGGTTCCTAGTCGTATGCTCTACCGACTGAACTAAACCGATGGTCTGAAATCTTGTTAAGTAATGGGACGAACTTTTGTCAAATTCTCTCTCTCTCTCTCTCTCTCTCTCTCTCTCTCTCTCTCTCTCTCTCTCTCTCTCTTGCCACCAGTTCCTATTGGTCATCACACCTGGCAGGACTCCCGTACGGCATCCAGAATCTGCACAGAGCTGATTGATGTAGGTTTTTGCTGATCAGCCTAAAATGGTGTGTAGATGTCAACATGGGAACGTCATTTATGAATTCGTCCTTGCTTCTCCAGAAGTGTCCAGTATATTTTGTTCGTCTTACTTGGATGATTTGTGAGATATGGCTGTACAGCTGCTTTTTAGGGGGTTCTTCCAGGATTTGTTCAAGACAGTACGAAGTATTCTTGTATAGTTCCCATCTAACTTTTTCTCCAAGCGTTAGTCCAAGTGGTGCAGCCGTACAGTAGCACTTACACGGCTAAAGGTTGGAATAATTCTCGCTTTATCTTATCAGAGATATCAGATTTCTATGTGATCGATAATCTAATAATTACCAATGCCTTTCCTATGTGTATAACGACATTACTTTCTGTAGATGGGCATTACTACCTGGGCATGTGAACTGGTCACGCTGACCATCCAGTGTAGAGATGTCTCTATCTTGTTTAAAATACATGAACTCCGTTTTATCTGACCTTACATAGAGGCCAATGCTATTTGATGTCTTCTTTCAGCTATGCAGTAGTGATTCAGCTTTTTTCAAGAAACGCTAGATCATCTGTGTAGACCGCATCTGAAATAGTTCTGTGATATATCGTCTGCTTCTTGACTTAGTGAAAGTGTGAAACTGTTTTCCTTCATTAGATCTAAGGACGCTCGTATTGCCTAATCTAGGCCGGCTTAGCTCAGTCGGTAGAGTGGGAACCAAGGAGCCACAAGTTTCCGGGTTCAATACCGGCCCTCGCCAACTCAGTGTATGTGTAGCACAAGGATCTGTGCAGTAAAGTAAGGAGTTAATGGTAGGTGGGTGCTCCACTCAGATGCCAAAAAACA